>OX336391.1:38788103-39988103 GCA_946902985.2 Meconema thalassinum | reverse complement strand
GCTGTATCGTGGAGAAGTCAGTTACAGAAGTCTGTGTCAACATCGACAAGTGAAGCTGAAATTGTGTCTGCAAGTGAAGGAACAAAGGAGTTGATTTGGCTGAAAAGACTGTTTTCTGAATTACTGGGAACTGCTGACAAACCTCCTACGCTTTACATCGACAATGCTGGTGCAGTTAAATTGGCAAAAATCCGGAGTACCATCGAAAATCCAAGCATATTGAGGTACGTCATTGCTATGTGAGGGAAATATTTTTGGACGGAGACCTTGAGCTGGAGCACATCGACGGGACCAATCAATTAGATGATCTTCTAACTAAACCTCAGGAGAGGGTCAGATTCGAGATGCTGCGTGAGAGGATTGGCGTGCAGAAGATGACATCTTAGAGGCTGAAAAGTGTTCAATAGTTCATCTTGTTTATTTTTTCCATTTGTATTTGATTTTTCTTTGAGGAAGTGTTAATATTTGAAAGAAAAATAGCACAGTAGCGCCACCTGGCGAAATAGACATGTACAATAAAGAAGAAAACAAAAGACGAGTCAGTGCAAAGTCTGTGCGTGTTCGCGTGACATGTGACAAGCGTCTCAAAAGATGATTTGTATTTTGTAATTTATTTCTCACTTGATAAATAAAGATTTACATTAAAACTAACAGGAAACCCGGGCCAGTGATAAAACTGTACCACAGGTATACTTGAATAGAAGGAAATGCCATGTAAAGTCAAGGCAGTAGCTAATATATGAAATTAGCTATAAAAGAGTGCAGTGCAAGTACACGGGGCTAGGTCCAAGGTTTGGTAATAGGCGAGACCTTGACCTTATAAAAGCTAACATAATAAAGGAGCTTGACATAAGTAGCTTGATTAGTGCCCTCATTGGCTAAGCTAAATATGCAAGAAGTTTCTAATATTTGATTGGTAGAAACCCACCGTGGCCAGATACAAAACTGGACTACACTAATATAAACTTGAATAAGAATATAAAGTGGATGACTGTGAAAAAGATGATTGAAATAACAGCATCCAAATCCATGGAATTGAGTTGCAGGA
The DNA here is from genome assembly GCA_946902985.2 of Meconema thalassinum. Lineage (NCBI taxonomy): Eukaryota > Metazoa > Arthropoda > Insecta > Orthoptera > Tettigoniidae > Meconema > Meconema thalassinum. The sequence goes on along the minus strand of OX336391.1, from coordinate 39,987,055 downwards.
GATAGTTGCAATATATACAACTAGCGAAAGGGTTAAGCAGACTTACGTAATTTGATATAATGCAAGAAAGGAGAAACCCTATTTTTAGGAGTTTGAAGATTACAAAAATAAAATGAACCAGGATAATTAATATTTTTCAAGTGACTGGGTAAGAAATTTTGGTGGAGGGAATGTGGAAAAAACATGGACATGTATAGTTGGAACTTTTGCCAAATGTTGATCTAATTGCGGTAGGACAAAGTGTAATGGAACAAGTGAGGAAGAGGAATGGTGTTTCACCATTAGAGTCTGTTCTTTTCATAAAACTGTTGCACTATGAGCTTGGAAACGTCTATCTTTGGTATAAACCCACGTGTTAGTTCAAGATAACAGCTTCTTAAAGAAAAATAACACGTCCCTCGTGGGTCTTTTTATGAAAAGCCTTAAAGATATCTAGGGTAGCAAGACATGAAATTTCCCTCGACGTGATTTGCTGCTTTTGCCACAAATAGTGGTGAATGAAATACAGCAAATAATTTTCTTTAGAGCAAGCGAATAGCTTCATTAAATGTCCGATAGCTCAAGAGAGTGAAGTATATTGGACAGTAGAACGCATTTTCTTTACAGCAAGCAAATAGCTTCAATAAATTGTCCGATAGCTCAAGGTCAAGTATATTGAACTGTAGAACACTGGCAATTAGGAGGTTTAATGGATCCGGAAAGTTATCCCACGTAGAGTTAGAATTCAACCAACCAAAACGTCCCACAATGGAGGCTATTAGTTAAAAGAAAAACCCATTTGGGTGTATTCCTGTCCTGCAGGAGAAAATTGGCAACCAGATACGCCATATAAAAGCCTTCGTACGAATTAAGCAAAATGTGCCCCATTTAAAGGATTGAAGATATTTACACAGACTATGTATTACTTAACTTTTCATGATGTTCTTTTAGAATATAAGAGCCATGTAGGAATAGGCTCGAACAGGAGAAGATGGCTAGCAAGCCATCATTACGATGATTACTTCCTCCATGAAGTACGAGGTGAAGCGAGAGTTCGGACTTGGCACTCAGTGTGACTCAGGTGCACAGAACAATATAGGAGAACGGTAACTGAGGCTTAAAATTCGATTCCGATTACAACTGCCAGGATGACGTCATCCGCCGGCTCAGCCTGCTACCTGTAGGCGGCTCAGCGTACTAAATTTCAAAAGCGGGCGATTTGAATCCTGTACCGCGGCAGCCCTCCTCCTCCCCCCCCCCCCCCCCTCCTATCCCTTTACTTTTCTAGTAGTATATGCTGTTTTTATTATTTTTTCCATCAATGACATTGCTTTTTAGGTTTTTTTTTAATAACATGGTGGTTGGATTTTCACCCATGCCTTGTGAAACTAGCTGCGTAGCAATCATCCACTCTACAGTAATATGTTACAATATAATACCAAACAGGTAGAAGAGTGGTTTAGTTGCCACCAGTGTTAACAGTTGTGGGTTCTCTCCACTCCTTAGGTAGGGTTATCCAGTGGCACAAGAATATAAATAACATTGTGAAGAACTGTTTAGTTCACCTCAGGTGCTGACCAAATTTACAAATTAATACACCCTATTAGGCCTACAGGCTTATTAAGAAAGGAATGCAGCACACTAATATGAATACAAGGCCATCACCAATACAAATTACACACATCCAATAAAACATATTAAGTAATTAACCACTGTCGAATGAATTATGATACTGAAAGGAATCAGGATGCAGATAAGGAATTCTGAAGGTTAACATGAGACTAAAATAAGTTATTATGCTGCGATATACTGTATATTCTTTTCTAGTTTTTACAGATAATAATTCAACAGAACATTTTCATAAAAAAAGAGCACCATTTAATTTCGCCAAGCCATTGTCCCAGTGGAGAACTGTTATCACACAGTAGGGCCACACAAATAGCAAACCTGTAATAGAAAAATATTGTTCACGTTAGCATGCCAGTCAATGTTGTTGAGTCAGTAAGAGGCTCTACAACATCATGATCATGTAACCCTGTTTACTCAGGGCATGTGTGTGAGGAATCTCTAATGATAAAATGTGTCATTGTGATGGCTGCAAGTGTATGTGTATTTGTAATGAAGGCTGGGATTCGGAAGGAGGTGGTCGTGGTCTCAATTTAGGAACCACCGTGGCATAGAGGTGGAAAACATTAGTAAACCATTTCTGTGATGGCTGAGTTGCAAATCAAACCCATCTCATCTCAGGTGAGTGTACCCCATTTCAACCCTCAGACCAAACTTAAATGTCTTGGCAGAGCTAGGAATTGAAGCCAGCCCTTCTAGATCTGAAGTCTCAATATGTACCTCGAGACTACAGGAGTCCGTCCTAATAACAAGTGGCATTCCGTTAGTGAATAATCGTCATACATAACTATAACATTGTAATTGTAAAGATGTTGGACAATGACTGGGCAAGAAATATTGATATCTGAGTGAAAACTTGTAACTTCAGTAAACAGCTAGGCTACTCCTTGGGTTTAAATGTTAAGCATGCACAAACAGAATTTTTGTTGCTCATGCAAAGAGAGGACAAGTGCTCTGTGGGAAAACTAGTATATCCCATAATTTTCATTCTACAGTATTATTAATATTAATAATTATAATACAATAAAATTACATTCTTCATTGTCCAGGAAGAGTGTAATAGGCCTCATTATAGCTGGCTGAATGCCACTGTAGCCTTCATGTTAGGATAATGCTGCCCTAATGAATACTAAGTTACTTGAAGTGGAGAATGCCTCTAGCCATTAAATTACATCAGAACAAATACATCATCTCAGAAGTTAACAATTTACCCCAAGGTAAACTAAGGCAGAAAGGTCTGTATTTGATGTTAGACAGCCCACCTTAAAATAATAACTAAAGACATCCACGGAAGAAGGAAAAAATGCAGCAAATGATCATAATAATTCATGCAACCAGATGAAAGCTAATGCTGGCATTTGTTACATAATTAGCCTACCAATTAGTACTGTAAACTAATCTTGATGCAACAAGTTTTGAATTTATTTTTGTGATTGTGTTATGTAGTCATAATAACTGTTGTAGGCCTAATGGCTAAAATATTAAGTTACATGTTTACAGATCAATTACAGTGAGGATTGTACAACTTCAAATGTCTCAATACTACTCATTGAGCCTTTCAGTAGGTTAGTAGTCTACTGTAAGGTGTGTGTACCGTTTACACGGGCATTTCTTATCAGAGATCAAAAAAATTGACGAAGCAAGAAAAAGATCTTTGGGCACCTAACAGATAATTTCCAGCTTCCTAGACCACTTGGGATGGCATTTCTTCTTCCCCACATAGCTCAAACTCCCCACAAAAGCATGTAATAAAAATAAAAAACATTTAAATGCCTATTGCCATTATTATGTCTGGAGGACTGAGATTTTCAAATATGGCGACATCCCCAACAGTCTCTCTCCTTACATCTTAGCCAGCTGTACGGTAATTATTAACTATCCTACCTTCCAAACCCAACTTATGATCACATCTGCCACTTTGTCAATTCTTGCCTCAATAACACACAAAAGGAAAAGAACCTTATAGCGTTATGTGACAGTTATTATCATGACCATCACTACTTTATTTTAATGCGGAATCCAAAGCATAGGACATAACATTTCACTTTGGAAATCTCACATGCATTAACGGGGATCCATATCAACCTTGGTGAGAGGCAAGCGGCTTGACCACTGCACCATCACACATTAGTACAGTCATGATAATTACACATACGATCAGACAGTTTACGATCAAGCACTATATGGGGCTGATGTCCACCATATGACAGTGTAATATGTGAATTCATTACACGAAGGCATGAACTTAGTTTATTGCTATAACAGCATGCCCTATCAACGTCTTGACCAACCCACATAGGCCTACATGAAAACTGGTGTACAATTAATAGATCAAAGTCTCATCAATAACTTACTTTTGCCGAAATAGGACTATTCTTCCACTGTTTGGACAACAGTTCAGGTTATTCCAACTAGTAGGCTGTCTGGTCCCATTACTGGACAACTGTAGTATAAAGACCTAATCTGATGCCTTCCTTGGAGTGCCTCATGCCCTGAAAAATGAAAAGAAATACAATGAGATAATCAGTTTACTGCCTTTCTACGTATAGCTCCCCGTTTCAATAAAGTAGGGTTATATAAAGGCAGAAGAGAAAGATATTTCATATAGTTGAGAACCCACAGTAGCCTACTTCATAAGCTACGGTAGCTAAGAATATAATTAATTGAAAATACTGCAAACGGAGTTATTATTAAACAATAAAGCACACAATTCAAAAGCCATAACATTAAAATGTATTAAAATCATATCCAGGTAACTACACTACACGAGACTACTAAAGTAAATAAACACCTACCGTATTAGGGCATAATCCTGTGACGGGTGATCTTGTTGGTAATATCAAATAAAGCTCACAAAACTGATAAATGCACTAATAAATGCAAAAACACACGGCCACACAGAAATATAAGAACAGACACCAAAATACTCAGCTGTACAGAAATCGAAATACACAACACTCCTGTACATAAAAATTTGAAATATTAACCAATAGGAATCTAGTCGGATTTCAACCAATAGCAGCCGAGTTGGTCAACAGCGCTACCACTGGCGCTCCACATGGCGGTTCAGCGAACTCGTCAGTCGCCATGAGGGCTTTGGAAGCGAAGGATATATAGATGTTTCACCCCCCTGCTCAGGTGCGACTGATAAGCGAAGTGAGAGTGTGACGTAGGGCGACAGTGGCAAAGTTGAAGAGGGGAAAGAGGGGGGATGAGAAACAGTTTGGCAAACATAAAACAAAATAAATAACACTCAATGGTTGAAATTCTTCGTTCTTCATGTGAAGCGGGTAGCATAAGTATGAAGTTCGGAGAACGACCTCTGTTAGCTTCTGGTAAAAGTCTTTGCTGGAATGAAGCATCTTGATATTTGCTGGAAGCGTAGGAACGCCGACAGATGGAGGCATTTGCGCTAACATAAACTCCATGTATAAGTATACATTGTGAGGCGACACAGATGCCATAATCAGCCAAATAACTGTAGACTAAACAAGAAAGAACTGCGTGGGCACTGTAAATTTGAATAATTAATAAAGTAAGAGAATGCATCCTTTGGTGGTTTAGAGGAGAAATCGAGGAAAAAACTAAGAAGAAGAAAATTCTCAACGAGGAGATAATTACATGTTCCCGTACATTCAAAGAATGTACCAAAGTGTACACAACATTTTGTGAAGACCTTAAGTCTGCCACACTGTTTATTTGACCCTCACCCCCTCTTCTGGACTGGAAAATAAATATATTCTGCCAAAATCCCTGGACTTCCGCTCTACGGAGCATCACCTGTTTTCTGGGCACCCTGTGTCTATGGCCGAGAAGCTTCCCAAAGGTTCTGGCAACATTCAAATTAATGATGACTACGGAACAATTTCTGTGTGCCAACCACTTCCTGATAGTCTGCTTATTGTTCATAAGCCGTGACGTGCTAGTCACAGTGTTGAGTTGACACTCCTGCGCCAGCGCGCGGAACTTTCCACTGTGCTTCCGCTTGATGGAGGAAGGTACCTAGTGAGCAGTACTTGCTCGGTCACTCTGTCGAGTGATATGTAGGGATGGGTTGCGAACGGAGTCGCGAAGAGTCGAGACTGCTGCCGCTGGAACCGATACTCTCGACTCCAGTGTCGACTCCATTGATGCACTACCGCCATCTAACAACTGTTTGTGAAACTGCTTGAACATGTATGCCACACGGCGCCAGCAGCAACGTTGTTCGCCATCGCTACGGCATGTTTAAAATACAGCTGTATAAATCTTGCTGCTAGCTTGCCAGTGATACTTTTTTGGTATTGAAATGTATGGCAAGCTATTATAACCTGCAAAACGATTCAATAGAATGATTATATGCATAGTCGTTCTTTGTTATGATCTACTGTAGGATTCTACAGTATGGGAATATGCTGGATAGGCCTAGTTGATGCATAGTGATGGGATATTTATTTTGCCGGCAAGATCGTTATATGGAATGTCGAATACCAATTACGAAGTTCTTGGCACTGTGTGTGTATTTTTACTTTCACGGTAGGGTGTTTCATTTCCGTGTCTCCAATAACAAAAGTTGCGTGTTGAATTAATGTAAGGTTTGGCCTATGTTATGGTTTGTTAATTGCTTTGTTTAAGATGTGCGCACAGGCCTCTGATATTGTGACGGTCTTGTTATGCATACACGTTCGTCCCTTGATATCTTGTGTTACGATGAATACAATAGGATTATTAGCCAGCAAACATGGATGATTGTTTCGGATTATCATCGGAAATGTTGTAGGCGTAATTGTTATTGTGTTTATTATGATGATTATTATTTAAAACAATAATAGTAATACAATCTGCCTAAAGTGCAATATTACAATAATTTGGTACAATGCAAGTAAATAATAATAATAATAATAAAAATAATAATGAGAGATTCGGATAAAAAGCGACTGTGTGCCCCTCGCAATACTCATCAGGTGAGCTTGGAGTCGCGAGGCTTCATGCGAAATGGCCCCGCAATACTCATCAGGTGAGCTTGGAGTCGCGAGGCTTCATGCGAAGCGACCCCGCAATAATCATTCGGTGAGCTTGGAGTCGCGAGGCTTCATGCGAAGCGACCCCGCAATACTCATCCGGTGAGCTTGGAGTCGCGAGGCTTCATGCGAGGCGACCCCGCAATACTCATCCGGTGAGCTTGGAGTCGCGAGGCTTCATGCGAAGCGACCCCGCAATACTCATCCCGTGAGCTTGGAGTCGCGAGGCTTCATGCGAAGCGACCCCGCAATACTCATCCGGTGAGCTTGAAGTCGCGAGGCTTCATGCGAAGCGACCCCGCAATACTTATCAGGTGAGCTTGGAGTCGCGAGGCTTCATGCGAAGCGACCCCGCAATACTCATCCGGAGAGCTTGGAGTCGCGAGTCTTCATGCGAAGCGACCCCGCAATACTTATCAGGTGAGCTTGGAGTCGCGAGGCTTCATGCGAAGCGACCCCGCAATACTCATCCGGAGAGCTTGGAGTCGCGAGTCTTCATGCGAAGCGACCCCGCAATACTCATCCGGTGAGCTTGGAGTCGCGAGGCTTCATGCGAAGCGGCCCCGCAAAACTCATCAGGTGCTTGGAGTCGCGAGGCTTCATGCGAAGCGACCCCGCAATACTCATCCCGTGAGCTTGGAGTCGCGAGGCTTCATGCGAAGCGACCCCGCAATACTCATCCGGTGAGCTTGGAGTCGCGAGGCTTCATGCGAAGCGACCCCGCAATACTTATCAGGTGAGCTTGGAGTCGCGAGGCTTCATGCGAAGCGACCCCGCAATACTCATCCGGAGAGCTTGGAGTCGCGAGTCTTCATGCGAAGCGACCCCGCAATACTCATCCGGTGAGCTTGGAGTCGCGAGGCTTCATGCGAAGCGGCCCCGCAAAACTCATCAGGTGCTTGGGTCGCGAGTCTTCATGCGAAGCGACCCCGCAATACTCATCCGGTGAGCTTGGAGTCGCGAGGCTTCATGCGAAGCGGCCCCGCAAAACTCATCAGGTGCTTGGAGTCGCGAGGCTTCATGCGAAGCGGTCCCGCAATACTCATCCAGTGAGCTTGGAGTCGCGAGGCTTCATGCGAAGCGACCCCGCAATACTCATCCGCTGAGCTTGGAATCGCGAGTCTTCATGCGAAGCGACCCCGCAATACTCATCAGGTGAGCTTGGAGTCGCGAGTCTTTATGCAAAGCGACCCCGCAATACTCATCCGGTGAGCTTGGAGTTGCGAGGCTTCATGCGAAGCGGCCCCGCAATACTCATCAGGTGAGCATGGAGTCGCGAGGCTTCATGCGAAGCGACCCCGCAATACTCGACAGGTGAGCTTGGAGTCGTGAGTCTTCATGCGAAGCGACCCCGCAATACTCATCCGGTGAGCTTGGAGTCGTGAGTCTTCATGCGAAGCGACCCCGCAATACTCATCAGGTGAGTTTGGAGTCGCGAGTCTTCATGCGAAGCGACCCAGCAATACTCATCCGGTGAGCTTGGAGTCGCGAGTCTTCATGCGAAGCGACCCCGCAATACTCATCCGGTGAGCTTGGAGTCATGAGTCTTCATGCGAAGCGACCCCGCAATACTCATCAGGTGAGTTTGGAGTCGCGAGTCTTCATGCGAAGCGACCCCGCAATACTCATACGGTGAGCTTGGAGTCGCGAGGCTTCATGCGAAGCGACCCCGCAATACTCATCAGGTGAGTTTGGAGTCGCGAGTCTTCATGCGAAGTGACCCCGCAATACTCATACGGTGAGCTTGGAGTCGCGAGGCTTCATGCGAAGCGACCCCGCAATACTCATCCGGTGAGCTTGGAGTCGCGAGGCTTCATGCGAAGCGACCCCGAAATACTCATCCGGTGAGCTTGGAGTCGCGAGGCTTCATGCGAAGCGACCCCGCAATACTCATCCGGTGAGCTTGGAGTCGCGAGGCTTCATGCGAAGCGACCCCGCAATACTTATCAGGTGAGCTTGGAGTCGCGAGGCTTCATGCGAAGCGACCCCGCAATACTCATCCGGAGAGCTTGGAGTCGCGAGTCTTCATGCGAAGCGACCCCGCAATACTCATCCGGTGAGCTTGGAGTCGCGAGGCTTCATGCGAAGCGGCCCAGCAATACTCATCAGGTGAGCTTGGAGTCGCGAGTCTTCATGCGAAGAGACCCTGCAATACTCATCCGGTGAGCTTGGAGTCGCGAGGCTTCATGCGAAGCGACCCCGCAATACTCATCCGGTGAACTTGGAGTCGCGAGTCTTTATGCGAAACGACCCCGCAATACTCAACAGGGGAGCTTGGAGTCGCGAGTCTTCTCCAGCCCCCCCTGCTATATTTAATGGCCAGGGAATTCCTGTCTTGAAATACTACTAAATACAGAGACAAGGGAACATTCACGAAATAGAGGGGCAAATTAATGGAATTGCCAAGGGTCGAAAATGTCTGCAGCATTTATCTAAGGAGTGCGACATACCACCAAATACAGGGAATATGTAGCCTACTTACGAATAAATTCGCCATAATATGTATTTATTTATAAAACTTCAAATATATGTAAATAAATAGAAAATATTTAGTAAAATTAAATATATATAATCACATCACTATCCGGACCTTACTCATCAGGTTAGCTTGGAGTCGCGAGGCTTCATGCGAAAGGACTGTGAGGCCCCGCAATAGTCATCACGTGAGCTTGGAGTCGCGAGGCTTCATGCGAAGCGGCCCCGCAATACGCATCAGATTAACGTGGAGTCGCGAGGCTTCATGCGAACCGAGACCGGTGTTCGGAGTCGATCGAGTCGACACTCTCGATTCCAGGCTTCAGTCGCGCCCATCCCTAGTGATATGTAACTGTACGGACCTACTGGCAGGCCGTCGGAGGCCGGCCACCTCGTGGCGTGCTATACCGCTAAGTCGGCATGCAAGATAAAACAAACTGAATTTATTATTCCTACGATGGAACCTTGCTATTAAGGACAGTTCTTTTCTTATAATTCTTAATTTTGTGACGAGCAGCGCTTTCTAAAAAGACTTATAGCTATTTTCTTTTACTGCATGACACTTGGAACTTTCATTTTTCTTTGCCGGGCTACGACCACGTTGTTGGCCTCTTAAATGTAATATATTTCTTGCTTGTCAATTCAATTTATAGTAACTAACCTAGGATAAGCGCCATCGTAATATTTCTCAAGTTGATATTATATTATTATTATTTGATTCACCAGTATGCTGGTGACATTCTTTATGTACCGTACCTATATTTTGGAGAGTTTCTGTAACTAGACGACATGTTTCTTGTATTTGTCGCTTGCCCCTTTCCTTTATTGCTGGGCGCTACGCCTGTTCAAGTCCTGGCGTGCAGCGTAACTCGGCTACTGACTGCGGCCGAGGAAGGTCCGGAGTGAGAGCCTTCTTCTCTGGGCTGCTAATTGCCCTTGGTGATATTTAATTAATTCTGGTCATGTTTGCGTCTGATTTCATACTTAAGGTGATGCGCCTTTTATTCGTCCTTTACCGAGCTTGTGGAGCTCACATTTTGCTACGTTTTGGAGGGAACAGTTTGAATTTCACAACCGTTGCGCCCCATAGCAGAGCGTACATCGTGTTGGGAGCATCACTCCTGCTTCTGTTATGAAGCCTGTTACTACGTCATTTAATCACTTTTGCTTTCATGCTTGGCATTTATTTTAATTCCCACTCATGGGGAATTGTTCGTTTTTATTTATTAACCCTTTAGCTGCATTTTTCATGCTGGCAACTGCTGTGACCAAGTGCTGACCACGTGCCAGATCAATTCCCTCCTCGTGGTTTTTAGGAGTGTTCCTTACGTGTTTATTCAAAGTTGTTTGTGTCCCACTGTAAGTATTCTTGGTTTAATACATTTTTATTTTTATTTGCATCTTTCTTTCACATGGTTGAGGTATCCCGTGTTATTCCATTACCGCCCTTTGGGGTTAAGTCCTAGCACCCCACTCCCCAAGCATCCTGCTTGTTTCCCCCCTTTTCCGTCTTAAAGGTAGCCTAAAATCTAGGCGGAAAAATCATGAGGTAGTTCTTGTCTTTCGAAGTCGGACCCGTCCGAGGGTGAAGGGCAGGACAAATCTCACCCAAGTTTCATCGCAATGGGATGATTGGTATATGAACGCATGTGGGACTTGGTTGAAAGGAATCGCACGCTATTTTATTGAAGCTACTCGCGCGTTATCTATTGTAAATTGGATTTACTATGCCTATAACCATTCCGGGAGTGTGCACAACAACTCACCAAAATTTGATCGCAATCGGATGAATGGTTTATGAACGCATAATATATACATTATTTATATATATACGGAGGCAACTTTTTTGCTCGCGAACAGGAGACAACACGGAAAATCTACGATATGCATTTGGAAACGTATGGAATTGCACCCGAATCCCGCATAGTCATAGCATATATCCACCAAGATAGAAAAGGATTGTAGGGAGTCGATACCCAGCCAGATTGACCTACACTACCTTACTAGGATAATGACTAGGGAACCCTCGATGCATACCAGCCATGCAATAACACTACCGATTAGTTACACATTTACATAGAAAATAATCCCTGCCTAGACAGGAGGCCATTGCCCTTAGGGGATTAAAGGGCTGTATTTATTATTATTATATTATTATAGAAAATAAACTATCCTAAACGCAAAATGGTAGGAAGAGAATCTCGGCTCTCGGGTGTGAACGGTGAACGTTGAGACTAACTTGAACTCTAGTAACTAATTCGCAATATTATCGCATGTCGATTGCCAGAATGAAATGATGATCAGATTTATAAAAACGAACAGGCAAACAAGAACTAGTGCCTGGAATTTATTTCCAAACAAATACAAATAAGAAAAAAAAATCCCTATGGCCATTAATAGATAAACAAGTTAAAATTAACTGTTACACACGTCAAATGGTTCTACTATTTGTAGAATAAGTGTTTCTGAATATTCTCGTTACAGCAATGTAACGATATTAAGTTTCACAAAATGTTTACGTAAATTTACAGTCACCCTGTGGCTGTGTCATTGAAATGGTCTGATTAAAATCAGCTGTTCACTCATGAAAATGAAGTTAACATTACAAATACCCTGCATTATACATGGGCGTGCGTAGAATGTTACTATCTACTCTAATAATATTGTCATTAATAATATATGGTTTAAATATTTACATTATTTACAGATCTCGTGCTTCACACGGTTTAAAAATTTACCATTAACACTGTCAGTCACACTCTGACAGCTTCATAGTGTCTCTGTTACATAAACAGTTCTTTAACAATGTTTCTACCAACGATCAAATTCTCAGGTACTTCTAGTGGTAAGTCATAATAAATAAGCCTGAGTATCAAACAATTAAGTTAAATACAGCTTAGAATGTCGTGTCAATAAATAAAACAATAGGATAAAGAACGATGCAAAACTACTTAAAGACTCCATACATCACGTGGATCATTTACAAATACTCTCAGACATAAACAATTCAAACATTTAACCATTGTGTTAGCGCTTTTTACTCATCCTGTAACAATTCGTTGCTTCACATAGCAATATATTCCATCCTTCCGCAATGCAGTGAACAATACTTATCAAAGGCGTCTTACTACGCTCCAAACATGTCATACTTCCTTCCTTTCCTCTTTATAAACAATCTTCACAACTCCACACGGCATTACTTCCATAAAAACAACATCTTGCTACACACTTGTAGAAGAATTAGTGATTTTACTAGATAACTACGCTAGAGTATGCTACCGTTCAGAATGCACTCCTAATTCTCAACTCCAGTCTAAATTATTAAACCTCGTGCATCAAATTACAACAATTACATGTTCGTTCACATTAATACAATTCACAAAGTACTTCTAATTCCTTTCATAGCGCTATTCGTTCTCTATGATCCATAATAAACTTGTTCTTTCACGTTACCAAACGTTAACAATGTTACTTTGTAGTTCGCTCGTCTTTTAGTTGTTAATAAAAATAAATACATATCCTCACGCTTCTGATGTACATTTAAATATATAAACAATTCATATTTAAGTTGTTTTAACATACAAGACCGCAGGTAGACTAACATATCTCCTGGTCTATTAATCTCTGTTAAACAATGTTTATACTTTAATTGTTGATAAATATAGGCATCATTTGACCACAATTGTCAATACCATGATCCTATTTTATAGTGTATGTTCGTATTACAATAGTCCAAGACTATTTAGTTGTCTAATAAATTGTATTCCGCTATAGGAATTTTATAACACTCCATTTGTTATAAATGAATATATCATATGTATATTAACATCGTAATGTTTGTTACATAATACTATAGCATCTCACAATTATGCTTTACTTGATAACAATGCAATATAGACATATAAATGTATACTTTCGCTGTTACGCATAGAAATTGTTAATAACAATTATAATGTTTAAATGTTCTTACAATTTGTCAATATTTACGCTCTTCTCCATAATACAGTGTAATCGAATAATCGAATAATCTCTTTGAGATACCAAATAAACAAATAGTCGATTAATTAAATAATCGAATTATCAAAGCATTATCGAAGCATTCCTTTTATAAAACGAGTATCGTTCAAAAGTGAGTAATTTACAACGTTTCCTACAGACTAAAAATACGATAAACGCAAATCTACGTTAAATATGCATTAAATAAAGTCTTAAACGACACACGAAGACGTATCAAAAATAACAATGAAACTCTAAAATTTAAGCTATTAAGAAAAACAAAGAATGAAGATAAGAATTACTACAAATGAAGTTGGTCACTCCCAAAATGGATTTCTACTACTACAGCAAAACTACAGACATTGGATCAAACGGTTTTTCTACCTTGAGACGTCTTCTACAGCCAGGGAATACCTCTATCAGCTGTCCTAGATGTTCCGTTGAAGCTGTCATCGCTTGCCTCCTAGCGAAACCGGTTACTGCCAAGCACGTGCAAATCATCTGCGGACGACCCCAACTCACTCAGCCTGCCATCACCTGTTCTGCATCACGGCTTGAGCTGCTAACGGTAGATGTGTCATCTTCGCGGCCAGCGGCCTGGCAACTGCGATTCCTAGTTCGATTGGTGGCAAACGGTCTTCTGCTACTTATCTCTGTCCTGCAGAGTGGTCTCGCCAATGTAGATCCGCAAGTCCTGAGTTGACATCTCGTCCTGGTGTTGTTGGACATCTTGCTTGTGGTGTAGAAACTCATATTGGAATACTGCAAGTTGTTGTAGCTGTGTCGATCCTTGAATTTCCAAGTCACTCTGACCTCCCAATCCATGGTATAGATTAACCTCCTTTCATTTTATTTAGTTCTCCATAATCTTCTCTTCAATAGACGTAGACTAAGCTTTTCCTCCCCGACTTAATTTCGCTGCCATCATGTAGACTGTAATGCAGATTGTGATGAAATACTGCTGAATATATATAGTTGAAATCGTTGTAGCTATATCGTTGCTTTCAGTAGATAATGCTATTCGTTATTGCTTCTCTGTGAAATGCTGTTTATAGGCGAAGTCTCGTTCTAATGCTGTAATACTTTTATAAACGCTGGTCTCTCCAATATTAATGTAAATGCGTTTCGCCGGCTCCTCTTCCCAACTTCCTCGGCGATGCCTAGGTCGTTCGATGGTACATCGGTGCCTATCGACCGGGCTTATGTTGTGTGCAAGTGTGCAATAACTGCTTTTCTGCTGTGCGCGTGCGTCAAACGCGTCCGCTCGTGTCCAGTCGCTGTGAGAGAGTGTACGCCACGCTTCTTCTCCCTGCGGCCCGTGTCACTGCTGGCTTAGCTCCGCTAGCCTCACACACACGTATATTAATAGAAATATTATCATATTCGCTCTATTATTCAATAATTTATATTTCTTTTCAACCAAATAAATTTCATATTGCATTCTACACCTGTAGATGTGCTTATTTCTCTTTATATCTGCCAAATTTATATAAAAGCTATTCCCTCAAAAATTATGTGCTTTTATTCGATTGGCTGTTGAAATATTCTGAAAAAGGCTCCTGGGTCTAGCCTCTTCTCCACGGGTCATGTGCATTGCTTTGTTATGATCGCTTCGCTAACCAAAACTGGTTTTATAGTGCCAAACATGAAGCTTTGTACAATTTCCAGCTCCGAATGATCGAGCTCTTCCTTAGTTAAAATCTCATTCACCAGAATATTTCCAAATAATAAATTCCTCAAAATGCTTCAAAATTCTTCAAAATACTTTCATTATGCTTCATTTGCATCCCATAATACATATATATTTATTAAATTATTTTAATTCCAAATTTCCAATTTTTCCTTCCAATGGTGCACAAGTCGTTCGAACCTCGGCTCGGTCAAAGGTCCTAAGCTGGGCTGAATTAGAGTTCAGTATGTACTTGCGTAGGATGCCACTATATGGTGTATGTAAACAACAGTGTGGGTCTGAGCATGCCCCCAAGTTCAGTGTGTGAGTGAGAGCGTCACCAATGGAAGTCAACAAGCAGGAGCAACGATCGTAATATTAAAATCGCTGTTCTCCGCAGCAGAAATGCACGCCAATGCCATGCGCTATAGAACAGTTGTGAGGTGGGTGGAGACGTTCAAACGGGGTAGAGTATCAACTGCCGATTTGCCTCGCCCAGGCCGTCCAGTGTCCATGGACAAAGACGTGCGGATAAAGGTGATCGATCAGTGTTTACATTCATTCATTCATTCATTCATTTATTTGCAATGGGGGGTGTGTCCCCCGGTGGCAAATTGGATATACATAACAAATACATAATTATACAAACAATACATAATTATACATAACAATTCAATAACAATTATACAACAATTAAACTGGAGTATTTACACAAATAGTCAGTCTTTTCTTAAACACACCTATATGTTTGGGAAAAGGCTCTAAGACTGCGGCAGGTAGAGAGTTCCAGTTATCAATGGCACGGTTTACAAAAGAATATTTACCATAATTTGTACGCTGTGGTCGGCCCTTAACTTTGAAAGGATGATCGCTCCTACCCATGTAAGTGGGCTTTCCCAATCGTTTGCTAAGCTCACCCCATGCTGGTTGATTTGTATACGTGTTGTACATAGCGCAGAGTCTAGATTTCATCCTCCTAGCCTCCAGTGATTCCCACCCAAGTTTCTTTAACATACGGCTCACACTGCTCCTGGGATTAAAGTCACTGAGCACAAATCTAGCGGCCTTTCTTTGTACCATTTCCAACTCATTGATGAGCCCTACTTGATATGGATCCCAAACCGCGGAGGCATATTCCAGAATAGGTCTTACAAGTGACAAATAGCCTAATTCTTTAGCAGAGGTACTGCTTCCTTTTAATACCCTCATTACAAAGTGCAGGGATTTGTAAGCTTTTGAAACTACACATCCTACATGACTACTCCATTTCATATCATTCCTTACGTGAACGCCCAAATATTTGCAAGAATCTTCTTCTACAAGTATTTCCGAGCCAATGTTATATTGAAAATCCTGCCTTCGCACTTTCCCTATTTTTAAGAGACTACATTTTCTTGTGTTTATTTTCATTTTATTTACAATCGCCCACTTATAGACCAGGTTCAGGTCCTCTTGCAGCACTGCATTGTCTTGTGAGTCATGTATCTTTCGATATATTACACAATCATCCGCAAACAATCGACAGTCACTGCGAATTCCATTTGGTAAGTCATTTATAAACGCCAAAAACAACAAAGTTCCGATTACGCTGCCCTGAGGGATACCCGACGTTACGGTAATTTCATCCGAGAATATGCCTTCGACTTTCACTTTCTGGGAACGACCCGTCAAAAATTCTTGGATCCATAAAATTACTCTTCTATCAATCTTCGTCGAAGCTAATTTATGGAGTAGCATGTCATGCGGCACGACATCAAATGCCTTCGCAAAATCTATAACCACGGCGTCGACTGAAACTCCATGGTCTAACGATTCGCTAATGTCTTGAAAAAGTGATAGCATCTGACTCTCGCATGAGTAACCTTTCCGAAATCCATGCTGCCTATCATTAAACCATGATAATGTTTCCCACTGTTCCCTCAAGTAGTCGCAAATGAGATGCTCCATCTGCTTACAAACGATGGACGTAAGGCTAACCGGCCTGTAGTTGCCCAATTCAAGTCTGCTCCCTCCCTTAAATATTGGGACTACTGTAGCTCTTTTCCAGTCATCTGGGATTTGCGAATTGTTTATGGACACATTAAATATCACCTCCAAGTATCGTGCCACGGCCCTACCTCCTAATTTAAGTACTTCACTAACAATATTATCAGGACCCTTTGATACATTGAAACGCAGTTTTTGTATTAGCTTTACAATTGCTGACTGGTTTATTTGGAACAGAGGGGCCCCTGATTCGTCGTTAAGGTCCAACACACAGCTATTGGATTTATTGAACACACTACCGTAAAAGACATTTAATTCATTAGCAATGGCCTGTTTCTCAGTAATTAATTTACCGTCACCGGACATTATCATCGACAAATTATTTGAATTTCCCTTTCTTCTCCGAACATAACTGTAAAAAAATTTCCACCCACCCCCTCCCGAACCAAGTAAACCTTGCATATAACTGTCATGAGCAGCCCTCTTTTTTAAGACGAGCTCTCTTGATAAGGACTTAAATTTCAACATATACTTGTCACTATCATGTCTTTTATTGTATAATTTCCTAATTTTCCTTTTTAGTCTCCTAATTTCTCGTGTGTAATACTCAGGGTCTGGGTTTTGTTTCAGCAATTTAAATGGGACAAATTTATCAACAGCGCTATTTAAAATTTTCAAAAAGTTAGTCCACAGGATATTAATGTGATTTCCTTCCGATGCCCATCCTACAAATAGCTCATTCAAATACCCCTGAAACTTGCCCTGATCCGTCCTGCGATACTGGAATATGATCTTTTTTGCTACATCAGAGTCTAATTTTGTAACGTCACCATATCTAATATTTAATTCAACCCCAGAATGGTCACTAATTCCTGGTACTTTCAGACAGTTAATATACAGCTCTACAGGCCTTACGAGATAAACATCTAAGGTATTATTGTCTCTAGTTGGGAAGTCAACTACTTGGGAAAATCCCCCCTCCCTTAAGAATTTATTTGCAGCGCTCTGAGCTTGACCACAGCTAGTTGACTCACCAGACCAGTCTACTTTGGGGAGGTTTAAATCTCCAGCAATTATTATGCTCTTTTTCATAGCATTACCCGTACAAGTTTTATCATACAGTGTTTCAAGGAGAGAAAAGTTATCTTTCGGTGCTCTATACGCCCCTATCACCTGAAGAGGGAATTTATTTCCTTTATCTGAAATTTGTACACATAACATTTCATGATCCATATCAGCCCACTTTAAGAAACTAGCTATATTTTTGCGCACACAAATAAATAGCCCACCACCTCGTTTCTCCCGATCCCTTCTGTACAGGAGGACAAGCGCTGGACTCTAGCGGAATTGCAAGAACATACAGCAATACCAGCGGCAACAATACGGCACATTTTACACAAGGACCTACAGATGCGTAAAATTTGTGCAAAGTGGGTGCCACATCACTTAACGGAGGTACAGAATGGACTCGTTACGAAACATGTCGCATCAATCTGGAGAGGTCTCAGCAGGAAGGACAAGCCATGTTGAATCGCATTATTGCAGTCGATGAAACATGGGCACGTGATTATGAACCTTAAATGAAGGGACAGTAAGTGAATGGCGTCGTCGCGTCAGGGGTCACCACGGAGATACACGGTCCGGCAAAATCCGTCGCCCAATAAGTCTTATGCTCATTCTGGCATAAGATGTTCAAGGTGTTCTTCTGTGTCATCCAGTGCGTGAGGGGCACACTGTCAATGGCATGTATTACCATTCCTTTATGTTGTACCAATTGCGCAGTGCGAACCAAACGTCGTTTAGATGACGCCATAATCCTACACAATAACGCGACAGCTCACAGAGCAGCCATCGTTCAGCGTCGCTTATAACGGTGGGGATTGGGGGTTCTTCGATACCCGCCTTGTTCGCCTGATCTGAGCCCATGTGACTAGGATCTAATCCCCAAAGTTAAGAAGACACTACGTGGATGACGGTTTGGTAACAAAGAAGACATCGTAACAGCATTTCGGAGGGAGGTGTTACACGTTAGTGATACACATGAAGCGAATGGTATTCAGCGCCTGCCACACCGCTGGCAACGCACAGTAGACACCTTGGGCACTGCCATCGTAATGTACAGGCCATCATGCAGCGACTCTTAACGATTGATCAGCTTTTTTTTCTTTTTTTTTTTTTTCGTATGGCTGGCTTTTAGTGCCGGGAGTGTCCGAGGACATGTTCGGCTCGCCAGTTTTGTAGCTGCTTCGAGACGGACACCCAATGGGTGAGCTACAATTACCGTTGGGGAGGGAAGGAAGGAACTTGGAATGTAAGGACGAGGAGTTGGAAGGTAGCGGCTGTGGCCTATAGTTAGGGACCAACCCCGGCATTTGCCTGGAAGGAAGATGGGAAACCACAGAAGACCATCTTCAAGGTTGCCGGCGGGGGGATTCGAACCTCCTCGCCTCCCGGATGTGAGCGACTGCCATCAGTCATGCCGTAACCACCACGGCTAACTCACCCGGTGATTGATCAGCTGATCAGTAGGGATAGAGATGGCGGCCATTTTGCTTTGTGCTGTGTTGTTTATATCTTTTATGAATGAGTATCCGCGTGAAAAGTGATACTTGAGAACGCTTCTACTTACGACATCTAGAATGAGGATTATTTATTTTCTGAAACAAATGTTCATTTTGTAGGTAGGTTATTGTACCTACGCAAATTTTACGTTGCATGTTTGTCATCACACAGAAGGTTATGTTTTAGTTAGGACCTCTATATCACTTATTATTTCGACTCATACAAGGTTTTTTGGATGGTAATAAAATGTTAGGTCAAGAAACCTCCTTCCCAAGTCGCAGGTATGTCAAAAGTTTGTTTATAGCAACTACCGGTATTATGAAAGAAATGATAATGTGGCTTGCTTCTCCTTCCCCACCACGGCAATTTAAGAAAGCAATACATACAGAACATTCCTAGAAAATACAAGAGTGTGTGTTAACATTTCCCTGAAAGTAAGATACCATTCTTCGGGAGAGAAGAGCTAATCGCCTTGATGGTAGGTTGTTAGTTAATATGGTTTCAATTATTGTAAGAAGTTCCCAAACTTCAGCCTATGCTAGGACTGGAAACATTTCTAATATGATAATGCTGAGGTTAAGTTACTTACCGTATGTAAATCAGAGAAGCGATATCCAGTATTCAGTATCTACTGAAGTCAATCCAAGTTACATTATTTGTGAGAATAGTCTCTCGATCAAGCTCAATTGAATATGGTAATGTTTTCGTGGCAGCATTTGTGTAGGCTACTGTATTTGCATTAATGGGATTGTTAGCACCTGGTGTATGTACTGTAGGTTATTGATACCTGATTTCAAAATTACAACCCACTGTAAATTCCTGATGCAAGAAACAAGTTAGATTGAGTCATAGAAATAAGTGCTGTTAGGATAGGCCCTGTTTAAGTTACCCTGAGGGTGGCCTGTGCATTGATTACAGTTAGAGATAGGTTACATTGTGCTTTGTCATCCACGAGCAGTTTAGGACGTGATCTGTTAAATAGCCAAGAGTGATGTGGGGTTTTCTCAGGCATCTACCATAAACCTTTTCAAAGCGGTGAACAACGATAAAATGGCCAAGAATAGATCTTATTCTTGAAGTCAAAATACTGCAATTTAGCCCTATTTGTGTGTTTCGACGTCCTAGTAAATGTACCGGCAATGTGCCATTTCGTTCACTCGCAAATTGGCCGGATTCGAACAAGCGGAGCGATAATTAGGCGTATGTAGTGGTAACGGATGGAAGTACCAATCAGTCCTAAATAGCATTACTATTTTTCTACGTCTTGAAGCGGGAGCGTAATTTATATTAGGTTTGAAGAGACTGCGTGTGAAGGGAGCTATCTGACTGCTGCTGCGACTATAACGACCCTAGGCGTGACGTCACAGTAGGGGCCTTACGGCCTGTACATTACGATGGCAGTGCCTTGGGTGATTATTTCGAAGGTCTGTAACCAGTGGAAACCTGTTCGTTGTGCGTAGTCATGTGTATTTGCTGCCTATGCCATAATAAAACAATGTTTACCAATGGCCTGTTGTCTGTCACTTACCTACAAGCATCTCCTGACGTCAGAATTTATCTTCTGGCACTATGCATACGAACATGCCCTATATTTCCAAATGCATATCGTAGATTTTCCGTGTTGTCTCCTGTTCGCGAGGAAAAAAATGGTTGCCATGACTTATGGCTCGAACCTGGTATATGAATAATATAATATATAAATATATGTAACGATAAGATTATCTCAAAAATCGAGTTCTCGGAAAGTGACCTCCTAATCGCTGCTTCAGAGCTTACCGCGGAGAATATAGCATTAATGCGTTATATAATCTTTTTATTTACTCCATGGGAAGGAGTTTATATAATTATATATATAGGTTTCTCTGAGAAGAACCTTAATTAAAATAAAACAATTGAAGGAAGTACATTCTTACCTGTTGTTAAGCAGCAGACATTACTACCTAACAGAAGCAGAAAACCGAGCGGCTCCTTTACCATCTTCTAAATCCTCCAGTCCTCCTTCACAGTAAAGGAGTCAATATGTGTGGTGGCGGCGGGTATGTAGGGCATTTCTTATCCAATACATTTTTGATTAATAGTTAGTTGTTGTTTTAAGGGGCGGACCAGCGAGGTCATCTGCCACTCGTGATAAACAGTACTTCACTTTAAAATTCTTGCATTTTCATATCAGTATCTTAGGTTACCGTACCTGAAATGTAGGCCGCAGTAGATAATAAGCATGCACGATTATAAAGCATGTAGTGGATTACTGAAGCATACATTCTGAAAACACCGTAGGCTTATACAAAATAATCTTATATTTATTATTATTATAAATTAAAGAGGAAGCCTCCGTGGCTTAGGCGGCAGCACGCCGGCCTCTCACCGCTGGGTCCGTGGTTCGAATCCCGGTCACTCCATGTGAGATCTGTGCTGGACAAAACGGAGGCAGACAGGTTTTTCTCCGGGTACTCCGGTTTTCCCTGTCAAAATTTCATTCCAGCAACACTCTCCACTATCATTTCATATCCTCGCCGCTAGATGGGGGCTTCATTCATTCCATTCCTGACCCGGTCGGAGACTGGAAGCAGGCTGTGGATTTTCATAAATTAAAGAGAGTCAAGGGGCAGATGACCTCATAGTTCCGTCCCTTAAAACAACAATAACTAACTAACTAAAGAGAGTCACTAAGTGATTTCATCAAGAAGATCACTTAGCGCTCTATTATTGACTCAGGTAGCTTGTCGCACTTCACAATGTGATAGCGATCACACACGCATGATAGGACTTTTATCTTGAAAAGTCTGTAATGATAGCCCTGCACTGCCATTGAGGTCACAAATTGTCGGAGCTGTTTGTCTCTATCCACTTGTTGGAAATTGCTCAGGAGTGGTAAACCTGGATTCGACAGCGCACTTTGACCTCATCAAGCGTCACAAGATCAGTCTTATTCAGCTCATCCCAAATGTTCTCTATTCCATACGTGAGAATAGGGATTATTTCGGCGTCAAAGAGAGTCATGGCAGTCTACAGAGATAGTCTGTTTAAAAAGTCGTCTGCTGCTGCTCGTAGCCTTGCATGTAGGCCTACTGTATGCTGAAGGAATGTGATGCCATCTGGAGGGTTAATAAGCCAATATATTGTATTTGAGTTATTGACTGCCTAGGGGACCTGTTTAATATTTTAACAGTGCATATACTGTGCTATATTGTGTCATACCTCAAAGTGATTTCATTAAAACTAACGGAGACGAAAACGTAAAACTACAAGCTCTCTCTCTAGTCTACAGTTACACTTGGATAAAGATTTGCATACCTTATTTCATCTTCTGGGAATCATTACAAATTGAAGTTATGTCCATTACCCGTAATGCACTGGAATATGTGCTAAATTACGTAAATATGTGCTTTATTTCTTGCTAATTCAATGACGCCAGCCATGTTTGTCAGGCACATCACGTCTCTTCAAATGTTACCGAGCAGCACACATTGGCGTCACATTACTGTTGCCAACATGTGTGATACAAAAGGTTATCATGCAGTTGGTGGAGCACATTTGTAATTCTGCAAGTAGACAATCACTCAGAAAGTTGTTTTTGCTCAGGCTACTATGCCATGGGTATAGGAGATAATTGCCTTTTAAAGATCGCCATATTCCCACTTTAATGGAAATTATCAACGTCTTAACTTTGGAACAGTAAACTGACGAAAATATCAGTCGCCATGTTGGGAAATGCAAGGTTGACTCAGTGCTGCCAACTTTACTTCACTGCACTCCCCTGTAGACACTTCCAATCTTGCACCAAACCCAATCAAGTTGCCGGTATATGTATAAAAATTCAATAGCGAGGCAAACGGGGTTAGATCCGTCTATTTCGTTTAAACCACTCTAAACCCCATGGAACCATAGTCCTAGAAGGGACTTGGCCTACCAAGCGACCACTGCTCAGCCATTTGGTCTACAGATTTCGGGGGGACGCTTGTCAGCGCATCGAGTCCTCTCGGCAGTTAATCTTGGTTTTCCTAACCGGGGCGCTGCCTCACTGTCAAACAGCTACTCAATTCTACTCACGATGCTCAGTGTATTCCGTTCCAGCCCCCACGCCAGTTTCTAGAATCCTTGATGGAGCCGGGAATCAAACCTGGGGCCTTCGGATGAGAGGCAGGGGCGCTACTCCCAACACCATGGGGCCTGTTTTAAACCTCTCTATGGCCCTCAAAACACCCCTGGTTGTTAAAACCACTCCCTGGTCCTCAAAAGCCAGCCCTGATCGTTGCATCCTCCTGTGTTTCTCGAAACCACACCTGGCCAATGATACTACACTCTGGTCTCAAAACAATCCCTGGCCGTTGTGACCAAATCAATCCCCGGTTAGAGTCGGTAGGACATTATCGCAATTAAACACTCAAGAAAATGGAGTTCCTCATGGTTCTGTGCTGAGTGTTACCAAGTTCGCGGTTGCCATAAACGGCATTGTTGCCGCCATAGTTCCATCGCTGTATGTAGACGATTTAGCTCTGCATTACAGCTCTGGAAGTATGGCAATCGTGGACAGCAATTGCAGCTAGCTATTAACAGGGCCGACAGGTCGGTTCACGGCCGAGGTTTTCGGTTTCCAGCAGCGAAAATCTCCGTCGTCCTTTTTTGTCGGCTCCGGAGGTTACATTTACACCCTAAACGACATCTCAGGGATTCTGCGTTGCCGTTGGTTGACACTTATCGCTTCCTGGGGCTCCATTTTGACAGCAAATTAACGTGGCAGCACCATATACGGCAATTGAAAATGACGTGTCTCAGGAAACTGAACAGGCTCAAGTTTCTTAGTGGCACTAAGGGGCTGACCGTGCGGTGCTGCTACGGTTCTATATACCAAGCCCTCGTCCTGTCCCGGCTAGACTATGGTTCTGCGGCATACGGCTCAGCAAGGCCGGCAACCTCTAAAATGCTGGACAGTATCCACCATAGTGCGTTAGGCTGGCTACCGGTGCCTTCCGGACCAGCCAGATACTCAGCCTACTCGCCGAATCGGGTGTTCCACCTCTAAATTATAGACGCCAACATATGCTTTTAGTATATGCTGCCAATGTGCGTCAAATGCCGCAACATCCCAGCTATCGAGCTCTCTTCAGTACCGCATACCACCAGAGGTACGCCAACCAGCCTCGTGCCACTCGTCCGGTTGGTATTAGACTCGATAGATCGTGTAATAAAATAGGAGTAGCTGTAGGTCCCTATATAATCTGGACACCTAGCGAGGTGCCTCCGTGGCGAGTCACGCGTCCGGAAATTCGGTTAGATCTACACCTAGGTACTAAGGTGAACATGGTTACCTCCGTTTATCGGAGGCAGTTCTATAGCATAGTTCACCAATTTCCAGACGCTGGCATTCTCTACACGGATGGTTCGAAGGTGGACGAGAAGGTGGGTTGTGCTTACGTTATTGATGGAGCAAATACCAAAATTCCTTTGCTTGAAGCATGTAATGTGTTTACTGCGGAGCTCGTTGCTATCTTTGAATCTCTGCAGTTTTCACTGCATGAGCTCGAATCCACTTTCTCGTGTGTACCGACTCTTTGAGTTCGTTGCAGCCAATTGCTACATGTTTCCCGCAACACCCCCTAGTGCAGCGAATCCATGACCTACTAGTCAGGTTGTGCCACGCTGACAGTCGAATCACCTTTCTGTGGCTTCCAAGCCACATGGGAATTGCGGGAAATGAGGTAGCGGATCAGGTAGCAAAAGAGGCGGTATCACTACCACCTCGACCATGGAGGTACCCGCTAGAGATATTCGCTCTCAGTTACGCCTACAAGTTCTGGCATTTTGGGAGAGTCAGTGGCTAGCTGACCCACTGCCCAGTAAACTGAGAGCGATCAAGGGAACTACTCGCGTGTAGCGGAGCTAAGGATATGTCATATAAGATCCACCCACTCGTACCTAATGAGAAGGGAAGACCCCCCACTTTGTGCCTGTGGAGCCGTTTTCACCGTGGCCCACATTTTATCCGAGTGTGTGATCTTGCTGACTTACGAAGAAACCTTGGTTTGCAGATGACACTCAAACTTATATTAGCAGATGACGCCTTGGCTGCTGATCTCATCATCCGCTTTTAAGTGAGAGTGGGTTCTTCTTCTACGCGATCAGGCCCAGTGGACCGCGCGCTGCTACAAGTTTCCTTCTCCATCGTCTCCTATCCATAGCTGCCATCCGCCAACTGTCTACGCGTATCGCTGCCTGTTGCAGATCTTCATGGAGTCCATCACTCCACCGCTTCCTTGGTCTCCCTGGTGGTCTTCTTCCGGTGGGGATGAAATCCAGTAGCTTCCGTGGCCATTGGTGGTCTTCCATCCGGGCTACATGTCCAGCCCACTGCAGTCTTCTGGTTTTGATGGTTCCAGCTATGTTGGCATTATGGTACAGGTCTTCTACTTCATGATTGTGTCTAATCCTCCATTCACCCGTGTGTACATCCCTCACCGGTCCGAAGATCTTCCGAAGAACTTTTCTCTCAAAAACGAGTAGTTTATGAAAGTCCTGTTTTCGGATACTCCATGTCTCACACCATATAGTACAACGGGTTGGATCAGAGTTTTATACAGACGAATTTTGAACTGTCTGGAGAGACTTCTGGACCGAAGAAGCTGTGTTAAGCTGTAGAGAGTTCGGCTTCCTGCTTGGATCCTGGCGTTGATTTCTGCCTCACATGATGAGTTCTCCGTGATAAGCGATCCAAGGTACTTAAATTCATGGACCCTCTTGTAGGACTGGTCCCCTACCCGGAGTGACTGTAGTTACCCAAAAAACGTGGCCTTGCCCGCGAGTCATATTGAGGTACTCCGTCTTGGTTTCATTCACGATTAGCCCAAATTTGTTGGCAGCTGCCTTGAGTGCTCTGGTCATTTGCCTCAACTCTTCCTGAGAGCTGGAGAGTAAACTGATATCATCTGCGTAAGCAAGGTATGCTAGGTTCTTCCCTTCGACTTGGATTCCTTCAAAGTTCTCTCGAAAGGTCTCACGTATGATCTTCTCCCAAGTAATATTGAACAGTGTAGGAGATAAACCATCTCCTTGCCTGAGACCCGTCAAAATTTCAAAATCCTCCGTCACTCGATTTCCCATTTTTATCTTACCGCGTGTTTCGCTCAGGCAGATCGCTACCAAGTTGATGAGTTTCTCGGCCATTCCAAACTCTCTTAGGCAACTGAGTAGGCTCTTTCGGTGTATGCAATCATAGGCCTTCTTGAAATCTACGAATAACACGTGGAGTTCTTTGCCATATTCGCCCAGTTTTTCAGTAAGCTGTCGGAGAACGAAGATATTATCTACTGTGGAACGCCCCAGCCGAAAGCCTCCCTGGTAATCACCAAGCACTGATTCTGCCACTGGTTGAATTCTATCTATGAGGCAGTTGGACAAGATCTTGTAGCAGACGTTAAGCAGGGCGATTCCTCGATAGTTATCACATTTCAAATTGCCACCCTTTTTATAGATTGGACAAATCAGAGCTGTTTTCCATTCTGACGGTAGTTCTTCTTTGATCCAGATTGCTTGTATCAGCCTGTGCAGTTTTTCTGTTAGTTTCTCTCCTCCTTCCTGGATCAACTCGGTCTGTATTCCATCTTCACCCGGACTTTTATTCTTCTTGAGCCGTTTGATCTGGATTTTGATCTCATCCAAAGTAGGTGGCGGATAATCCAAGTCGACTGTGGTTGGAGACTGGAATTCAAATACTATTTCAGGGTCTTCGCAATTGAGAAGTTGGTCGAAGTACTCCTTCCATCTCTTGGCGATATCATAATCGTTGGTCAGAATTTTGTCACTAGAATCTTTGACAAATTTCTGTCTCGACTGGTAACCTTTGCTAAAATACTTCACCTTTTGAAACATTTCCCTGGTATTATTTCCTCTGAAGTCTGCTTCTGCCGCAACGATGATGTCCTTGACATATTTCCTCTTTGCCCTTCTCAGAGTTGCTTGCGTAGCCCTTCGAACCTCCTCAAATCGTTCTTTACCCTGCGCCAGATCAGTCTCCTGCAGCCACTTATTCCTGGCTTCCTTTCTCTGTTCCAGAGCAACTGCACATTCCTTTCCAAACCAGATCTTCCTGCCTACTGTGTCTCCCTTGATCGTCTCCTTTGCTGTAGCAGTCAGTGAGCTTTGAATCTTTTCCCAAATTTGTTCAGGGTCTTCGCTCACGTCCAGTTCACTGAGTGCTTCAAAGCGGTTGTTCAGTTGCAGCTGTTATTCTGTCTTTATGGCTTCATCCTTTAGTTCTTCAACACGGTATCTCTCAACCTTCTTTAGCTTGGCCCTGATCCCTCCTTTACACTGAACTTGTAAGTGGCCTCTGACCAGAAAGTGGTCACTTCCACACTCTGCACCCCGTGCCGTCTTAACATCGGACACCCATCTCTTGGTTTGTAGATCAATAGCGACATGGTCTATCTGATTTATTATTCTCCCATCTGATGACATCCAGGTTCCCTTATGGATGTTCCTACGCTGGAAGTTTGTGCTGGAAATGAATAAGCCTGATGACGCAGCAAAGCTAATGAACCTTACACCATTATCATTGCTTACCTCATGTAGGCTGTGCCTTCCTACTGAACCTTGGAATACTTGTTCTTTCCCAATTTTAGCATTCATGTCTCCGATAAGGATCCTCAAGTGTCCATTTGGGATAGAATCCACTACTGCTTATAGCTGTGCATAGAACTCGTCTTTCACTTCCCTTTCACTTTCTTCCGTGGGAGCATGACAGTTCACAAAAGTAGCCTTGTGATGCTTTACGTTCACTGTTAACACAGAGATTCTGGGGTTGATAGACACAAACTCTGATACATTAGTGGCCAAGACCTTACTCACACAAAAACCAGTACCCAACCTATGCCCTTGTTCACAGGCTCCATATATGATAGTCGAGTTCTCAATATCGATGCTGCCCGCATCCTACCACCGGATTTCTTGCAGTGCAACTAGATCTAGTTTGTATTTCTGGATTCCTTTGACCACACTGGTTGCAGCTCCTACCTTGTATAGACTCCTTACAATCCATGTTCCAAATCGAATACCATTTATTCGCCGTTGTTGTCGTCTAGTAATATCAATCATATTCCGAGGCTTACTTGTAGCGTTGAAAGCATTGTTACTATTTTTTTACGAAGAAAGGGTGCTGGCCTCTCGTCCAACCTGTGGTATTACCCTCACAGCTTACCGGGTTGCTGGCTTTTCTGTCAGGGTGGGCTCCCTTAAACTAACTTATATACTAGAAGAAGAAATGGAAAACAAAAGGAGAATAAGGCAAATAAAGGACAGGAGGAAAAGAAATGCCCTCAACCCTCGAAGAATGTGGATTGAGGGACTTGCAAGGAAGGAGAGCCATGAACGGCAGATAGGAAAGTGAAAGAGGAGAGGGGCCGGACCAGAGGTAATGGATAAAAGGGGGAAAACCGTACCCAGCTCAGGAATCCCTCGGGGTCGCTAACTCCCGAACTCACCAGTCGTGAGCCCCTGAGAGTGTAGCATTATCTAGGGAGCACCAAAAGTGGGTGGGCTACATACACCCTGCCTCCTTGAGGACCTTGAGCAAAAGGCAGGAGAGAACATGAAAAGAAAAAGAAGGCTGACTCCTCGCAGGAGGGTATAAGAAAAGATGAGACAAGGGCCAACTAAGGCGGAATAGGAAGAGACTCCCTAGGCCTCGGATACCCTAATGCCGTCGGGGTCGGAAGAGAACAAGAGTTGACCAAGTGAGGTCGACAGGAAAGAAGACGGAGAGGAGCCCGGCACAAGTAAGTGGAAGCAATGCCGGACTGGACAGTGAGAGTGGGTTAGGGCCAGCAATCTAAATTTTTCAGAGTACATTGACTCAACTACTTGTTCGTTTTTCAATGATGAACTTTTGTTTTTCCGTAATGTTTGTATATTTTTATAATTAGTAGTTGTATTAATTTTTTTGTTTTATTAGATTTCGGTCTTTTCAAATTTAGGTATCAATCTCTAAATTTTAAATTCCATTCCAAATTTGTATACTTGAATCCGTGTTAGGAGGGGAAGATGACCTCGTACTTCCGCCACTTAAAACAAGAATAACTAACTAACTAACTATCTGTGCGAATCCTGTATAAAACAACTGATGGTCCTCTTCAATCGAATATGGATTGAAATAGAGTTTCCATCTCAATGGCGAGAGGGGATCGTGATTCCGATTCTCAAGGCTGGAAAGGACCCCAAGTTTGTCAACAGCTATAGGCCCATTTGTCTAACAAATGGCCTATGTAAACTGCTGGAGAAGTTGGTAAATCGTCTACTAGTGTGGTTCTTGGAGGAGAGAGGCCTCCTGTCTGAGTACCAGTGTGGGTTTCGCTCTCATATGTCCACCACCGACCTTCTGGTGCGACTTGAGAGCGCCATACAGGAGGCATTTTTCCGAAAGCTCCACCTAGTCACGGTTTTCATTGACCTCGTGAAAGTCTACGACACCATGGCGATGCAGGATTCTTTCCACCCTTCACGAGTTGAAACTCCGTGGAAAACTCCCGATGTCCATTGCAAATTTTATGTCCATCCGACTCTTCCGAGTAACGGTCGGTAGGATATTACCGCAATATTATACCTAAGGAAATTGACTTCCTCATGGTTCTGTGCTGAGTGTCACTTTGTTCGCGATTGCCATAAACGGCATTGTTGCCACCACCGAGCTCACGGTAGTTCCATAGCTGTATGTAGACGATTTTGCTCTGCATTACAGCTCTGGATGTATGGCAATCGTGGAATGGCAATTGCAGCTAGTTATTAGCCGGGTCGACAGGTGGACTCACGGGCGGGGTTTTCATTTTTTAGCAGCGAAACCCTACGGCATACACTCTTGTCGGCTCCGGAGGCTATATTTACACCCTGAACTACATCTCAGGGAAGCTGCGTTGCCGGTGGTTAACACTTAACGCTTCCTGGGCCTCCAATAAATTAACGTGGCAGCACCATATACGGCAACTAAAAACGGCGTGTCTCAGGAAACTGAAAATGCTCAGGTTTCTTAGTGGAACTACGGGGGTGATCGTGCGGTGCTTCTACGGTTGTACCAAGCCCTCGTCCTGCCCCGGCTAGACTACGGTTCTGCGGCATCCGGTTCTGCAAGGCCAGCAACCTTGCCCGATACCCAGCCTACTCGCCGAATCGGGTGTACCACCTCTAAATTATGGACGCCGCCATAATATACTTTTAGCATATGCTGGCAATGTGCTTCAAATGCCGCAACATCCGAGCTATCGAGCTCTCTCCAGTACCCAATACCACCGGAGGTACGCCAATCAGCGTGTCACTCGGCCGGTTGTAAATAGACTCGATAGCTCGTGTACTGAAATGGGAGTGGCTGTAAGTCCCTGTATGATCCGGACAGCTAGCGAGGTGCTCCGTGGCAAGTTCCACGTCCGGAAATTCGGTTAGATCTACACCGAGGTCCTAAGGTGAACACGGATGCCTCCGTTTATCAGAGGCAGTTCCATAGTTCACAAATTTCTCTACATGGATGGTTCCAAGGTGGACGAGAGGGTGGGTTGTGCTTACGTTATTGATGGTGCAAGTCCCAAAATCTTATTGCCTGAGGCCTTTGGTGTGTTTACTGCGGAGCTCGTTGCCATCTATGAAGCTCTATAATTTGCATTGCGGGATGCACGAATCCACTTTCTCGTGTGTACCGACTCTTTGATTTCGTTGCAGTCAATTGCTACATGCTTCCCGTAACACCCCCTAGTGCAGTGAATCCACGACCTACTAGCCGCGTTGTGCCACGCTGACACTCGAATCACCTTTCTGTGTCTTCCAAACCACATGGGAATTGCGGGAAATTAGTTAGCGGATCAAGCTGCAAAAGAGGCGGTATCACTACCACCTCGACAAATGGAGGTACCCCCTAGAGATATTCGCTCTCAGTTATGCCGACAAGTACTGGTATTTTGGGAGAGTCAGTGGCTAGCTGACCCAATGCCCAGTAAACTGAGAACGATCAAGGGAACTACTAGCGTGTGGCGGAGCTCTTTCCTGTCACGGAGGGTGTCCGTCGTTTTGTGTATGCTAAGGGTAGGTCATACAAGATCCACCCACTCGTACCTCATGAGAAGGGAAGAACCCCCACTTTGTACCTGTGGAGCCGTTTTCACCATGGCCCACATTTTAACCGAGTATGTGGATCTTGCTTACTTACGAAGAAACCTTGGTTTGCAGATGACTCTCAAACTTATATTAGCTGATGACGCAGTGGCTGCTGATTTCGTCATCCGCTTCCTCGTAGGGGAGCCCAAGGGGCTAAATGGGGATTTACTCGAGCATCGTGGGGGCCCTTTGGATTGTGAAGATTAGATGCTAAAAAGAAAAAAGGGGGAGCGTGTACAGATTTTCCAAAATGTTAAAAAAAAACAAAAAACAAAAAAACGAAGATACACTGTACTTGGACGCTTCAGATATGAATAGCGTATGCACCCCACATGTTTCTGACAACGGAGGAATATTAACCTGCCAGTTTGCATGGCGGGGCTGAAAATGGGACATAAATAAATTTATTCGAGCGCGTCAGATATTCAGAAAGGATACTAAGTAAACCCTAAAGGAGCTCCTATTCAAAAGACTGACTATTTGGACGCGACCAAAACCCATGGACGATTTTTGAAAATAAAATAAAAAATCGTGTCTTTGAAATAGTCGAGCACGTCAGATTATATACAGACGGTTCTGCTTGATGTCCTTGTCATGCAGACCCATAATCTAACAATTATGTGGAGGAATTTCCTTAATCTGAAGATTTAAAAAAAAATGTTTTTTTTAATTACTGAATGTAAGTTAATAAATACAATTAACAGAATATATATATATATATATATATAGCCTACAGTATATTTAGAAGAAAATGGTGTAAAAAAAAAGGGAAGAGTGAGAAGGGACGAGAGGCGCGCAGTTGCACGCACCACACTTTATTGATGATTTTAACTACTTCGGCTTGTGAAAATCGGCATATTATATTATACCCGTGATCCTTGAATGATTTCCTTCAAAATAAAAACAAAATAACTGCGCACGAGAATGTCCAAGTGACTTTTTTTTTTCAACTTTGTGACTCTCCTATTTCCTTGTGTCACGCGCAAATCGTCAGATTATTGAAATGCACACTTTTCTGCGTGTAATTAACTCACCTTGCCTTAATCTCGAGTTTTTCTAACGATCGGTTTTTTTTTCCTATTCTGATCGGCTGCCCTAAACGCATGCCCCTATATAAAGGATTCATGTATGGTGCAAGGTTTTCCCCTTATGTTATTCAGCCGCGCTTGAGTAAATCCCAAAATCCCCGCTTGGGCTCCCCTACTATTATAAGTGAGACTTTCTATTTGACGCC
The DNA here is from genome assembly GCA_946902985.2 of Meconema thalassinum. Classification (NCBI taxonomy): domain Eukaryota; kingdom Metazoa; phylum Arthropoda; class Insecta; order Orthoptera; family Tettigoniidae; genus Meconema; species Meconema thalassinum. The sequence continues at coordinate 39,954,399 of OX336391.1, read as the reverse complement.
CGTGGGCGACCTGCGCGCCGTAATGAGGATGAAGTGATGATGAAGATCGTGGGTTCAAACCCGGCCGAAGTCATCGGATTTTTTGAGAGCTTTAAAAATACCTCAGTATGCCTCCCTTCGCAGGGGAAGTAAAGTCGACGGGCCCATGCCATAGATTTATGGTATATAAAAGAACCATTCACTAACTACAACTGCGTGAAGCTAAAATTTGTAGGTTAGATTTGATTAATGCTCTATTAAGTTCCAACGTCCTTCGTCAGGTGCCGGTTGCGGTGGCATCTAGTAGCCAAGTTACAACTAGGTGTCGTTGACGGTAGCAATTGGTAGCAAAAGAAGGAACTACTTGAAATTGATCGTCTGCAGTCCTTTCCTGAATTACAACTAACACACACTAATGCAGTCATCATAATTAACAACGGTTATCAGACAGATTCAACTCACACCCAAAGTGCACGGGGCTACATGACCGCGTTGTCGCAGCTCTTAAAATGTGGAACCAACCAAATCTAACCTTCAAATTTAGCTTCACACAATTGTAGTTAGTGGAAGGTTCTTTTAGGCTACATAAATCTAAACATCTATGACATGGGCCCGCCGGTTTTACTTCCCCTCCGAAGGAAGGCATACTGAGGCATTTTTAACGCTCTTAAAAATCTTACGACTTCGGCCGGGTTTGAACCCACATATTTGAGCATAGAAGCTCAGCATGCTACCAACTACGCTACTGAACCCGCTTTTATTATAATTATTAGTTTTGTTTTGTTTTATTAATTTTAGTCTTATCATATTTAAATGTCCACCTCTAAATTCTTAATTCCATTCAAAATTGTGTATACTTTCATTTGTATTAAGAGAGGCTGTTGACGTCATAGTTCCGCCCCTTAAAACCTCAATAACTAACTTATTGAAGGGAACCTTCCGGGCGATGCCTGGTGGTTAAAATGGTAAACCATGAAAACCATTATCAGGACGGCCGAGGTGAGATTCGAACGCACGCTCTCCCGATGCCAGCAAGGCACGAGGTAGCACGTTGGTGCTCTCGGCCACCGTGGCCGGTACCCCAGAGCTGTAATGTAATATAGAGCCAAATCATCTACATACAGAGATGAAACTACCGTGGGCCCAGTGGCGGCAACAATGTAGTTCATGGCAATCGCGAGCAAGGTGACACTCAGCACAGAACCCAGAGGAACTCCATTTTCCTGTGTGTAATATAGCGATATTGTCCTAGCGACATGAAATTCGCAATGAATACCGGGAGATTTCCACGGAGTCCCCACTCGTGAAGGGTGGAAAGTACTCCGTAGCGCCATGTGGTGCCATGGGCTTTATCACTGAAAACCGTGACTAGGTGCTCCTTTCGGAGAAAAACCTCTTGTATGGCGCTCTCAAGTCGCACCAGATGGTCGGTGGTAGACCTATGACAGCGGAAACCACCCCGGTACTCAGACAAGAAGCCTCTCTTCTTCAAGAACCACATTAGCAAATGGTTAACCATCTTCTCCAGCAGCTTAACCTTCCAGTACTGGCACCCACTTGCAATACGTTAGTACTGGCGCAAAGTCTGGCAGACACAATTATTTCTGCGTAAAAGGATATTAATGTAGATGTTTTATTACTGCTGTTATTCTTTCTAGGGTACACTTAAGATATTCAATCAGAAAAACTCGCCATTTTCATACTTTTACTATATATGTTGTGAATAAAAAGCAGAAGATACAAAACACGACACGGAGGGAAAAATCACAATAAAGACTAACGTAAGCAACTTAGTACTTAAATACTGCGTTGATTCTGTTAAAAATGCCTCAAAGGTACATAGCTCACAGTCACAAGTTAATGAGTACAGTCAGAACATGAAAAATGTGCATGACGTAGACATATAAATATTTTGCATATTTCACAGTAGTATTTAGTCCTACTGTCCTTCTTGCAAAAATGGCACCTTTCCCTCAGTGTTCTGTGCTGAGTGTCACCTTGTTCGCGATTACCATAAACGGGTCCACGGTAGTTCCATCGCTGTATGTAGACGATTTAGCTCTGCATTACAGCTCTGGAAGTATTGAGTCCGTATTCGCTCATGCTGGTGATAGTTTCTTTGGCATCATGAATATTTTGAAACTACGAAGTGCTGAACGTACCCAGGAAGCATGTCTATGCTCGAGATACTCTTTTGACTCTGCAAAGATCTCGGAAATACTTTTTCTGGATGATTATTTTGAAAACTACATTTTACGAAATTGGATAATTTATCAAATGCAATTCTGCTTCATTTACCATGTTTTGGTGAGCCTCCGTGGCTTAGGCGGCAGCACGCCAGCCTCTCACCGCTGGGTCCGTGGTTCAAATCCCGGTAACTCCATGTGAGATCTGTGCTGGACAAAACGGAGGCAGACAGGTTTTTCTCCAGGTACTTCGGTTTTCCCTGTCAAAATTTCATTCCAGCAACACTCTCCACTATCATTTCATTTCATCTGTCATTCATTTAATCATTGCCCCAGAGGAGTGCGTCAGGCCTCAGCAGCCGGCACATTTCATATCCTCGCCGCTAGATAGGGACTTCATTCATTCCATTCCTGACCCGGTCGGAGACTGGAAGCAGGCTGTGGATTTTCATTTTCATTGAATAGGTAATGGTATTTCATCGCAGACGCGCGAACAGGACTCATTTAGTCGAACCCGGAACCACACTCTGAGAGAGGAAACTATACCCTAGTGAGAGTTCGACGAGAACGCACATATTTGTGCAGGTCGTCTCCAGACCACGTTTTAAGACTGCTAGTCTATCACATCAGTGAACAATTGTATCAAGTTGCATCGTGATTATTAAACAACAAGTGTGCTTCAGTGCAACGAGTTTACCGTGCGAGTTACACGAGGGGTAAGCCTGTATAAAATTGACGCCAATTTTGTGAAACATTATTTTGTGTGAATCTGCACGTGGTCAGTACAATTGTACCACGCTTTGGAAGTGAAAATCTATCAGACGACGAAATATTGGTTAGGTGCAATCATAAAGCACCTGATAATTGATGAAAGTACGCCACTTTCGATAATCAAACCACGCCACGTTAGTGCCAGATTTTTGGGGAAACGATTGCCACGATATTCGGAGATCAAGTGTTTGAAAGAAAGTGTTACAAATCAATTCTTCAACTCATGTCTACAATTCAAGAACAAACACTTTTATTGTACACAACAAGGAGCATCACTATCCAGCCATTACATTCAGTTACTCAAAACCTGTTCCATCTTGCTCATCGACGCCCCAAGGGTGCCAACTTACAAAAAACAAATTTAATTACAGAAACACATTCACAAAATTACAGAAGCACATTCGCAACATTCTCCCACCTTGAAACGGTAGGTTTCAACTAAAAGCACAAAATAATACAAAACCTAGGAATAAACATGGAATTAACAAATATTTACAAATTCAGTTTGGTTGGCCTTTTAACAACCCTGCCCCTTCTTGTCAGAGCAACAGCTTCACTCTAAACTACTTGAGGGGGGTTACTAGTCACAATCAGGCACCAAGTCAACAGCATTGGGACCACACAAAGAACCATCACTATTTTCATAAGGAGATCCAATCTCCATCAAGCACAAACGTTGGACTGGTCGCAACAACTCACTCTTAACTGTTTTTACCTTTGCCACTCTAGTTACTCCATCTTTACCAGGGAAGATCTCAAGCACTCGAGCCAATTCCCAATCAATTCTTTTCTTTTGGTCAGACACAACCCATACAACATCTCCCACCCTGACATTCTTAGAAGACTTAGCAGTGTTTAACATCAGAGACCCTAGGTATTCCTGACGAAAACGTTCTTTTAGGTTTATCCTAACCTCAGCTACATATTTCACCCTAGCAGAAAGACCCTTTTCATCCACTTCGTCAAGATCAGGCACCTTTGTCTCAAACTGCTCCTGCAAAAACATAGCAGGCGTTATTGGTCTCAACTCATTAACATCTTCAGACATGTAGGTAATGGGACGCGCATTCATAACAGCCTCAATCTCGGTAATCAAGGTCATTAGTTCACAAAGATTTAATAACGCACGACCAAGGGATATTTTCAACAGTCTTTTCATCACCCCAATAAGCCGCTCAAAAAATCCACCCCACCAAGCACCTGTGGGAACATTAAATAGCCACTGAATTTTCAATCCGCGTTCAACTGTAGTCTGCTTAATGAGATTCCAAACTCCTACAAAGTTAGTACCGTTATCACTGTACATAGTTGTGATTCTGCCTCGCCTGGCGATCATTCTCCGAAGAGCATGTAGAAACGATTCTGTAGAGAGCGACTCTACCACTTCAAGATGGACTGCACGGTATACAGCACAGGTGAACAAGGCAATCCAAACCCTAGTACCATCTTTTATGAAAAGAGGTCCAGCCAAATCGACTCCGCATACTTGGAACACCTTTCCAAGATTTACACGGTTATTAGGTAACCCGACAGGTGGCGTTCTCACTGGTTGGGCTTTGTGCCTAAGACAACGAACACATTTACTAACAACACGTCGGGCTAATCGTCTACCTCTGACTATCCAGTATTCTTCTCTCAGGGCTCCTAACACAGTACTTGCTCCAGCATGGTGCATTTTCTCATGACATTCTACCACCATGGACTCCACTAGTTCACACTGAGGTAGTAAAATGGGTTCCTTGAACATGGGTGTGAACTCATCAGATAATATTTTAGTACGAACTCGAATCAAGCCATCATCATCAGTTTTAATGTTGAAATTATTTACATCTAGAGGGTGACTACTCTGAATCCACCGTACTAATTTTAATTCAGCATGTCGTACTTCTTTGCCAGTCAACTCCTCTCCGCAGTTTGAACTTTTCCCACTAGCTTTCTCAAGAAATCGGTAGATCCAACCAACAACACACACATGTTTCGAGAAAGAAACAAAGTGTGTGAACATGTTTTCTCTTACATCGTTTGTGTTGTACAAACTAACAGCCGTTTTCATCGATTCCTCTTCTGTAGGGGCTATTTTCACAGTTAACCACTTGTTCTCATTCTCTAGGAGCCACTGAGGACCCTCCCACCATTTTGATGCAACAAATTCGGACAACAAGCATCCTCGGCTGAGTATATCAGCAGGATTACAATCGCCAGGAACAAATCGCCACTGCTCGGGTGACGTCAACTGGTGGATTTCCTTTACCCGGTTTCCAACAAAGGTCTTCCATTCACCTTTCTTGATCCAGTAAAGAACAATCATAGAATCAGACCAGTACACAATGTTGGAAATATTAGTCGATTTACTAATAACAGAACCAAGCCTTGCTGCAAGTGTTGCCGCTACAAGCTCTTTACGAGGGATTGACATGTCTTCCATTGGTGCAACTCTGGACTTAGCTAAAACAAATCGAACATTAAAGCCATCTTTGTTTTCATACCTCATAAAGGCACAAGTGCCCAGTCCAAGGAGACTGGCATCACTGAATACATGTAAACAAGCTGTGTCAGAGACACCTCTTAAACATGTAGGCACCACAATGCTGTCAATCAAATCAACTTCAGTAAGCCACTGCGAGCACTTCATTTGAATTTCTTTTGGAAGGGGTGTGTCCCAGTGTAGTTTGAGCTTAAATGCCATTTGCAATGCAATTTTCAGATGGAGTAAAGGTGCCGATAACAAACCCAATGGATCAAACACCCTGCTTATAATCGACAGCAATTTCTTCTTAGTTAATTCATTGATTTTCTCTTTTGGATCGAAGCTAAAGCTGCATCCCAACAGATCATCTAAAGCATGCCATTTGACACCTAAGACATTTTGTGTCACATCATCTCCTGACAAAACCCACCCACGGAGTTGGAAACTGGCTTGAGACATGACATTTGTAGCTTCGGACACAAATTCCTTGGCATCACTCAGGGACTGAAATGAACAAAGGCAATCATCCATGTAAAAGGAATTTTTCAGTCTTTCAACTAAGTCACCACTTAGAGTATTCAAATGATGAGTGATGGTGGCATTCAGCAAAAATGGGCTACACACAACTCCAAAAACTACACGACAGTGACGCAGCGTTATAATATGCCCATCACGCCACCACAAGAATTTTAACATTTCTCGATCCTCAGGGTTCAGTCCAATCATTAAGAAAGCCTGTTTTATGTCTCCCACAACACCGACCTCCTGTAACCTGAAACCTAATAGGATAGGTACGATACTAGCAATCAAGTTGGGTCCCGTTGCTAAACAATCATTTAGAGAGACGTTTCCAATACTTTTCGCCGATGCATCAAAGACTGGGCGGATTTTAGTTGTTTTCCCATAATTTATAACTGGTCTGTGAGGTAGAAAGTGCCCTATGTTTTCATCAGATGTTATTTCAATAATCCCATCTGTTTCCCATTGTTTAAAAACAGTATCATACGCATCATAGAGTCCATTGTTATCTAAACGGCCTACTGTTGATTTCAGACGACTTTCAGCTATTTCACGATTAGTGGGAAGAGAGGGTGCTCATCAATCCAGGGCAATGTTACTACATACCGACAGTTTTCACCTTCGAAACGAATTGTGTCTTCAAAATTTCGCAAACATCTATCATCTATGTCCGACCTTTTTGTTTCTGTCTGTTTCTCAATTCCAATAACTTCTAAGTCCCATAAAGGATGGTGTAAATTGAGCAAAGAGGTCACAAAGTTTGTCATACTGCTTACCTCTTGCCTCTCTGCGGTACCCAGGAGACACCATCCAAGCTTCGTCTCAAATGCTAACAGCTTCGAGTCAATACATTTCACACCTGTAACAAGTTCGCCCATAACATCCGCTCCTAACAACACATCAATAGGTCGGTTAACTCCATCATCTGTCAATGTAATACCATGTGCAGCCACCTTCCGTAACAAATGCGGATCATTCACAGGTGGTATCAAACCACAAATCTTCTTCTCCCTAAGTGCCTTAAGAACAAAACTGTTATCACCCTGTAAGCTAGTTAGTTCAATTTCATGAATTGGATGTGATATTTCAGATGACACACTCCCACCAAACAGCATATGACAAATATTTTCACGACCACATTCGATCAAACCCAATTTTTCACAGATAGCTTCCGAAATATAACTGCGGTGTGAAGCAGTATCAAGTAATATTCGAACAGTGACACCACGCAATTGTGCTACTAATGTTTTTAAAATGACAGTTCCACTAGGCCCTGCAAATAACGATGCTGTTCTGCTGGGTTCACCAACACACATGGTATCATAGTGCCTCCCTTTACATTTACCACAATCTATTCTTTTCCTAAACTGCTGTCTCGAGTGACCTCCCTGCAAGCATGCAAAACAAGCTCGTTTTTCTTTTACAGTTTTACGACGGTCCTCAACCGACATTTCTTTAGAACACTTGTAAGAGGGATGGTTCTCATTACAAAATAAACAGGTTAGGGTTACTTTGTGTGACCGTCCTGTTTGCTGATAACTTACCCGATTCTGCCTGACAGTAGGAGAGAAAGAAACGAGAGCTGCTGCTGTTGGCTCTGTTCTGGGCGCAGTGAATTTATCAACCTCATTCACCTTAGCATGATTACGCAGTCTTTGTTCACTCTCGGCTTCTTTGCCCAGAAAACACAAAAGTTTATCAATTTTATTACCACTATCATCGTCCTCTTCTGCTGCTCTTCTTTCCCATATTTTCAAAACGTCAATGGGGAGACATTCTTCAATGAGTGGAACTAAGATTGCTGCCCTATCAGAATTCATGCCTAATGTTTCTAGGGATCTCAACTTAATACTTATATTATCATTCAGGTCAGTCACAGATAAATCCGAGCGAACCAATTGCAACAAATCTTTATACATACAATTTATAACCATCTCATCTTTACCAAAACGATTCTTTAAATGTTCCAAGACTTTAACATAATTCTCACTTATGTGTGGATAACTGTCAACTAACTTCCTAGCCTGTCCCTTCAGTGACATTTTCAAGTAACTAAACTTATCAACATTCGTAATGTTAGAATCCTTATGAATCCTTTGAAATTGTGTCCAAAAATTTATCCAGTTACCTGGACCCAAGTCGAATACCTCAAGCGTGATTTTCGGTAGCCTTAACCTCTCTGACGACATGGTTGACGACGCCGAAGCCACGTTGCTCTGTACGCTGAAATTATCTCCTGCATCAACACAACTGGCAACACTAGGTTTTAATCCTTCCACTTTATCCTCGGCTTCAAGAAGTGCTTGCAGAAGATCTTCTTGAACGGTAACACAGTGCATTGTTTCTTCGATACAGGCATCCTCGTTTCCGTCAACATTCAACAACTCGTTCAAGATGCTTTCGTCCAATTCTTTTAAGGTATCCGCAATTGTTCGGAGAGTATTTATTTTCACACGTAATTTTTGGAAATCGGCTTCAACTCCGACCGCTCCAATAGCTTTCGTCGCACTTGCCCGATAGGCACTTCTCTTCTTTTTCAACTTTTCAATCGTGGCCATTGCAAGGCAACAAATCCAAAACAAAACAAAACAGGGAAATTGTTTACCAAACCAACTTTTTCAATACAATCCTGTCAATGGTCGCCAAAATGTTACAAATCAATTCTTCAACTCATGTCTACAATTCAAGAACAATCACTTTTATTGTACACAACAAGGAGCATCACTATCCAGCCATTACATTCAGTTACTCAAAACCTGTTCCATCTTGCTCATCGACTCCCCAAGGGTGCCAACTTACAAAAAACAAATTTAATTACAGAAACACATTCACAAAATTACAGAAGCACATTCGCAACAGAAAGTATTAGAAGCTGTGAGATAGATGCCTATCTGCAACTTAAAGCCTTTGGCAGAATATGGTCATTTTTGCTAACAATCTGCAAAAAATGTAAAGCCAGTGTTAATCATAACGAACCTACGTTCACTAGAATGAGTGATTTTCTATATTTTCTACTCTACAAGATGTTACGTCCTTACCACGTGGACGACGTGTTTCAACAAGTACCCATGATGTCTATCATGTGCTAAATTAATCCAATGGAGGAGATGCCAAGATCTAACTGATACTTTGGATTTGAGTAAGAGAAAAAAGGCAGGACCTGGTAAGCCTAAGGAATGATTATTTTACCCTCCTGTTGAGGAGATGATAACCTCTCAATTTCCATAACAATGGATGAGGTGAGAAACATTTCTACAGTGAGTCCTGCATATTAACTTCTCTGGTGTAAAGGCAATAGGATGAGGGGGATTAGCATTAGCAACCTTACTTGGTGACAATAATTTAGGTAGTTTTTTAAAGCTTTTGTCATGTGCCATACTCAGTTATAATCTTCTGCATTATAGTCTGAAGTTCGAGTTAGACACTTCAGGGCGTTAAACACGCCGATGCATTTGTGAATTGTGTAATTAACTTTTTAGGCACACTGTTAGAGATTTTTGGCTAAGCTTTGCAAGTTAATTTTCTGTCAGCTTATGCTGAAATTTGTGGGAGGAATGTATTGCCCACATGTAACTTACTAGACACCCTTTTTTGTTTAATTCATTTAACGCCAATTGCGGGCGTATCGTTTAGTGGAGGATTTCATTTACTACAATTCTTAATGATTTTTAAGCATTTTGTGTGGATCATTATACCACTATTTTCCAGCAAGAATGAGTTATGAGTGTACGAGAAGGCATTGTGTTAGCCTATCTCGGATCCCGAGTACACTAGATTGTATCATTTATTCGGCACAAGAGGTTTAAAGTGTTGTTCATTATTATTTGTTTTGTGCCAAGTGTGAGCATGCCAACGTTATTGACATTCAGAAACAGTTGGCATATCTTTCAAAATAGCAAAGCAGTTAAGACGTGTGATACGTCTTGGTTTTTATCTGCTTTGCCAACTAGAAGCATTTATATCGTACCACGTTTTTAATCATGGCCAAGCTTATTGTAAACTAGCAGAAGTACCCGTTCATCGAACGGTGTTCGGTGTTAAACCAGACATTATCAATTGAGCTACTGTTGCAATGGTTAGCGGTTTGTCATTCCTTCATAAGTTTATCAGAACGAAGTTAGTTTTCTGGGAATATCACACACGCTATTAATTTAAGCGCCTTAAACTTGTCTAGCTAGTTATCCTGACGCCTACTCCTTCGAGTTTCGAACCTGCAATCTCCTAGGTTCCTCCTACTTTGATTTATACTTCGCGATCGCAACTTGTTCTGTTATTCCCCTTTGGGATTTGACGACTTAAAACTGTCTTGACTAGACGCACTGTTATTCGTTCTTCGGGTCCCTAAGACTCCGGTTGCTGGTTTGAACCAATGTTCCTTTGGACTTCAAGTTCCTTACTGATCGCTCTTATGTAACGTTTGTCTTTATCCTTCGTATTTCAAACGGTTCGTTATAAAGTTTTTTGACTTCCCTATGTCTCAAACTGTTGACTTCTCGCCAACTTGTAACATGTAGCGCAACTGGTCTACAGTACTTGTGGTACAACCTGTAGCGTAACTGGCCTACAGTGCTTATGGTGCAAATTGTAGCGTAGTGACGTGACTTCCTCTGCCGAGGTGTATGATCGACTGATAATATCACGCAACGTGACCTCCTCCCCTGAGGTCCAAGATTAGGACTGTGATATAGCGTAGCCTCCCTCAGAAGTCTCTAGTGTAACTATCACGTAGCGTAACGCGCTTCCACGAGGTCTGGATGAACTGTCTTACAGTATAACCTCCACTGAGGTCCGAATGGGACTAGACTCTGGCTTCGCTGGGAGCCCTATTTATTTAATTTCAGATAAAACATAGTCCCTCAAGTGCTTCCGGAGCTCATTTCCTGAGTCCATGTTCCAATTTGTTTAAAACTTTATTGGCAAGTGTAAAACATGCTAAGTGTAAGAACCGTTCCTGGCGGATTTAAATTTGATCGCTTATTAATTTTTTATTAATTAAAAACGTTATCATCCCTCTTCGGGGGCCTATAATTTTACTGTGTTCGTTCTCAGATCAATGCTATGCCTAGTCAGCGTTTTAAATTCGAGTAAGCATTACGTGCTGTCAACCTTTGGAAAAATCTTGTTCCTATTACTCGCCTCGGAGCTTGGCGTTTGAAAGTGGTGTTTTACTTTCGTCAAGTTATATTCCATTAACTCTTTGCTTTGTACGGGGATTCCCTTCTTTCTGTATTCAAATTTCTGTCGAGCTTGCGTTTTCTGGGGCCGTCTTTAATACCTATAATAACCATAATCGTTAATGACCTAATACGACCATTTAAAAACAAGAGAATAAAATAATCCAGAAGTAAGGTACGCTAACCGTACCAACAAAAAATTAAGTAAAATGTGGAAGGAGCGTGATGGACCAAATGTAACCCAAAGTACTAAGAGACTCAAAAAACATGTATATTGTTAACAGAGAACACCAAGAAAACACTCTTAGGGGTTGCAACCATTCTGATTGCAAGGAGATTGGGTTGGGAAAATGGCGCTTGCTGGGAGGGCAGTTTGCATCTCGGTGTGGCAGGGCAGGTGGCCTTGCCAATGAAGTTTCTTTTATATGTTCTTTTTTATGCTATTTTGTTTATATATATATCTTTGGCTGTTTTTGTTGGTAGTCCGTACTGAGGGATTTTGTATTAGAGTATCTGTCCGGATTATCTTTGGAGATTGTAGCAAGGCATGGTCATATCTGTTGTGAGGGTTAGATGAGAAAAAGAAGTGTGTTGGGTTTGGATTATAAAAGTGGATTGCTTATATATAAAGAAAAAGCTGTATAGTGGGAATTATTGATGAATTAAATGAGTACCTGTGTTCCTATGGTGAGGTGCAGGTTCCTTTATGTTTTGATTGATGGTGATCTGAGTGATTGGCGGTTAATAGAGGAATGTCCATCGCATGTATCGGGTATGTGTGCTATATGTCTGCCCTGTTGTTGAAATGAAATGTCCCTTTTGAGAATAATCAACCACAACCCCGGTATAGTGAGAATGAACGGTTACAGGGAAACCAATATATTTTAACATAATTGACAAAATTACAATAGAATATGCCACAAGGACATATGATGAACAAATAAATTGTCTTAGATAAGTGAAGAATCCAATTAATATTTATATGTGAAATTAAAAGGCTGGCTGGTATCGGACCAGACAAGGAATGAGAAAATCCATGAAGTTAATGATAATTAAAACAAAGAAAAATTGGTAAAACCATAAATTACCTTAAAGGTGGTGGTAACCACAGAACCAAATTAATTAAGGTCAATGTAGGACCCAAAATCAAGAAGAAAATAATTAAAGAAGGTTGATAATCTGAGAGCCATTTATCAGTGTGACTAGTTCCAGTCAGATCTAAAGTTCAAGTCCTAATCAGCAAAAAAAAAAAAAAACATCACTTTTAATAATGATAAAACTAAGAACAATGTCGAATGGTTCACATGGTAACCTAACCAGGAAGAAGAATGTCCATCACTAAGATGGTAATAAAACAGTATTCCAAGGAATATTCTACATGTCCTATACGGAAGAAAAGTTAATAAAAGTTAATAAATAAATTTTAGAGGTTATTAAAACTCGAATAGGACAATCGAAATATGAATGTCATTTGACCTACAGGGCTGTACGCCTGGCTATGACAAATAAAACCTTCACCAATTACATGCAATAAAATAATATATAAGTAACTGAATTATTACAGTAATAACCTGACACTACGCAGTCTTGCTTGATAAAAGCATGGCACCATAACCCACAAACATACATCTTACATCAGAGGCACAATTCAACAGGTAATACCAGCACCAAAGAAAAATGAAAGAAAGGAGATCCAAACTTTTACAGGGTTATCACAAATAATATAAACCATGTCGAACAAAAAACAATACTGCGCAATTACCAGTCACTGCCATAATAAATTCAATTACTTAGTACATTTCCAAGTTACATACCTTTATGTTGGCCGAAACAAATTATTTAAATAAATCCCCCTCCCCCCGTTTTAAAATTAAATAAGCTCTCCCACGAAGCCTATTTCATTTTCAATAGCGTCAAGCTCCCACGAAGACAGTAATTCGGCAAGGCTAGCGCCAGGCCAGCCTGCCCCAAACTTTTTCTTTTAGCTCACATAGAGTAATACTTCACTCCTCTTCGATCATGAAATAATTAAATTTCAACACTCACTCACGAACAGTTGACAATAGTTTCACGAATCAATCGATATTTTCAACAATATCGCAACACCAAGCCACAATTACAATTTTTGTAAATAAACATTTAGACGGCCATGTTAGACTCCGGAAGTAGCAAATGTTAGTTCCTACGGCCGACACGGAGCACTCCACCATACAGGTACCAGAGCGGAAGAGCTCTACCCGCCATCTGGTAGCAAAGAAAGTAACGCAATGCCTGGGTTTACCAAAGGTAACGAGCGCTAACGTATCGTAGTTCCCATTCACACTCACAGATGGAGCAGTGTTATCAATCCAGCACTAGACAGACTTTATAAGTCGCGACACAGTCACGTATCAATACTCCCTCCCTTCGAATCGTGGCCACAATGCACAATTTTTGGACACATGAAAGTTCAGAAGAGGAGATAGAGAATTTATAAGGTAACTTGAGGTAGCAAAAGAGTAGGTGGATATCCTAATAAAGTTCATCCACAATTAACATGCATAAGTACTCCCAACTGATCGTTAACCGTCACTTTTCCAGTTCCCAGACATGCTTAGAACAACAACGTCTTACTTTTTGTCAAATACATGGAAACAGATCTTCTTGAATACAATGGTATTACATTCGAGAATATATATGGTCTTCCAGTAGAGCGAATATGAGTACGATCAGCGAGAGACTGCAGCTTCCATCATGATTTTCCGGACCATTGGATCTTCACAATTGTACTGCACATTGACCAGGTTGTACAGTCTTCAGATCTTCCACTGTAAACAAATATGGACTGCGACAGAATATGTCCTAGTTTCTTCTTAAGACTAATGACAAGTCATGATCAGTATGTTTTACATTACCCACCCATATAATATAATTACCCCTCTTTTATAAAAGGAAAGACCAACATAAAATTACAATAATCAAATTGCCATTAAAATAATTAGACAATAATCAAATAAACTCAAAGATTCTTCACTTTTACATAAATGTCAGATTAACTTTCACAATTCATGGTCTAAACAAAACAAATATTGAGAATATTTACATCCTCTTGGTATCATAAAACAGAAGAAAACAAAACTAAGGTAAGCAACAAAAATAGATGGATCACGAAACCCACACATCAGCCTCGTAGATCTCAAGAACAAAACTCAAGGATGGCAAGAGCATCTATTTAAAACAATCTTAAATGACAAATTGACAGACTCAGATATTAGAACCCTATTGTACCTTGTATTAACTTACGAGAAAAGATCAGACCCAAAACGACAATCGGCGAAAAGAAAGGCCAAAATCAAATGACAACCAGGAAAAATCAAACAGATGACAATAAGTCCAATATTCGACCAAATAATTACTCCCATTTACTTGATTAACGACATCCACAAAAAATTAGAATAACACATCACCGAACCCTTACCAAAATATAATGCCAAGAAAATACCATAAACCAAGAAAAATGTTTAAGCCAAAACAATGAAAAATCCTTATGATGCCAAAAAACAACGACAGAAATAAAATAATTATGCAAGAAAAGGAGGAACAGAAACCAACACCAGTAAAGGACAAAATAATTTTACCAGAAACAATAATTATAGATCAGAAGGATTAGAAACAGATCACACGTGCAGACAAACCCAAATACACAAATCTTTCATACGCTCATACATAACCTCACAAATCCCAAGATTACTAATTACACTTTACCGCCCCCAAAGAAAATATACCCAACAAAACTACCTGAATATAAATCATTACCCATTAAAATACCATTGCACAACACACTTACCAACATACAACTTTTACATACCTAAATACTGACTCGGATCAAACAGAATAACATAAAACGTACACCGCACGTACTTCATGAGAACCAAAATGAGCCCTATTACCATTTCCCTTTCACCATTCAATTAATTTACACATTGCCTTCACACTAAGCTTACCCAGTTCAGACAGAAAAAAACGAACTAAAAGAACGCATCTAGAAAGAACACAGTGGGCCTTTTTTAGCATCAAATATCCTTCTTTGACAAACATTACCAAAACATAACAAACCATACCTACGATAAGCTTTACCTCTCAGATCAAGCAAGCAATACAGGTGACTTACGTACACCAGCTTGGAGAACATATGGGAACCTTTTCCTAAGGTACTTACCTTGTATTCAGTGCATCACCTTATGTCACCTTAAAACACTAGTTCAATACCAGAATATAACAAGGATCGTAAGAAGAATTTCAACGAAATAGTGATTTATATACTCGGTATCAAAGCAAAAAGAGTTAAACGCTAAATTTAACAAAACAAAACCTAACCTTATTTGACACCAGAACAACAATTAATTTCCCACCCAATTACAAATACAAAGCTAACTTACCACATTCACACCAAACGCACACATGCCTCACACATACAATTTGCGCTACACAATTTAGAAAATTATTTACTCTCACTATTGAGCAAATCCTTACCTTTCTTCACAAGGGATAAATGAACTCTTAAAAACTTTCTCTTTACCGAGTCGCATAACAAAAGAGTGACGGGTGTCAGATATCTCACTGGCTTATAAGGGCCACGAAACCTTTCCCGTAACTTACCTGATTCCTTAAGGCCAACTTCTTTCAATGTGAAATTTTTAATGTAAACCTCATCACCGGCTTTTAACGATGAAGGCTTCCGACCAGCGTTGTATCTTTTCTCTAACCTTTCAAGAGTCACCTTCATGTTACTTCTTGCCTTCTTCCAGATCGTCCTTACATCATTAAAGGTGTACTGGTCAGGCAATAGTTGATTTAAGGACCATAAGTTTGAGATTGGCGAATTATGTCCGAAGGAGAACATTAGAGAGAAGGGAGTCGTTTTGTGTGACTCGTGAACAGCAGTGTTAAAGGAAAATGTTAGCCAAGGTAAACTGGTGTCCCAAAGACTGTGGTCCTTATGGTGAAAAGCAATTAGGGCAGCCCGTAAATTACGATTCACCCTTTCGGCGTACGAACCTGTAGGGTAATAGGGCGTACTAGTGACGTGAGAAATGGAGAGTTCAAACAAAAAAATCTTAAAAACATGAGAAGTAAAACACTTCGCATTATCGGAAACCAAAACTTGGCATGGACCAAAGTATGCGAAGATTTGTTTAAGACAAGGGATTACCGTTTGAGTAGTAGCAGCTTTGGTAGGAATAACCAATTAAAACGAGAAAATCCGTCAGTGCATACCAACACAAAGCGGTTTCCTGACTTCGATACCGGAAAAGGTCCTACATAATCGACAAAAATTCTTTCCATAGGAACCTTGGCAATATCAGATGACAACAAACCAGTTTTCGAGTTATTAAGGGGCTTAGCCCTCTTACAAGTATCACAATTGCTCACCATTTTGCGCACATCTTTATCAATCCCTTTCCAGATAAAATTTTGGCGAATTTTCTCTCTCGTTTTGAAAACACCCAAATGTCCACCAATCGCAGACTCGTGGAAGTATTTGAAGATCACAGGAATTAGGACAGATGGAATGAAAATTTTCGGAAGTTTATCATTCCGAGCTTTACAGCACAGAACATTAGCCTTCAAAGAGTAAGGTTTTACTACTTCTCCTCTCTCCAGTTTACCAATAACCTCACCGATGACAGGATCTTCTCTCTGGTATTTCGAAATATCTCGGAATAATTTAGGGCAGTTAGGAAGGATAACGTTAGCAAGATTGTTATGGATGTTATCATCTTCATCAGAATTCACCAAACCAACATCATTTTCTCCATATATCCTACTCAGGCAATCTGCAATATCATTATCAGATCCTTTTATATGTCTAATATTGAACTTGAAAGAAAGGATGCGAGTAGCCCATCTGGCTATCCGACCGGTCTTCCTAGGTTTACCCAAAACCCAACTTAAGGCCTGATTATCGGTCTCTAAATCAAATTGAACATGTTCCACATAAAGCTTAAACTTTTCCAAGGCAAACATCACCGCTAAACCCTCTAACTCATACAATGAGTATTTCTTCTCGGCATCGTTCAAGGTACTAGAAGCTTATGCAACGGGTAAAAGTCCTAATTCATGTTCTTGTAAAAGGGCTGCACCGACAGCGCTATTAGAAGCATCAGTCTGAATAATGAAATTCTTAGAAAAATCAGGGATGGCAAGAATGGGGGCGTTGGTTAAAGCCATTTTCAGATCTTCGAAAGCTGCATCCTGGTCAGGACCCCAAGCAAACTCGACTCCCTTTTTCCTTAATTTGTTGATAGATACAGCACGATGAGCAAAATTGGGTATAAACTTACGAAAATAATTAATCATGCCAATGAAGCGGGCGATTTATTTGTCTGTCTTTGGTGGTCTATACTCCCTAATGGACTGGGTTCTTGAATGAGCTATGGATATCCCAGAAGATGAAATTATGTGCCCTAGGAAGGAGATCTGAGGCTTTGCAAAAGACACCTTGGAAAGCTTAACAGTAAGTCCCGCACCTCTAAGTCTAGATAACACCTCTCTTACATGTTGTAAATGTTCATCAAAGGTTTTGCTAAAGATAACGTCATCTAAATAGTGGTATACAGTTTTAAATTTAATTCCATTGAAAACATTATCTAACAATTTACTGAGCACTGCAGCTCCGGTAGACAAACCAAACGGGACGCGTTCGAACTCAAATAGATTCCAGTCTGTCGTGAATGCCGTAATGGCTTTAGACCTTTCTGTTAAGGGTACCTGGAAATAGGCACTATTGAGGTCGAGAATGGTAAAGAAATTGGCTCCTCGAAACCAAGCAAAGCAAGATTGCAAGTCCGGAAGAGGAATAGATTGCAAAATAACCTTTTTGTTAAGTGCACGGTAATCAATAACAGGTCTGTATTGCCCATTTGGTTTAGGTACGAGGAAAATAGGTGGCGAATATGCTGAAGTCGATTTCCTGATAATTCCCTTCTTTAGCATATCGTCTATAATTTCTTTTAACAACTTCATTTTACTGTAGGTGAAGATAATCTGTATGGGGAAGCGCGTACAGGAATGGTGTCAGAAAGTTCTATCTCATATTCCATAAGATTAGTTACACCCAGTTTGTCAGTCAAAACTTCGGGGAATTCAGAACATAAAAGTTTAATTTGCTTGGTTTGATGTTCAATTAAATTATTAAACTCAAGATCATCAACAGTCACAGGTTTAGTATCCAGTTGAGCTGAGTTAACAATATTATTATCATGCATCTGGTTAAATTTAATCTTAAAATTTGGTTTGAATTGAAACCAACATAACCTTGTCCTCAAATCAATTAATAAGCCAGTATGAGAAATAAAATTGGCCCCAAGTATCACGCTACAGGACAAATTATTAACAATCCAGAATTTAAATTTCCACGAGAAATCAGCAACGTTAACATTGACGTTAACATAACCCAACACATTAAGAGCAGAAGAATTTGCCGAGATAACATTATTGGATTCATTTACCAACTCACCGAACTTGCATACCGATTTCATACTTGCAAACCATATCCTATCTAAAAAGGAATAAGTACTGCCTGAATCAATCAATGCTGAAACAGGTTCGTTGTTAATACAGATCTCAATAAACGGGCAGTTACTCGTAGACGCACACATAATACGACTACTAATTCATTATTTTATAGGCATCTCTGTCATAATCACTATTATCAAAAATTTTAAACTCTTTTTGTTAGCATAATCCTTTGATATATGATAATCCGAGGAGATATCCTTTAGATGGCATCATTTATCACGATTAAATTTCCTATCACACCATCGTGCAATATGGTCGTAGGAACCACAACGATCACATCTTCTCCCTTTGTTAATTCTTACCTCGTTGGGTGGAGATGCCATTTGCCACTGTAAATTACTACCAGTTGGGTAGCTCGGAGGAGATATCTCAGGTACATACATGTTTGTAGGCACATTGGTATTTGGAAAACCAACAGTTGGAATAAGATTACTAAAATTCTTAGGTGCAGAAACATATGGACTAGCAAACATACTAGGGTGACTCACAGTTGGGAAAATCATAGGCGAAAAAACACAGTTATTAGATAAATAAGCAGACTGCATTCCATTACCCAAGTTAATTGGACTCACAGTTGGGGAAATCATAGGCGAAGGGACACCGTTATTAGGTAAATAAGCAGACAGCATTACATTACCCAAGTTAATTGGTGGAGGAACGTTGCATACTCTCAATGAATCAGCATCTCTGATAGTTCCCGCATACCTAATAATTTCGTTTAATTCCATTAATGTAGTAGGTTTGGATTCTAAAACGAAATAGGAGCGACATTCGGGATTGACCCCAGCAATGATCAAAGCAACTAGCTGTTTTTCAGACAAGTTTACCTTTAAAACTCTGTAAAAGGTTTTAATGTCGAGGAAATAATCATTAAGGGGTTCTCCTTACCTCCGTATTAATGTCGAGGAAATAATCATTAAGGGGTTCTCCTTACCTCCGTACTCTGAAAAACAAGTTATGTCGAAGTACACTTAATGTAACGTTTTATATTTGTCTTTATTTGCTCCTTTATAAAGAGCCAACAACAACACACACCCACATAACTGTAAAAAAATAATATCTTACTTTTTTCGTTTTTTTAATTTTGTCTTATTTGACCGGAGAGGGCGCCAATTTCCAAGTAGTTTTGGAAATAATATTTTATGAGCACAGAAAAATCTTTTATCACGGGTTGTAAGGTGATGGAACACAACTGATAGCTTGCGATTTCTGACCAGACACGAATACGTATAAAAAAAAGTAGTGCTAACTTGGTGTTTATTTAGTTTAAAGTGATACGAGCATGAGTTAATCATAAATGGAAGTTACGTCTAATAATGACCTAATAAATAGATTGGAGCTTACAATATGGACGGTTGTATTACGGGCATATTTATAAATTATAGGGGGAAATTTTATTAATCCACTTGCATTCTCCGTGTAGATAACCTCGAAATGGATCCTCCTTCTGTATAGATAATCTTCCTTCAACTTATTACTTGTACACATTATCTTCCTTCCACAGATAGACAGTAATAATCTCCTTTTGTCTTCCTTTCAATATATTATCGATACCTATATATAATCATAGGACAATTGCAGACCATTTGATTTAATACGTTACTGAAAACTTTGTTTCTTCTTTTCTCAATTTTCCTTTCTTAATCATGACAATGTGCCAACAACTCTAATAATCTCTTCTACAGTCCACTGCCTGCTAATCCTTTACTTATATATTCCATGGATCATTATTTCTTGAGGCAGTATCAATATACACCACCTCTTCACACCAATAGTGCCATCTATCGGATCAACCATCTTGTATACAGTATACGTGAAGCGCTAAACACACATCCAAGTGCCAAGTAACATCTCCTTCATGAAGAAAACAGTCAAATTATACCACTTAACGACACCCATACCTAAGACCAATATACTTATATTATCCCGCCTACGTCTCTCTAAATGTAACTTCCATCTTATGATATGAATGATTGATGAGAATGAAATGATATAACATATTTACAGTAACAATAAATTTGATAACAAATCATGATTAGTTCAACACTATTACATTCGCCCTTCATGAATCCATACTTAATTAAATGATGGAGGGATTAATGAACCCACATGTGAAAATACAAGAATAAAACTTATTTAGAATACATAAAATTGTATACACTTGATAGGCATCCCATTGAATTTAATCAGTTAATTGGTTTATTGGGATCCTAATTCTTTGAATTATCTCAAAATATCACTTGAGAATCATATTTCTCACACGTTTATAAACATAGCACTGACACACGCATAGTATGGTGCTACCAATAATTTACCAGGTCATTTATCAAATTCATTTATTTCATTTCCTGACCTAATTTTATATATAATATATATGTATATAAGGTTGTATAATTGTGCGTATTAAGACACATAAATCAATATTTCATAACTAAACATTGACTCAAGAACACAGAGTCCAATATACATAGAGGAGAAAACATCAATGTATGATTTGAACTCTCTAACATTCCTAGGTGGAGCAAAATCTAAAATTTTCTCTATTCTACTCAATTCAGGTGATACACCACAGGTTGAAACTGTGTGCCCAAGGAAAGTTAATTCCTTCCTACAAAATGATGACTTAGATAGTTTTAGAGTAAAACCAGCATTTCCTAATTTTCGAAATACTGTTTCCAAATGACTAAGATGCACTTCAAACGTTCTAGAACTTATTACTAAATCATCAACATAAACTGTAACGAAATCTCCTGTATCATTGCCTAGTGCAATATTTAATGCCCTTATAAGTGCTGCCGAACTACTTTTTAAACCGAATGGTACACGACAATAGAGATAAAGGTTATACTGGAAACAAAAGGCTGTTAAAGGTCGATCCTCAATTTTCAAAGGTACTTGCTGGGTAGATTATTAGCTTGGGAATAACCTAACCCCCAAGGGAAGATGATGGAAAAAAAAGGAAGTGGGTTTCGGACCGGAGAAAAAGGATGGAGAAATAGGAAGAGGGTTTGACATAAGTTATGACTAAGAGTTCTTGCTCAAATGCAACAAGTGGTGAACACCCTATCAATAGATTTATTTGCATTAAGTGCGAAGAGTCAAGGAAGACAGGATATTGCCTAACCGTTATATTTGAGAAATGATAAATCAAAGAACAAATATTTAATTTATTTAACAATGTTGGGTAGTAGTTTGGTAACAAATATATAATTTTGATTTTGTTAACAATTGGGGTCGCAGACCTCCAAAAACATCTAAAGCTTGCGCCAGGCAATTAACAATTCTTTTGGTTTCAAACCTTTTATATGCTTTAAAATCTTCGTAAGATTTTGAAATGGCGAAGATAAAATGAAAAATTTAAAGACAATTGAAGTGATTAAAGTTAGACAATAAATCAAGTACAAGGTGTGTACTTTAAGAATTTTTAGATAAGTATCTTAGAAAGAATAACAACTTCGAAAGTAACAACAACAAAAAGTAGGAAGAATAAAAGAGAAGTTTCTATAACTTCTTATATTAAAGCTGAATTACTTTTTAGATTATGCAAATAGGGCAGGTCACTTATTGTGAAACCTGAAGAGAAAAATCGAAAGGAAGTTTCTAGAACTCCTATGTTTAAGTAGGAATCACAAGACAAATGGGGCAAGTTTCCTTTTCGTGAAACCTAGAGATAACTCACTTATGAGTTGAAAGAATTGTATTCCCTAATTCGAAGGAAGAGACAATATAACTTAAGGCGTGTACTAGACACGAAGTTTTACAGACATTAATTTGTTTTACATAAGCAAGAGAGGGAGGGCACATATAGAGAGTGACACCTCAGTGAAAAAAAGACCTAAAGCAACAATTTCTATTATTTTGGTTTGTTAGTAAAGGGTTTGGAAAAGATCAAATGGGATTGAGGATAAGTGTTCATGGCCGTATTTATAGTATTCGGACGAACGCGACGCGGATGAAATGTTGAACAGACACTGTTTTTCACTATAGTCTGTTGAAATAGATGAAAAGTTCACTGTAGTAGCACAAAAAGTTAATAGCAAAGAAAGTTATTGCAATGATGGAAAATAACTAGTTACACTAGATATGCGAGAGTCTATTGCTTTAGCAAGTAGTAGATTATCGTTGAATGCGCCAGAGGAAATCCCAACGGAGGAAGAAAAATTAGCTATTGATTAATAGTTCATAAGGAAGGCTCCTTAGTTTGATAAAGTATTCCCATACGTGAGTGGAAAATACATGACAGTATAACTGGTAGATAGAGTGGAGATTCTGGAAGGTTCCAGAGCAATCCTGACTGAAGAATAGGGCAAAAGTTATTCCAGCGGTGGAACGAGCTATGTATTTTATAGACAGTGGGTTATTTAATGGTATCCCACGTTGTGAGAAAATCTCTCATTTAATAAGCATAAGAAATGCTGCTTCCTGATAAGATTGGCTTAGATAGACAAAAGCCCAACATAGAAAATCCCGCGAAGGATGATTATTGCCCCAAATATAGTAATTTCACACTGCCTATAAAATGATCATTAAAATCATGTAGCTATTTAAAATTAGTTGAAGAACGTAGAAGTAGTACTTAGCTTTGCTTCATGGCGAAGGTGATGTTCCCTTTGACGGTTGAGATTAAAATTCTAACATGGCGTAGAATTTAAAGGATTGCCTCTTGAGATGAGGAGGCGAGCTCTATCTGAGCTCTAACTGAGTCGACTTCCGACGTACAAGTGAAGGCTGCTAGACGCAGAAAAGCACTAGCCTAGACGGCATGACCAACAAGAAGTTGAGTGCACTTAAGAGAGTGAGCGGTTGCTCACGACGCGGAGAAGTGTAGAACTGAAGTGACCGAGCGGGCTGGCTGCGCACGCGGGGAGAGAGCAGTAGGAGGAGGGGAGAAGAGGGGGAAGCGGGCGAGTGAGGGGAGGAACAAAGATGTTACACATAAACATGAAAAATCTTGACAAAAATAAAATTCTTGGAGCGGTGTCTTCACGGAGTAGTGGATTGGTGAAGGACATGACGCCCAGCGGATTAATGTGGAAGTCTTCATGGCTTGAAAAAATGGAAGTTCGGAAGGCAGCGATGGGACGCTGTCAGGCTGGTTCAGCAGAATATGCGTTTCTGTAAAAAACTGACAGAAAAAATAAACAAATGCACGGGGCAAACGGGAGGTAACAGTTCGATGTTGGTGCGTGCGGGAAAGAAATTTAAATAAATAGACTGATATAAAGTAATGAAAAGCAAAAGCTAATTCTTTCTTTCCGTGTATTTGCAAAAATACACCACTTGCCAAAAACTGAAAGTGAGATCAACTGCAGTAATCCATTGTTTACTCTCAAACTTCTGAACTGATTCTTCTATAGACATGGATCTCAATTGGTCAGAAGCAATATGCTTATTTAGAGTTCTTGCGTCAAGGCATATCCTTACCCTTCCAGCTTCATTTTGCACTATCACAAGTGAATTGACATACTGACTATTTGAGGGTTCGATGATGCCTTCTGCAAGCATAGAATTAATCTGTTCCTGTACAGCTAATTGTAGTTTATGGGGTATAGGAAAACGACGACCAACAAAAACTCTTTTATCTTGAACATTCAATGTATGTGTATAGCAATTTACTTTGCCAATTTTACTAGAAAATATACTTCGATTGCGTAATAGTACGTCAAACAATTGGTCTCTCTGACTAGACTCCAACAGACCTTCACCACATTTCTCATATAAGGCATCATACAGCTCATCTTTAAACCTTATATTATTCATAAAAGACCTCGTAGAAATAGGATCCAACACAGTGAATACCTGAAAATTAACAACTTCCACCTCTTCCAAGAATTCCCTAATTACGCTAATTTGCTGATTTACGAAGCCTTTCTTACTATGTTCATAGAATTTAATTTCTTCCTCCTTACCTGACCACATAACATTGATACATGCCTTCCCATAATCAATCTGTGCAATATGTGAAGACATCCAATCACTCCCTGAAATAACTTCATAAAGCAGATGTGGAACTACTAGACTAACATGGGTTCCCAGAACTCCATTAATAAACATTTCAATAATTACTTGCCTAGAAATGAGCCGTGACCTCTGACCTACTGCTGTAATTACAAATGTGGATTTGACAGGCATCTCTTCTATTCGAACTCCTTCTAACTTCATTTTATTGTACAATTCTAAGCTAACACATGACCTCTGACATCCTGAATCAAATAAAACCGTGCAACGCGCCCTCCACATGTGAATTTCAGATACGGTATTGATAATTTCAACAGGAGACTCTTGACTACAATTTTCTACGTCATATAAAAGATCTCCCTCAACTACTAGGTCATCTGAAACAGATATGGTAGAACATTCTGAAATGATAACAGGCTGATGATCTGACCTGGTATCACAGCCTACTATTAGTTTAAATGTCCATGTACATTTTCTTGAGAAGTACTTGGTTCTACTCTCTGTTCCCTATTTTGTATATAACTTTGGTTATGTACATTTCTCCTTTCTTCATTTCTATAATTACCCTGAGGTGCATACCGTCTATTATAATTATGAGCATTTTTATTATCTCTTTGACTATAGGTATTATTTGGCGATTGATTACTATTTCTATTATAATTATAATTACCCGATTGGTTATAATGGTAATTATTACCATTCTGTGATCTCTGATCCGGTAAAGAGCGATTATCATAATTATTTGCTTGCTGTTCCCCTATATTACCTAAAGCAGCGAAACTAGTAAGCAATTTCTCCATCTCCGAAATCGTACCTATTCGTTTGATACAAGCTGCTTCCTTCACCCTGTATGGAAAATGCTTCAGCAGCAATCTCACAACATCACACTCTTGGGCGATACCATCTAAATAATTACACGTAAGCACTTGACTTAGGAAATATTCCGTCATACTGCTGTTCTCTCTACTGTTGTACTTACCAAACACTATGCTCTCACGTTTTTGCCCTTGAATCTCCTCATTTCAATATCTATTGCAAAATTTAGCCTTGAAATCCCTGAAATCTACCAGATCACTCTTATACACTGAAAACCAACTACGTGTTTCACCCACAAATGCCAGATCCAATGTTTCTATCAAGTGACTCCATTCAATAGATTTATCCTCTAACCTGTCTCTATATCGACTCTCTACTATCTCTAAAAACTCCATTGGGCATCCTTGTCTATTACTGAATTTAGGTAGTTAAACTTCTTTAACACAATTACCTAAAAACCCTACTCTACTGAACACTCCTTCCTGTCTAAATTGAGATTTTAATATTGCCTCAAGATCTTCTATCCTTTTGTCTGCCAACTTTTCCATCATTTCTATCTTTTCCTTCAAACTGTTCTCCTTCTCAGTTAACCTGCTCTTCAGAACACACTGTTTCTCCTGAATTTCTTGTAGACTCTCATATTTCTTTAAGTTATTTTCCTCTACTTTCGTACTTAACTCTGTCTGTACTTTCTCTATCTCTGCTCCCAACTGATCTTTTACCTGCCTAGTCTCTACCTGCACCAGAATCTTGAATTTTTCACTCTGCGTAGTGAGTTTCTCTTCTATTTTGCCTTGCACTTCTTTTAGTTTATTATCGACATCTGTTATAATCACTTTAGCTTTATCTTCCATCATATCTTTAATCTCATCCTTAATATTCTGTTCCACCCCCTTAATACTCTCTTCCAGTATCCCAAAATTTCTATTCAACTCCTCATTCACTTTGACCACACTGTCTAATCTCTCTTTCATCTCATTATTATTCCTGTATAATTTGTCCGTCATCTCTTGATTATTAGTATCTATCTTTCGACTTGTAGCTTCTATTTTGTTATTCGTAGTCTCGATTTTGCTACTTAAATCTTGCATGAGTTTCAGTATTAACTTTTGAAAACCTTCCCGGCTTTCTCCTTCCTTACTACTTGTATCAGGGTCTACCGCCACTAACCTTGCATAATCCTCATCATTCTCACCTACCTTTCTCCCCTCTTCATTAATTAATTCATTAACTCTAGTCACAAGTGCTCCTTTATCGGTCTCTGGTCTACTTCGTAATTTCATTTGGATTTCATTTTCTTCCATAACAACAACATTTATTGTAACGCACAATTATACTTTTCCCTTTGCTGACCAGAAATACTATCAGTTTTTGTCCCCACGTTGGGCTGCCAAATGTAACGTTTTATATTTGTCTTTATT
Organism: Meconema thalassinum; assembly: GCA_946902985.2. Classification (NCBI taxonomy): domain Eukaryota; kingdom Metazoa; phylum Arthropoda; class Insecta; order Orthoptera; family Tettigoniidae; genus Meconema; species Meconema thalassinum. The sequence continues at coordinate 39,927,548 of OX336391.1, read as the reverse complement.
TGCTCCTTTATATAGAGCCAACAACAACAACCCCCCACATAACTGTATAAAAATATCTTACTTTTTTCGTTTTTTTAATTTTGTCTTATTTGACCGGAGAGGGCGCCAATTTCCAAGTAGTTTTGGAAATAATATTTTATGAGCACAGAAAAATCTTTTATCACGGGTTGTAAGGTGATGGAACACAACTGATAGCTTGCGATTTCTGACCAGACACGAATTATTATACATATAAAAAACAAGTAGTGCTAACTTGGTGTTTATTTATTTTAAAGTGATACGAGCATGCGTTAATCATAAATGGAAGTTACTTCTAATAATAACCTAATAAATAGATTGGAGCTTACCATATGGACGGTTGTATTATGGGCATATTTATAAATTATAGTGGGAAATTTTATTAATCCATTTGCATTCTCCGTGTAGATAACCTCGAAATGGATCCTCCTTCTGTATAGATAATCTTCCTTCAACTTATTACTTGTACACATTATCTTCCTTCCACAAATAGACAGTAATAATCTCCTTTTGTCTTCCTTTCGATATATTATCGATACCTATATATAATCATAAGACAATTGCAGACCATTTGATTTAATACGTTACTGAAAACTTTGTTTCTTCTTTTCTCAATTTTCCTTTCTTAATCATGACAATGTGCCAACAACTCTAATAATCTCTTCTACAGTCCACTGCCTGCTAATCCTTTACTTATATATTCCATGGATCATTATTTCTTGAGGCACTATCAATATACACCATCCTCTTCACACCAATAGTGCCATCTATCGGATCAACCATCTTGTATACAGTATACGTGAAGCGCTAAACACATATCAAAGTGCCAAGTAACATCTCCTTCATGAAGAAAACAGTCAAATTATACCACTAAACGACACCCATACGTAAGACCAATATACATATATTATCCCGCCTACATCTCTCTAAATGTAACTTCCATCTTATGATATGAATGATTGATGAGAATGAAATGATATAACATATTTACAGTAACAATAAATTTGATAACAAATCATGATTAGTTCAACACTATTACAATGTCAAGGAAATAATCATTAAGGGGTTCTCCTTACCTCCGTACTCTGAAAGACAAGTTATGTCGAAGTACACTTAAGGCACGAGGGGGAATGAAGGATTCTAAAACATCTTCATGAAAATCTACTAATGAAGTCTGAGAACTCATTGCCTCCACAATCTTTTCTCTCAACAATCCAACCATATAAGGAAAAATGATTTGAAAAATGTTGGCATTCGATAACATAAATACAACGGCGTTATCAATTAAATAAATTCGAACTTTCAAAAACTTTACTAATTGGTTAATGTCGTTACCACTGCATATTTGCAAATCCTTCAGACACGCACTAAGAGGATGTGGAAGGCTAGAAAACTTATCCTCATCGCACGAATCGAATACCATGGGCATATTATCATGCATCGACGCACCAGGCATTTGGGAAGGTGCCATTGATTAACCTCTCGAACCTTAGCATATTCGAACATACCTTCATTCCAAGGTACAGGCCTAGAAACTGTAGAATATCTACTTGGCAAGTTATTCATAGCATCATACAAGGGTATATCAGGTAACGACCTGGAAAAATTATCCCTCTGATTATCAGAATTAACTTAAGGTCTTCTGTTACTCAATGCAGACGTACCTTCCAAAAAAAATCATGTTCACTGATTCAACTGACGAAGAAATTGGTCCTAAATTATTCAACAAGTCCCCTTCGACACAACTGACATTTGTCAATTCGCTACAATCACCAGTATCAGGTACAACATTGTCAGGATTAACAACACGATTAGTACTATCACTGCCTTTAGTATCATCAAACAAATAATTATAGCACTTGCATAACTTAGCACGCAAAGAAATCAATTTATCACCAAATTCACTGTCTTTTTTCCTCCAAACTTTGATTAAATCTGCAAGACGATGATACCAATGAACTAAACGAAACTTAAAACGATTAAATTGACTAACCGAACTATTATCGGCAGTGGACAAGAACTCAAACAGGATAAATAATTTATTAATACTTGGTACAATTAGGTCCTTACCTTTAGTCCAATCAAATTCATCCCAATTTGGAATGCGAACTGGTTCAGATTTCAGCGAAGATAGCAGTATCAAATCCTTCCCACGATGATTACAGGGAGTTTGACCACTAATTATGATCTCGTGAAAGAGCTCATCCTTGTTTAAGGAGGAGACTGACGTTAGAATTCTGTTTTCCATCAACCCTCGATAAGACCATGAAACAAACAACGACACCAAGAATTAGTAAAAATTCACAATAGACAGGCCTAAGAATATTTCTTAGAGTTCCTATCACTTTCAACACTGTATTTAAGTCTCCAATTAATTCCGATTAAGAAAATGAACCACGCTACTGATTACCAATAATGACCTGATACGATCATTTAAAAACAAGAGAATAAAATAATCCAGAAGAAAGGTACGCTAACCGTACCAACAAAAAATTAAGTAAAATGTGGAAGGAGCGTGATGGACCAAATGTAACCGAAAGTAATAAGAGACTCAAAATACATGTCTACTGTGAACAGAGAACACCAAGAAAACACTCTTAGGGGTAACCAATATATTTTAACATAATTGACAAAATTACAATATAATATGCCACAAGGACATATGATGAACAAATAAATTGTCTTAGATAAGTGAAGAATCCAATTAATATTTTTATGTGAAATTAAAAGGCAGACTGGTATCGGACCAGACAAGAGATGAGAAAATCTATGAAGTTAATGATAATTAAAACAAAGAAAAATTAGTAAAACCATAAATTACCTTAAAGGTGGTGGTAACCTCAGAACCAAATTAATTAAGGTCAATGTAGGATCCAAAATCAAGAAGAAAATAATTAAAGAAGGTCCCAGGAATTAACCTGGGAGGAGTCCTTGTGGCTCTGGGCAAATGGGAGTGAAATGCGTCGTTGCCTGTCATCTGCAACCATAACATATTGGATTCAGCAAGAGAATCCAACTAGCCTCTTTCACTCCAACTCCAGCACGTAACCTACAAGAGGTGCCCCTGTTAAGCCGAGCAACCCAGTGGAAGGTTGGGTAACCAATCCCAGCGGGAAGCTGGGTCGGTGAGCCGATCAGTGCTGGGGGCTCTAAGAAAAACGGTCAACGGTCTCAAAGGCGGAAGAAGAATTTCATTTCTCAACGGCTGAGAGGGCGGAAGAACCTAGTGGAGTCAACCACGAAAACAAATCATTTCAGACTAACAATCTGATCTTACTTTGGAATATTATTCCTACCCTTGAAAAACACAATTTCAATTGCTGATGGAAAAGCCGCTGAAAGAAAGCACTACCCCAGGTGGCAGCTCGGAAGAGAAATCCACCATTGCGTTATGCAATGCATCGGGACCTAGGGTTCTGGGGAGTCCCAACATCTGTAGTAGGGATGAGTCAGAGCATCCTTGGAATCCTTCCAGACTTAAGTTTAAACATAAGCTTTTTGCAGGTACTTTGAATGTAAATTCTTTACTGAAGGTGGGTAAACAGAAGGAATTAGAACTGCTTTTAGATAGAAACTAAATTCAAATTTTAGCAGTACAAGAGACAAGATATTTGGATGAGAATGTGGCAGAAACGAAATATTATAGAATTTTTAAAGGTAAACCTGCGATTAAAATTATGAAAGGAATGCCACTCTTGGGAACAGCCTTTTATGTCCATAAACATCTATTAGCCAATGTAACTGAATTCAAATCACACTCAGAAAGGATGTGTCTTTTGACAATGAAATGCAAAAATAAAATATATACTTTTGTTAATTGTCATGCGCCAATAAACGAAGACAACAAGAAGAACCCAAATAAAGTAGAGGAATTCTGGGACCTCCTAGATGATGAAATATCTAAAATTCCAAAATCAAATGTGGTGATATTACTTGGGGATTTCAATGCCCAAATAGGAAGAGAGAGGATTCATAGACCAATAGTGGGAGAATATGCTGCACACCAAAGAACAAACAGAAATGGGATGAGATTAATTACTATTTGTAAAAACTTTCAACGTAAGTTAATATCAACTTTCTTCAAGAAATTGCCAAGAAAAGCTAAAACATGGATTTATCCAAATCCAATACTAGGTGAATTTCAACTGGATCATGTAGCTATATCCAAAAGAAACATGAAAGAAATTATGAATGTCAAGGTTATAAGAAGCAGAGAATTTGACTCTGATCACTATTTGTCTAAAATTAAACTCAAATTCTTACCCAACAGAAACCAAATAAATATAACACAAATAGACTTCAAATTACACAAGAAACATTGGAAAATTTTCAGGAAGAAATAAAAGTAACTCATCATGGGAAGTGGCAAGATTTATCTAAAGAAATAACCAACGCAGCTCAGAAGACGTTTGGGCTAGCCAAACCTAAGAAGAAACCTTGGTGGAATCAAGTATGTGAGGATACGTTACAAGAGAGAACAAAACAATGGAAAAAGTGGAAAGACGGAACATTATGACCAATTCAAACAGCATAGGAAAGACACTGCTAGAATAATAAGAGGAGTTAAAAGATCATTCGAAAAATCACAACTTACTGACCTGCAAGACAGCTTTGTTAAAAATAACTCTCGAAACTTCTATCAGACTTTTAAGAGTCAATTAAAGGGGTATCAAGCGCCTAGCATATGCTTTAAAGATGAAAATGGTAGACTTGGCCTAAGCAATGTTGAGAACTGTGAAATACTTGCGAAGCACTTTGATCAACTTTTAAACTGCCCTGAACCAGATCATAAGTTGGAATTCTCACAAGCAACAGAAAATCTGGAAGAAGATATACCACCCAATGCTGAAGAAATTAAAGAAGCAACTAACAATCTAAAAAATAATAAAGCTAGCGGAGAGGACTCTATAACAGCTGAACTTTTGAAATGGTCTCAATCAAAAATCATTGAAGAGCTGCAGTTAATCTTTGAAGATATTTGGAGAACAGAGAGGATTCCAGAGGAATGGAAAGTGGCTCTAATACACCCATTGCATAAAAAAGGAGACAAACAAAACGTTGATAACTATAGAGGCATCTCTCTTCTTCAAATTGCATACAAGGTATTTTCAAAAATATTGCTGAATAGAGTAGAAACATCACTTGACAAGCAACTGGGCGAGTATCAAGCTGGATTTCGAAAAGGTAGATCTTGTTCAGAACAAATATTTAACTTAAAATCCATAATTCGCCATAGGATACTGAATTCAAAGGACATAGTTGTGACTTTTGTAGATTTTAAAAAGGCCTTTGACTCGGTAGATAGAGAAACCATAGATAAAACAATTCGTGAATTTGGAGTGAAAACTAAATTGGCAAACCTAATACGTGAAACCCTTACTGACACGATTTCAAAAGTAAAATTAATGGGTGAGATATCAAAATCTTTTAAGATAAATACAGGTGTACGGCAGGGTGATGGTTTATCACCCCTTCTGTTCAACTCTGTTTTAGAGAAAATTGTAAGAATTTGGAATGTAAAGCTAAAAGAACATAACATTTCGCCAGTAACTTTGGGGAGAAGAAACAAAGGCATTGAAATAAGTTGCCTAGCATTTGCAGACGATTTTTCTATATTGTCAGAAAACCTAACAAGTGCAACAACACAAATCAATCTCTTGGAAGAAATAGCCAACAAAACAGGTTTGAGAATCTCCGTAGAAAAAACTAAATTTATTACAAACATCAAGAACGCTTCAAAATATTTGGCAACAGATATTGGCCCAGTGGAAAAAGTAAAGAAATTCAAATATCTGGGAGAAATAATTCAAGAAAATGGTTTAGAAAAATCTTCGGTAGAAGAAAGGGTACACAAGATGGAAAGAGCATATGGTATCACTAAGAATTTTTATAACAAAAAGTGCTTATCTAAAAATCTTAAAATAAGGCACTACACTACAGTGGTGAAACCGGAATGCCTATACGCAAGTGAATGTCTGGTACTAAACTATAGATTAGATAAACTTGAAGTACTAGAAAGGAGAATCATTAGGAAAAAATTAGGCCCAGTGAAAACAGCAGAAGTATGGAAATTAAGATCTAATGATGAAATATACATGAACATAGAAAATATAACAGAAACGATAAGAAAAAGGAGATTGCAATTTTTTGGACATATTTACAGAATGGATGATTCCAGATTAACAAAAAGGATATTCAAGTACCTTTGGGAGAAAAGGGCAACAACTAGCTGGATTCAAGAAGTAAAGAAAGATTTAGAAAGAAATAATATAAGTGAAGAAGAAACGGTGAACAGAGAGATCTTTAGAAAAAGGGTATTAAGTATGAAAGGATTCCAAGAAAGATTGCCAAAGAAACCTGGTGCGAAGTGGTCCGAGGACAGAAAGAAGCAGCATAGTGAACGGATGAAGGAGTACTGGAGGGAACGGAAGAGAAAACAACAAAGTGTGAAGAATTGAAATTGGCACGTGGTCCCTAGTAGGCCTCATCGGAAAGAAGAAGAAGAAGAAGAAGAAGAAGAAGAAGAAGAAGAAGAAAGGTTGATAATATGAGAGCCATTTATCAGTGTGACTAGTTCCAGTCAGATCTAAAGTTCAAGTTCTAATCAGCAAGAAAAAACAAAACATCACTTTTAATAATGACAAAACTAAGAACAATGTCGAATGGTTCACATGGTAACCTAACCAGGAAGAAGAATGTCCATCACTAAGATGGTAATAAAACAGTATTCTAAGGAATATTCTACAAATGTCCTATCCGGAAGAAAAGTTAATAAAAGTTAATAAATAAATTTTAGAGGTTATTAAAACTCGGATAGGACAATCGCAATATGAATGTCATTTGACCTACAGGGCTGTACGCCTGGCTATGACAAATAAAACCTTCACCAATTACATGCAATAAAATAATATATAAGTAACTGAATTATTACAGTCATAACCTGACACTACGCAGTCTTGCTTGATAAAAGCATGGCACCATAACCCACAAACATACATCTTACATCAGAGGCACAATTCAACAGGTAATACCAGCACCAAAGAAAAATGAAAGAAAGGAGATCCAAACTTTTACAGGGTTATCACAAATAATATAAACCATGTCGAACAAAAAACAATACTGCGCAATTACCAGTCACTTCCATAATAAATTCAATTACTTAGTACATTTCCAAGTTACATACCTTTATGTTGGCCGAAACAAATTATTTAAATAAATCCCCCCCCCCCCGTTTTAAAATTAAATAAGCTCTCCCACGAAGCCTATTTCATTTTCAATAGCGTCAAGCTCCCACGAAGACAGTAATTCGGCAAGGCTAGCGCCAGGCCAGCCTGCCCCAAACTTTTTCTTTTAGCTCACAGATTAATACTTCACTCCTCTTCGATCATGAAATAATTAAATTTCAACACTCACTCACGAACAGTTGACAATAGTTTCACGAATCAATCGATATTTTCAACAATATCGCAACACCAAGCCACAATTACAATTTTTGTAAATCAACATTTAGACGGCCATGTTAGACTCCGGAAGTAGCAAATGTTAGTTCCTACGGCCGACTTGGAGCGCTCCACCATACAGCTCTACCCGCCATCCGGTAGCGAAGAAAAGTAACGCAATGCCTGGGTTTACCAAAGGTAATCTCCAGACCAGGGGGTGTCAACCAGATAGGGATCATTTGGCACCATCGGTGTAGTAGCACGTGCCAGTCGTATGGAGCGCTGTATATCGTGTATATCGTGTTGCCAACATATGCATGATACAACGTTGTAATTAAATTGCAAACATATCACTATATTTAGTCAATAAATATACACATAATTCCTAATTGACATTTCCTTGCAATTATCTTGCTCACAGACGATAATTACGGCACTTATCATTAAATAAACATTATTTTTGTCGGTTGGCGGCATTGCCTTCCCGCACACTACTTCTGTTCTGTTCAAACATGGCGGTGTATTTACATTTCCTGTACATTACAGCAATATTTCTTCCCCAGAGTTTTCGATTGATTTCGCCTTAAATAGGGGCCGATAACGTAGATGTTAGGCCCCTTACAGCAACAATTATCAATATCAATCACCTTAAATACATGTGTTTCTTGATGTTCTGTGAAAAAGAAGCGCCGTAATCTTGGCGTTTTCAATTGGATGTAACCTGTAAACCAGTACCGGTATTTCCATTTCTGTTGTAAGTACCGATAATGCATTATGTATTATTAAATTGATTTCTTAAGAGAGTGCTGATATTATCGATAGGATTCTTATGAGAGCCATGCATTATTATTTGTGGACTTCCGTAGTCGTAGAAAGCTAGATTTAATGACTTGAGCCTAATTTAATTATTTTTTTGTTAGATTTTGTATTTCATGTTTTCTGTACCTCATTCTGTATATTTTGTATGTAGGTTATGGGAAAACATCACTCAGAATCTTGTGTTCTTGGCTGCAAAAGTAGAGGTTGGAGATACGCTCCTTTCATCGCTTCTCAGTCGATGACTCAAGGTATGTATCAATAATTAGGCTATTCTGTAATTATTTAGTCAGATTCCATTGATGGCACGGTAGCGCTGCACACCGTGAGAATATGTATATTAAAAAAATTAGTAATGAAATTAGCCAAAGTACCTGTAGTAATGGTATCTGGAGATGATTAATTAATAATGTTGACTCGTCCGCTGTCATAGACCCACCCAGCCATCCCAAATAGCGACATTACTTATATAGTTGAAATGAAGTATCTGGTAGACATCTTGTCACTATGTCAGGAATGCCAACCCCGCGCGTTTGGTACTATCTCGCACCGTGTATACAAAGAAACAAAAGAGCGTCGATAATGTAATTTATAATTGCGCCAAATCCAAATCGTCAGTCGTACTTTAACCATGGATTGTGTGGCATGTGAAATTACTTCATAAATTGTATCTTATTAATGTTTTACATACAAAACCAAACCTAACCTGGGGCTTAGGCCCCAGACCCCCTTGCTTGTGCTACTAGCAGTAATTTTCGGCCAGGCAGTACCTAACCTAGTGAAATGAAAACCCACAACCTGCTTCCAGTCTCCGACCGGGTCAGGAATGGAATGAATGAAGCCCCCATCTAGCGGCGAGGATATGAAATGTGCCGGCTGTCGAAGTCTGTCGCACTCCTCTGGGGCAATGATTAAATGAATGAAATATGAAATGAAATGATAGTGGAGAGTGTTGCTGGAATGAAATTTTGACAGGGAAAACCGGAGTACCCGGAGAAAAACCTGTCTGCCTCCGTTTTGTCCAGCACAGATCTCACATGGAGTAACCGGGATTTGAACCACGGATCCAGCGGTGAGAGGCAGGCGTGCTGCCGCCTAAGCCACGGAGGCTTAGTACCTAACCTAGTAGCGGACATAAATTGTATCTTATTAATGTTTTACATACAAAACCAAACCTAACCTGGGGCTTAGGCCCCAGACCCCCTTGCTTGTGGTACTAGCAGTAATTTTCGGCCAGGCAGTACCTAACCTAGTAGCGGACATAAATTGTATCTTATTAATGTTTTACATACAAAACAAAACCTAACCTGGGGCTTAGGCCCCAGACCCCCTTGCTTGTGGTACTAGCAGTAATTTTCGGCCAGGCAGTACTTGATGTCTTTACGTGTGAAATGGTGAATGGTGAATTTTGTATGCGACATGTTGGTAACGTAGTCACATTTCCGTCTGTCGAGTGTCCAAGATGGCGTCCGTAGTGAAACGAACACGATAAAAATATTTATTTTCGTAAAAAAAAAACACATTATTGAGGTGCGGCAGTTGTAGTTGAGATTGTGAAACGACTCCCAACAACTCCAAGAAAGGTATGTAAATCATAAATCCTATATTTTCAATAATATACCTCGTTAAAAGTTACGAAAAGGCATATTCTCACGGCTTGCAGAATTACCGTATGGAACAATAACGCTCAGGACAGCTTCTGTCAGTGCGGGGAATCAAATCTCCAACCTCCAGAGTTGCTGCAGCCCCCCATTGGGGGCGCCATGCTCCCAGTTTATATCTTGGTTTAGAGTTCCCACATTTCTATACTCACGGCAGTGTCCACATGAAAACTCCACAAACAATACGATCTTGAAAGGAAGCGTGCTAAAGCTTGAAAATGTGACGCATCTTGTTCTGCCCCTCGCTCTGAGCACTATACCGCTGTTGTGTGTTCAGAAACAGTCAGCAATGCTGTGATCATCCTACAGTCAGCTCTCAGCTGTAACTGTTTAAAAAGAAAATTAATTGTTTTGTAAAATAGTCTTTGGGACTACCTTGCCCGCCCTCTCGATAACCTCTGTCTCGCTGTCACTGGCAGTACTTGTAACTACTGTAGTTCTACATCTCAGCCCTAGATGGGTGAAGTGTGACCTTCACCGCCCGGAGTAGAATGCACTGTTTTATTAATTCATTCATTAATTTTGTACACTTGAATTAATCGTACAGCATGTGGGCTGTAACATGTAGGCCTACAATGACTACGATGCGACTAGCATAACCTAATCAATTTGTAAGCGACTTGAAGTGTTCGAAACTTGTAATTACTGTCTAATTAGGTCTACTCACTCGGCCAATCTGAAAACTGCCATGTTTTAAGTATTTTTTTTAAAGATCTCTTGATCCAAAACCTGACTTAATGAAGCTAGTTATTTTTATAATAATAAATTTATTAAAGCACAAAATATGCAGTATGAAATTACAACTAGTTTGAACAGAACTGAGACAGAGATAACCTCCTCTGCCCACACCATATCACGTGGTATCGATCACATCTTCTACCACATAGGGCACATACACAATTTAAGTCTGGCTGATGAAATCTTCTGTTACGGTATTACACACTTTGAAGTGGAAACCATGTACCGAGAATCTCGTTACCAGGTGCCTCAGCTCGTAGGAGCTCTCTGCCCAGTCCCGTGATGTCATCGCATCAGTCGCGTAAAATTCTTGCCAGATGCTATCTTTCTTAGACTTCATTTCCTGAACTAGTGTCTCAAAACCATGTGTTGTTGGCAAAAGCATCTGCAGTCTCAGTTCTTCAACAAAGGGAAGCTCACTTGAGAGTTCATAAACCAAACGAGAAAAAGTAAATCGGAAGAGGCATAAGACATGTGGTTCTATTTTGTTTTTTGTGTGGGGTGAGGTATACCTCCCACCTACACCCACTCCCCAAATATCAAGCTGGAGGAATTTTGGGTATTAGTGACCCATGTGGACTCACATGTGGATTAGTTACATTAATCATAGGCTTAAAATTTTAGTTATTTATTGAAAGGTGAGGGTGGCAGTCCTATGGGTTGGATCAATCATAGATGTCCATTACATTAATAAATAGCTTCTGTGTTTTACTAAAATAAAGGTAGCTCTAAATGAACATAGAACGAGCGATAACATTCTCTATAATCGATGAATTAGCCAAAATACCTTTTGAAACGATGAGAAATAAATCAAGGAGCGATGTTTTAATAGATGTTTCCTCCTCTGCCGTCAGTGACCCACCCAGCCATCCCAAATAGGATCACAGCATATAGGCTATAGGCTAGCGAAAATTACAGCTGTGGGTGCCATTGTTCAAATCAATCATCTTCAAAACAGTACCATAACAGTACTGCCAAACAAAGAAGTGCCCAGTTTAGTCTCTAGTGCGCAGCACTCGGTTCACTGCTCTTAATTAGGCTAGTGTGTGCAATATTTTCACTTCTCTGTAATGATTTTTTCCCCCATGGCTGAAATGAGTTATTTTTGTTATATGCTCTGTAATTATTATGCAGTATATCGCTCCGCTGTAATAAATATGTATTAATTTTTTCGTACAACATTGGTTTTGATAATGGTTACAGCCTAACGCATCCCGATGAACTTCTTTTTTTGATCAACAGTGATTTTGTATCCCAGTTCTTTTTATCAACAGTGATTTGGTATCTCGGCCTCCCACAAGTCCAACCCCTCCTCCACGTGGTGGGAGACGGGCAACGGCATGAAGTAGGGGATTGCCTGTAGGGGTGAAGTACAGTGGGGACTTTGTGTGCCCCGGGACCGCTACGGTAGCTGTGAAGGCTCTATGGGAACCCTGAAAAGTGACGGCTGACGGGGCTCTGGTGAAGCTACGATAGGCCTAGCAAGCCAGTAGTGGATATCATATTCGCTTTCAAACCAGGAACAGGCCTCGGAAAGGACGGATGCAAACGACGACGACCCGGATATGCTAATGGACTACGAGTTGGGACATTAAACATACAGACACTGACAGGAAAAGTGGAGGAGATTGTAGATGTGATGGAGAGAAGAAAACTGGATGTACTGGGCTTGGCAGAAACAAGATGGAAAGGAGAAGGTTGCAGAGAACTGAGGAAAGGGTACCGGTTGTACTGGAGTGGGAACAGTGAAGGAAGGAGCAGCGGAGTAGGAGTAGTTGTGAGAGATGGAATGAAGGAAGAGGTAAAGGGAATAAGTGACAGGATCATGAAGATCAGAGTAAATGTAAAGGGAAGAAGCCTGGAGATAGCCCAGGTGTATGCCCCTCAAGTTGGATGTACAGCTCAAGAGAAGGAAGACTTTGAGGAGGAGCTACAACAGCAGTTGAATGGGCAGAGCATCATTGTCATGGGAGATTTGAATGCACATGTAGGAAGTGAAAGGCAAGGATATGAAAATGTATTGGGAGCAGAAGGATGGGGTAGCAGGAATGAAGAAGGGAGAAAGTTGCTGGATTTTTGCAAGAGAAACGGTTTAGTGGTAGGCAACTCCTGGTTCCGGAAGAAAGAAAGCCACAAGGTAACGTGGTACAGCAGTGATTTAACAAAGAAATCTTTGGTAGATTACATGCTGTACGACTGGGAAATGAAGAGAAGTGTCCGAGATATAAAGGTAATACCATCAGAGGCCTTAGATAGCGACCACAGAATACTTGTAATGAACCTGGGAGTTGTTAAGGATAGCAAGAGGACAGAGTACCAGGAAAGGAGAATCAAAGTATGGAAACTCAAGGAAAAGGAAGTCAAGGAAGAATTCCAGAAGATAATAAGGGAAAGGATGCCAACAGACAATCCTAAAACAGGGGAAGAGGAATGGAAGCAATTCAAAAACACAATGGTGGAAGCTGCAGTGGCAGTATGTGGAAGAACAAGCAACAGAAAGCGGTGTAAAGAGACACCATGGTGGAATGAGAGAGTAAAAGAAGCTGTGGGAAGGAAGAACAAGGCTTTCAGAGTGTGGTTCCAGGAAAGAACTGATCTGACAAGGGAAGATTATAAGATAAAGAAGAAAGAAGCAAACAAGATTGTCGCAGAGGAGAGGAAGAAGTGGATGGTAAAGTGGACAGAGATGATGGAGGAAGACAGCAGAGGAAATAAGAAAGTACTTTATGGGATGGTCAAAAGTAAGAGAAGAGGTCTGCGAGAGGATGTGGTAATGATGGACAAAAGCGGAAATGAGGTACACAACAAAGAGGCACTCAAGACAGTGTGGAAAGAGTACTTTGAGGATTTGCTGAATCCAAATGGTCATAGGGAGGAAGACAATGTATTGGAAGATGGAGAAGACAACACAGGAATGGAAAAGGACCTGACTTGGAGAGAACTGGAAATGGCTATAGACAAGATGAAAGGAGGAAGGGCACCAGGTGTGGATGAAGTGAGTGTTGAAATGGTGAAGGCAGCAGGGGAGGTTGGGAAACAGTGGCTGTACCGTGTGATGAGGGTGATATGGAAGGAGAAAAAGACCCCAGAAGATTGGAAGAAAGGATTAATTGTCCCAATATTTAAGAAAGGAAGCAGAAAGGAATGCAGAAATTACAGGGGAGTCACACTCATACCTCACTGTGCCAAGATATATGAAAAGATATTAGAAAGTAGAATACGAGCCAAAGTAGAGAGAAAATTGAGAGAGGAGCAGTATGGATTCAGACCTGGGAGATCAACAGTGGATCTCATATTTTCAGTGAGACAGCTCCAGGAACACCACTACGAATTTGGAGAGGCTCTGCTGATGGCCTTCCTGGACATCGAAAAGGCCTATGATAGTGTGTGTAGGGAGAAGGTTTGGAAAGCAATGGAAACATGGGAGTGGAAAAAGAGACTGTAGGCAGAGTGAAGGAGATGTATTGTGGAAGTGTGAGTTGTGTGAAAGTGGGAGGGGAAAGAACAGACTGGTTCAGACAAATGAGTGGCCTGAAACAGGGTAGTGCACTGTCACCCCTTCTCTTTATTGTGGTTATGGACGAGGTAATGACACGGATAGCAGGAAAGATAGGAGAAGATAAGATGAAAGCAATGGTGTTTGCAGATGATCTCATGGTCTGGGGAAACAAGGAGGAGGAAATTCAGGAGCAACTGAAGGCTTGGGAAGAAACAGTGGGAGAGTACGGATGGAAGTTCAACATCAGTAAATGTGAGATCCTGTTAACGACCAGGAAAAAGGACAGACCAATGAGTGGGATAACACTTGGAGGTGGACAGCTGAAGAAGGTGGAAAGTCTCAAGTACTTGGGAAGTATAGTGGAGGAAAATGGGAGAAATGACAAAGAGATTACGGAACGTGGCAGACAGGCAGAATCATTTCTGAGAAGCATTAGGAGCTTAGTGTGGAATAAAGATGTCCCACAAAAAAGCAAGGAAGTGTTATACAGAAGCTACTATATCCCGATACTGACCTATGCTTCAGAAACGTGGACAATGAAGAAAAGAGACATAAGCAGAATACAGGCAGGTGAAATGAAGTTCCTGCGAAGTAGGATCGGAGTAACAAGAAGAGACAGGGTAAGGAATGAAAAGGTCAGGGAAATGGTGAAAGAGGATCCCTTGCAAGGTAGGATTGAGACATCAAGACTGAGGTGGTATGGACACTTAAAGAGAATGGATGAGAAGAAGATTCCCAAGAGGATACATGAGATGCAGATACAGAAGAAACGACCAAGGGGAAGACCAAGAGATAGATGGCTGAAAGGAGTGGAGGAATGTGTCAAGAAGAGAGGCGAGGACTGGACCAGAGTGACAGCGGAGAGGTGGTGGGAGGAAAGAACTAAGTGGCGAGGCTTATGTTCCAAACAGTCCCAGCCTGGGGCTGGAAACTGTACAAGATGATGATGATGATGATGATGATTTGGTATCTCGCATGTTGGCAGCAATGTGTGCGCCTTGGTGCGTGCTGCTAGAGTGAGCGATGATGACAGTTGAACGAGATGCAAGCGCTGTCGAAACATGGCAGCCGTTTTTAAAATATCAATAAATAGAAAAACATATTTACGTACTTTAGCACATCATGAGGTTTGGTAGTGATCAGGGTTCCTAATTTTAATATGTAATATCGCCCAGAAGATGAAACAAGGACACAAGGTATGTAAAAGTTACATTCATGTCTGCTGCAAGTATAATCCGCATTCCACTTACATTCAGAATTAAGGTAGCACTGAATGAAAGTAGAACGAGCGATAAGATTCTCTATAAGGGGCCGATTATATTCTTGGTAATTAGTGTCGATGATTTTCTGTAACAGCGAGATGGATACAAGACAAATATAATTGGTTTATTGTATGCCAAAGTAATGGTTGATATAGGCTAGCTAGTATATTTATTCCCACATGTTACTTTACCTAGGTATTAATTCTGAATGAAAGTAGAACGCAGCTTATACACTTGCATCAGACATGAATGTGACTTTTACATACCTTGTCTCCTTGTTTCATCTTCTGGGCGATATTACGTAGGCCTATTGAAATTAGGAACCCTGGTCACTACTGCACATCATATATGTGCTAAAGTACGGGGCGCCAGGAAATGTTCTCTGCAGATGCGAGAGGTTGCGTCATCAGTTTAGTTCGCAGCACGGTGTCCCTGAGAGGCGAAGGCCACGTGTGTGGGCTGTGAGCTGTCGAAATCGTCAGTGCGTATAGTTAGATTATTGGAAGAGTGCAACAGTATGTTATGAATGGCTGGGTGAGTATAAAGTTTACTGTTTGTTATGATACAAGCGACAGCCGTGCTACCAACGTAACTGGTGACTTAATCTCTCGCAGCAGCTTGTAGGCACTGCGGACAACATTCCCTGGCGCCCAGTATGTAAATATGTGTTTCTATATTTTGCTCTTTTAAAAACGGCTGCCATGTTCCGACAGCACTTGCATCTCATTTAACTGTCAACAAAGTCCACTCTAGCGGCACACACTGAGGCGCACAAATTGTTGCCAACATGTGGGATACAAAATCACTGTTGATAATAAAAAGTGGCATACAAAATCACTGTTGATAAAATAATCATTGATCTGGACGCGTTAGGCTGTAACTATTCTCAAAAACCATTGGAATGGACGAAACGAAGGTTAGAATGGTCAGGTGTTGGCGAGGTTGGTAGTACTGTTTTGATTTTTTTTTTTTTTTTTTTTTTTTTCGTGTAGCCTCCTGAGAGGCCGAGTGCAGGTCTTTCTAGTCGACGCCCGTGGGCGACCTGCGCGTCGGGATGAGAGATGGAAAGGATGAAGATGAATGAAATTGGGCAAGGATGTGGAAGGAAGCGGCCGTGGCCTGTCAGAAGGTACTGCCCCAGCATTTGCCTGGTGTTGAAAATGGGAAACCACGGAAAACCATTTCAAGGACAGCCGACGGTGGGGCTCGAACCCACGCGTCTACCGAGTCAGCAGAGAGCTTGGCCCCTTGACCTAACGCGGAGCTTTAACCCGCGTAGCCACTACTGTCGGTACTGTTTTGATGATAGTTGATGTGAACAATGGCAGCCACAGCTGTAATTTTGCCTATATAAGTCGTGATTCTTTTTGGGATGGTTGGGTGGGTCACAGAGAGCGGAGGAGGAAACATCTATTTAAACTTCATTCCCTGATTTATTTCTCGTCGTTTCATAAGGTATTTTGGCTAATTTATGTACTATAGAGAATGTTATAGGTGTATTATCCAGAGTTGGGATCTGACAGTTCGGCGGAGAACTGTTGAACTAAAGGCAGCGGTGCCACGAATGCTGCTGTCCACCACGCGCATACTTCCATCCTCCTGCTCTTTTCCTCATGCTCATAATATCATTAGCACCGTTATTACATTTATTACTTTTTTATTCAGATGGTTTTCAAAATCTTAAACAAACCAATGCTTAAATCTGTTCGGTGCAAAGTGTAAAACAAAATATTAGCCCATCAAATTGAGGAGAGACCTAAATTATTGTAATGAATAGCAATAACAATATTACGAATACTATCATAAAGCAAAAATGATCAAAGCGAAACGACAACACGTGATTGTTTCCGTGATTTTTAGTTATTTATATTTCCTGTAGAATAAGTTTCAAGTCACAAGTAACACACAATTGTATTACAAATTATAGGCTCATTGTGTAGACTATTAAGTCACCCTTTAGAAGACAGAAGCTAATCACAGTAGTCTTACTAATTACAAGAGCAGAGGCGGTAGCCTACGTTCCTGCGCGCGACTGAATGGAATTAATGGTTCGCCTGATGCTCAGAACTGACACTAACACTGCTACATACATAAATAACGGTCTCTAATGAATCATAAGTATAAATATAAGTATAAAGTATAAATAAGTATAAATCAAACAATTATAACTCATTAAAACAACAGATTATGAAACGCAGCAAGGTGAGTGTGCACTGGAGGCAACCAAACAAGCGACTGATCGGCGACAAGCAAGTGGTGAAATAGCATCATTCAAATTGGCAGCGCTGTATAGTTTCCATGGCAACAAGCCATGCGGGCGATCTAGTCGTCAGCTGTTTTTGCCCAGTGGTGCTGAATTGTCAGATTCCAACTCTGGAAAATACACCTATAGGTAGTGAGTTATTGTTCTTTCAAGGGGAGGAACTACGAGGTCATCTGCCCCTTATGGAGAATGTTATCACTCGTGCTACTTTCATTCAGTGCTACCATAATACCACCTTGTGGTGTGGTAGCTGCCACTCCTAAGGTCCTGGGCTAGTTTCCAAGTAATTTAATTCTGGTCTGAGGGTTGGAACGACTCACAATCAGCTTCGTGAGCCAGAACTGAGAAGAGGTAGGTTCGATTCTCACCTCGGCCATCCAAGAAGTGGTTTTCCGTGGTTTCCCCACTTCCACTCCAGGCTAACGCTGGGATTGGTCCTAACTTAAGGCAATGGCTGCCTCCTTTCCACTCGTCACCTGAATTACAAAAAGTAGGCTATACTGCTCGGGTTCATTTTCCATGTTCTGTGAACTTGCGGGGTGAGGAGAAAGAACAGGGGAGGGTCAGGCGAGAAGAGAAGGGCCTGTCAACTGCCCGCCGTGATATCTGGTATTCCTTTCTATTCCAATAATGCTAACTTAGGGCTGTTGCTCAAAACACTGTGGTGTTACGAATGAGTGAGTGAGCCACCGACCAATGTATTTGGTTCTGTACTATGCACGGACCAAGGAACCTCATCACTCGTCAACACCACTGCGATGCACATTTCTCTCAGGTTCACGCAGCTTAGACCCGAGCAGTACACACTACTACAGGTACTACAATAACACAGATTATCATACAAATCCTACATACTTCCAAATACTTGGGGCTAAATGAATTAATATCAACAACACAATGATTCTACAATAAGTGATTCTTTTAAAATGTAGTTATAGTAGGTGCAACTATACACATATCAGCAAATTCAAGTTCTCCATTTGAAGCATTACATATTTTATTAAGTTTACTGCTTCAACATACAAACTTGCATGTGTTGTAGGAATTTGCTGTTCATCAGTGTTAGCCATGACATAAAGGAGGGAAGAGGTTCATTATCCTGTGCTATAGCCTACTGTTATGCCTTGGCAAGAAAGAAGAAAGGAACATGCCTCAACACGTACTTTTAGGAGGACCAGATTTGATTTCTGTATTTTTGCTAAGTGTGATCTTGGCTCTCGCTGTTATTTTTCTTCGTTGACAACTTTTTAAATAAAACGATGATTTCTAGCAGTATTGAGGTTTTTCATTGAAAGTCCTATTTCTCCTTTCCCCTTCACAGGATGTCATAGAATTTACTGTATTAGTGTGCGATGATTTTTTTTTATGTACTTACTGTATTTCACCCTGTAAAAATTGGTGAACTGGATATATTTTAAAAGGGAATTTGAAATGAACTACTGTATAGACATTTTGTAATATCCAATTATTTTTCTGAATTTTCAGTCTCCCAATGAATTTGGCACTAAGTGCACTAACAATTTTAGTGTGATCTGGTTACACCACCTGTTTACTTAGCATTCTCTCTTAACATTTTACTGTTATTGTTAACAGCATCAAGCATTTTAAGATATGAATATTCTCCCTTCCCAGTACTTTTCCTTTGCAGTTTATTCTAATAACTGATTGGTTATAGGCCTAATTAGGCCTAATGTGGTTAATTGGAAGGGACCATATTTTTAAGGTGAGTAGTAATATGCTGCAGGCCTTTTAGTAGCCTAATTCTTGTCACCAATGCAATATGCTCCAATTGCAACTGAAAGAAATGTAAACATGTAAATTATTGATGAGGTCATGTCCTAAAATAGGGGCAGATGACGTCGTAGTTCCGCCCCTTAAACAACAATAACTAACTAACATGTCCTAAATGCTGTGATTGTTCATTTCAGAGTTCAGGAATTCACAATTTCCCACTTAGGTATTATTTAAAAAAAATGTTATTGGTATTTTGATTGTGATTTATTTCTTGTTGATCATATGATTATCTCCTCACTTAAAAACGTGCTATAAGTATTGGGAAGATTGTGATTTTCGGAACATTGAAGTGGATAGAGAATTTAGGACGAGAATATTTAGTGGAACGAGGGGAAGGGGTGGGGTAGGCTACCCGCACGGCCGTGCTACACGTCAACTAGTAGCACGGCCAAACACCAGACAGCGCTGAAGTCTTAGGTGCCAAGAATTAGCATGGCTGTCGGCTATCTGTAGTAGTAGGTAATCTGTGCTCCAGACGATCGCTAAAGTATCGTAGTTCCCATTCACACTCACAGATGGAGCAGTGTTATCAATCCAGTACTAGACAGACTTTATAAGTCGTGACACAGTCACGTATCAGTTAAGAAGTAGTTCCTTCATGAGTGTCACCCTTCACTGGTAATCCATTCTCCCAAAACTGCAGTATTGGGGAATGTCGAGTGGCTATTTGTGCTTCCCATTTCATAAACTGTGGGTACCTAATTGCTTCCTTTATGGCTTCTTGCCCTCATATTAATTGAAAACTGTCACAGTAATGTGAACTTATGTTTCCGGTCTATTTCCAATATAGCACCTGCATACTCTTGACTTGCTTCTTACAGTCCGTTTTCTGACGAAATCCTTCTTGCTAGCCCTGATTTCCTCCAAGTTTTTACTAGATGGTTCTTGGTTCGACTTGTGCCAATGTCCACATGGGCACAATAGAGATAAACTGCACCGCTTGGCGTTGACCGTGTTTTCTAGCACAAATTTAGGTTTTACTCCCTAACCGTTGGAGATACACGAAAAGTGATAAGGACCTTTCGGATATAAAATTAAATTTTAAAACTCGTAATTGCCATCAAACGTTTGCTATTTCTTAGCGTTTTTTTATATTTTAAGTTGCAGTACTTAAAATCAAAAAACAGATACACTAATACAGTCATCACAATTAACACCGGTTATCAGACAGATTCTACTCACACCCAAAGTACACGGGGCTACATGACCGCGTTGTCGCAGCCCCTAAACTTAAGAACCTACCAACCAACCAACTTTTTATTTTAAATGGAAATATGAAATTTTGAAACCAAAGGGTGTAGTGACGTCACTAAAATGGTCGCCATTTTTAAATAGTGCAAAATATCGAAATCAAAAGGAGCCTATATGTAAACCTGGTAAATGCAAGTTAAATTACCGTAAAATTACGAGGCCAATATACTGTATTTGCTAAAATATTATAATACAAATTTTGACCGTAATTTCTTATCGCTGACCGACGCATAGAGCTGATCGATTTCCTTACAGAAATGTTTGTGAGCTGACACTATTAGACCGACGGAGATCACTAGGAACCATTTAGTTCAGAACGTGTGGGCCGTGTTGATCATAAATGTAATGTTAAACGCAGCCTCGACTGCGAATTTGCCAACATAATTTAACCAAACTATATGACCATTAGATGCAAAGAGCATTCCAATCTGTGCACGCAGGTCTTAATAAGAATAATATTGTTGTATACATATTTATTTATTCTGTGTGATACCCTATTTATCCCAATGTGATGTGTGTTTGTTATTGTAATACGATTGTAACATTATGTTGTATTGTTGGGCATGATTGTCACCTTAGCTTTGAATTAGTTTATCTTTTATACGGATATTTCTCGCCGTAGTGTATTGCCAGATAGGATCAGCTAGAATAGGTAACATTAAATGTAAATTCGGGAGTGGTACCAGTAAAACTTAAAATTTCAGTCATGTTTTGACTTGTGTTTCATAATATTTCGGTCCAGAATTATCATCTGTGCTTGCATTTTAAATTAGGATTTATTTTCGTACCACGTTCCAAGCTTTGTTTTGCTTCTTTTTTCTGTAAGTACGAGGACTTCGCAGGACTTTTCGAGAGGGATAACTTAGTTCAATTCGAGCTTGGTTTCTTTTTGTTTATTAACTTTGCGGATTAGTCGATTTAAACCCTCCGATTGTTGGATAGGTATTTGAGTCTTGAATAAATTGTCTTATTGAATTTACATAAGCCTGGATGTCTTCATTTCATAGATTTATATTTTTATGGGTGTACTTCTTTGGGCGTGTTTGACATTCCTCTGTTTAGGACCCGATCCTACGGGAAGTGAACCTCGTGCTTGCTAGCCCTAAAAGAAGTGCATCCGATCCTCACTCGTTGTGTGTTCGATGGATGGGGTTGCTTGTAATGCCACACACGGTTGGTTGTAACCTGGCAATCCCCTCTAACGGGCACAGTATGGCAATCGTGGAACATTAATTCCAGCTAGCTATTAACCGGGTCGACAGGTGGACTCATGACCGAGGTTTTCGTTTTCCAGCAGCGATTTTCCTTCATTTGGTCGGCTCCATAGGCTACATTTACACCCTGAACTACATCTCAGGGATCCTGCTTTGCCGTTGGTTGATACTTATCGCTTCCTGGGGCTCCATTTTGACAGAAAATTAACGTGGCAGCACCATATACGGCAACTAAAAATGGCGTGTCTCAGGAAACTGAACAGGCTCAAGTTTCTTAGTAGAACTACGGGGGTGACCGTGCGGTGCTGCTACGGTTCTACCAATCCCTCGTCCTGTCCGGGCATACGGTTCAGCAAGGCCGACAACCTTGAAAATGCTGGACAGTATTCATCATAGTGGTGTTAGGTTGACTACCGGTGCCTTCCGGACCAGCCCGATACCCAGCCTACTCGCCGAATCGGGTGTTACACTTCTAAATTATAGACGCCAGCATATGCTAAGAGCAAATGCTGCCAATGCGCGTCAAAGACCGCAACATATGGGCTATCGAGTCCTTTTCAGTACCCAATACCATCAGAGGTACGCAACCAGTCTCGTGCCACTCGGCCGGTTGGTATTAGACTCGATAGCTCGTGTACTGAAATAGCAGTAGCTGTAGGTCCCTGAATTATCCGGACGCCTAGCAAAGTGCCTCCGTGGCAAGTCCCGCGTCCGGAAATTCGCCTTTAGATCTACACCGAGTTCCTAAGGTGAACACGGATGTCTCCGTTTATCGGAGGCAGTTCCGCAGCATTGTTCACCAATTTCCGGACGCTGGTATTCTATACACGGATGGTTCGAAGGTGGACGAGAAGGTGGGTTGTGCTTACGATATTGATGGAGCAAATACCAAAATCTCTTTGCCTGAAGCCGGTGGTGTGTTAAGTGCGGAGCTCGTTGCCATCTATGAAGTTCTTAAGTTTGCACTACAGGATGCACGAATCCACTTTCTCGTGTGTACAGACACTTTGAGTTCGTTGCAGTCAATTGCTACGTGTTTACCGCAACACCCCCTAGTGCAGCGATCTACTAGCCGGGTTGTGCCGCGCTGACACTCGATTCACCTTTCTGTTGCTTCCTACCAGCATGGGAATTGCGGGAAATGAGTTAGCGGATCAGGTAGCAAAAGAGGCGGTATCACTAGCACCTCGACCATGGAGGTACCCACTAGAGAAATTCGCTCTCAGCTACTCCGACACAAGTACTGGCATTTTTGGAACGTCAGTGGCTAGCTGACCCAATGCCCAGTAAACTGAGAGCGATCAAGGGAACTACTCACGTGTGGCGGAGCTCTTTCCGGTCACGGAGGGAGTCCGTCATTTTGTGTAGGCTAAGGATATGTCATACAAAATCCACCCACTCGTACCTAATGAGAAGGGAAGACCCCCCCCCCCTCCCACTTTGTACCTATGGAGCCGATTCCCACATTTTAACTGAGTGTGTGGATCTTGCTGACTTTGCAGATGACACTGGCACTTATATTAGCCGATGACGCGGTGGCTGCTGATCTCGTCATCCGCTTTATAAGTGAGAGTGGGTTAGGGCCAGCAATCTAAATTTTACAGTTAACATTGACTCAACGACTTGTTCGTTTTTGAATGATGATTTTTGTTTTCCGTATTTTTTGTTTATTTTTTGATAATGATTAGTTTTTATTTAACTTTTTTAATTATATTAATTTTCGGTCTTTTCAAATTAAGTATCCACCTCTAAATTTTTAATTCCTTTCCAAATTTGTATATTTTGATATGTGTTAAGAGGGGCAGATGACCTCGTAGTTCTGCCCCTTAAAACAACAATAACTAACTAACTTCCTTACTCCTTCAGGATACAACTCGGCAGTGGATGCTCCAGTCTTCGTGCTTCAGGTGGAGGATGTTGTAATCTACGTTGTAATTGCGGCTCAGTTAGAGACGTCGCCAGGGCTTTCAGGTATTTCCTGTGAACATTGTTCTGTGATCTGTTGTTTAATACAGAGTTGAGAGTTTATACCTGCTACATTTAAGAGTGCATAAGAAATTACCATAGGCCACCTTCTAGTATTTCTACCTACATCAAAAGCAGCACCAAGTTTGTCAACCGTGTCAACGCCACCTTTCGTAGAGTTATAACAAGTGATCATTTCAGGTTTGTTCTTTGCTCCACTAGTAGAGTCAATGGCATCGTCACGATGCATGCTAGATGCTAGAATTATTTTTCTCCCCTTTTTTTGAGCATTCGACACGATAGTAATGTCTTCATGGAAGCCGAAAACGCTGGATGTTACTGGTCGCTGCTTGGTGTTCACGAACTCAAGCGGTAGATCTCTCTTGTTCTTTCGGACTGTTCCAAGATAGCCTACGTTAGTGTGTGATCACACAGAAGTTTCTTGATTAGTGGGAAAGACGTAAACCTGTTGTCACAGGTTATATCTCTGCCAGTTCCTGAAATAGGTTCTATTAGCCGTAAAACAACACTTTGTGGATCATTAGGTGCACTAAAAGAGCCTTTCGGTATCTTTCCCAAGTAAGGCTCCATATAAAACATACCATGTTTTAGCGTCAACTAAAGCAAATATTTTAAGTCCATACTTATAGGGTTTATTGGGCATAAATTGTTTGAACGAGCATCTGCAAATTCACTTACAGTGTAACATCTCTTGCAGTTCACTAAAAACATTTGAAACAGCTGTCGTACTGGAGCAAATTTATTTGTTAGTCTTGTTTCTTCTTTGGTGTCAGTGTTGTCGAAACGTAGATGAAGCAACAAAAATAAGAAGCGATCTTTAGACATCGACAACAAGAACATCTCTACTACACATCCATGTGTATCCCACAGTTCATCTGTGTTCAAACGGCTACTTTTAAGACACCCAGCAAGGTAAAGAAGTCCAATAAGTGCTTTGATTTCTGTGGCATCTGTTGGCCAGACTGATCCCTCTCTCGTGAAGTTCACTGACCATTTCGTTATATATAGATTAGTCTTTTCAACAATAATAATTCAATAATTCATCGTTGAAAATAAGAGACCAACACTCAAGAGGGGTTTTTGCTTCTTTAGCGTATGGTTTCACTCCCGGTAAATGAACGACAATATTTGAGTTTCGCGTCCCTACGGCGGTTCTTGGGCAATGCTGTCTCCAGATTGAACCCTCTTTTCCTTTGAAGCAAGGATTTCTAGATATTTTGATAGGAACTACAATGTCTTCGTCATCACTCACGTCTCCTTCCTGTTCTGTAACCATATTTTCATTCCATTCTTCAACTATATCCTGATCTTCTTCTTCGTCTGTAGAATCGTCAAATTGTTCCTCTTCGTTATCAGTGTTCATAATGTCCTCCAGTAAAGCCTGTAATCGCTTTTGTTCTTCTTCGTAAGCCATAGTTTGAAATTTAAAATTTGAATTATGAATGAATTAACACAATTACGGACTGCCCAAGCAGTTATTAGTCACATTTTCACAGAAATATAGCAAAGACACAAATGTTAATTCACCCACTACGTACGAAAACTGCTAAAGAGAACAAGATCCCCAATCGCACCCACTGTTAACACTGGCGCCAATAATGACAGACCCGCACGGCTAAAATCTCAGCTTACAGTAAACGAACGGTTACGTCTCAAAACTCACGACTCCGGAGAGCACACTGCCCTTCAACCCATGTTTGTCCACCCAGTTTTAGAATGGGATTTCGTTTGTATTATACGGATGTTACGGTGACGCAGGTTATCAGACAAATGCTATGTCCACCCAAGTACATGACCACGATGTCGCAAAGCCCTTAAAGGAATCAACAACAACATATAGATGAGGGAGGTGCCAATTACAAGAGGGCAAGCAGTTCTGGCTGGCTCTAACATTGGACCTTTTCCCAATGAACTGGCTTGGCCATGGCTACTTATAACCCTATTGACGTCAGAAAAGTTGGATGGCGCAGCCACGCGGCAGAATGTTGAAGCTGTAACATTGTGACTGGTGAGATTTATTTAGATGGTGAAGCATTGACGTCGTGATGGAAACAGAAAGAAATTTGTCAAATTCGAGGAGGTACTGCTCTGTATACGGTTGCAAATCGTATAAAACGGCTACGAAATATCTTCACTACTTTCCTGTACAAAAAAGTTCAGAGAGAAAGATGGGCTTCGGCGCTGTCAATTGGAAAACGTGTTACATGTTACATGACAGTGTGCAGCCTGCATTTTTGTGAAAACGACTTCTTTCTACCGTTAATGTTGATTATTGATAGTTATTGTCTCTAATTTGTATTCACATGGATTTAGCTACATCAAAAATACTGTTAAACTTATAGCCTATTACTTCTGTGCCGTACAAAGAATGTAATCCGCTCTTCGTAAACTTATTTTAGGGGTTCTTCCGATTGACAATAGCCGAATGGTTAGAAAACTTAAGAAAAATGCTGTTCCTAGCCTTAATTTGCCAGAGAATTTATATTCTTGCCTTTGAACAGCAAGTATGTAGGTCATTGAAGTATGATTTGGCTTAAATTGTGTTTTTCGCTATGATCTCCCTACTGTTGAATTTAGTTAATTAAAATGTAAAATCTTAGTTTTAAGTATCGGTTTGGTGACCCATCATCCCAGGCAGGCCGGCAACACCTATACTACTCAGGCAGATAGGTCACTTAGCAGTAATTTTGAAGTTATAGTGATGTTAAGTATACATATGCGGTAATGTAGCAGGAGACCGGATCGGCCTAGGCTATTCTAACTTTAATTAGTTCTCATTTCATGGTTTTACAGTTTTGAGTGCGAATAGTTGGTTTGAAAGTTGTACAACAGTAAGGAGAGTATGTTTTGTATAGGTTTTAATTGGTATTATGGTTTATGTCGAGCTGAGGAGTGAATTTGGTTTGGCTTTTAGTGTAGTTTTTGATCTGTTCCGTTTGCTTATGACAAGTTCAAATGGAGACTCCAGCTTTGTTAAATATCTGTATTTTAAATATTTAATTAAATATATTGATAAAGAGGATGTCTCCATTTTAACTTGCCTGTGGCAAGAGATTAATAAATTAACATTCTTGCCTTTGAACAGCAAGTATGTAGGTCAATATTTGCAATATTGAAGTATGATTTGAGCATCCCAAGTAACGCTTCTTTGAACCCAAAACATTCATGCAAATTCAGGGTTGCTTGATTCAATTTATTATCAGGGAGTCATCCTTTGTGTTATGTGAGATACATATATATTGTGAAATTAATAAAAACATCGATACCGCTAGGCTCCCAAGTACATGCTTCATATATGTAACAGCAGACAGTAAATTAACTATCTACATGTGGGTAATATTTTTAACTGGTAGTAATTAGGCACTGCATTTAAATTGATTATAAAAATATTTCTATCAATGAAAGGAAATATGTAGTATTTTGCCATCATAAATTAGAAGCCATAACAAACGCACACCCAATTACTTCACGTCACTATATCGCCGCCATATTGCAAACAGCTGACCGTAAGCTCCTCCCCCGTTTCGGACGTCAATAGGTGGCTATGGCTTTGTTCGTGAGTTTTAGGTAGATTTCATTAGAAAGCTAACTATTGCAATGGGTCCCATGTTTCGACTTCCGGAAAATTTCGACATATCTTCGCGTTTCACATCCCCCAGACCCCAAAACCACCGTCAGTTCAAAAGTTTATATATAATTTATGTATATATATATATATATATATATATATATGTATATCAGTTTCTTGTGGACACGATAACTGCCGTAATTTTGCACCAATCACTTTGAATTTTTTACCGAATATGTATACCTATAAAATCTCGGTCGAGTTCGTTACTGGGCTAAATCGGTCGATATGGTGAAAATGGGGGCTTTTTTTCGAAGAAGTGAAATATTGCTCTTAATATGTGACATATCGAATCCGATCAACGTTCATACTATGTGTCGGATAAAGCCCAAAAATTTATGTTTGAAGAGTTTTTATAGCACCAACCATTGACCAAAGGGGTGGGAAAAAGTGGGATTTTCGGGAAACATTAATCATATCTCTCTTAATAGGCACAATATCAAAACCGTACAAAATGGACAATATTCCCCTAATAATTACCTAAAACTTTTGTCTGAAAGAATTTTTGATATGACCCACCATTAAGCCAAGGGATGAGAAAAATGATTTCGGAATTATAAGAAAATGCCAAGAGCTATCAGAGGTTGCCATGGCAACACTACTAAATTGATGAGGGATGAGCCATCAGACGTTGCCAAGATAACGCACTTGCACGAGATCAGATTCAGATTTTCATCTGACTAAGTGTGAAGCGGCTTCGGTGACGTAACTGGTAGCATGCTCAATGTCTATGCCTAAGGTCGCGAGTTCAAAGTCGGCCGAAGTCGTCGGATTTTCTAAGAGCGCTAAAAATCCCTCAGTATGCTTTCCTTTGGAGGGGAAGTTCCAACGTTCGTTGCGAGTTGCTGGTTGCGGTGGCATCTAGTAGCCAAGTTCACAGCTAGGTGTCGTTGACGGTAGTACCTGGTACCAACATTAGGAACTACTGCTTGAAATTGACCGTCTGCAGTCCTTACCTGAATTACAGACTAATACAGCCATCCCTAAGTACACGGGGTTACATGACCGCGTTGTCGCAGCCCCTAAACTGAGCAACCAACCAAAATCTCTGCGGGAGATATAATTTTGCGTGAAGAAGTAACAGACCGTTACATAGTTACACATCAGTATCAAAACCTTGCATAAGGACAGTGTGACCACAAGTATAAAAATGGACCCCAAATTACAAGAAGGTTACCGTTCCCATAAGACAATAAAATGTTTAAAATAAGCATAAAATGACGAAAAACAAAGTTAATTAAGCTCCAATTATAAAATATCTTCTCGCAATAAATAAGGTCTGATCCTTCTACGAAAACCTGCATATTCTGCCTATTTTCGCCTATCCCCAAGTTTGTCCGGTGAAATCTACCTCCGCCTTCCGGCGTGCCGAGAGGACTTTTGAGACTAGCCCAGGTACAGAAACCAGTTAGAACCTACTTTTACTAACCCTCATCTTCCTATTGTGAGATGAAAAGACAAGCTGAAGGCAGAAGACAATGGTTGAATCGACAAGGCATTGCCTTTAGACATTGATTGATTGATCTCGAAATTCGTGAATTTTAAGACTCGCGAGTTTTGAGACGACACGAAACGAACATCCATGCTCGTGTTCACAGGCACACTACTAGATGATGGAACAGGAAGCTAGACCGGAGAACAAGTTCTTGCTCCCACTCCTCTGAACATTGACTAGGGTCTGAGGGACTTGGCGCCAGGCTTGGGAATAGGTATCACGATCCCTTCTCGCCATTGAAATGGAAACTCCCCCTTAATCCATATACGATTGAGGAGGAACAGCAGTTTTTTTTATACTAGCATCGTACAGATGTTTCAACATTTCATTATGGATGTTATCTGGCCCAGGAGATGTATCCCTGCACTGTGCAGTTCACATTTTGAGAATGGTACATTGTAGAACTTCAAAACAGCTGTGGCAAAGGACATGGGGTGAGCCTCTTCCTCCTGCTTGAGTCACAAAGGTAGGATCATGAACCTCAGAGTAGGATGCATCAGAGAAGCGCGATTCAATACTGTTGGCAATGGCAAGATGGTATGTGATGATAACTCCGGGTATTGTCAATGATGTCGGGAGATCCGATGAAGCTTAGTCCACACTTGAGATGAAGGATTATGTGGAGTCATAGACGACACATACTTTTCCCATTCTCCCGAATCAGATATCGGGCTCTAGCATGCCTCCTTTTGAAGGTGATAAGGTTGGAAGATATACTGGAAGACGGAAGTGAGTGGTAGAGAAACAAAAGTATGGAGGTCCTTCATTCACATCCCAACCCAGATTACTGGAACCACGAAATGAAGAAGGAGAAGAAGAAGGTTGGCCATGGTATTTTGCCTCCGATAGCATTTGAAAGCACGTTGACAATCTTTAATGGCTGCTGCAATCTCTGCTGTCCATCAAGGGACAAGCTGCCGGCATTTAGGCATCCACCTTCAAAGTGTATCATTTTGTTTTTGTTAGGGCAGATGACATCGCTATTCCTTCCCTTAAAGCAACAATCTGCGCATACAGATACTACTCGCATCTCGATCTGAAAAACGTTACCATGATTCGATGTTCATTAGTATAGTGTGGATTAACTTTATTTTTCTTAAATTGAAATGGAATTATTTTTGTTATATTCTTACTATTGCAATATTTTTATTTTCGTCTGTTAGTTTCGTTTTATTTTTATTCGGCTGATTTTATTTTAATGTTGGCACTTTATTCTAAATGTTAAATTCCAAAATGTGTAGAATTACCGAGGTCCTAAGGGGAATACGGATGCCTCCGTTTATCGAAGGCAGTTCCAGAGCTTAGTTCACCAATTTCTGGATGCTGGTATTCTATACACGGACGGTTCGGAGGTGGACGAGAAGGTGGGTTGTGCTTACGTTATTCATGGTGCAAATACCAAGATCTCTTTGCCTGAGACCTGTAGTGTGTTTACTGGGGAGCTCGTTGGCATCTATGAAGCTCTGCAGTTTGCACTACAGGAAGCACGAATCCACTTTCTCGTGTGTACAGACGCTTTGAGTTCGCTGCAGTCAATTGCTACATGTTTCCCGTAACACCCCCTAGTGCAGCGAATCTATGACCTACTAGCCGGGCTGTGCCAAGCTGACACTCGAATCACCTTTCTGTGGCTTCTAAGCCACATGGGAATTTCGGGAAATGAGTTAGTGGATCAAGCTGCAAAAGAGGCGGTACCACTACCACCTCGACCAATGGAGGTACCCGCTAGAGATATTTGCTCTCAGTCACGCATTTTGGGAGACAATGGCTAGCTGACCCAAAGCCCAGTGAACTGAAAACGATCAAGGGAACTACTCGCGTGTGGCGGAGCTCTTTTCGGTCACGGAGGGTGTCCGTCGTTTTGTGTAGGCTAAGGATAGTCATACAAGATCCACCCACTCGTTCCTCATGAGAAGGGAAGACCTCCCACGTTGTACCTGTGGAGCCGTTTTCACCGTGGCCCACATTTTAACCGAGTGTGTGGATCTTGCTGACTTATGAAGAAACCTTGGTTTGCAGATTACACTCAAACTTATATTAGCCGATGACGCGGTGGCTGCTGATCTCGTCATCCGCTTTATAAGTGAGAGTGGGTTAGGGCCAGCAATATAAATTTTCCAGTGTACATTGATTCAAAGACTTGTTCGTTTTTCAATGATGAACTTTTCTTTTTCCGTAATTTTGTGTCTATTATAATTATTAGCGTTTTTTGTTTTGTTTTAATAATTTTCGGTGTTTTTATATATAGGTGTCCAACTCTAAATTTTAAATTCCATTCCAAATTTGTATACAGTACTTTAGTCTGTGTTAAGAGGTGCAGATGACCTCGTAGTTCCGCCCCTTAAAACAACAATAACTATCATCATAGCTGCCTATCTAACCCCAGAATCCTGGATACAGTACAGTATGTCAAGCAGGCTTCTGCATGTTATTGTGACTATGTTAAGGATATAATATAACTTCTGCTTTCAACAGCTGTTGTCTTCCACCTTCCTCCTGTCCACCGCCAAGTTGTCCAGCTCCCTGCGGCCCTCCACCATGCTGTGGGCCACCATGCTGCCCTATGCCCTGCATGCCATCAATGTGATCCTGAAAGCAAACCGAGCAATGGGATAGGTACATGATGATGTCTCCTGGTCAAGAGAACATGACATATGTGTTTACTGTGTGAAAGACGATATTACTACCGGTACTTGGTATGTAAAATTGTTGTTGCTGGAAGATCAATCAACGACCGTCTGGGAGTAGACTGATGTGGAGGAAGCATTTGCATAAACATCAAATAATATGCACAAGTCAAAATTAAACAAGTAAAATAACCTGATTAATAAATAACAGTAGGCCGCTCGGAAGCACGTTTCATTTTTATTTTGTATGCAGTATATACATGGTAGATTACCAACTTCTAGTGGTTTCTGGCAGAAAAGGGAACAAAGAAAATGCCTGTGTTCAGTCAGAAACTACAGTATGTGACAGTCCATATACAGTACAGGACGAAATATTTCAACGGGTGCGTTTGATGGGGAGAGATCACTTCGTACATAAGAGTTCTCAGAAATAAATGGCATAATCCAGTGCACTGTTCACTTGCGGATATACTGTATGCTCGTATGCACTTCGCACCAATAATTTCTATTCCCCTTTCTGCCAGAAATGATTTCCTGAAGTGTTCCTATAGTTCATATTCACCCTGTTTAGGGTTGGTGATGGAGGTGACCGTTCTGAGTAACTACATAAATAATACTGTTCCATCATCATCATGTTTTTCAGCCAAGCGACCGGTCTGCCCCTTTTCCACGTTGTTCGGTCTTGTGCTGTCCTTTTGACCACTTCATAACTTCGTAGGCCAGAGCTATCTAGGAAAGATCTCATGAAAATGTTCCGTGGCCTCCCACGTGGGCGTTTTCCAGGTATTTTGCCTTCTAGTATGTCTATCACAGGCCACCATGTCGTAACTTGTGGCCAAGCCAGGTGGATCTCCTTCTATTGATCTGGCGGATCATGTGCCGTTTTTCCTTTATTCGATCCAGCACCGTTATGTTGGCAATTTTCTCTACCCAGCTGATCTTTTCCATTCGGCGCCAACACATCTCAAACGCTTCTAGTCGTTTAATGTCACCTCCATTCATTGTCCAGGTCTCACTGCAGTACATTGCAACTGACCATATGTAGGTCTTAACCAGTTGTTTTCTAAGGCTGAGGGACATCGAGCGTTGACAAATTAGAGAATGCTTTTCACGGAATGCCTGCTTGGCCATGGCTATACGGCTCCTGATTTCAACTTCACATCGTAGGTCTTCTGTGAAGATCTGACCAAGGTATTTAAATCGACTGTCCTGTTGTACTGGTTCTTTATTATATATTGATGGGTATTTAGTTGGTGTTGATGCTTACTTATCACCAGAATCTTGGTTTTCTTAAAATTGATTTTCATTCCGTATTCTGTAGCTGTATCATTTAAACATTGCAACATGTTTGTTAATGTATGCGGATTTACTGCAAGTAATGCCAGATCATCAGCAAATTTAGTATTCTGGAAAAGTCTTCCACCAACTTTCACTCCCATATTAGAACCTTTAAAAGACCACTTGGTTATAGCTTCAGCGAGGGCATTGAACAGTCCAAGGGACAGCAAACAGCCTTGTCGCACACCTTTGCGGATCTTAGCGGGTTCTGATACGTCATTTCTAAGCCGAACAACAGCAGTTTGATTTATATACAGATCAAATATTAATCTGATTAATCGATGGGGACATCCTATTTGATTCAGAAGAGGAAACAGCTTGTGCCAGCTGACTTTATGAAATGCTTTTTCGAAGTCCACAAAGCACACGTAAAGGTTTCTGTTTACACTTAACGTTTTTTCTCCAAGACATCGCAAGGACCCTATAGCATCACGTGTAGACATATTCTTTCGAACACCAAATTGAGAGCTGTCTACTGTTCGATGTATATTTCCATCCTTTTCCTCAAAATCTGCAGAAGTATCTTTGATGCATGAGGGATGAGACTAATGTTCCGATAGTCACTACATTCAACTGGTACAGTCTTCTTTGGAATTGGAATGATGACGCTGGTATAAAACTTGAAGATTCTTACTACCGTACCAATTTGAATATCCATTCAAGTGTACTATCCCCACTATTCTTGATTAGTTCAGCAGGAAGATTGTCAATACCGGGCGTTTTACCCATGGATATTGATTTTAGAGCTTCATCGATCTCTGATCTAATAATTCTATCTTCTGCAATTGACCTGTCTTCCTCGCCAAGTGTTGGCTAAACGAATGGAATTGGTTCTGCGTTTAGATCTTCAACATATATCCTCCAGTGTTCCTTCTTGTAATTCAAGTCTGATATAGGATTCCCATGTGTATCACGGAACTGTCTAATGCGGAATCCTTTTTGTTTCTTAGTTGTTTCCCTGATCTTTTGGTAGGCTAAAATCTGTTCTTCCTTTTTTTTTTGCAGAAATTCGATTTCTTCGCATTTTGATTGCCACCACTCCATTTTCTTCTCCCGACAGAGTCGATCAATCTGGTTCTTTAGCATTCGGTAGTTATTTCTGCCTACTTCTGAAGAGTCGTTTTTACACTTTCTTCTTTCGTGCATCTTTAAAGAATGTCTGTGTGATCCATGGTTTGCGATTCACTCTTTCCACAAATCCCACATATTCTTCAGCAGCCTTTTCGAAAGAGGATTTGGCTATTGACCATAAATGATCAACAGTTTGTGAGTTGCTTGCATATGATGATATGTGGTCATCAGTGGCTTCCTGATATTGCTTTTTAGTCCGCTCGCTTTTAAATGCTGTTTAATGTATTTAAACACTGTACTTCATTAAAAGCCTATGTTCGTACAGTTCGGGTCTCAACTCTATGATCCTGGTGGAAGGAGGAGTATTGGACGACTTGGTTGGTGAAAGTGCTGCCCGCATTGTTTCTGAGAGGGATGGCCGAGTATTCACAAGCTAGTCCAGTCAAATTGTCACGAAAAATTGCAACCCGAGGCATTAATCCGTGTGTGTGTGGGGTATGTGAACAAAATATTCCTGCCAGTTCGTAAATACTGCAGACACTTCAATCGATTACGAGAATGTAGTGAAAATCCACAGCCTGCTTCCAGTCTTCGACCGGGTCAGGAATGGAATGAATGAAGCCCCATCTAGCGGCGAGGATATGAACTGTGCCGGCTGCCGAGGCCTGACGCACTCCTCTGGGGCAATGATTAAATGAATGACAGATGAAATGAAATGATAGTGGGGAGTGTTGCTGGAATGAAATGTTCACAGGGAAAACCGGAGTACCCGGAGAAAAACCTGTCTGCCTCCGTTTTGTCCAGCACAGATCTCACATGGAGTGACCAGGATTGGAACCACGGACCCAGCGGTGAGAGGCCGGCGTGCTGCCGCCTAAGCCACGGAGGCTTCATTACGAGAATGTAGTAGTTTTTTAAAATATAATTTTGATGAATGTATTTTAAAGGGTTAAAGGGTGCAACAGAGAGGTAATCTGCCCCTAAAATTTTGATTATTGTACTAATTTTGGTTAATGTAACTAAGTACAAAGCACTTAGGTATTTTCTCAATATCGTCCATTCACTGAAAAACGATGCCATCTTGTCTAGGCTATATCGTCGTTGAACTTGCAATACCGCGCTTCTGACTGCACTTTTCCAATATTTTCCTTATGTTTGGTCACATCTAACAGCCATGTGTAGATGTGCCATCCAACAAAACAATTCACGCTAAGTTCATTTTCCTTAAAGAAAAATGAGCTTTAAATCCAAGTGGAAAAGTGTATTTCCGTGTAGTTATCCACTCCTACAACACAGTATATTTAAGGTTCCTTTAGGTTTATCCACAGTAAAATGAACTTAACTTGAATTGTTCTGTTGGGCGGCACATCAACATACGGCTGGGAGGCGTGACCAAACATAAGGAAAAGATTGGAAAAGAACAGCATTATCAGATACGTGGTATTGCAAGTTCCGCGACGAAATGCACCGGAATCATCGTTGGTTTGGAAATGCACTGCTTCTTGTTTGAAGAGATAGGATGGGATAAGAAGGGATAGCAAGCATCGTTGCCAACAAAACGCAAGAACGAGGTTGTTACCTTTCCATACATCATTCATATTTTGAACAAGTAGTTCCATGAAGAACTAAAGCCTTTTTTCATAATATCCTACATGTTAATTGCCACTATCAATGTACAAAATTTCAGTTTGATTGCTGTAATAGATTCGTAGATATTGAGAACCGACTAAATATTACGGATGGTCGCCATGTTGGATTTTTATATATGTACTGTTACATGAAGATTATTGTGTACGTGTAGTATTCAAACTTCAATCGCATGATTAGGACACAAGAAGTAAAATCGAGATTATAAAATTTCGCACAGGTGCCATCTTGTGGTTATGGAAACAATTGAAATAAATTTGATGCCAGTGGATTGACATTTGTATACGGATTCACTGTACCAAGCCGCCATCTTGAGGTTATGTGAACAATTGAACTAAATTAGATACCAGTGCATTATAATGTAATGAATGTATATATATATAAACATTTGCTGTACCAAGTTTCATTGCGTTTGGATCATTAAATCGCGAGAAAAGTCTATTTCAAACTTTCAACTTCGCTTGGCCGCCGTGTTCGTTTAATAGTTAACCGGTTTTTGAAAGTCTCATAGATGAACTTCCAGTAGTGCCCTTTCCGGAAATAGTTTCAGAGATATAGAATGCCGGTAAAATATTTTGCATAGTCACCTGGTAGGTTTTTACAGAGTGTTAACACTACCTAAGGGAAGACAATGAGAGAAAAAGGAGGAGGGTTTAGAAGTGGAAACAATTTTTAGGTAGAAAGGACGAGAATCCAACACAAAAGCCTAAAAACCAATAGAAATAAGTATTTATAGGAAGGTTCCACTGCTCAAAGCCCGTGAGACACCTAAAATGTATAGGGACCTGACCACGGCTAACGGGAAATGCAGCGGGATCTGGGGTTGCCTGCAAGCAAGCGGTAAGCGCCCTTTCCCTCCCGAGCTGCGATTTGGGTATTATGGTGAAGGGTGATACTCTGGGAAGAGAAAGTAAGCCAAAAGTAAATGATTTACTAACTTTCCCTTCAGAAGGGTTAGATTTTATTACGCAATCGAAAATGCTGGAAAAATTTGAATTTGCAGTAATATTTTTATTTTTGGGCATTGTTGGATCTCTGGCAAACCAACCGAATGCTCCCAGAGTGGGAAAGGACAAAGAAACTTTAGTGCTTTTAGCAATATTTTTACTGTTTTTTGTGAAAATCCTATAAGAAACCAATTGTTGAAATGAAGGTAGGCTAAGCTTTTACCCAGCAGGAAACCGACTAAAAGTTTAGAACAGAGGAAGAGCTCAAGCCTAACTTAAACAAAACTAAGATTTTGAAAGCAAAACATAAGTCAGACAGAAAATCTCTACAAACAGGAGGCTGGCGGAGCAAGCTGTATTTGCCTTAATGATTTGCTAGAATTAGCTGTGACCGCTAAAAGAAACTTTGAAAACATTGTTATTTTGAAATTTTGTTTCAAACGCAACAAGTGGTAACGGTTTTATTGTTTTAGAGATTGATTTTTCTATTTTGAAATCAGCAATAATTTTAGGAGAAGAATCAGGGAAGAGAAGGTCCTGATAAAACGAAAAATAATATATATTTTTATTTTAACAGTTGGTAAACTTTTGAACATGAATAACAATACATAAGTTTAAATTTTATTTATGAGGTTAAAGTAACAAATTGTTAGATTTAGGATCTTATTTCTGGAGTTAGAAGAACTTTTTCTTTGGTTAGTTCTACAAACATTTGAAGATCTCAGACCTAGTAAAGGGAAAGTTCACGATGAACAATATTA
The DNA here is from genome assembly GCA_946902985.2 of Meconema thalassinum. Lineage (NCBI taxonomy): Eukaryota > Metazoa > Arthropoda > Insecta > Orthoptera > Tettigoniidae > Meconema > Meconema thalassinum. The sequence goes on along the minus strand of OX336391.1, from coordinate 39,890,093 downwards.
AAGTGGTTACAAGTTTCAAACTTGTTACAAGCACTAAACCTGTACAAGATTTTAAAATGTGCTAAAAATTTGAAAATTTAAAGCTTTTAAGAACAATAAATTGCACAGTAATTATAACTTTTATCAATTAGGTAGGATATAAGCACTATTTGACTGCTCTTATAGCAATCGAAGAGGCTATAACAAAATAAATTAAGTTCCTGTTCGCAGCAGGAGGAAAAAGGAGAAATACAAGCGGAGGTCACCGCTATTTTTAAACAGAGATTACTAGATGTGATGTACAAAAATGCACAGGTCGCCTTAACGAAGCCTGGAGAAAAAAAAAACAATCAAGTACAAACATATTAGGAACAGAAAATCAACGAATCCTGAACAAGCAGGATAAGAAAAGAAGATTAATAAGTAGTTTCTATAATTACGGATATTGAAACAGAGTGAATAAGTGATACATAGAGAAAAACTGGGAGGGCGCCAAACTTTGGGCGAGGCCTCATAGAGTAGTAACTAGCTTGTAGGTTAGCTTAGGTTTGTTAGTAAAGGGTATTTTAGGAAATGGGTATAGGAACTTTAGGATAAAGTCCTGGCCAGAATTTGTTGCTCTCAATCGAACGCGGCGCGGTTGAAGTTGGACGTACACTGTTCGAAGCACTGATAGTTCGTTGATAGGTTGAAAATGTTCACCATTGTAGTGAAGGTAATTCCGTAGAAAAAGAGAAAGTTATTGCAGGTTGTGTAAAACACTTAGTTGAATTCTGACATGTTACTTGCGTTGTACAAGTTTAGAATGCAAAGAATAGTTCCAGAATTGTAGTCACAGTTAAATGATGCGGTAATAATCCCTCGGCGAAAACAAATAACGTTTTGAACAACAGTTAATTTGACATGAATCCCTTGGTGTGGAAAAGTATTCACTTATTTGGTGTTGAAAATATTAGATTTCTAGACTAGTAGAAAGATTTGTTTACATGGAAAGTTCCAGAGCTGTAATGACAGTTAAATAGGCCAAAAGAGTTCCCAGGTGGAAAAAGTTAAGTTTATAGACAGCTGTTGGTATTAGCAGAAATCCCACGATGTAGGGAAGGTATCCCTTTTATTTTGTACATGAAGTACTAAATTGCATGTTTTAGAGCAAGCCTGATTCGCTAAAGCATGACAAAGAAAATCCCACGAAGACGGTTATTGCACAATAGCCTATTGCGTAATTCCCCACACTGTTTAAAAAATTTAGTTAAAAGCATTGATAAAAACATTAAAAGGTATTTAAAATCATTGAATCTTTGTACTTAACTTTTTCATGGCTGGAGAAAGTAGATGATCCTGGCGACCGTTAGCTGACATCCACAACATGGCGTCTATTTAAAATGTCTCACGAAGACAGGAGACTGGCCCTTGGGAGGGCTCCGAACTGTTCACTTGACGACTGGAATAAAAGTGAGAGCAGCTGAACGGCGCGCGAAGGGAACAGGGAGACGAGGGGGAGGTGGTAAAAGAAAAGAGATTTCATTACAGAAATGAAAAACACTTTATAAAATAATTTTTCTTCATGGAGCAGTGTCTTCAAAGCGATGTTAGCTGGCGACGAGAACGACGCCTGGTGGATTGGTGAGGGAGTCCTCTTGAGCTCAGCGAGATTGAAGAACTTCTGCGGATAGCTGCAAGATGCCGCTAGGTTTTCCATAGAAGATACACATCGAGAACAGACTCAAAGACACAATAAATTCCTGTCCAAAGGAAAGAAGAAATACAAAGGGATCACTGTTGGTGTCTGCGAAGAAAGAAATTAACTAAATAAACACGTATTCCAACGAATACACCATACTGGGGGGGAAGACACCTGCAGAGAACAAGAACACGATGTTAAAGATTGAGAGGAAGGGGCGCTATCAAAGATATAGGTCTCATGATATGCCCATTGATTGTCAAGATCTTCACAACCCTGGTTCTTCCATCCCTTCCCGGGTAACACTCCACCACTCTGCCAGAGATCCACACTAATGGGGGAGAAGCATCCCTAACCAGAACCAGGTCTCCCACTCTGATGTCAGGATTAGAAAGAAGCCACTTCTGTCTCCGTTGCAAAGAAGTTAAGTACTACAATTTCCACCTTTTCCAGAAAGAATTACGAAGAGCTTCAAGTTTACGCCAAATAATAGGCAAGTTAGAATCTCTATAAGTGTTAGAAAGGGGGGAGGGGTAGGGGAAGAAAGAGGAGTGCCAATAAGGAAATGACCAGTTGTTAATGGAAGCAAATCATCAGGGTCATTAGAAAGCGGGGTAATGGGCGAGATTTAACAACACCTTCGATTGAGATAGACAGTGATTTAAATTCTTCATAAGTTAGAATACGACTACATAAAACCTTTTTGAGATGACATTTGGCAAGCTTGACACAAGACTCCCACCTACCGCCATGATGAGGGGCGTAAGGAGGTATAAACCGCCATTTGAAACCTTTAGAGTAAGAGAAGTTAGAAATTTGTTCCATGACAGGAGAAGATGTAAGAGCTTTCTTCGGCAATGAAGCTGCGCCTTGAAAGGTGGAGGCATTATCGGAGAACATTTCGGAAGGGACGCCACGCCTGGTAGTGAAGGGAGAAACAGCTGACAGAAAGTAAGAAGTAGAGGCATTTGTTACTAGTTCCAGGTGGATCGCACCAGTAACCATGCAAACGAAAAGAGAAACATAGAGTTTTCCAAGCAATTTGCGTTTAGCTTCAGGGGAATTGCGTTGATATTGAAATGGACCCATATAATCTACACCAGTTAAAGCAAAGAGACGAATAGAGGAAGAACGGAAAGAAGGTAGATCGCCCATCATTTGAGTCCTATCCTTAGGTTTCACCTTAAAGCAAGGGATGCATTCGTGAATTACAGAAGAAACTTCATGCACTCCATTTATTATCCAGTACTTTTCTCTTAGTAAACAAAGCAAGGTGCGAGTACCAACATGCAGATTTTGATAATGGAATCCACGTATGATTAAAGAGGTTACGTGATGTTTGGAAGGCAAAATAACGGGATGCTTTTTGACTTCAGAAAGTGGAGGGTGCGAAAGACTACCACCTACTTTAACCCATTGTCATCAAGGAAAGGGGCTAAGGCGCGAAGACGACAAGATTTCGGAAGATCTTTCTTAGCTGAAAGCAATGACAATTCAGTAGGGAAAGCTTGTTGCTGTGTTAGTTGCAAAACTTTAATATTAGCAAGATGTAATTCACGATTAGTTAGATGCGGTTTAGGAAGAACAGGTTGGTCAACAACAAGATCTGAGACGATAGGCAAAAATTCGAATCAGTTTATGAAAGGAAGAGTAGCGAGACAATAAAGGAAATGAAACGCTGGAAATAAGACACGAAGCGGTAGATTTAGATACTTTAGCGTCAGGCAAGTTGGGGTTTGAAACTGGAGGTTTAGAAGGCCAGCAAGAAGAGTCTTCGATTAACCACGAGGGGCATTACCAGTACAACTGAGATGCTGCCAATTGAGAGGGTAAACAACCACGGGAGATGATGTCAGCCGGGTTATTAGCGCTAGGCACATGTCTCCATAGACATCCCGAAGAAAGGGTTTGAATTTTAGAAACTCTATTTGCAACAAAGATTTGCCAGTGGGTGGGGGTTTTGGCGACCCAAGAAAGAGTAATCATGGAGTCGCTCCATAGATAGATTTGCGAAAATTCAATTTTTAAGACTTTCTACAGTTTTTTTTTAGCAAGTTCTGCATCCTTGAGAGCAGCTCACAATTCGAGTCTGGGCAAAGTGAACGTTTTAAGCGGAGCTACTTTAGATTTGGCACAAATAAGATTTGAACGTGAAGATTCGTTTAGAGGATTGCAATAGACCAGGTAGGCACAGCAACCGTAAGCTTTTTCGGAGCTGTCGGCAAAAACATGAAGAAAGAAAGAAAGATGTATTAGGAGGAGCGTTAATTAAATTTCTAGGAATTTCAATAAGAGAAAGATCGAGTAGACTACATCGAAAAGAGAGCCATCTATTGAGGAAAGAGGAGGGAACGGCTTCGTCCCATTCACATTTAAGAGACCATATCTCTTGCATAAAAAGCTTGGCGATAACAATAACCGGAGCAAAAAATTGAAGAGGATCGAAAATTTTGGCAATTTCAGATAAAATTTGCCTTTTTGTGTTAGGGAGCTCTTCGGAAAGCGAGACTTTGTAGATGAGAGTATCAGTGCGAGTGCACCAGTGTACTCCTAGCGTTTTTATGGATTCCTGTCCCGTATATCTACCCCTACACAACGTCGAGGCCGTAACCCCTGGTTGGGATTCCGGTTTCGAAGCCTGGAGGAGATCGAAGTACCCTTAGGTTAGGACGTTCGGACAGAATGTCCGGTGAGAGAAGCTTGAACCACTAACCCTGAATCCGCGGCGATATGCCGTAACCATTGAGAAAATAATTAAAACATGAACAATAAATATATATATATTGAGAAAAACAAATTACACTTGCAAGGTGGTTCTTGACAGATTACAGTACACATTTGAAAAATTTAGGTTAATTATCAAATAATATATACAATCAGGAAAATCCTAAGGAAACCCCACGGGTATGTTAAATTAAAATGATCGTGGACGATCAGAGCCATGGAAGCAAAATAAGAAAAATCCCGGACCACGGGTAAGTATGTTAAAGTTAATATTCTCACGAATGAGCAGAACCAGGCAAGAAAACTAAAGAAAACAAACCCGGTTAATCAAGACAATGAAACCGAGAGAGAAGAAGAAGAAGGAGAACTCACCGCGATTATACTTCTCAGATCTAGTCACAATACAGTGATCGGCACAATTCCAAGATGGGTTTCACGAAGTGATAAAATCACACAAATAATTCAGGCAAGAAAACTAGCCCGTAAAAACACGAGAATTGAAATAAATACTTGAGTATTACGAAGCAAGGGCAACTTCGGAAGAATTAACCAAAATTAGTTAGCAAGGAATGCATTCACCAAAATAGCAATGGCGACCAAGCCACGCGAAAATCCTGATTTAGGATCAATCATATTTCAACACATTAAAGACGTGGGTTACTTTTCCAGAACACGAAATGTTCTCTAAAGGTGCAATAACACCTAATCAATTCTTACGGAACAAAATCCGAATATTTAAAATGTTACTTTCGTAATTAAGTTAGCACGAAGCACAATCAACGTTTGCTTATAGAGCCCTCTTTCATCTTAACGAACTTCAATTATTTTTCAATTAATAATAATAGCTCGAAAAACAAAAGATCGCCAGGCAACAAAGGCATGGCATAGTTTTAAAAGATCTAACCCATAGATCCAAAACAGAACAACTTAAAATACATGTTACACATTTTTCAGTTTTTATTTTATAGCCCTAGATTAGGAAGGCGTCCTAAAATTTAAAATTGGCATCGTTTAAAAAAATATATATTAAAGAACAAAATAAGAGAAAAATGAGGAATGTAATTTTAGGCCTAATATCAGAATTACGGGCCCATAACTGATTAAATAAAACCTGCTACATAAAATTAAATCAAGCCAGAAACTAGACGATGCCACGCAAAAACTACAGTCTTGGAATCGACGCAATGGAGATCCACGACACGAATCTCCGCAAGCTAAGTTTTCACACAGTTAATTCAGTTAATCCTTTTCGGATCGTTGTTTTTCATGTTCTAACAGTTTTACCTGAAGAAGCAGCTTCATGTTCCCTAAGGAACAAGGCCTAGGGGGCGAAGCCCTAGGCACGTCCACACCTTTCAAAATCTCATCCCGGAATGTTTGGCTTCCCCAAGCCGAGGAACTTAGTTTATGCGCATGTGCGATAATCATTCGCCACTGCTACTTGCTTGCAGTGACGATAAACAGAACTAGTAAACATTTGAATAGAGTACATACTGCCAATATATTACGCATACATTTAGTGAATGTATATGGCACAAATGGTCACTTGCACGCAGGGGCGGTTCGAGTGGGGGGTTGGGGGGTGTCTCACCCCCACTCAGGTATTTCCTCAGTCGGCAAATACGACGGCAGTCGGCAAATCCTGAAGAATCCGTAACATTTCCCAAAACAGCATTTAAAAAGCAAAACGGGGCATGGCCATATACGATTTGGTCCGATTTAAAAATAAATAAAAAATATTATACTGACAGTCGGCATTTTACCGACAGTCGGCACAAACGGACGCTGCAATAATTCCATACAGCCAGGCAATAGCCCAGTGCGGCAAGGGAAAGAGTCGGCAAAATAACCATTTTAAAAGTTTCACTTCCAGTCCTCGGTGCACCGGCTGCCACTTGCCATTTCGTTTCTTTGTACGGAAACTGAAGAAAGAATGACAGATGAGCAATATGGGACCAAAGACAAGGGATGAACTCATCGGCACGTTCTTGGGTGGGTGTAACGTCCCGCGTTCATTATGCAGAGCGACACAGCTACACAGCGAAGCGAGCCCAGCATCTGTGCTTGTGGCTAGACAAAAGGTGCTGGTGAACGCATTGATAACTTCAGGTCAAGCCAACTAATTGAGATGTTGTCGGAGGAATGTTATGACCTGCTGCCGCTTGTCTCGGCGCGTCCTCAGATATCCGCGCTATTGTGACAAAATTGACAGGTTTATGGTTCCAAGGTTCCTCAAGGGGTGGGGTGCTCACTAAGGTCAGTGCAGTGGTCACCGAGAATGAGAGAAAGCAGTCGTTCCTGAATCAGCAACTTTTACAGTGATAACTAGGTGCAAATACAGTGGCAGTGGGACGTGAGTTTTCACCGACATGGAACATTTTCACGGAGCATCGCGTACCCATCAAACGTAAGGAATAATAATACAATAGATACATGCGTATTTTCAGCCCTGTTTATGTTTAATGGCGTTAACAAGAAAAAAAGTGAAGAATGATCGCACGCTGGAGTACGTCAGTGGCACAAACTGAAAAGTCGCGGAAAGAAGAAAAAGGGCAAATTACAAGAACACTTCACTTCAGAAGCTCATCAAGCAGCGATGGCAGATTTGTGCTACTTTGTTAATGGAAAAGGCCACGAAGACGTTCGTTCTCCTTGATAAACTATTACGGACGATCAGAATTGAGGAAGAACAAGAAAAGGAGCTCCACAAAAAAAGTTATCCATATACTTATTAACACAACAAGAACCCTTTTCGGCAAGGTTTGACTTTCCGAGGTCACGAGTATGGAATCACTCCAAGATAATGGAAACTTCACGCAAATTGTGAAGTTACTTTCACGGCATAGTCCGGTCATGAATAGGTGGTTGGAAGAAGTGAATACGCGGAAGCACAACGTTACGTATATGAGCAAGGACTCTCAAAACGAATTCATCCATCGACTTGGAGAGAAAATTCGTGAAATAACTGCAGAAGAGATCAAGAGCGCTGGTATGTTCTCTGTTATAGCAGATACTACTCCCGATATGTCACATAAAGACCGCCTCTCGTTGAATATCCGATACGTCGTCGAAAAGATGAAGAGCTCGTTCCTGTGGAGCGTCTTTAAAAATAGACGCTGTTTTAACACACACACAAAAAAAAAGACTGGAGAGGAGTTGGCTGAAAAATATTTTTTATTCAGAAGAACTTACTTCCACTCGATAAACTAGCGTTTCAACCGTACGACTTTGCTAGTAACATGTCTGGTATATACAACGGCACTCAAAAAAGCTATCAGAGAAGTGCAAAATAGATATTCCGTACGTTCCATGCCAAGTTCACAGGTTAAACATTTTCGTAGAGACAGCTTGTAAGGCTAGCGCCCTTATCCGAGAGTTTTTTTGACACTCTTGAAGCATTGCACGTTTTTTTTTTCGGGTAGCACGGAACGACATTTAAGCTTCCAGAAAGAGCTGGATAAAATTGAAAATTAACTTCAACTTTAGAATTTATCAAAAACAAGGTGGACTGCACGCGCCGAATCGGTGAGAGCTGTTTCTTCGTCTTATGAAGAGATAGTCACATCATTGGAAACAATGAAAACCTCATTCGATTCTGAATTTGACAGTAAAACCCGAACTTTTGCGTTTGGCTTGCACAAAAAGCTTCTAGACTTTGATTTTATCTGCGGCATATACTTTACCAAAAACATCATGTTTAAAGTTAAGAACGTAAACGAGCTTTTAGGAGCTGAATGTTGTAGACGCGATGCAGCTGATTCAGAGCGCTTTAAGTCTTTTGAAGGTATCAACGACGATGGCAAGATGAACGCTTTGATAAAGAGTGCATCGTCATTTGCGAAAAGTATGCAAGTAAATGCGGAGGAATACTTCTTAAAGCACCGCAGGACACGGCGACTTGCAAAGAAGTATGACGTGCACGCTGAAACGACAGCAGAAATTTCTTTCCGTACATTCCGAATACTTGTGGATATATTTACTACAAGCGTGCAAGACAATCTCGCAAAACTAATTTCTTTGCTAGAGTCATTCCACATAATTTTCAAGATACCCGCTGACAGAAAGAACTGCACCATCGAGCGCGTCCGATCTATAAAGCAATCACACCCGAAAATCATCCTTCAAGAACTTGTGCTGGCTGAGCTTGAAATCCAGCTTGAAGCCAGTAAACAGTGCTCATCTCCTAAATAGATAGCAACAGTTGCTGTTAAATTAAAGAGGATTATCCCGTGTGGTTATCAAGTAGTTCGACTAATTTTAACATCCCCAGTGTCTTCTGCTTCTTCCAAATGGTCCTTCAGCAAGTTGAAGCTCATTTTCAATCATTTGCGGACATCGATGGGTGACCACAGCTTAGACTCCCTCATGATGTTGTTTTCAACGAAAGATAAGGTCGACGACATTGAAATTACGGAGCTAGTGGAGAAGTGGTCCTTGTTAAAACATCGTAGAGTAGGGATTTAGAAAGAAACACTAGATTTTTTAAATTCTTGTAATATTTAAACACTTATTTTGTTCATTTATCAAATTTTCCTGCGATTCAAAATTCTGGAACTAATAAAATACATTTCAAATGAAAGCCGTTAATTAAGTATATTTGCCTTGTGTATTGTTTGCCGCCACTACCACCCCCCGACAGCAGTAGCTACGCTGGCTAAAGCGCAGCGTTAGGTCATGGGGCCAAGCTCTCTGCTGACTCAGTAGACGCGTGGGTTCGAGCCCCAGCGTCGGCCGTCCTTGAAATGGTTTTCCGTGGTTTCCCATATTCAACACCAGGCAAATGCTGGGACGGTACCTTCTGATAGGCCACGGCCGCTTCCTTCCATATCCTTGCCAGTTTCATTCATCCATTCCATGTCTCATCCCGACGCACAGGTCGCCCACGGGCGTTGAATAGAAAGACCTGCACTCAGCCTCCGAGGAGGCCACACGACAAAAAAAAGTGCCCCCCCCCCCCTCCCCAATACTCCCACCCCCGCCCTCTCCCTCCCGTTGCTCAGTTTTCAAGCGAATAGTCGGCAATGTTAAACAGCCAGTTGGCATTTTCTAAATGCTCACCCCCCCCCCCCTCTAGATGTACAAGGTCGAATCGCCCCCGCTTGCACGGCTATTGGGTTGGTAACACATGCCGTCGCAAAACACAGGCGCTGATTGACTTTGAGGACAGTTTAATTTGAAATGTTCGTAGAGCGCGAATTTTTGTACAGATTGGGTCATAAAAACTGCCACATTTTCCAATAATGGCATATATTGCCAAGTTAATTGTTGGCTTCCGGAATAATGGAACCAGTTAACCAAGGCCAGATAGTTCATGGGGAAGATATTAATTCATTTTAATTATTTCTTCTTTTAAAACTGGGAAACACAAGGGTGACTACTGGGCTTTGAACAGAGTCTGTGATGATGACCAAGGGGCGACAAGGGGTGGAAAATGTCCAGCAGATGTCAATGGGCTCAGATTGGGAATCTCCGCCAATTTCGACAGAAGAGGGGTCAACATCTTCGATGGGAAATTGAGCAAGGAACTCAGGGGAATTGGAATTCCACTTGTGAAGTGGGAATCCTCAATTCTTCAACAATGCTTTCAGTTCCAGCGATATAAGAGAAGCTTCTTCAAGAGTCTGAAAGGATTGGAGGTAATCGTCGACATAAAAGGATGTAGTTAATGCTTCTGAAGCTTTAGCGTTAAATAAATGTCCATCTTGAGAGGCTAACATATGTAGGGATTGGATGGCTAGCAAAGCGGAAGGTTTAAGACCATACGTAACTGTTTTTAAGCGGAATATTTTAATGGGTTTACTAGTTTCGCTACGCCATAAGATTCTTTGGAGATCTTGCTGTTCGGATTGAATTAAAACTTGACGGTACATTTGTTTGATATCCGCAATAACTGCTATAGGGAACAGGCGAAAATTTAAGAGTATAGTAGACAGATCGGACTCAATAGCAGGACCGGAGTGAAGAGTATAGTTGAGACTGTTGCCATTAGCGTCAGGTGATGACCCATTAAACACGACTCGGATTTTATCTTTAACAAGAGGGTTTTTCCACACGGGATGATGATTTAAGAATACAGATTCTATTGGAGGGTGCAATTCGTCATCAGCTTTCCTGACAACTTCCATGTGATCCAGACTTTCATATTCGTCCATGAGCTCTGTATATTGTTGTTTAACGAGGGGTTCTTTCTTAAATTGACTCTCGATAGCAAAGAGAGCTTTTCGAGCCTTGGGTTGTGAATTAGTAAGTTTTGGATGATTAAGTACCGGTAATCTCGGCATTTGAACTATGAATCGGCCTTCAGGTTTGCGAGTAGTGGTAGAAATGAAAAGTTGCTCACAGAATTCATTTTCTGAGAAGGTTAAGCTAGGAGAATCAATACTTTCCAGTTTCCAGAACTGTTCCAAATCGGTGGTTACAAAATAACATTGAAACTCAGGTTGAGGGGAATAATGGGGGAGTTGACCGGTAACAATCCATCCAAAATTAGTGTCTCTGGCAAACACATTTGAAGATAGTTGACGAATTTGCTTGCGAAGGTAATTCCAGAAAACATTGGCACTGAAAAGTATGTCAATGGGACCTTGTATATTAAACAGAGGATCGGCTAGCCATAAGTGATAAGGAATATTCAAACATGAAGTGTCAACAGAGTGACTATGGGTGTATTCGCCAATACTATTAAGAATAAGGCAATTCAGTATGAGAAAATTATTTCTATAACAAATATCCTTTATGGTTAGTTTTGAGAATTGCAAAGCTTGTGATTTTAAGCTGTTAATGCCTGATACATTGATAGAAGTGGGAGTTACTGGAAGGCCCAGTTTTTTTTTATTAATGAATTAGAAACGAAATCATGGGTTGCCGCTGAATCGAGGAGACCTCGTGCACGGACCCAGTTGCCAGATTTATCTTGAACTTCAATCTGAACAGTGGACAATAGTACTTGAGCACTACGCAAGGACTTAGCGTTTTGAATAAAAGATGAAGCATTAGGATTGCTAGTATTATCACTTTTTTGAGAAGTGGATGCTGCTGATGACCTAGATTGATCATGACGATGCAATAAAGTGTGATGCGCTTTTTCACAATGGAAACAGAGTCTGGTGGACTTGCAATTAGAAACGGAATGTTTAGGTGAAAGGCAATTAAAACTGTATTAGTTTTGAGATACTAATTTCCTTCGGTCATCAACTGACAGTTCCTTAAAAGATTTACATTAATATAAAGCGTGCGAATCTTTGCAAAGTATGCACTTTACCGGTTCATAAAGACTTTTACGGGGTTCACCTTGAGTATTTAAAGCAAGAGAACTTGCAATACGGCGTTTTCTAGACCTAGTTTGGTAACCAGTGGCGTATGACTTGGATTTAGAAGAGCTAGACCCAGGTTTTTGAGTACTGGACGCTGCGTATTCGCTTTTAGATTTAAGAGACATAGGTGCATGTTTAGGATTTGGAGATGCGGGTTCACATTGGATAGCTAAAGCGGTTAAAAGTTGACATCTAGCATTTATAAAGATGACTAAATGCTCGTAAGAATAATCACCGTTATTAGAAAGTTCAATTTCCCAAGCTTTGAGAGTAGCAGTATCAACTTAAGAAACCACTAAATGAATTAAGAAAGTATCCCAATGGTCAGTGGGCTGATCGAATTGGGATAATGCTTTTACATGAAGTTGTGTCGTATCGATGAGGGTACGGAGACTGGTGACGTCATTATGCTGTGAAGGAGGCAAGTTAAATAGAGCCTTCATATGGCGTTGAATACGTAACCGTAAATTGCCGTATCTATCTTTCAATAAGTTAAAAGCAATAGGATAGTTTTCAGCGCTTAATGGGAGTGCTTCAACTAACTGCAGTGCTTGATCACGGAGAATTAATTTCAAATAATGAAATTTGTAGATGACTGGAATATCTGCATTGTCATGGACAAGGAAACAAAAAAGTTCGTAAAAAGAATCCCAAGTAAATTCGTCTTCTGGGAAATGAGGCAAATTCATATTTGGGAAGTATTGGTTTTGGTTTGTGAGTGCTCTCCCGAGACGAGGTTTGTTGTTCATGAAGGGAGCTAAGAACGGAAACATCCTTTTTCTGGTCCTCAAGTTGGCGAATTATTTTAAAGGCAGAGCCTATACCTTCATAGTGTTGGTTTTCTACCTCTACTCGATCGTCTGTTTCAATTTCGGTTTGGATAGTACAATATTTCTCAAAAGAACGTTCATAGTCTTTTACACGATGTTTCAATAAATCTAATTGAGCTTCTGAAGGATCCAGCTCTTTGATGTATTTTTAAATCGGGTAAATTGCCCTTTATAAGACGCTCGTTTGGCGGTAAGCTTGCCATCCCTACTTTCTTTATCTTTATCACGAGCCATAATGAAATGGGTAAATTAAAGTATAACTTACGAAAATGTGGAGTTAATGGAAGGGCTGTCAGGTTGGCAGCAACGAGCAAGTTGGAATAATAGACATTGACGGAGACAATAGCGGCGTCTTTCCCCTTCACCAGCTTTGCACAGTAAAGTTATAGCTGAAAAAATTCAAAGTAGATATTAATAATCTGCAAGATATTGACAAATTGGATTCTCCCGGGTTTCGGCACCAAATTTTGGTAGGTTTTTACAGAGTGTTAACACTACATAAGGGAAGATGATGAGAGAAAAAGGAGGAGGGTTTAGAAGTGGAAACAATTTGTAGGTAGAAAGGACGAGAATCCAACACAAAAGCCTAAAAACCAATAGAAATAAGTATTTATAGGAAGGTTCCACTGCACAAAGCCCGTAAGACACCTAAAATGGATAGGGACCTGACCACGGCTAACGGGAAATGCAGTGGGATCTGGGGTTGCCTGCGAGCAAGCGGTAAGCGCTCTTTCCCTCCCGAGCTACGATTTTGGGTATTATGGGGAAGGGTGATACTCTGGGAAGACAAAGTAAGCCAAAAATAAACGATTTACTAACTTTCCCTTCAGAAGGGTTAGATTTTGTTACGGAATCGAAAATGCTGAAAAAAATTGAATTTGCAGTAATATTTTTATTTTTGGGCACTGTTGGATCTCTGGCAAACCAACCAAATGCTCCCAGAGTGGGAAAGGATAAAGAAACTTGAGTGCTTTTAGCAATATTTTTACTGTTTTTGTGAAAATCCTATAAGATACCAATTGTTGAAATGAAGGTAGGCTAAGCTTTTACCCAGCAGGATGCCGATTAAAAGTTTAGAACAGAGGAAGATCTCAAGCCTAACTTAAACAAAACTAAGATTTTGAAAGCAAAACATAAGTCAGAGAGAAAATCGCTACAAACAGGAGGCTAGCGGAGCAAGCTGTATTTGCTTTAATGATTTGCTAGAATTAGCTGTGACAGCTAAAAGACTTTGAAAACTTTATTTTGAAATTCTGTTTCAAACGCAACAAGTGGTAACGGTTTTATTGTTTTAAAGATTGCTTTTTCTATTTTGAAATCAGCAATAATTTTGGGAGAAGAATCAGGGAAGAGAAGGTCCTGCCTAACAGTGATTCTAGCGAGAGAGATAAAACGAAAAATAATATATTTTTTATTTAACAGTTGGTAAACTTTTGAACATGAATAACAGTAGATAAGTTTAAATTTTATTTTTGAGGTTAAAGTTACAAATTGTTAGATTTAGAATCTTATTTCTGGAGTTAGAATAACCTTTTCTTAGGTTAGTTCTACAAACAATTGAAGGTCTCAGACCTAGTAAAGGGAAAGTTCACAATGCACAATATTAAGGTGGTTACAAGTTTCAAACTTGTTACAAGCACTAAACCTGTACAAAGGTTTTAAAATGTGCTTAAAATTGGGAAATTTAAAGCTTTTAAGAACAATAAATTGCACTGTAATTATAACTGTTATCAATTAGGTAGGATACAAGCACTATTTGACTGCTCTTATGACAATCGAAGAGGCTATAACCAAATAGATTAAGTTCCTGTTCGCAGCAGGAGGAAAAAGGAGAATTACAAGCGGAGGTCACCGCTATTTTTAAACAGAGATTACTAGAAGTGATGTACAAGAATGCAGCCTTAACGAAGCATGGAGAAAAAAAACAATCAAGTATAAATATTTTAGGATTAGAAATTCAACGATTCCTGAACAAGCAGGATAAGAAAAGAAGATTAATAAGTAGTTTCTATAACTACTGATATTGAAACAGTGAATAAGTGATAAATAGAGAAAAACTGGGAGGGCGCCAAACTTTGGGCGGGGCCTCATAGAGTAGCAACTAGCTTGTAGATTAGCTTAGGTTTGTTAGTAAAGGGTATTTTAGGAAATGGGTATAGGAACTTTAGGATAAAGTCCTGGCCAGAATTTGTTGCTCTCAATCGAACACGGCGCGGTTGAAGTTGAACGTACACTGTTCGAAGCACTGATAGTTCGTTGATAGGTTGAAAATGTTCACCATTGTAGTGAAGGTAATTCCGTAGAAAAAGAGAAAGTTATTGCAGTTTGTGTAAAACACTTAGTTGAATTCTGACATGTTACTTGCGTTGTACAAGTTTAGAATGCAAAGAATAGTTCCAGAATTGTAGTCACAGTTAAATGAAGAGGTAATAATCCCTCGGCGAAAACAAATTAAGTTTTGAACAACAGTTAATTTGATATGAATCCCTCGGTATGGAAAAAGTATTCCCTTATTTGGTGTTGAAAATATCAGATTTCTTGACTAGTAGAAAGATTGGTTTACATGGAAAGTTCCAGAGCTGTGATGACAGTTAAATAGGGCAATAGAGTCCCCACGGTGGGAAAAGTTAAGTTTATAGACAGCTGTGGGTATTAGCAGAAATCCCACGATGTAGGTAAGGTATCCCTTTTATTTTGTACAAGAAGTACTAAATTGCATGTTTTAGAGCAAGCCTGATTCGCTAAAGCATGACAAAGAAAATCCCACGAAGGAGGTTATTGCACAATATTGCGTAATTTCCCACACTGTCTATAAAATTTAGTTAAAAGCATTGATTAAAAACATTAAAAGGTTTGTACTTAACTTTTTCATGGCTGGAGAAAGTAGATGATCCTGGCAACCGTTAGCTTACATCCACAATATGGCGTCTATTTTAAATGTCTCACGAAGACAGGAGACTGGCCCTTGGGAGGGCTCCGAACTGTTCACTTGACGACTGGACTAAAAGTGAGAGCAGCTGAACGGCGCGCGAAGGGACCAGGGAGACGAGGGAGAGGGGGTAAAAGACAAGAGGATAAATGTCAGAAGGGGAAACATTACAGAAATGAAAAACACTTTATAAAATAATTTTTCTTCATGGAGCGATGTCTTTAAAGAGATGTTAGGTGGCTACGAGAACGACACCTGGTGGATTGGTGAGGGAGTCCTCTTGAGCTCAGCGAGATTGAAGAACTTCGGCGGTTAGCTGCAAGATACCGCTAGGTTTTCCATCGAAGATAGAAGATCTAGAACAGACTCAAAGACACAATACATTCCTGCACAAAGGAAAGAAGAAATACAAAGGGATCACTGTTGGTGTCTGCGAAGAAAGAAATTAAATAGATAAACTAAACAAAGAGTAGCAAGAGCTAACTCTGACTGAACGTGTATTCCAAGGAATACACCACCACCATCTTGAGGTTATGTAAACAAATGAACGAAGTTAGATGTCGGTGCACTACAATGTGTATAAACATGTACTGTACCAAGTTTATTTGTGTTTGGTTAAATCGCGAGAAACGTCTATTTAAAAGTCGCAACTTCTCTTGACCGCGATGTTGGATTTTTATTTACCATGTTTTCAAAAGTCACATAGGTGAACTTCCCTTGATCACCGTACAAAATCCCAGGGTGATATCCGTAGTAGTTTCGGAAATATTGAATGCTGGTGAAATATTTCACACAGCCGCCATGTTGGATTGGTGAGACCTAACAAAATTTGAAGGACACGGTCGAGGTCGTCCGGAATAGTGCTATGAACCTACCGAGTTTCATTGAAATCGCTCCAACCGTTTAGATTTTATTAGGGGGTGGGGCACACACACACGAATCACATACACACGCGGTGGTGTATTCTTTGAATACACGGTACGAGAGATATAATGTCTATTGCTCCTTGCATGTTCATTTTTTCCTTCCTCCTTGCCAAACACCAACAGTGATCATCTGTTTTCTCCCTGTTGGGCAAGTCTCTTATGTCTTCATAAGTATGTTTCAGATATATAACTTCTGTGGTCAACCTAGCGTCATCTAGTAGCGAACCTCTGAAGCTACTCAATTCCTCATCGTGCAAGAGGACTTACTTATCTATTTGGCTACCAGATCTCGTTACCATCGTCAGCTATTTTCTCCTTGAGCAAGAGGACTACGTCTACTTCTTCACTCACCATGCTGCGCTAGTATCATCTATCAACTCCTTGAAGACCAGCTCAGCAAGAGAAGATCAATTTTTTGTTGTAATGTTGGCTATGCTTATATGTTCTCCTTTTGTCTCCCACCCCCCTCTCTTTCCCCCTTTTCTTGGACCCTCCGTGCTCCGCTGAGCTGCTCCCACTTCTCCGTCTGCAGTTGACTCGTACAGTCAAAGCTCCGCTCGAGCTTAGCCTCCTCAAATCAAGAGGCACAACCTCTTCTACGCCATGTTGGCTAAGTAATCATCATCGAAATCTTCGACTTCAACATGAAATCAAGATAAGTACCTTTTTAAAAGTTTTAACCTCATCTTCATGGTTTTAACTTCCAAGTGATTTTAATTATAATTTATAGGCAGTGTGAAACTATTTACTTTGGGGCAATAATCACTCTTCGTGGGATTTGCAATGTTGAGCTTTTTTTTTGTATAAGCCAACCTTACTAAAAAGAGCTTTTCTTAAGCTATTCTAACGAGAAACCCTCTCGCTACGTGGGATATTATCTAATACCCGCTGCCTATAATTATAGAACTATTTCCTCCGTTGGATTTTCTCAACCCCATTTTCTGCTAAGGTCGTTCTGGAACCTTCGAGATCTTGTTCTCTATCTGCGAGTCTTGCCGTCAAGTATTGTTCACGCACTTGTGAAAATACTAGTTAAAATGAGGAATCTTCCTTATAAATTTTTGCAATAGCTAACTTCCTCCACCGTTGGAACTTCTAGAACATTCTATGGCGAATTTAATTGTAAATCACGACTTTTTCGAGAAATAGACTTTCACCTACATAGTGCAATCAGTTATCTCCATAATTGCAATAACTTTTTTTTCTCATGAGCTTCAGTGTTTCTCTAGTGAACTTTGCATCCATCTTTACAGACTATAGTGATAATCAGTGCTTCCTCCACTTTTCTACCGCGTCGCGATCGTTCGGTTATATTAAATACGGCCATGAACATTGATCCTATATCCCAATGATCTTTCCTTAACCTTCTACTAACAACCATTATTTATAAAATTGTAACTTTCTATAAGGTGTTACTCACGAAGTACCCTTCCAACTTTGCTAGTTTAACATTAATTAAATTCTGCATAATTTCTTGTGTGATACAAGTTTTAAATTTACATTGTTCCTCCCTTCAAAAGCAAGGAAAACAATTCTCTCAACTCTTGAGTGAGTTATTTTTTGGTCTCGCTAAATGAAAACTGCCTCATTTGACTGGCGAGTCTTATTCAAAGTATAAGAGGTCTAGAACCTTCCTTCTGATTAACTTTTCAGGTTCACAGTAAGTGACCTGCTCTCTTTGTATAAATCTCACAAAGTAATTCTGTTTAAATATAAGAAGTTGTAGGAACTTCCCTTTTATTCTTTATGTTATCTTCGAAGTTGTTATTCTCGTTAGAATGTTCTTTCAGAGGTTTCATATAGTACACTGCTTGTACTCCTGTAAATGTTAAAACTTTAATTATTCCATTTTGCCTATTTGTGAAATCTTACCAAGATTTTAATACACGGTTTAAAAAACCTTAAAAATTGTTAATTGCCTGGAGCAACTGTTTAATGTGGAGAGGTCTGCGACCCTATTTGTTAAAAAGTTCAAATGAACTATGTTTATTAAACTTATATTGCATAATTGTTAATTTCCTCAAACTTCCTGCATTGTTAAATAAATTAAATATTTGTTTTTGGATTCATCATTTCTTTGATAATACGGTTAGGCAGGATCCTGGCTTTCCTAGCTCTTCCTAGGTTTATGCCCTCGTTCATATACAATAAAGCTTTTACTATTTGTCTGGCAAGATCATCACCCTTCCCTATAGTACTTTCATTCGTGCTTGGGAGGAAATACATTACAGGTTCTCTCTGGCAAACTGCCCAAGCCTTATCTGCGGCTCCCGTCAGCTTCGACCAAGCTCGTAGCCACTTTAGGTATCCAAGCACATATTTGCGGTGGCAACCGCTTCTAAATGGATTAAAAGTCAAATTAATAACTTTAGTGGGACTCTCCTCCTATTCTTCTATCCTTCTTTTCCAATCCCAAATCTACTTCCTTCTCTTAATCATCTTCCCTTGGTGGGTGGGTTATTCCCTAGCCTATAATCTACCCAAAATTTGGTCCCAGAAACCCGGGAGAGCCCATTTTTTCTTTTCTCCTTTTAAAATAGTGTCATTTGACAATACTTTGCATATTTCTAATATCTGTGTTGAATATTTCAGCTATAACCACATCGTGCAAAGCCTGTGAACGGGAAAGAGGCCGCTCCTGTCTCCTATGGTGTGTCCCATTCTTTCTACTCATTCGCTGCTGCCAGCTTGACAGCATTTCCAAGGTTCCACAGTTTCGTGAGTTACATTTTCATTTATCTTCTTTAATATGGCTCCCACTGATAAAGATAAGGATGAAAAACTTACTTCTAAACGAGCATCCTATAAAGGGCAAATTACCCGATTCAGAAGGTATATAAAAGAATTAGATCCCTCAGACGCACAATTAGATTTGTTGAAACATCGTGTAAAGGATTTTGAACGTTCTTATGAAAACTACTGTAACATTCAAACTGAAATTGAAACTTGTATGCTCAATCAAACAGAAGATCGTGTCGAAGTAGAGAACTTATATTACGAAGGCATAGGTTCTGCTTTCAAAATAATACGCCAACTCGAAGAGGAGCAGAAAAAGGACGCTTCTGTTCTTGGTTCCCTTCATGAACCCCAAACTTCTTTCCGTGAAGGCACTCACAAGCCCAAACCTACTTTACCGAAAATTGATTTACCCCATTTTTCTGGAGATGAATCCACTTGGGATTCTTTCTATGAATTATTTTGCTCTCTTGTTCATGACAATGAAGACATTCAAGTCATTTACAAGTTTCATTACTTGAGATCTATCCTTCGAGGTCAAGCTTTGCAGTTAGTTGAAGCACTTCCTCTGCGTGCCGAAAATTACCCCATTGCCTTTAACTTATTAAAAGAAAGATATGGAAATTCACGTTTACGTATTCAACGCCATATTAAGGCTCTATTTAACCTTCCTGCGTCACAGCACAATGACGTCACTAGTTTGCGTACTTTAATTGACACTACCCAACTCCACGTCAAAGCTTTGTCCCAATTAGAGCAGCCTACTGAACATTGGGACACTTTCCTAATACATTTAGTAGTTTCTAAAGTTGATGCTGCTACCCTCAAAGCTTGGGAAATTGAACTTTCTAAGGAAGACGACTACTCTTACGAGCATTTAGTCACTTTCATAAACGCTAGATGCCAACTTTTAACCGCACTAGCCAATCAGAGCGAACCTTCATCTCCTAGTTCCAAATTCGAATTAATGTCCATCAAACCCAAAAGCGAACGCTCAGCGTCTAATACCCAAAAACCAGGGTCCAGCTCATCCAAATTCAAATCAAACACTACTGGTTACCCAACTAGGTCTAGTGAACGTCGTGTCGCCAGCTCTATTGTTTTAAACACGCAAGGTGAACCTCGCAAAAGTTTAAACGAACCGGTAAAGTGCATACTTTGTAAAGATCCCCATGCCCTATACCTCTGCAAATCCTTTAAAGAAATGTCAGTCGATGACAGACGAAAATTAGTCGCTCAAAACAAACATTGTTTCAACTGCCTAGCGCCTACGCATTCTGCTTCTAACTGTAAGTCCACAAGACTTTGCTACCATTGTGAAAAGGCTCATCATACTCTGCTACATCGTCATGATCAGGCAAGGTCATCGACAGCATCTACTTCGCCGAAAAATGATAGTGTTAACAGTTCTAATGCTTCATCATACATTCAAAATGCTAAGTCTATTCGCAGTGCTCAAGTATTGTTGTCTACTGTCCAAATTGACGTTCAGGATAATTTTGGCAACTGGGTCCGTGCACGCGGTCTTCTAGACTCAGCGGCAACTCATGATTTTGTGTCCAATTCCTTGATTAGAAAACTAGGCCTACCCGTAAACCCCACTTCCATCAATGTGTCAGGCATCAACAGCTCAAAATCGCAAGCTTTACAATTTTCAAAACTAACCATAAGAGATACTTGTCATAGAAACAACCTTCTTAAACTTAATTGTCTAATTCTCAATAGCATTGGAGAAGACACTCCTAGTCATTCGGTTGATATTTCGGGGTTAAACATTCCCTCGCATTTAAGGTTAGCCGATCCTTCGTTTAACATACAAAATCCCATTGACATACTCTTTAGTGCCAATGTCTTTTGGAACTGCCTTCGGAAACAGGTTCGCAAGCTATCCTCAAACGTGGTCGCTCGAGACACTAATTTTGGATGGATTGTCACAGGGCAACTTCCCCATTATTCTCCTCAACCTGCATCGCAATGTTACTTCTCCAATACTGACCTGGAACAGTTTTGGAGGCTTGAAAATGTTGATTCTCCTAATGTAACTTCCTCAGAAAATGAATTCTGTGAGCAACTTTTTTTGAACACCACCACTCGTTCTTCTGATGGCCGGTTCGTCGTTCAAATGCCAAGACTACACAATCCCCCCAAACTTATTAACTTTCAGCCTAAAGCTCGAAAAGCTCTCTTTGCTATCGAGAGCAAATTCAAAAAGGAACCCCTCGTCAAAAAGCAGTACACTGAGTTCATGGATGAGTATGAAAGCTTAGATCATATGGAGGTTGTTAACAAATCCGATGATGAATTGCACCCCCCAATCGAAACGGTTTATTTAAATCACCATCCCGTGTGGAAAAACTCTCTTGTAAAAGATAAAATCCGAGTTGTTTTCAATGGTTCATCACCCGACGTTAATGGCAACAGCCTTAACGACACTCTTTATTCTGGTCCTGCTATTCAATCAGATTTATCTGCTATACTCTTAAATTTTCGATTATTTCCCATAGCTGTCATAGCCGACATAAAACAGATGTACCGTCAAGTGTTAATTCAACCAGAACAACGAGATCTTCAAAGAATCTTGTGGCGTGATGAAACCAGTAAGCCCATTAAGGTATTTCGCTTGAAAACGGTTACTTATGGCTTAAAACCCTCTGCTTTCCTTGCTATCCGATCCCTACACTTGCTTGCCTCTCAAGATGGTCATTTATTTAACCCCAAAGCCTCTGAAGCACTAACTACGTCATTCTATGTTGACGATTACTTGCAGTCCTTCTCTACTTTGGAAGAAGCTTCTTTTGTGTCTTTAGAACTTCAAGCATTACTAAGGAATGGAGGTTTCCCACTTCATAAGTGGAACTCCAACTCCCCTGAGTTTCTCGCCCAATTTCCCATCAAAGACGTAGATCCCTCTTCTGTCGAAATTTGTGGAAACTCCGAATCTATAAAAACTTTAGGAGTTCATTGGTGCACTAGCACTGACACTCTTATCTATAAAGTTTCGCTCGCAGAAGAGCTTCCTAATACAAAAAGACAAATCCTCTCTGAAATTGCAAAAATTTTTGATCCGCTTCAATTTCTTGCCCCAGTTATTGTCATAGCCAAACTCTTCATGCAAGAGCTGTGGTCACTTAAATGTGAATGGGATGACGCTGTCCCTCTTTCTTTTCTGAATCGTTGGCTCTCGTTTCGCAGCAATTTGCTGGATCTTTCCCTTATTGAAATTCCCAGGAATTTAATCAGCTCTCATTCTAATGCATCTTTTTTTCCTTCACGTGTTCGCGGACAGTTCCGAAAAAGCTTATGGTTGCTGTGCATATTTAGTTTATCACGATTCACTCTATGGATCTCCAGTTTCTAACCTTGTTTGTGCCAAATCGAAAGTCGCTCCTCTTAAAACTATCACTTTACCTAGGCTCGAACTGTGCGCTGCACTAATGGCTGCAGAACTTGTCAAGAAATTACGGGAAGTATTAAAGGTCGAATTTTCGCAAATCTATCTCTGGAGCGATTCTATGATCGCCCTTTCTTGGATCGCCAAAAACCCCTCTCACTGGCAAACTTTTGTCGCAAACAGGGTTTCCAAAATTCAAACTCTTTCTTCTGGATGTCAATGGAGGCATGTTCCCAGTGCGGATAATCCAGCTGATATCATCTCTCGTGGTTGTTTACCCTCTCAATTGGCAGCTTCCCAATTGTACTGGCATGGGCCCTCGTGGCTAATCGACGAATCTTCCTCATGGCCTTCTAAACCTCTAGCTACAAACTCCAACTTGCCTGACGCTAAAGTACCTCTACCCATTGCTTCGTGTCTTGTTTCCAACGCATCTCATCTTTTGTTGTCACGCTATTCTTCCTTCCATAAATTACTACGGATTGTTGCCTATCTCCTTAGATGGAAATATCTTGTGGTTGACCAACCTCTTCTCCCTAAACCACACCTTACCAATCATGAATTGAATCTCGCTACTATTAAGATTTTACAACTGACACAGCAAGAAGCCTTTTCTTCTGAGTTGTCTTTGCTTTCTTCTAAAAGAGATCTTCCCAAATCCAGCCGTCTTCGTGCTTTAGCCCCGTTCCTTGATGACCATGGATTACTTAGGGTAGGTGGAAGGCTCTCGCAATCTTTACTCTCTGAGGACAAAAAGCATCCCGTTATTTTGCCTTCCAAACATCACGTTACTTCTTTAATTATACGTGACTTTCATTACCGTAATCTTCATGTTGGTACACGCACTCTGCTCTGCCTCTTACGAGAAAAGTACTGGATTATAAATGGAATTCATGAAGTTTCTTCTGTAATTCATAAGTGCATTCCTTGTTTCAAAACGAAACCTAAAATCAACACTCAATTAATGAGCGATCTGCCCTCTTTTCGTTCTTCTCCTATACGCCCATTTGCTTTAACTGGCGTGGACTATATGGGTCCGTTCCAATATCAACGAAACTCTCCTGAAGCTAAACGCAAATTGTTTGGTAAGCTTTATGTTTCTCTCTTTGTTTGCATGGTTACCGGCGCAATCCACTTGGAACTAGTAACGAATGCTTCTACTTCTTATTTTTTATCAGCTGTCTCTCGTTTCACCGCTAGGCGTGGTGTTCCTTCTGAGATGTTCTCTGATAACGCTTCCACCTTTCAGGGCGCAGCTTCCCTGTGGAAGAAAGCTCTCACTTCCTCTCCTGCCATGGAACAAATCTCTAATTTTTCCTATTCAAAAGGTTTCAAATGGCGCTTCATACCTCCTTACGCTCCGCATCATGGTGGTAGGTGGGAATCTTGTGTAAAGCTCACTAAACGTCATTTAAGAAAAGTCTTAGGTAATCGAATTCTGACTTACGAAGAATTCAATTCACTGTCTGTTTTGATTGAAGGTGTTGTTAACTCTCGCCCTTTAACTCCACTTTCCAATGACCCTGATGACCTACTTCCACTCACCCCTGGTCACTTCCTTATCGGCACTTCTCTTTCTGCCCCTCCTCCTCTTCCTAATTCTTACAGGGATTCTAATCTACCTATTGCTTGGCGGAAACTTGAAGCCCTCCGTAATTCTTTTTGGAAGAGGTGGAACTTGGAATATTTAACTTCCTTGCAACGGAGGCAGAAGTGGTTTCTTTCCAGTCCCGACATTAAAGTAGGGGACTTGGTCTTGGTTAGGGATATTTCTCCCCCCCTAGTATGGATTTCTGGTAGGGTGACCGAATGCTACCCTGGAAGAGATGGGAGAGTCAGGGTGGCCAGAATCTTGACTACAAATGGACCGATCACAAGACCACTGTCTTTGATCGCTCCGCTTCCAATAAATGTGTAACTGCTTATTTGCTCTCTGTTGGTGTTTGTCCCCCCAGTATGGTGTATTCTTTGAATACACGGTACGAGAGATATAATGTCTATTGCTCCTTGCATGTTCATTTTTTCCTTCCTCCTTGCCAAACACCAACAGTGATCATCTGTTTTCTCCCTGTTGGGCAAGTCTCTTATGTCTTCATAAGTATGTTTCAGATATATAACTTCTGTGGTCAGCCTAGCGTCATCTAGTAGCGAACCTCTGAAGCTACTCAATTCCTCATCGTGCAAGAGGACTTACTTATCTATTTGGCTACCAGATCTCGTTACCATCGTCAGCTATTTTCTCCTTGAGCAAGAGGACTACGTCTACTTCTTCACTCACCATGCTGCGCTAGTATCATCTATCAACTCCTTGAAGACCAGCTCAGCAAGAGAAGATCAATTTTTTGTTGTAATGTTGGCTATGCTTATATGTTCTCCTTTTGTCTCCCACCCCCCTCTCTTTCCCCCTTTTCTTGGACCCTCCGTGCTCCGCTGAGCTGCTCCCACTTCTCCGTCTGCAGTTGACTCGTACAGTCAAAGCTCCGCTCGAGCTTAGCCTCCTCAAATCAAGAGGCACAACCTCTTCTACGCCATGTTGGCTAAGTAATCATCATCGAAATCTTCGACTTCAACATGAAATCAAGATAAGTACCTTTTTAAAAGTTTTAACCTCATCTTCATGGTTTTAACTTCCAAGTGATTTTAATTATAATTTATAGGCAGTGTGAAACTATTTACTTTGGGGCAATAATCACTCTTCGTGGGATTTGCAATGTTGAGCTTTTTTTTTTTTGTATAAGCCAACCTTACTAAAAAGAGCTTTTCTTAAGCTATTCTAACGAGAAACCCTCTCGCTACGTGGGATATTATCTAATACCCGCTGCCTATAATTATAGAACTATTTCCTCCGTTGGATTTTCTCAACCCCATTTTCTGCTAAGGTCGTTCTGGAACCTTCGAGATCTTGTTCTCTATCTGCGAGTCTTGCCGTCAAGTATTGTTCACGCACTTGTGAAAATACTAGTTAAAATGAGGAATCTTCCTTATAAATTTTTGCAATAGCTAACTTCCTCCACCGTTGGAACTTCTAGAACATTCTATGGCGAATTTAATTGTAAATCACGACTTTTTCGAGAAATAGACTTTCACCTACACAGTGCAATCAGTTATCTCCATAATTGCAATAACTTTTTTTTCTCATGAGCTTCAGTGTTTCTCTAGTGAACTTTGCATCCATCTTTACAGACTATAGTGATAATCAGTGCTTCCTCCACTTTTCTACCGCGTCGCGATCGTTCGGTTATATTAAATACGGCCATGAACATTGATCCTATATCCCAATGATCTTTCCTTAATCTTCTACTAACAACCATTATTTATAAAATTGTAACTTTCTATAAGGTGTTACTCACGAAGTACCCTTCCAACTTTGCTAGTTTAACATTAATTAAATTCTGCATAATTTCTTGTGTGATACAAGTTTTAAATTTACATTGTTCCTCCCTTCAAAAGCAAGGAAAACAATTCTCTCAACTCTTGAGTGAGTTATTTTTTGGTCTCGCTAAATGAAAACTGCCTCATTTGACTGGCGAGTCTTATTCAAAGTATAAGAGGTCTAGAACCTTCCTTCTGATTAACTTTTCAGGTTCACAGTAAGTGACCTGCTCTCTTTGTATAAATCTCACAAAGTAATTCTGTTTAAATATAAGAAGTTGTAGGAACTTCCCTTTTATTCTTTATGTTATCTTCGAAGTTGTTATTCTCGTTAGAATGTTCTTTCAGAGGTTTCATATAGTACACTGCTTGTACTCCTGTAAATGTTAAAACTTTAATTATTCCATTTTGCCTATTTGTGAAATCTTACCAAGATTTTAATACACGGTTTAAAAAACCTTAAAAATTGTTAATTGCCTGGAGCAACTGTTTAATGTGGAGAGGTCTGCGACCCTATTTGTTAAAAAGTTCAAATGAACTATGTTTATTAAACTTATATTGCATAATTGTTAATTTCCTCAAACTTCCTGCATTGTTAAATAAATTAAATATTTGTTTTTGGATTCATCATTTCTTTGATAATACGGTTAGGCAGGATCCTGGCTTTCCTAGCTCTTCCTAGGTTTATGCCCTCGTTCATATACAATAAAGCTTTTACTATTTGTCTGGCAAGATCATCACCCTTCCCTATAGTACTTTCATTCGTGCTTGGGAGGAAATACATTACAGGTTCTCTCTGGCAAACTGCCCAAGCCTTATCTGCGGCTCCCGTCAGCTTCGACCAAGCTCGTAGCCACTTTAGGTATCCAAGCACATATTTGCGGTGGCAACCGCTTCTAAATGGATTAAAAGTCAAATTAATAACTTTTGTGGGACTCTCCTCCTATTCTTCTATCCTTCTTTTCCAATCCCAAATCTACTTCCTTCTCTTAATCATCTTCCCTTGGTGGGTGGGTTATTCCCTAGCCTATAATCTACCCACGCGGACAAAATGTGATCTCATAAGCCTATTTTTTCATAAATGAAATTAGGCTAAAAATGGAGACCACAAATTGATGGTAGATCTCTCCCCCCAAGCGATTCCTCAGGCTATACATAGCAATTCTTCAAGTTTCAATTAAATTAACCCCTGGCACTACAGCCCATAAAGGGCCTAGGCCTACCAAGAGACCGCTGCCCAGCCATTTGGCCTGCAGGTATTGGAGTGACGCGTGATCAGCGTATCGAGTCCCCTCGGCCGTTAATCTTGGTTTTCGTGATCGGGTCAAGTTTCAATACCATTTCCACAGCCCCTCATTCATCATTCCCGGTATGATCTGCATGTCGTAGGAGGCGACTAATAGGGCCGACAAGACCGACTGACATGAGTGACTTTGATTTGGAAGACCACCTTGTGGATGGGAGGGGGGGGGGGGCGCCTTATTAAGGTCTTTTTCGACTTCCGGTCCCATGTTTTGTTTGACCCTTAAAGTAAACGTGCATGCTGCCTGGGGAAGGGCTACCAACTTGGCCATCTGGCCACGACGGTATTCCCCATCCCGTCAGGTGGGTGCGCAATGTACCCTTGCAGTATTTATTTATTTATCGTATGGCTTTTAGCCCCGGGAGTGTCCGAGGACATGTTCGGTTCGCCTGTGTCTGTATCTGCTTTCAGCGGACACCCTTAGGGAGAGCTACAAGTTCCGTTCAATTTCAAGTAGTTCCAATTTTCGCTACCAGATATCAATGATACCTAGTGGTGAACGATGGAACTTTGATAGAGCGTTCCGACGAAATGTAACCTAACAATTTAGCTTCACACATGTTTAGTCTGTGGAAGGATCTTTTACATGCCATAAATCTATGATATGGGACAGCCGGCTTTACTTCCCCTCCGAAGGAAGGCATACTGAAGGATTTTTAAACCCTTGCAGTAGTATCCGCCTCACAACGGAGGTCCCTGCACGGAACATATCACTGTGCATGACGAGGGAGGGGTATGTGCCTGTCGAAGGCACTAGGACCCCGGGCAAAACTTACTATCGCCAGGCTTGGCTGGGTGGCGCCCACAGTGATGGCCCTCGTTGGGAGTAGGTAGTATTCGGGGAGGATAATTCTGGAATGACGCGTAAGGGGCCCAAACCTTCATCAGAGGGTGGCCCCCTTAAAAAGCCGTCTATTGAGTGTCGAGCTAATCCCAAGGTGTATACGTCTTGGGATGAAGCCTTTAACCAGCGTTTCCCAGTCGATAGGTCTCCTCGCTACCTTGTAGCTACCAGGACAGACGGGGAAGATTTTGGTGAATTCAATTTTGTTTAGTGAGTAAATTGAGGGGAAATTTGGAGACCTTAGCGGGATTTCCAAGCTCCGGAACGGACAGCTTTTGCTGCACACCGTTGACCGGAGGCAAACCGAAGCGTTGCTCGAATGCACGCAATTCGGTGAAATCCCCGTTAAGGTCACGAAGCATGAAATGCTAAACGAGGTCCGTGGAGTTATATTCCATTGCGATCTCCTCCTTAACAGCGACAAGGAACTTATGCGGGATCTGGGGAAGAGAGGCGGCACCAACAATAGGCGCATCATCCAGAAAATTGGAGAAGATAGCGTCGACACAGGCGCTTTCATTCTCCATTTTGAGGCTGATGTCGTACCTAAACAGGTGAAGGTCACATCATATCATTGTGATGTTGGACCTTACATACCTCCAACCATGCGTTGCTATCAATGCCAGAGATTCGGGCATGTTACCGCCAGGTGCACTGCGAAGGCCGTGTGTAGAGAGTGTGGCAAGGGGATATAATATGAGGGTGGGAGGTGTACGCATCCCCCGATTTGTCCCAACTGCCAGGGAAGTCACGCTCCACTATCTAAGTGCCCTGAATTCACAAAGGAAGCCAAGATCCAGGAGGTCAGGACTCTTGATAGGCTTTCATATCACAACGCTCACAAGGGGTACCGTAATATGAATGCCCCCGAATTTCGGGTATCGTTTGCAGCTGCAGCGACGCCCTCAACCACCCCTGCCGTAATCGTTCCCAGTGTAGTACCCTCGAGTTCCTCTTTCACTGCAGTACCGAAGTCTCCCCTCACTGTACCAGCAAAACCTATTAGCCCGAAGGAGGTCGCACAACCTTCTTCGGCCACTGGAAATAAGGCGCCGGTTAAACCATCCAAACTGGCGTCGTCGGAGATTAAGTCCCCTTCTTCTCCGAATCGGTAGGCGAACAAGTCTTCTCCAGCTAAAAGGGGGGAAGAAGACTTAGCCGACCGGGACAGGACCTACTTCCAGCCCACCTGATACGAAAGAGATACCGGTAGTGGAGAAGAGGGGGACGGTGCGCCGACGTCTCTTACGCCCTCCTGCTGATGGGATGGCACTCGTATCTGCTAGCTCTTCCGCTCCTAAGACTATCAAGGGAGCGAAACCGGCAGAAGCCAAGCCCGTTAGTGTGGTGGAACTCCCCTATAGAAAGACCAAAACACCGGCGGAGAAGAGAGAAACGATGTAACGCCGTATCTCTACGTCTCCTGCGGACAAGGCTGCTAACTCATCAGCTGGCTATCCCGCTCCCACTACCATCAGTGGTGCCAGCGGGAGCAGTCATGTTTAGCAAGGATCTGGCGTCTGTGGGGAAGTGACCAACTACTTCCCCGAATAGACGTCAGCGCCGGGCAAGTAAGCAGAATATTCGGAACGTGTCGGGGACGGACACCCAGTCTTCGGGCCGGGGGAAGGTCCCTCCACACCGCTCTCGCTCTTCCCCAAGAGCGAGACAGGTAACGTCAGACAGCGACCGCGCACCACTCAAGAGAGCGCCCCCTCCATTCTCTTCGTCTTCAGACGGAGATATGGAGATTGAGGTGTGTTCTCCACCCCCATCACATCCACCTACAGATGGGGAAGAATGGCAAACGGTCAAGTGTAAGTAGAAGACCAACTTCTACTTAAGTCCACATTATGGCACTGTAATAGCTATTCTGGTCATCTCGCTGAGTTAAGTCAATTAATATCTTGGTTTTCAGCAACCATTGTCTGTCTTCAGGAATCCAGGTTTCGTCCTGGACATGAGACGACAATGCGTCACTTCAAACTCTTCTCTAAAGACTGGGTGGACGGAGCTGTGGCCGCAGGTAGCGTCTGCACTCTTGTCCACTCGAACCTCCCGCCTGATTCTCAACTGGATAAAAAACAGCTGGTGGATCTAATCTCTCAGCTTCCCCCTCCTTTTCACCTTCTAGGAGATTTTAATGCCCATAACACCATCTGGGGCTCCGCTACCACTAGCGGTAGAGGGAGATTTTGAGAGACTGATCAGGCGGCTGGACCTGTGTTTGTTAAACATAGGGTAACCTACACACTTCTTCTTTGCACACGGCACTTTTTCGAGTGTAGACTTCACCTTGTCCAGTCGTGCGCTGGTTCCTCCGCTACAGTGGGGTGACATGACGAACTTGGTAATAGTGACCATTTTCCGATTATCGTTACTGTTCCGAACCAGAGAGCCATCGAGTTACCAAGTCGATGGCTTCTCCGTCGGGCTGATTGGCCAACTTTCACAACACATACGGTTTTTGCCGAAGCTACCTTTGAGAGTGTCGATAATAATATCATTCACATAACGAATAGTATATTGACTGCGGCAGAGGAAATAATTCCTTCCTGTTCCGGCAACTCCCGCCGGAAGCTTGTCCCTTGGTGGACAGCCGAGATTGCAGCAGCCATTAAAGATCGTCGACGTGCTTTCAAATGCTGTTGTTGTTGTTGTTTCCTATGGCTAGCCCAGATTCCAATCCATCAGCTTTCTTGCGTTCCAATAGAGTTGTGTGAGGTTTCCAGAAGTTCTAGCAGTCACATCAAGTTTGTTGCAATGTAGCAGATGCCCCTTATCCATTTTACTTCCAGGTTCGTGACAAAGTGTGCATTCTTCAGATCTCAGATGAGCTGCAAGGCAGTCATGGCCAGTGTTAAGTCTGAAGAAGGCTACAGCTTCTCTCCTTGGTGTTAATTTATATTGATCCCATTTAGCATCAATGTCCTTCCATAATTTGGTTTCTGCTGTTTTCTTTGCCATTTCTTCATACCTACCTGTTTTGATAGTATTTTTCAAGATCCGTTTTGCTGATATAAAATCAGTCTGACTGACAGGTTGTTGTAGTGTGGTACCTTTTTGCTAATCTGTCTGCCTCTTCATTTCCTGCTATTCCAACATGAGAAGGGATCCACTGAAATGAGATCTGTTTGTGGAGTCTTTGAAGGTCTTTAATCATACAAAAAATGTCTTTCAGTTCTTTATTTTGGGGCTTATAATTTGACGAGATGGCTTGGATGGCTGCTTTTGAATCTGTGATGATAACACATTTTTGATAATCAATGTTTCTGCCTAATAACTGATGGAGTGCATGTGAAATTCCTCTTATCTCAGCATCAAAGTTTGTTTTGGCCTACTGGGAAGTAGAGTGAGAAGAGAGATGAATAAATTCCTGCTCCAGTTCTATTTTCTTTGTCTTGTGAGCCATCTGTAAATATTTTTAGCCATTGATTAGATGGATATCTTTCTTCTATTGTACAGAGGGCCAGTTGTTTTAGATCTTGTGCTGAAGTCTTTCTTGCAGACCTCTTCTAGCAAAGTAAGATCTGTAGTCACTTGTATATATTCAATGGGGTTGACTGGCATACATAGTGGTTCAAGTTTTATTTGCAGATTGCTCTTATTGATATATTCTTTGGCGAGACTTAAGGGATCTTTTCGTGTTTTAAGATTGAGGCTAGAAACTGGTTTTTGATCTATGTCATTTGAGGTAGTCTTTGTATACAGAGATATGCATTGGCTGTTTGATGTTTCATCTCTTCTTCTATTGGCAAGTTGTGGGTATATAATTGCAAGGCGGTTATAGGTGTGGTTTTTATTGCGCCTGTTATGATTCGTAGGGCATTATTCTGACACCTCTCGAGGCGATCAATGTTTGACTGGGGTGCTGTAGAGAGTACTTCACTGCCATATTTTATGATAGGTTTGATGTAAGTATTGTAGGTTTTGTTGAGTGTGTCTTGAGTGCTCCCCCAAGTAGCTCCTGCTAGTCTCCTCAGTAATTTCATCCGTTTGCTTACCTTATCCTCCACATGTTGTATGTGTTTGGTCCAGTTCAGCTTCTTGTCCATGATGATACCTAGGTACTTTGTACTTTCACTTTTCGGAAGGTCTTGACTACTAAATTTGAGACTAAAAGTTGGATTGTGGTGTCTCAGGGAGAAAAACGGGTATACTGTTTTGGAAGTATTGATTTCCATATTACTGTTTTCAGTCCAGTTTTTGAGTTTTATAAGTGCCTGGTTCATTCTGTGTTCAAGAAGCATTTGCTGATTTGGGCTGTTACGTGCTGTGGTCCAAATAATAACATCGTCTGCAAACATGCTGATATTCACATTACCTACTTTCTTTATTGTTTTTGGAAGATCGTTGATGTACACATTGAATAAAGTTGTGCTTGATACAGCTCCTTGTGGGAGGCCTAGTTTTGATTGCTTGCAACCTGAAGTTTTGTTGTTGTAACGAACATTGATCATTCTTTGTGAAAGGAATCTTGAAAACCAGATTAACATATATCCATTTACTTTGAAGTTGATAAGTTTCTTTAGCAGCATGTTTCGCCATACAGTATCATAGGCCTTTAAAATCGATGAAAACTGCAAGAACGCTCTGCCTTTTGTTAAAGGCTTCTTTAACAGCTTGTGTAAATCTCATTATTTGGTGGGAGGAGGACCTGTTTTGTCTAAACCCTGCTTGTTCTTCTGATAGAAGAGATTGTGTTTCCAAGCACCAATTGAGTCTATTTGTAATCATCCTTTCTAGAATTTTTACCAGAATGGAGGTAAGTGCTATAGATCGGTACGAGGGGACTTGTTTTTTTTGGCTTGCCTGGTTTTAAGATTGGAATGATGGTTGCTTTAGTTCAGTCTTTAGGTAGGTTATCATTTGATGTCCAAAATTTGTTGAATATGTGTTGCAGGATGCTTAGAGCAGATGGACCTAGATTTTTTATGAATTCTGGGAATATCTCATCAGGTCCTGGTTGTTTTCTGACTTGTGTGTTCTTTATTGCTAACATTAACTCTTCCATTGAAAATTCATTGTTAAAGATATCGTCTGCATTATTATTCATGAAATTTTGACTATTTTTTGAGAGTCTTGTCTTCTTTCTTCTTCTGTTTTGATAGTCTAATTGAAATGAAATGTTTACAGAAGTGATTTGCTATTTTATGCCAGTCTGTAATTTCCGTATCATTTATCATAATAGGATTCAAAGTCGTGACTACGTGTTTGTTGTTTAGAGAATTGATAAGTTTGTGAGCTTTATTGCTGTCTGTCCTATAGTCAACTGTTGTTAAAAATGTGTTCCAAGATTCTCTTTTTGATGTTGTTATTGCTTGTTTTGATTTTGCTGTTGCTTGTCGCCATTTCCGTACATCATTTTGATCCTGAGTAAGTTCAGCTGTTCTTCTTGCTTTGTCTCGGGCGGACATAAGATTGTTCAATTCATCTGACCAGAAAGGTTTATATTTTGTTTGGGCACCTCTGGGTATGCACAGTTTGGCTATGTCTTTTATGGCTGTAGTAAATTTATTCAGGATGATGTTAGGAGGTGCATCAAGATCAATTTCCGACATTTTAGTTACAAGTTTGTTTCTGAAATTTTCCCAGTCTGCCTTTTTAAAGTTCCACCGAATCTTCTGGTCTGCACTTGAGCAGATTCACTGTATGCTGTAAGAGTAAGAAGGGACATTTTATGTCCACTGCCTGGATCTTCGAGTACTGATCGATGACTGTGGTTTGTAAGATCTGTTGAGACTAATATGAGATCTGGGTTAGTTGTGGAACCAGAGTGGTGAATGAATGTTGCTGGGTCTTTCTTACTAGATAATAGCTCAAGAGAGCTACTCTCTATAAGGTCTTTTATTGTTTTACCAGCTGAATTGGTGTAGTTGTAGCCCCAGACAGGAGAAGCTGCATTGAAGTCTCCTACAAAAATAGCAGCTGTCTTGATTTCTAAAAGGCGAAGATTCAGATTTTTATTGTTTGGAGGACTGTTAACACAGAATATTGTTATTTTCTTGTTGTTGATCCATATGGATAATTCGATAATTTCTGATGTGTCTGTTGGGTCCATTTCTTTTACAATTCTGAATTTTGACATGATGTTCTTCACTGCTGCAAATATTCCGCTTGCTATTTGTCTTGTTTTGAAGAGAGTGTATATGGTATACCCTTGGATCTTTAAATATTGTATGTTTTCAGGTGTAGTGTTGGCTTCATTGATTAGAAGGCTGTCTATATCTCTGTCCATCATGATTTTCTTTACTTCCAAAAGTTTCTTTGTTGATAGACCACCTGCATTCCATTGCAGTATTCTTACCTTGTGTTGTTTTGCTCTGAAAAGAGCAGTTTGCATTTGTTTGCTCATGTTTCTATATTCTGGAACGTTTTTGCCAAAATTGTTACTCGTTTAGCACCACCCAGGGGACACGTACAGCTTGAGGTATGCTGCGGACGTGAGTAACTTCATAGCTTTCAAATGCTATCAGAGGCAAAACACCATGGCCAATCGTATCACCTTCAAAAGGATGCGTGCTAGAACCCGATATCTGATTCGGGAGAGTAAGAAAACGGCGTGGGAAAAGTATGTGTTGTCTATGATAGCACATACTCCTTCATCTCAAGTGTGGACTAAGCTTCGTCGGATCTCCGGAGTCTTCATCAACAGAGTCATCATCACGGACCATCTCGCCATTGCCAACCGTATTGGATCACATTTCTCCGATGTATTCTCCTCTGGGAGTTATGATCCTACATTTCTGACTCGGAAGCGGGAGGCAGAGGCTCACCCCTTGTACTTTGCCACTGCTGCTTCTGAGTCCTACTATGTACCATTCTCTGAATGGGAACTGCGCAGTGCGCAGTTAAAACATCTGAGCGTATCCAGTATAAAACAACCGTTTATCCTTTTCAATCTTATAGGGAATGAAGGGGAGTTTCCTTCCCAATGGCGAGAGGGGATCGTGATACCGATTCCCTAAGCTGGAAAGGATCTCAAGCTTGCCAGCAGCTATAGGCCTATTTGTCTGACAAATGGCCTATGCAAGCTGCTGGAGAAGATGGTGAACAGTCGACTGGTGTGGTTCTTGGGAGAGAGAGGCCTCCTGTCTGAGAGCCAGTGTGGTTTTCGCTCATTAGGTCCACCACCGACCATCTGGTGCGACTTGTGAGTGCCATACAGGAGGCATTTCTCCGAAAGCAGCACATAGTCACGGTTTACCTTGACCTCGAGAAAGCCTACGACACCACATGGCGCTACGGGATCCTTTCCACCCTTCATGAGTGGGGACTCTGTGGTAATCACCGAATTTCATGTCCGTCCGCCTCTTCCGTGTAAGGGTCGGTAGGATATTATCGAACTACTATACTCAAGAAAATGGAGTTCCTCAGGTTTCTGTGTCACCTTGTTCGCGATTGACATACACGGCATTGTTGCCGCCGCCGGTTCCGCGGTAGTTCCATCGCTGTATGTGGACGATTTAGCTCTGCATTACAGCTCAGGAAGTATGGCAGTCATGGAACGGCAATTGCAGCTAGCTATTAACCGGGTCGACAGGTGGGCTCACGACCGGGGTTTTCGTTTTTCAGCAGCGAAAACCTCCGTCGTCCATTTTTGTCGGCTCCGGAGGCTACATTTACACCCTAAACTACATCTCAGGGATGCTTTGGTGCCGTTGGTTGACACTTGTCGCTTCCCGGGCCTTCATTTTGACAGCAAATTAATGTTGCAGCACCATATACGGCAACTAAAAACGACGTGTCTCAGTAAACTGACCATGCTCAAGTTTCTTAGTGGCACTACGTGGGGGGCTGACAGTGCGGTTCTGTTACCGTTCTACCAATCCCTCGCCCTGCCTGGCTACACTATGGTTCTGCGGCATACGGTTCAGCAAGGCTGCAACCTTGAAATTGATGGACAGTATCCACCATAGTGGCGTTAGGCTGGGTACCTGTGCCTTCCGGACCAGCCCGATACCCAGCCTACTTGAGTGTTCCACCTCTTACTTATAGACGCCAACATATGCTATCCATGTGCGTCAAATGCCGCAACATCCGAGCAATCGAGCTCTCTTCAGTACCCAGTACTACCAGAGGTACGCAAACTGGCCTCGTGCCACTCGGCTGGTTGTTATTAGACTCGATAGCTCGTGTACTGGAATAGGAGAGGCTGTAGGTCCCTGCATGATCTGGACACCTAGCGAGGTGCCTACATGGCAAGTCCCGCGTCCGGAAATTCGGTTAGATCTACACCGAGGTCCTAAGCTAAACACGGATGCCTCCGTTTATCACAGGCTGTTCCATAGCATAGTTCTCCAATTTCCGTACGCAGGCATTCTCTACACGGATAGTTCGAAGGTGGACGAGAAGGAGGGTTGTGCTTACGTTATTCATGGAGGAAATACCAAGGTCTCTTTGCCTGAGGCCTGTAGTGTGTTTACTGCGGAGCTCGCTGCTATATATGAAGCTCTGCAGTTATCACTACAGGATGCACGAATCCACTTTCTCGTGTGTACCGGCTCTTTGCGTAAGTTGCAGTCAATTGCTACATATTTCCCGCAATACCCCCTGGTGCAGAGAATCCACGACCTACTAGCCGGGGTGTGCCGCGCTGACACTCGAATCACCTTTCTGTGGTTTCCAAGTCACATGGGAATTGCGGGAAATGAGTTAGTGGATCAAGCTACAAAAGAGGCGGTATCATTACCACCTCGACCAATGGAGGTACCAGCTGGAGATATTCGTTCACTGTTACGCCGACAAGTACTGGAATTTTGGGAGGGTCAGTGGTTAGCTGACCCAATGCCCAGGAAACTGAGAGCGATCAAGGGAACTACTCGCGTGTGGCGGAGCTCCTTTCGGTCATAGAGGGAGTCCGTCATTTTGTGTAGTTTAAGGATAGGTCATACAAGATCCACCCACTCGTACCTGATGAGAAGGGAAGATCCCTCAATTTTTATCTGTGGGGAACTTTTGTGACCAACAGAGTCAGGCAAATTAGAAGTGTGATGGATCCAGAATGCTGGTCTCAAGTGACCGGAGTAAATAATCCAGCTGATCTGCCTTCTAGGCGTTTCTCTCTGCCACAGTTGATAGCTTCCAAATGGTGGGAGGGACCTCTTTGGTTGAAACTCCCAGCAATTGACTGGCCCCTAGGAAAAGTAGTTATTGTGTGAGTAAAGACTTCAAGTTGTGAGTTTCTAGGACCCATACAAAATGTTTATCCCATGGAGGCTGGACCAGAAGATATGGACCGCGAGGGGTTTGTTTTGATGTTGAAACAAAAGGTGGGAGGATGTTGCATCCAAAACAGTCATCTCTTTGGATTTGGTCTTGATTGTATGCTTGTGCTTTTTACTGTATACTCGGTGTGAGTGATAAAATACCAAATACGTAGAAAGTCAATCTTTTTTTTATTCTAAAGAAAAATAATATTGGTTACACCCGAACCGGGTAGGTTCTGGTCCCTGACAGCGGTCTTGGTGTAGCAGCGTATGATGAGATTTAGTACACTGCTTACAGCGATGTTGGTTTGCGCACACTTGTGCTCTGTGACTGTGCTGCAAGCAATTGAAGCATACATTACACCTTACGACTAGTGACCGTCTTTCTTGTAACAGAGAATTGATGAATTCATCACACTTGTATAAGGGATGACATTGTTTGCATTTTGGGCAGCTGGAACTTGAGGTTGATAGGAATGTATCGGTGTTCCTACGAGGCTTGTCACATTTAGGTTGATTGGGTTTAGTGGTATGAGAATGGGTAATCTTCGTGGATTCCACATTTTCTAGTGACTGACTTCTCTTCTCAAGGAAATAGATGAAATCCTTAAGGGGAGGAAATGGTGTGTCGTTGAGCTTCAGCTCCCAAGCTTTGCGAGTAGCAAGATCTAACTTTTGCGTCACAACTTGTGAAATTATTACTTCACTCAGAGGGGCTTCAATGTCAAGAGCATCTAATGCATTCACATTGTTACACACGGAGTTGACTAGTTCCGCGAGCTCACTAGCTGATGAAGATGTGGCACTTTAATTCCAGCAGTAGTCCACTGATGTCACAAAAGGCAATGCAACTATTCGAGATCCCGATACCACCATGGCATACTCGCAATATCATCGCTACATTATATCTATTCACCGAAGAACGTCTACAGAGCAGCCGAATGAAGAGATTATCGACAGAATCATCTGATTCAGAAGCGTAAGAGTTCCACTGTACGAGACCAGGAAGCAGCGATGGTTCAATTCCTATCTTACGAGAGTTCGAGTTGGAGCGGACCGTCCCAGCTGATCCAAGTTCCGGCCAGTGGCGTAGCTAGACCTGAAGGGGCCCCGGGGCAAAAAGTTAAAATGGGGCCCCCTCACTATCTTTTGAAAACTGTTGGAAGATAAGAACTTATCAAAGTGACTTTATGCACTTTTCGAATTCGAATTGCCACTTCCCTTTATCTAGAAATATTTAATTTATACTTTGGCTGTTGGCTCCATAAAATGTCCTATATAATTATGATAATAGTACATTATGCAACGAGCCTATAATGGCAATAATTAAGACACAAGTATGTTTATAAAACGAGGGTATGCGAGTTTTATAATTTCCATATGAGTGTCTTAATTACCATTATAGGCGAGTTGCATACGACTGTTTATGTTCGACGATAATTATTATAACTATTTTATGTTCGAACAAAAATATTCATAAATATCTGTCGAGATTTCGCCAGTTTTATGTACTGAACAGAGCGCATGAGACGCAGGGAATGCCTTGTATTTGACCATGGCCACCTCGATTACTCTATTATGACACTAGGCCAGGCAGTGTGATTTACATTAGAAGGCCGAGGAACTCAGCGCATCTAATTATCTAATTGGTCAAACAACTCTTTCGTGAGCTCTGATTGGTGGGAGAAACAGTTTCATAATGAAAAATAGTGTTATAATGAGCCTCATTATAGTACAGTTTTCTGACAGATAATAGTCATGATGATGATGATAATTGTTGTTTTAAGGGGCCTATCATCTAGGTTATCGGCCCCGAGATAATAGTCAGGGTCGAACATAAATAATAGTTATAGCTTTTCAATTTGTGAAATTGTGATATCGTAATAAGAAAAATACGTCTACACAAATATCAATTAGAAAGAGAAGAGAACTGCATGTAAATATATATTATAAATACACATATTTGTTCTTTTATTACTGACAATAATGAAGCTACCGGTAGAGTAGAAAACAAAAGGGAACAGATAGGAACGTCTATGAAGTACTAGACTTTAAAAATAAAATACACGCCTGGTCGAAAGCTCAAAATTATAAATGTATTGTACAAATAACTTGAAATAAAATAAATCTATAAATTTGTACTCATTGTTTACCAAAACATCTTGTTTAGTTATTATTATTATTAAACAAACTATTTAGAACAAACTTATCAACTAACCTAATTTACACAAAACTTTTTTTCCTACTCTTTGCATCAGCTGCAAACATGTTAATTACATGTGAGAAGTTAAGTTTTCTAGCTCTTTCATCTTCAATCCATAAAAGGACCAACCCACTTATGTTCTTGGCTCATTGTGCTTCTTAGGTAGAACTTCACAATTTTCAGCTTGGAAAAAGATCTTTCTGCTTCAGCCACTGTGATAGGTACAGTCAAGAACATAAAACAAGCAGTACACACGTCAGGATAGCATGCAATCAGAATGTGATTTTCAATGTAGAGGTGGTCTATCAGTTGCTTAACAATCGACATTTTCTTAATTTTAGAGGGAAAAGATGCACGCACGGTGGAAATTTGTGCAGGAAATGTTGGCAACACATCATCAGAAAAAGTCTCGGCGAAACCTTTTGCCTCTTAAACAGTTCGTCATCTGGAGACATTTAGATACGATGTTAAGTTGCTGCAAAATCTTTGTTTGTACAACTAACAGAAGCACAAATTCAAAACTTTCAATTTTCTTTTTCAATCCTATTGCATCATTCCTTTCTTTAAGTTTGGATAGCTCTCCTAATACATCGCCAGAGCTGTCATTTAAAGAAAAACTGCTTTGTACCTTCCCGACCATATTGTTGTGTTGAGTGTTTTTAACGTTATGTTTGCATTTTCAGATGCATCTTGCAGCACCAGCCAGTGTTTGATACTGTGTCCAAAAAAGTTGTAGTCATTTAGTACATCCTCAAAAACTGCGATATTTCAAGATTGGCTTCTACAGCGTCTTTCAACACCAGATTTAAATTGACTTGTACGAAATATGCATGAGGCGGAACTTCTTGAATCTTTTTCTGCACTCCATTGTATACTCCACTCATTACGCTTGTGCCGTCATAACCTTGGCCACGACATTTTTTTCAATTCAAGACCTTGATCTTTAATAGATTCCACTATTTTACTTGCCATACCAAATGCACGTTGATCTTCAACTTTTGTAAAATAAGTAAACGTCTCGCAAATCGTTATTTTTTTGTTTTCATCATTTACCACTTTGACGTACCTGATAACTTCACTTAACTGATCAACTTTACTTATATCCTGTGTTGTATCCGTAATAACAGAGAAAAAGGAGAGCCCTGTATTTCATATTTGATTTATTTCAGTACTTCATTTTCCATCAATGAAATAACTTAATTTTGGATGCTAGGGCTTAAATAGTTTACACTTTCTGCTGGATTTTGCAAAAGGGTTTTTAGTACAGGGTCATAGTCAGACAGAAGTTCTCTTATAGACAAGAAATTTCCTTTATTTGGATCTTCCATTTTACTACTTCTTCCGCGGAAAGCAAGGTTACAGGTGGCCAGAGTTAATGAAACATTGACTATTCTTTCTAGAACGTTCCTCCAGTAATTTTCCTCTTCTTTTAACTGTTTTTCTAAAGCATCACTCATTGTTTCATCATTCCTCCATTTCTCAAATATAACACAAGAAAAGATGTGGTCATCCGATTGTTCATGAGTTTTAATTCTATCAGAAAGATGTTTCCAGTAGTTTAATCCCGTACTACCGAAAGTGTTCTCTGAATGTTGTGGGAACAGCCAACATGGTTGACAGTAGACACGGTCTAACTTTTGCAAATAGCAAATCCAGAGTCTGTTACATTTCATCCCAGAACCTGTTATAAAACTGTAGTAATTAGTTGAACATGATCTTTTACTTCCTCGTCCATCAGGCTGTTTTGGAAAGGGACCACGAGGTTGATGCTATGATTAACCTTTTCATTGCTGGATTATTGACGGGACTGGGAAATTCAATTTTGTCTTGCAAAACATAATTTTCATCGTGTCCAGTTTGAGTCAAGCTTATTGCGTCCTTATTATTGACTGACTGATCAAGACATGAAAGGCCACTATGAGTGGTCGGAACATCGACTTCATGTACTTCAGACTGTTGATGAGCGTCAACATCTGAAAAAAATACATAGTGAATAATATTGAGCAATAAAATTTAGTGTAGTGGTTTATAGTTCATTGCAGTGTTTTAATTGTAGAAACAGATTCAACTAACTGTTGAACTAAGCCGACTGATTATTGGTTGGTTAACGGGACAAAAAGACTGTGTCATCAATGATAGTCGTCCATTGAAACGATGCATACTGTATACCCGATAGTGTGATTTTTAATGGGAAGTGAAAAACAAACAAATGTGCTCAGTCCAAGTGAAGTGAACCAACCGTCGCAATTCGCAGCATTGTTTGTTTTTCTTTATCACACATTCTATGCTTTTTATAATATTAACGTAATATGATATTAGTTTGTTATAAAATATTACGTCCTGACCAAATTGTTAAATGAACTCTTGAAAATGAAAATCCACAGCCTGCTTCCAGTCTCCGACCGGGTCAGGAATGGAATGAAGCCCCCATCTAGCGGCGAGGATATGAACTGTGCCGGCTGCCGAGGCCTGACGCACTCCTCTGGGGCAATGATTAAATGAATGACAGATGAAATGATAGTGGAGTGTGTTGCTGGAATGAAATTTTGACAGGGAAAACCGGAGTAGCCGGAGAAAAACCTGTCTGCCTCCGTTCTGTCCAGCACAGATCTCACATGGAGTGACCGGGATTTGAACCACGGACCCAGCGGTGAGAGGCCGGCGTGCTGCCGCCTAAGCCACGGAGGCTTCAATGAACTCTTAATAACAATAATTTTTCCTTGCTTAACAACTTATAACACTTTTACAATATAGTTACTTTGGTTTCTACTTACCGTCATTATTTTAATTTTCTTCGTTTTGATCTTGTTTCTGCACCGAAACGTACACTAAACCTGATTGAGTTTGAAGGTGCAACCACGCAGTTAACGATTTAGTACAAGCACGAACAGTCTCTTTGTTTCCTTTATCCTTCCATTTTTAGCTCCACTTTCATCAGTACGTTTCATAGCGTCGATAGAAAATAGCACAATGCAATCCACAACTTAAGTTCAGCCACTTAACCGGGAACCGCTGTGGCGACCTACCAACTACACTACTGCTACTACTCTGCTACTGTGCATTGCTGGGGTGTGATGTCACAGTGGAGGGGGAAGGGGTGGAACGAAGAGTCATGGTCATGCGCTTAAAGGGGAACAATGCATTGTCTGCCCGGCGCCTGGGTCGGGCGCCCGGCTATCAA
Source organism: Meconema thalassinum (assembly GCA_946902985.2). Taxonomy (NCBI): domain Eukaryota; kingdom Metazoa; phylum Arthropoda; class Insecta; order Orthoptera; family Tettigoniidae; genus Meconema; species Meconema thalassinum. Next base: position 39,847,472 of record OX336391.1, on the reverse strand, counting down.
AAAATACTCATAGAATACCACACAAACGGATGGATATATTGTTTTATCACTCTGTTGGGGGTGGGATAAACAGGGTAGTGTAAATGTGGTAATTTAAGGGATGTTTCCGAATAAGGGTAGTTTCCCGTACTTGGGGGAGACTACCAGTGTGGTGTGTTTACATAATCTACTGGGGGCGTCCCTACAGGATGCGTTTACCTGCTAGGGGATGAATGTCTAAGGTGAGCTAATGACTTAGCCTGCCAATTAAGTGGAGCGAGCGATTCAGCGAGCTCACGTGCAGAGTCGGTGACTTAACACTCTGCAGTCGGGCCGCTTGCTCGAGTACAATAGAATTCCTGACGATGCAGTTCCTGGTCTCCACGGTCAGGGGCAATTAGGACTAAGGTCAGGTTGGGTGTGAGGATGTAAAACAGGGCGTAATGAGTAATAAGTGTGGGTGTTTACTGACCAAGTGTTTATTGGCCAGTAGCTGTGATGTACTGTCCCTTTTAGGTGTTTAGACAGTTATAAAATATAGTACAAAGTGTAAATTACAGAAGTGTTCAGAGTAGGTGTTACAATGATAAGGAATCTGGGCATACGGCTAGTTCTCACCTGGTGAAAGAGCTGGAACGGACCTCGGAATGGCAGAGCCACCGGCCACGAACAGATAATGGGGCTCTTCTGGGCCTAGCCTTTAAGGCCTTCCCCCACTGCTTGGTCAGCGTTTCATCACTGTTGCCGCTCCAGTTAGAGTGTTTGTGTGTGTATTATGTAAGCGTGGCTTGTCAGCAGTATGCGGGCCTGCTTGTGTTTGAAGAAGTATATGAGGCTTATGGTATGCCTATGAGGGTGGTTTTGATGAAAGATGGAGGGGTGGGTCTTTAGGGGTACTGTCCCTGGGCTGTACAATATCTTACATACAGGTTGCACTGAACGTGACTAGTTTCTAAACACAAGTTTAGACGCGTAGTTCCGTACAATTGGGGCCCCTGAACTAAATTGAATCCCCAAATATGTTTTCTAGTACTACTTTTCTTTTGGGGTTTGGGGGCCCCCTAACTTCGGGGGCCCTGTGGCGGTGCCCCGCTTGCCCCATTGTAGCTACGCCACTGGTTCCGGCCAGGCTGGCAGTCCGGCCTCGCTTGCAGGCATTCGGGGAATGTCTACAGAAAATGCAGTTCTCAGCTGTTCACCAATAACTCAGGTTATCAAGAATTATTCGGGCTGAAGGTAATTGAGCGATTACGATATATTTAGTAGTTGTTGCATTGTATGAATATCTAGATTTGACCAACCTTTTTGTAGATATTGTGAAGGGTCAAGGAAGGGATTTCGGAAGGAAGTCGACAGTTATTTCTCATGTTTTTCATAGCTTTGTTTAGTCATTTTAATTGAAACGTCAGTCATTTTAAATTCTGTAAATATTTATACGTCATCAGGTGTCGATTTTGACGTTACCGTACGTAAATTTTTATTTGATTCTTCGTCTGCTTGATTAATAGTAAATAATTTCCCGATATGCGTGAGTAAGCTTTATAGATCGCAGAACGGTTCATACTGCTTCATAATATTTGATTATAATCCTGTATATTACACATCCAAGGGTGTATAACACCCTTAGGAAGTGTATACACATACACAGATAAGTGATTCCTTGGAAATGAACTAATATCCACAAGACTAAAAACCAATACTCCTGTTCGTTTTAGGTGAGTGGCCACTTCCAGAGGCGGAATTCGATCTTTGATATCCAAATGTCAGCTATCTAGTAGGGCTCTGAGTTGTTGTTCAATTAATACGGAGAGGGAATTGAACTGAAGGCAGCGTTGTCGCGAATGCACGAGTGCGTACGTCCTCTACACTTCCGCTCGTTTCTACATGATCATAATAATAGCATTATCATGACGAATAGAATACATTCTACAGACATCTACAAATACTCCTTCAACAGCTACATTTATCAAATCATCTGTTCCACATCCAACACCGTTTCAACAGCAACTACAACACACCTTCATTACACAAAGCTAGCAGAGCTGAAGCCACAACTCTTGCGCTAATGCTTACATAACTTCGCAAACATGTACACAGAAGCTGCTACCAAAACAGCTATGCAGCAATACTGCATAGTCGGCACTTCGGAAATGTTTGCAAGGACCACCTCCCAAGGGAAAGGTATCTGTTTCCGTCGGAGACTCTGTCCAACCGCATCCAGACATCAGGCCTCAGGTGAGTGTGCATCTCAGATCCCATACACGTTTTATACATCCAACCCCTTGCCACACCCTTTACACTTGTGAATTGTTGTACTCTCCCGACTTGCAAGGGACTCAGTACACCCAGATAAGCCTTAGTAAATAATTACTCTTTACCCAAAAGGCCCGATTGTTATTTATTAGTTATCGTCCTTTTTATTGTTTACTGCCCCACTCACACCTCGTCCAGTCATCACACTACCTCATAAGCGCTGAGCCAGCAACATTAGCCTGTTCCTTGACACTGGCCTTGCTCACTTAGCAAGGTCGAGGGCTTATTGTAGTAGCGCGCCGTCAGCAACACTTTGGATTGCTCACCACGGCTTCCAGCCCGCACGGCATTATTCTTATTCTTGAGGTCACTTCCCTTAATTGCGCACACTTATTCACAGAGCTTCGCCCACTATCCCTTTGCATCCAGCACCTTTCGACACCCGTCCAACGGTCTGACACATCCATTAAACTTTCCCCAGTTCAACACCGCCCTCTACACACACCCTCATCCCCCAGTTCAGCCACCCCCGCACAAAGGGTCTGAACAAAGTTGGTGGAGACGCGGGTAGTCTCCGTTTGGACAGGAATTCAACCAACGAATTTCGAGACTATCGATCCAGGTACCTAACTCAAAAAATATCCAAGCAAGTAGCGGATTTTTTTTTGTAGAGAGCAATAATTGAGAGAATTTTTTACGCGGGCCACAGTAAATTATATTATTCCCCCAGCCCACCCTATAGGGTAATAACTAGAAAAACCTCTCGTAGAGGAAAGCGAGTACGCCAGAAGTAGAGAATTTTTTTCCTGCTATCACAGATATATCCACCTATTTAGCGTGAAAATATACACAATGGGATAAGAGGCAAAGGAAATTCTAGCCCTCTACACTACAGTAAGCGTTCAGCATTTTAACACTTTTATACACTATACCAACATGACGTCACTTCCCCACCTAGCCATGCTCAAGAAAATTGCAGGGTATCAAAACCTGATAGCATGGCAGAAGAGGATTCAAAGAAAACAGGACTACCTGCGTAGAACGCAAGAGCTCCTGCGAGCTCAATACATTAGAATCCTGAAGGCACTCACACGCACACATGGTACAGGCACAAACAGGAGGGCTTGCAAAATCAGGGCAAAAATCAGAATTTTACGGGTCCAATTGAACCGGACACACTGGCGCCTACATTTACAAGATGATTCAATATATGGGGAATAATATAGGCTCAGGGACGAACACATCAGGGTAAATACAGACAACACGAGGGTGGCCGACCAAGCCAGGGCACTCACCCAAGAGTATGCTAAGATATGGGGTGATTACACAGAGTTGCAAGCTAGCAACATCTTATTCGAACTAGCAGCAGGACGGTCTGCAAACCCTACAGATGGTGAACCTCAGGCATGTGCATTTGATACACGAGTTGCTTTCCATGCAACTGAAAACTCATGTATCAATTGCACATACATGAAGCACGCAGACTGTCCTCTGAACGACTGCGAAACCGGGACTGGCCGGCCAAAAACATTGGCTTGAACTGCCTATCCCTCTGCTCCTGCATATTACTGCAACATAAAACATTTGCCGCGCTGTTGCGCGCATAAATGTTCTCAGACAGGGAAGTATTACACACGATCCCCGCACCAAAACACACCCTTCTCCTACTGCTGAGCTCTCACATCTGAGCTTGTAGTGATTTTTGGTTTTATGGAAATTTAAGATGGCAACATGAAAGATGCGAGGAGTTTGATTGTGAAATATAAAACTGGGAGTATAATATGCCACTGGGAATGAGAACACTGTATAATGATAAACCGTTGGATGACTTAATTCCTACAGAGAACAACTTTATTTCCCTCCACAGTTGTCTATCCCTCCACCATTCATTTCCTTCTTTCAATACTTCTTTTTCCTTTACTCCTCTCTTCTCTATGCTTTCTTTCACCGTATCCATCCACCTCTTTTATAGGCCTTCCTCGTGGTCTTCTTCCTGGTATTTTCTCCATAAATATACTCATGGGTACTTTATATTCTTCCATTCTCATCATATGTCCGTACCACTTCAGCTTACTGGTCTCTATCTTGCCTTGCAGTTTTGGGAACCCAGTTCTCTCCCCTAATGTCCACATTTCTGACTTATCCCTCCGTGTCTTCCCAATTATTCCTCTAAGGAACTTCATCTCGGCTGCTTGGATTCGTCTTTCATCGCGTTTCGTTGTGGTCCAAGTACCTGCTGCATATGTCAAAATTGGTGTGTAATACATTGAGAATAGAACTTTCTTGCATTTCTCTGGGACTTCCTGGTTCCATACTAAACCTGGCAGGCTGCTGCAACGAAAAAAAAATAACATTGGATCTATTGTTGGTTGGTTCCTCAGTTTAGGGGCTGCGACAACCCGGTCATGTAGCCCCATGTACTTGGGTGTGTGTAGAATCGTCTGAAAACAGGTGTTAATTGTGATGGCTGTATTAGTGTGTTTTATCTGTAATTCAGGTAAGGACTGCATACTGAGGGAATTTTAATTCTCTTAAAAAATCCGATAACTTCGGCCGGGTTTGAACCCGCGATCTTGGGATAGGAGTTCAGCATGCCGCCAACTATGCCACCAAAGCCACCTTGGATCTATCGTGCAGTGGCCTCGAAAAAGGAAATGACTAGTGGGAAGAATGTCATGCCAACAACTCCCCAACCTTGAAAGAAAGGACAGTTGCTGCAGACCTGCTTTGTACGACTGCATCCACATGACCGGCCTAAAAAAAAAAAATGTTGTGCGTTTTAATGCAGAATTTGTCAAGTTTAATAAGCTTCCTGCTGATAAATTTACGTTGTACATGTGCACCCATATTCGACTGATGCCTATTATTATCCAACTTGCATGCTGTATGTGGGCATTTGGCTAGGATGGGAAGGGGAAGTGTATGTAGTGTACTGTACTATACGACTAACTTGCAGCACAAATCTCTTTGATGTCCTTGGGGGGGGGGGGGGGGGGGGGAACCAAATGGATCATGTATTCTGAATGAGAGGCATAAAATTTTAACTCTGCCCATATGCAACAATATTTTTTAGCGTGCATACAAATTTGCACCTCATGCTAAATAATTTGTTTTTTAAATGTTTCTCTTGGAGTGTGTGGATCTGGCCGATCTGCGAAGGACTCTTAAACTGCCTAATACCCTCTCCCTTATTCTCCGTGATGACGGGCCGTCCGTAGACCTCGTCATCCGGTTCATGAGGGAGAGTGGTTACTTTTTTAAGTTTTAATGTGTAGTTAAGACTTTTAATTAAGGTTACGTTTGTTTTATGTTTTTTATTGTGTTCATCTATTATATTGTTCACTATGCCTTATTTGTTTTATTCTTTTTTACCATCCGCCTTTTATTCTTTTTATTCAAATAAGGGATACTTTTTGGGGATCACTGTCTATTTTATAAACACCATTTTCGTTTCATCCATGGCAGTAAGCTGTTTTTATCTTCATCCTTTCATTTCACGCCATTTCATTTCATTAGGGGCCGATAACCTCGATGTTAGGCCCCTTAAAACAATTATCATCATCATCATCTTTTTAAATGTGTGAAACTGTGCTGAGTTGGTTCGCTTCCCCTTGACAAGAGGGTGCACACAGCATGGATGATGAACCTCTTGGCCTGCACCACTGTTAGTTTCAGGTGTGGATCTTCTGGCCACTATAAGAGTAGACTACTACTCGCGTGAGCACTTCCTCTTAATACTTCTCCGCTAATTAACCCGATTCACTGATGTTTTGAGGCAGATTTACCAGAATACAAAAGAAAACAAAAACAAAAAACTTCGAGCATGACAAATAAAATTAAGCCAGGTGGCGAGGCTTATGTTCCAAACAGACCCAGCCTGGGGCTGGAAACTGTACAAGATGATGATGATGATGGTAATGAAAACACCTCTCTTTAATATTTTCCCTGACATTAAACATGACCAATTTGATGTGCATGAACTGGTAATTGCTCATTATAACATTCGGCAGTCACATGACCTACTCATAATACCTCAATACTGCTCTTTTAAAAATGTTTTGTATCAAAATTTTTCGTTTATTAACTTACCCAAAATCTCCTATTCCAAGACCTTAAAATTTACCAAAAAAAAAAGAAAAAATGCGCTGATAAGCAAGTAAATATGGCACAGTTCTGATTCACCGCAATGGCAAGAAATTATACTGTAATTCACTATGTGTGTAGCGATGGAGGACAAATGGTAAAGCTGCACTGTTAGTAACTTATTTACTGTGATGCCGGCCAGGGGCAGCGCCTCATTAAAATTCTAGGGTGGGCCAGATGATACTATTGTTGTTTCATATTAAATATTGGTTTATATTTGGCATTCATTGTTGCCAATATTGCCATTATCATAATTCCACATAACAAAACATTTGAAGCAAGTTTAAATAAATAGTTCATGCGTTAAAAACTGTACTCACATAGCTCCATATTTGTAAATATATTCTCTCCTGTGCTTGGATGAAGCAAATTTATCTATAAGCTTGGTTGATGAGGTCCTATTTTTTTTAATTTCTAACTTTTTGTTCAGAGCTATAGAAGAAAATAGATTTGTTAATAAAAATTCCATGTTATTTTCCTATGTCGCATACAATCGTACCTTGCCACAAAAGTTAAAAACACATTAATTAACTTCAGAACTCACTAACACAAATGTACTGTACTTGGAACATCAGACAACTGAAAATGTATAAATATATTTTTGTCCAATATCAGCAAGGTGTTGAAGCCTCCGTGGCTTAGGCGGCAGCACGCCGGCCTCTCACCGCTGGGTCCGTAGTTCAAATCCCGGTCACTCCATGTGAGATCTGTGCTGGACAAAACGGAGGCAGACAGGTTTTTCTCCGGGTACTCCAGTTTTCCCTGTCAAAATTTCATTCCAGCAACACTCTCCACTATCATTTCATTTGTCATTCATTTAATCATTGCCCCAGAGGAGTGCGTCAGGCCTCGGCAGCCGGCACAATTCATATCCTCGCCGCTAGTTGGGGGCTTCATTCATTCCATTCCTGACCCGGTCGGAGACTGGAAGCAGGCTGTGGATTTTCATTTCATCAGCAAGGTGTTAGTTATTGTTGTTTTAAGGGGCGGAACTACGAGGTCATCTGCCCCTATCAGCAAGGTGCGAACAATAGCTGAATACCTGTTTAAAGGCGTGGGGTGGGGTGACCCTTCTCCCGCAGTCTGGTTTAACAGAGACGGAGGCAGGAAGTGACATGGAGAGATCTTCTATTTCACTTCAAAGCAACGCTATGGGCCCAATCTGCTGGCCCTTGAAGAGAGAGAAAATTCCCTTCATAGCACTGAAGAATTCGCGTGCAAGACAGTGCTATGTCCACTGTTTCCTCACCCGGCCCATTAAGCCATATACTTTACATGGGACTTTCTCTGGAGCGGCCCATGCTATGACGATACACCATACGAGACTGTCAGGATCTTAAGCTAGGGATGAGCTATGTACAATAAATTCTTTTTAGAGATTCTAGGAGGGTAAAACACTTATTTTATGTTGAGTTTTTGCAGTTTAAAGTAATTTTAAAAAACATTAATTAAACAAATTATTTGCAATGCTGTCTAATGGCCCTGGGTGGGCAGGGCCCATTTGGCCCTTAATGACGCACTGTCCCTGGCATTAGTGAAGGCAGCTACTGCTGTGGCAATTCAAATGTGTTGGGACAGGAAATGGAAATAAATCAAGGAAAAAGTAAGAGATGATTATGATAATAATTGTTGTTTTATAACATCTAGGTTATCGGCCCAATAGTAGAAGCCAGCCATGGAGAACAACTTAGTTAACTTAATTAATTCTGTAAGAACAGCATCAAGGGATAAAGGTAAGAGTTAGGGGAAACTAAGGAAAGGAAGAAGGAAATACGAAGAAGAGGTATGAGACCCAAAGAGGCAGGATCAAAAAGTAAGATAGATAAACCACTTCATAAGGAAAAAAAAATAGAATGCAAGTAAACTTGTACTCTGTTATCTAAGATAGAATCGAGATAAACTGTGAAGAAAGAATACGATGTATGCAGGATGGGTAGAAATAGAAGGAAACATCCTGTAAAAGTACTGTACTATTCTTCTTCGTCGCTGATGGTGACTAAAATCCTGCAAAAGTGACTGGCCAGCATGGGTTCTGAATTTAGTTCACGCATGCACGAGATGGAATATCACATTCAGAGCCTAATTTTCTATATTACAGTAAGAACAGGAGGGAACAACCTTAGCTTATGGTCCCAGAGGTTGAAGGCCATAATTAGTGTTAGTGGTTGTAACTAGCCATATTACAGACTGAAGAACCATAAAATAATTGAAAATAGCTACCGAAATCACAATTTCAACCATAAGTGACATGATTTTCATATTTACACCACTAATTTTCAATAAATATTTATTGGTCTTGCAGACCATTGTGGTTCTTTACTCAAACTCCATTGATTGTATAAAGAGTGTTTCAGCATTTTATGCCCGCAAAATGACAATCTGATGGTATTCTGGATGAAAAATAATTTTTGTCCCTTTCAAATCAGTAAAATTGAAGAGTTGCTCTTCTTTTGGTGGACTTAGAACATTTATTACATGACTAGTGCTATATAAAAGAAGTCTTCTTCTTCTTGAGAATGCTAGTGATGAAAAATTCACCAGCCTTGTACGAGCTGCGTACCAGTGGCCCGCTAGCGGTGTAGAGAAATCCTAGTTGATTGCCTACATCTTCCCAGTGTTTGAACTTCGCTGGTGTCACATACTCCACGACCTTAAGGTGTCGCTTTGTTGGCTGCATGTACTGACCCAGAGTCAAGCAATCAACTCCAGATGCCCGCAAATCTGAAGGAACACAATAAATACGGATCTGGTAACATATAAATTTCCATAATGACAAATGCACAGGTATCAATATGATATAAATAGCATTGTATAATGTAACTATGAGTTGGGGCATAAAATCATTACAACTAATTTTTATTTTGAGCTTGCAACCGTGGATGGAGTCCCGAAGCGATTATTTACTGAGAAAGTCACGGGAAGGCGCCAAAGGGGAAGGCCGAGGATGAGGTGGATGGATGCAGTGAGGGAGAGCGTTCAGAAAAGAGGAATGAGAGTGGAGGATGTACTGGAAGAGGGACGAGAGTGGTGGAGTAACAGAAAAGTATGGAGGTCCTTGATTCACACCCCGACCCAGATAACTGGAACCGGGAAATGAAGAAGTAGAAGAAGAACCGTGGATGGCAAATGTGGCATAGACAAATGAAAGGATATGTATAATGTAGACTAAGTAGGTAGGGATCACCTATACAAACTCACTAACACCATTGTACTATGCAAGTCTATTATGGTAAGTGGAAGCTTCAATACTACAGCAGCATTACAACAGACGCACACACCCATTCTGCAGCAAAAAGCACCAAAGGCTTCAAGGGGAGGCACTGCTCCACCATATTCTACACCATTTCTGAATTGGGCCATCGGTTGTCATGCAGCATTTGCAATGGCGGAACCGTCTACAGCAGGAAATCCTGCTACCCGTAACTGTTCAGTATAGAAGACCATTATATCTGACAGCTTCTATCAAATCTCTGTGGCACCCCTTGGCATTTCTCCCTCAGGGAACGGCTATTTTGTAGAGATTTGAAGTCATTATTGTTCAGTGTTGCCTGTACAAATTGACTTTTTGTAGCTTTTCAGTTGGTCAACACGATTGTGCCCAATTGTCCCATTTAATTGTGAGTGGTACCTATACTAGAGCCTTCCTTCCTTCCGATTTGAAGTTTCAGTGATACGTCACAACTACACTCTAACCAGCCAATCACAGGCAGCCATTCAAATGGATATATCGATATAAATCGAGTTTCGCTGACGATGTTGCCAGCTAACTTCTTGCGTTCACATGTTGTTGTCAGCTGTTTGCACTGTGCTCTGTTAGTTTCATTGGCGGTCTTTGTGTATTCTCGTATTTCTCGTATATTTTTCTTTTGATATTATTCTAGTCTGTTGTTATTTAATAGCTTAGTATTTGTTTGTCGTTTGACATAGTGTAGTATAATTACGTGTAGTTGTAGGTTAGCTTTAGGTTAGTGAGTGTTTGTGTTATTTCTGTCGTGCGTGTGTGCAATAGTATCATGCCGGGGTCTAGCACGCGAAAGCCAAGCGCCAAGAGAGGAAAGGCCTAGGCCTAGGACAAGGGACTCCACTAAGGAGTCAAACCCGGGAGATGATTAGTAATGTGCGAGAGTGCTTTGAGAGGGAGAAAGACAATGGGGAAACTCTATTACCTGTTGCTCAGGCAGTACAGAGAACAGCTGATGCGACTAAGGTTCATAGAAGCACAGTAATAGGAATTGGGAAAGAGAAATTCCATGCGGAGGAACAGGCAGCCAGACCATCTAAACTAGAAACGCCAGGCAAGAAGAGAAATAGGCCTAAAACAGTGACTGATTTGGATGCTTTCCAACAAGACGCTATTCGCCGTCATATTTATGCTTATTACCGCACAAAAGAGCATCCGACAATTGAGAAATTACTCCGTTCTCTTGACAATAGCGATCTTTTTCACGAGGGTAAATCTTCTCTGAAAAGAGTAGTGAAGGATCTGAGATTCAGATATAAAAAGGTTAACGGGCGGAGAATACTAATGGAAAGAAGTGATATTGTAACGTGGCGGTGCAGATTTTTGAGGGAGATTATGAATGAAAACTTTGATTCTATAGTGTGGCTGGATGAAACATGGGTCAACGCCTCTCATTTCCGGGGAAAAGCCTGGACAGATGATTCCATGGAAGGTACATTGGCAGTGCCTGTTGGGAAAGGGGGGGAGAATAATTGTAATTCATGCTGGTACGTCACAAGGTTTCGTGCTGAATTCTGTTCATGTGTTCCGATCCAAGAAAACTGGTGATTATCATGAGGAGATGAACAGTACCACATTCCAGAAATGGTTTGAAGAATTGCTGAACAACTTGCCAGAGAAGAGCACAATTGTTATGGACAATGCCCCATATCATAGTGTCATTCACGACAAAGCTCCAACAACGGCAGCAAGAAAGAATGGGCTCATTGAGTGGCTGACGAGCCACAACATTCCTTTACGTGATGACATGAAGAGAGGGGAGCTCATGAAACTCGTGAAACTGAACAAGCCACAGTTTCCAGTGTATGAAGTGGACGAAATTGCTAGGCGACACGGACATAAAGTTATCCGACTTCCCCTTTATCACTGCAATTTCAATGCAATCGAACTTATTTGGGCCCAGGTGAAAAATTACGTCGCCGTTAATAACAAACTCTTCACGATTTCATAAGTAGAAATATTTCTTTCACAGGCTGTGGACAATGTTAGGGCGGATGATTGGGAGAGAGTCGTGAGACACACGAAAGGAGTCATTAATGAAGCTTGGGAGAAGGAAGATATTATTGTTGAAGACGTGGAAAGATTTGTCATTTCTTTGGGGTCAAGTGATAGTGATAGTGATGGTGATAGTTCAACAGACGGCAATAGTGACTCCGAAATGAGTGGTGTGTTCCCTTTATAGGCTCCGGATGCGAGGCTGCAATGGTGAGTAATTTATTTGTTACAATTTTGCTCTGCTTCATTATTAACCGCAGTATATGTGTAATTTCTGCTACTATGTACTTATTCACGAGTATGATGTGTGTAAACATGTCTGTTCACATTACGAGAGTTTTGTTAATTTTATGGCTATAATCATGTACGTCAGCTGATTCGCGTTAGTGAACTGGCAACACCGTATCGCCAGCCGGTGAACTGTCAAGTCGGAATAACGATGGCGGCACTATAGTACATGTAATATTTTCCAGGAGTGTATTTATATATTTGTATCTTGTACCCCACCCATTCATTGGGCACAATCGTGTTGACAGACTAAAAAGTTACAAAAAGTCAACGCTCTTTGGATATACAAACGCTGTTCACATCTGGTCACAGCCATTCTGCAAGGTTGCTAACTCACATCCGTTTTATTAATGCTCTCTGTGCACTAACCGTGATTCACAGAGCCATCTAGCAATGTGGGCACTGTATTAGCTCGCATATAACTCCCACTTTTTTTTACCAAAAAATGAGTGTGAAAATGTTTGTGATGTATATGGCGCGAAAGAAAGACTCTATTCCTAAAAAAACAAACTAAATTTTGCGTTATTAAAACAAGACAACCGGCATACGTTCTAAGAAGCTTGCTTTAAAAAACTAGGAAAGACAAAGTAAGAAATGAGAAGATTAGAGAACAAGCTGGAATAAATCAGTCCCTGAAGGAGACCATAACTAGGGCACGTTTGCGATGGTTTGGTCACGTCAAACGTATGGCAGAAGGAAGAATTGCAAAACAATGGTTGCATACTGAGATTACTGGAAAGAGACCTGTTGGAAGACCTAGGAGGAGATGGCTGGACCAAGTGAAGGAAGATATCACATCCAAGGGAATCAACTGGGATGAAGTCTTGAAGGAGCAGTGGTACATGAATAGACTAAAATGGAGAGCGCTCGTAAACCACACCCGGGAAACTGGAGTGGAAATTTGATGATGATGATGAACTGGCATACTTACCCTATTCGTTGTCACTACCGTTACTGCTGCCAATCTCCGCACATGCATCATTCGGGTCATCATCCCGACTTCCTTCCACGCATTTGCAATGCCCGTCTTTAAGAAGCTCTTCACAACAACATCCATCAACACCATAACCCATGCCCATATAACATAATCACGCCTTCATTATTTTGCCTTCTGGCGTCAGCTGATACCAGATCTTGACGTGTTCAAACCTAACAACTACTTATTTAGAGTGTAGAGCAAAGAGGATAGGTGTGGCACATCAGCGAAACAGCTGATGATCACACCCCATATGGTTCTGTTACTGCGTTGCCACATTTGAAAACACCTTACATATTACTGTCGACCAAAGTATTATGTGTACTCGAGTTTGAAGGTTGTTTGTTAAGTAACCAATAGACCTACATAAAATCCAATAACATCAACATTTTCGTCATTCTATTTTACATTAGTTCATGTAGGTTTGGATTTTTTAATTTATATTTTAATATTTTTTATCGCAGTTGGAACACAAAAAGTGCACGTTTTTAAGCGTGTTTCAACCATGCGTCACATTTAAGAATTATTATCTTAAACGCCCGTCATCAGATCGAATCCAAATTTTAACACAATATACGTTGGGATGTTGTATAACTGGTTTATTAATTTAAAAATTGTGTGTGTCCAAGAAACAAAGTTGTTATCATTGTTGTAAGGTAACTTTTTCTCGGCTCGGGGTGGTTGGAAAATGTAGTTCTTGGTTGCATTGTAATCGTTATGTATCAAAAAGTTACGCTGTTTGACTGTGAAATACGTAAATTAATTCACTTATTTTATATCGGTTTGTATTTGTACGAGGAAATAACACATGGTTCACCAGCTAGCCGCTCCGGGAAAAGCTGTACAGCGTTGCTGAGATGGAGCCCATCACTTCCTAGCAAGACGTGCCATGATGCGTGTGGGCACCATTTCGGCAACGCTGTACAGCTTTTGCCGGAGCGGCTAGCTGGTGAACCATGAGTTATTTCCTCGTACAAATACAAACCGATATAAAATAAGTGAATTAATTTACGTATTTCACAGTCATACAGCATAACTTTTCGATGTATAAGGATTACAATGCAACCAAGAACTACATTTCCCAACCACCCCGAGCCGAGAAAAAGGTACCTTACAAAAATGATAACAACTTTGTTTCTTGGAAACACACAATTTTAAAATTAATAAACCAGTTATACAACATTCCAATGTATATTGTGTTAAAATTTGGATTCGATCTGATGACGGGTTTTTGAGATAATAATTCTTGAATGTGACGCATGGTTGAAACATGCTTAAAAACGTGCACTTTTTGTGTTCCAACTGTGATAAAAATATTAAAATATAAATTAAAAGTTCCAAACCTACATGACCTAACGTAAAATAGAATGATGAAAATGATGATGTTACTGGATTTTATGTAGGTCTATTGGTTACTTCACAAACAACTTTCAAACTCGAGTGCACATAATACTTTGGTCGACAGTAGGTTAATGGTTTCTAATATGTCTTTCTGTTTATGCCAATAGCGAACATTAAATTCAGTCACACTGAATTCTCGACAAGCAACTCTATTTCCACGTTCTTGTACATATTGTATTACTTTAAGTTTAAACCCAGCCAAAAAACTTAAAGCCCGGCCTGCACAAGAAAACAATCACACTTGACTTACTTCCTCGGCGCTACAGCCTCTGTCACGATTCCTCGCCATTCGTCCCTTCTATGAGTTTTCTCCCACCATCTTCCAACCATCATAGTTCTCAGGTCTTCTCCTAAGTCTTGTAGCGGTCGTCCACGTCTCCTCTTCCCTTCCATAGTTCCATGTAATCGTTCGTACGTTCCATGTTACCATTGTCAATGTCATATCCTTTTTCCTTGTCCTTAAACATTTTCCAGGATCGTCATCGTTAACTCCATCCAAATTCCGAGGCTTCGTTGAGAGTTTCGTAACTTTTGAGGTTTTAAAGTGAGGGGTTGTTAGCCCCACGCCCAACCCCCAACCTGGAGGACCAGGGTACCGCTCTTAGTCTGGCTCACCACTTTAGACCTGTCCAGCTTGAGTGACCCTACCAGGAGCTTAAGCTCCCGCTGGCATAGTTCTGAAGATCGTTTGAGCTCGCAAGCCCCCAAAACACCCGGCAATAACAAATTGCCTTCTTCAAGGTGCAGTACCGGTGGGGGGTCACACGTAACTGAGAAACAATAAAACATTTAGAGAATACTGGTACTTGTCGACAATGCAACCGACGGACAACAAATACTGTGAAAGAAAGAAAAGTATCGCTGCCAAAACGAACATTAACATTGCGGGCAAGAAGTGTAATGTCCAGTGGGTGGGGGTTCTAACTTAAAACTACTACAATCATCTCTATGACAGTGCAGAAATTAATGTGGGATATGTGCAAGGAATTTGTTCCCTGCAATTTCAAATTTTAACAAATATTTCCATACAGAACCGACAGTAGTGGCTACGCTGGTTAAAGCACAGCATTAGGTCATGGGGCCAAGCTCTCTGCTGACTCGGTAGACGCGTGGGTTCGAGCCCCACCGTCGGCCGTCCTTGAAATGGTTTTCCGTGGTTTCCCATTTTCAACACCAGGCAAATGCTGGAACGGTACCTTCTGACAGGCCACGGTCGCTTCCTTCCACATCCTTGACCAGTTTCATTCACCATCATTCATTTCATCTCTCATTAACTCCTCTCAAGAGGTTGGCATCAGGAAGGGCATCCGGCCGTAAAAACCATCGCCACAAAAACTTCCATCGCATCTCATCCCCGACCCCGTTGGAAAACGGGAATAATAAGGGGTAGACATACATACATACATTTCCACAAAGAACTAAATTGCCTATTTTCATACATCCTACTAGTCTTTTCCATTAAAAATCTCCCGACAATGAAAAGGACTTTGCATGTGATGTACTAAATAACTTTTGGTACACGGCTTTTATCTCCACCAACACTATTACATTGTGACATTATGTGCTAAAATATAACTTGCAGTGTTGGTGAGTAAGACTCCTCCCACAAGATAACATATTTCTGTCATGAGTCACGGGAGTTAATTTTAAGGAAAGACAAATGCACAGCTTCTATGGTTTAGGAAAAGTAAGCTGCAGAATTCAATACCATTAGATAATGATTATTATTACAGCCCATCGTACGAATCTTCTCTTCAATCGAGTTAACAGGATACGAGAAAAGAAAAAGGTAAGGTTTTAAAATTTCGAACTGATGCCATCTTGAATTTTTGAAAACAATTGACACCATTAGAAGTCTCAATATTAAGCTGTTATGAAGATTCACTATGCGAAGTTCCATTGCTCTCGAGTGATTAGATTGCCAGAAAAGTCATTAAAAATATTTGAAAATCACTGGGCTTCCATGTTGTTTATGTGTTTCTCAGGATTTTAGAAGTTCCATATATACTTAATAGTCCCCCAGGTATAACCATGCAACATTTCAGTTTGATTCCTTAAATAGTTACGGAGATATCGTGAGCTGATGAAATATATCGCATAGCCGCCATGGTGGATTGTTTTATTATTATTATTAATCCTGATTGGTCACATTGGACCACTTGAGTCGTTCCACAATTAAAGGTAGTACTGCTTGGTTCTTGCGCTCTTTCCAGTACTTTTTCATTCTTTCAGATCGCGATTTTCTCAACTCATCTGAAATCTCCATAGGCTTCGTCACCTTTCTTTAAAAACCTTGTAAGTCTGAATTTTCTCAACATTGAATGTTACCTCTTTCCTAATCAGAATTCAAAGCAGAATCGGAATTTAAAAACCTCTTAAGTCTATATTCGACAGTCTTTCCTCTGGAGATGAAGTTAAAAACCTCTTATGTCTAATGGTCGGAGAGTTCTTATTTAAAAACCACGTATGTAAGACATACGACGTTTATTTTGCTTTTAGGACATACAGTACGTGGTTTCTAAAGAAAGGTGACGATGTGTCATTTCTGCAGAAAATTTGTGAGTTTTAAGAATGGAGTTAATTTTATTTTTCTCCTCGGCATCTGTTATCTTGAGTCCAACTGCTTTGAGATCTTGTTGGATTTTTTGGATCCATTTTCCTCCAGTTTTCTTTCCTAGATTTCTCATCACCAGTTGGCGTACAATTCTGTTTTCTGGAAGCCGTAAGATGTGAAAAAAATATGAAATTCTTGTTTTCTTCATTGTGCTGGTGATTGGATCAATCTTTCGATAAACAGTTCCATTTGGGAGAATCCTCCAGACTCCCTCAACCTGATACTTTTTATTTATGCACGTTCTAATGATTCTTCTTTCCGTTTTGAGGAGCTGATCAGTTCTTTGGATTGTTTTATATATAGGCTATAGAATAATATGCCAGTAGATGAATATGAATGCTAATTCATTATACCAATCTCCATTTCTATTGCATGATTAGGACATGAGAAATAAAAATTAGTTTTAAAAAATTTTGCACAGCCGCCACTTTTAGTTCTCATACAATTGAATTAAATTAGATGTCAGTATATCAATCCTTTTATGAAGATATACCGTGCCACGTTTCACAGCGGATGGATCATTAAGCTGCGACAAAAAATCTATTTATATATTAAAATTTTGCGTGACTGTCATGTTGGTTTTGTTATTGAAAGTCCCATAGTTGAACTTATTTTAATGGCCCCTATCTCTCTCTCTCTCTCTTAAGTTAACAGCCCTGGGGCTGGTTTGCAGCAACTCGCCAATCTTCTCTATTCTCCGCCATCAATATACAGTACAAAATTTCAGTTTGATTGCTATAATAGATGTGTAGATATTGAGAACCTGTGAATTATTTCGGATGATCACCATGTTGGATTGTTCTATAAGTAGACCATCGAGTTATGTACCAGTAGATGACGACTATTGCGTTGGTTCATTATACAGACGTTCACATGGATCTCATGACGAGGACACAAAAAATAATAACTTGATTTAAAAATTTTGCACAGCCATCTTGAGATTATGAAAACAATTGAATTAAATTAGACGGCAGTATTTTAAATCTTGTATAAAAATTGCCCGACTTCATCCTGATATGGCACACAATCGTGTAATATAGCAACAGAGAACCAAAATAGCAGACCCTACTAATTTGTGGTAAAAATGCTAAAGAAAAGAACATTTCTCGTACCAAGTTTCACTGGGCATGAATGATTGAATTCCAAGAAAATTCCATTTAAATATTTTAACTTTGCTTAGCCACCATGTTGGTTTTGTACTTAATATGTTTTTGAAAGTCACATAGGTGAACTTATAGTATTACCTTCTATCACCGTACAAAATTTCAGGGTGATATCAGGAACAGTTTTGGACATATAGAATGCCAGTGAAATATTTTGTGTGGCCACCATTTTGGGCTGGTGAAAAGTATTAAAATTTGTAAGGCACGGTAGATGTCATACAAGGCAGTAATTTGTCCTTACTAAGTTTCATTGAAATCGGGGAAGAGGAAGATGAACTGCAAACAGAAAAGGACTTAACATGGAAAGAAGTGGAAGATGCAGTGAGGAAGATGAAAGGAGGGAAGGCACCGGGTGTGGATGAGTTGAGTGTGGAGATGGTGAGAGCAGCAGGAGAGGTGGGGATACAGTGGTTGTACCGAGTGATGAGGACAGCATGGAAGAAAAGGAAGACCCCAGAGGACTGGAAAAAAGGAATAATTGTCCCGATCTTCAAGAAAGGTAGTAGAACAGAATGCAGAAACTACCGGGGAATAACACTGATGAGTCATTGTGCAAAGATCTTTGAGAAAGTTTTGGAAAGGAGGATTAGGACAAGGATAGGAGGAGGGATGAGGGAAGAGCAACATGGCTTCAGAGCAGGAAGGTCCACAGTGGATTTGATTTTTGCTGTAAGGCAGTTACAAGAACAGGACTATGAGTATGGAACACATCTACTGATAGCCTTCCTGGACATTGAGAAAGCATATGACAGTGTATGCAGAAACAAAGTATGGAAGTCCCTGGAGGATAGAGGAGTAGAAAAATGGACTATAAAGAGGATAAAGGAGATGTACAAGGGAAGCGTGAGCTGTGTGAAAGTGGGAGGAGAGAGATCGGACTGGTTGGAACAGAGAAACGGCCTGAAACAAGGAAGTGCACTGTCACCGTTACTTTTCATTGTGGTGATGGATGACATAATGACCCGAGTGGCACAAGTAATTGGGGAAGGAAAGATGAAAGCAATGGTGTTTGCAGATGATTTGATGATTTGGGGAAACAAGGAGGAGGAGATACAGGAACAGTTGGACGTGTGGGAAGGAATAATACAAGGATATGGGATGAAATTTATCATAAATAAGAGTGAGATGGTGATCACAACAAGGAAGAAGGAAAGAACCACAACGGGAATAACAATTGGTGGGGAACAGCTGAAGAAAGTGGAGAGTTTCAAGTATCTGGGAAGCCTGATACAAGAGAATGGAAGAAACGATAGAGAAATAAATGAGCGGGGGAGACAGGCAGAAGCATTTCGGAGGAGTGCGAGAAGCATGTTATGGAGCAAGGATGTCCCTCAGAACAGCAAAAAGATCATATATCGGACGTACTATGTCCCTATCCTGACGTATGCCTCGGAGACCTGGGTTATGAAAGGAAGGGAGAAGAGCAAAATACAGGCCAGTGAGATGAGGTTCTTGAGAAGCAGTATTGGAGTTACAAAGATGGACAGAATAAGAAATGAGAGGACCAGAGAATTAATGAAGGAGGAACCATTACAGGATGATATAGAGAAATCTAGACTTAGATGGTATGGACATGTAAAACGAATGGAGGAGAAGAGAATACCCAGGAGGGTACACGAGACGAAGTGGGAAGGAAAGAGACCGAGAGACAGGTGGCTGAAGGGGGTGGAAGAAAGCGTGAAGAAGAGAGGAGAAGACTGGACAAGGGTGGAGGCTGAGAGATGGTGGGAAGACAGAAGACGTTGGAGAGGCTTGTGTTCCAAACAGACCCGGTCAGTGGCTGGAAACTGTGCAAGATGATGATGATGAAGTTTCATTGAAATCTCTCCAGCCGTTTAGATCGGCCTATTTTTTCACAAGATGAAAATAGGCTAAAAATGGGTTGCGGGATATACTTGATGACGAGTTATATGGGAGCAAATATGGTACTATGGATGGCAGAGTTACAAGCAAGTATGCCATCTTATCCTACAATTGCATAATGAAAATAAAACGATTACCTTTGATTATGTCCAAACTCTTGTATTTAATAACAATCGTCATTATTGTCAGCTGATACTCTTGAGTATTCATATCTCTCCTGCATGAAACATTCAACCACATTGGCTGCACCTTATACAGGGTGGACTTGGTTGAGCCTGGGGTAGTATCATCGTCATCGGCTTTAACTCGAATCCGAGGATAAATCTTCTTCCTTCAGTCCAATTTGTGGATGTGCTTACGGTGACTAAAGAGTCCAATCCTGGCATAAAACAAGCGTCCACACAAGTCACATAGTATTGCTGGAGGAGGACGTGGTTGGGCTGCTCGAAGTTTCCTAGCTTGACGCTTGGCCTCTTCATGTGTGCGTCGATCCCTTTCAAACGTTTTTACAGTATCCGAGATGGTACGGCGCCAAGTTGATCGGTCTTCAGCCAGCATGTCCCAGGTTTATGAATCGAGACCTGTCAATTTCAGGGTCTGCTTAAATTGGTCCTTGTAGCGCCTCTTAGGACCACCAAGAGGTCTGGTGCCATAGCATAACTCACCATATAGCATTTGAAGAGGTAATCTGGGGTAGTATATGCCTCTGATGTATATCTACTTCCTACCTTCAATGTTCACGCTCAAATTGTGCAACAGCAGCTGCCGTAGTCAAGCGCCAGTGTTTGGAATATAGTCGCCCCAATTGATGTTCATAATATATCCATGCTTCTGGTGGTGGAAGCATTCTAATTTCTTCATATCACGGCGATATACTGTCCAGGCTTCACATGCATAGAGCAGGGTGGAGACGACTTCATCAATTTGGTGTACAGTATATACTCACATCATTATTCAGGAAGACTATGTGCGAGACGTCCGAAAGCTGCTCTCAACGTCCTTATCCGATGAGAGAATACTTTCAAGTGATCTACTTGTTCCAGAGGGACAATGGAGATACAAATACTGAAATCTGGGAAGGCAGTGTTAGGAATGTTGATGGTCAGGTCAAATCATTCATATGCCCTAGTGAAACAGTCGGCTGCCAGTTGCAGCTCCTCAGGTGTAAGAGCTGAAGAGGAATTGCATCTGCAAATTGCATGGGTGAGGTTTGTAAACCTTTCTGGGGCTAACTACGGTAAGAACCGCACAATCATCACAATCTATGCTAAATGGTCTTTTATTGCATCCCATTCAATAAAGTTATTCAAAGCCCCAACAACGGGGCATTCCTTTTCTCCAAGTGATCGAGTGTTTGGTAGAATCAAGCTGGTAGTAAAGTACCGAAACCATTCTGAAGATTTGACTGCCATTGAACTGGGGAATGATTGTCAAGTTACAGACTGGACAACAGCAACAATTGCAGTCTTAAAAAGTGCTGGCATGTAGCACTTAAAATTTAATGTCAGCAAGCATTTCATTCTAATGAAGGTACAAAATAAATCCCATGAATAATGTATTGGCGTGTGGAGAGCCTTATTACCAGACTGATGGTCGTATGGCAAAAAGGTGCCGAGAGCATTAACCTTGTGCCTCGCCAGCATCCAGAGAGTGTGGGTTCGATTCCCATTTCAGCCGTCCTGAAAATAGTTGTCGTGATTCCCAATTTCACCACCAGACAAATGCCGGGACGCTTCCTTTCAATAGGTCCTAGGCCAATCGCCTTCCAAAATCCCTTCCCTGACCGGTCCTGAAAATAAAATAAATGGCCATTGGCTGTAATAATCATAATAAAAAATTCCTCTCGGCACGCTGGAAGGCTGAGGTAGATTTCACCGGGCAAACCAGGGGATAGGCGAAAATAGGCAAATATGCAGGTTTTCGTAGAAGGATCACACCTCATTTATTGCGAGAAAGTATTTTACAAATTGGAGCTTAATTAACTTTGTTTTTCGTCTTTTTATGCACATTTTTAATATTTTATTGTCTTATGGGAACCTTCTCGACATTTGGGGTCCATTTTTAGCCTATCTTCATTTAATAAAAAAATAGGCTTATGATATCACCTTTTGTCCATGTGTGTGTGCGTGTGCGTGTGTGTCCCCCTCTAATAAGTTCTAAACGGCTGGAGCGAAATCAATGAAACTCGGTAAGGTTATAGCACCATTTCGGCCGACACCGACCTTCAAATTATACTATGTCTCACCAATCCAACATGGCGGCTGTGCGAAATATTTAACCACCATTCAATAACTCCGAACCTATTACCGATATCACCCTGATAAAGAGCACTATCGGTACTACAAGTTCACCTATGGAACTTTCAAAAATCTGGTAACTATTAAACCAACATGGCGGCCAAGAAAAGTTCCGTCTTTTAAATAGACGTTTCTCGCGATTTAACCATCCAAACACACTGTAACTTGGTACCGCAAATATTTTTACATATTGTAATGCACTGGCATCTAATTTAGTTCAATTGTTTACATAAACTCAAGATGGCGGCTGCGCGAAATTTTAAAATTAAATGTTTATTTCTTGTGTCGTAATCATGCGATTGAAGTGAAAGTTTGCATAATGAAGCTACACAATAAGTTTCCTTTAATGGTACATACCTCTATGGCCTATACATATAACAATCCAAAATAGCGACCATCCGAAATATTTAGACGGTTCTCAATATCTACGGATCTTTTACAGCAATCAAACTGAAAGTTTTTATGTTCATAGAGGCTATGAACATATGTTCACCTATAGAACTTTCAATAACCTGGTGGGCACAAATCCAACATGGCGGTGACGCGAATTATATATTTAAATGGACGTTTCTCGCGATTTAACCATCCGAGTACAGTGAAACTTGGTATGGTAAGTTCTTATGCAAATATGAATCCACTGGCATCTAACTTATTTCAATAGTTTTCATAACCACAAGATGGCAGCAGTGCAAAATTTTAATATCTCGTTTTTTACGTCTTGTGTCATAGTCATGCGATTGAAGTTTGAATACTACATGCACACAATAATCTTCATGTAATAACACATAACTCTAAGACCTACATATATAAAAATCCAACATGGCAACCATCCGTAATATTAGACGGTTCTCAATATCTACGAATCTATTACAGCAATGAAACTGAAATTTTGTATGTTGATAGAGGCAATTAACATAAGTAGGCCATGTGAAAATAGGCTTTAGTTCTTCACGGAACTACTTATTATACTCGGGGTCACACTGTCCTTATGCAAGGTTTCGACTCTGGTGTGTAACTATCTAATGGTCTGTTACTTCTTCACGCAAAATTTTATCTCCCGCAGAGCTGTTGGTTGGTTTCTCAGTTTATGGGCTGCGACAACGCATTCATGTAGCCTCGTGTACTTTGGGTGTGTGTAGAAGCTGTCTGATAAACGGTGTTAACTGTGATGGCTGTATTAGTCTGTAATTCAGTTAAGGACTGCAAACGGTCAATTTCAAGTAGTAGTTCCTAATTTTGCTACCAAATACTACCATCAATGACATCTAGCTGTGAACTTGACTACTAGATGCCACCACAACCAGCAACTCGCAACGAACGTTGGAACTTTCCCTCCTAAGGAAAGCGTACTGAGGGATTTTTAGCGCTCGTAGATAATCCGACGACTTTGGCCGGCTTTGAACCAGCGACCCTGGGCATAGAAGTTCAGCATGCTACCAGTTACGTCACCGAAGCCGTTTCCCACAGAGTCAGATGGAAAACTGAATGTGATCTCGTGCAAGTGCGTTGTCATGGCAACCTCTGATGGCTCTTGGCATTTTCTTATAATTAAGAAATTGTTTTTCTCATCCCTTGGCGTAATGGTGGGTCATATCAAAAATTCTTTCAGACAAAAGTTTTAGGTAATTATTAGGGAAATATTGTCCATTTCGTACGATTTTGATATGGTGCCTATTGAGAGAGATATGATTAATGTTTCCCGAAAACCCCACTTTTTCCCACCCCATTGGTCAATGGTTGGTGCTATCAAAAAACTTTTCAAACATAAATTTTTGGTACATAGTATGAACTTTGAATGGATTCGATATTTCACATAGTGATATTTCACTTTTCAGAAAAAAGCCTCCCATTTTCACCTCCTTCGACCGATTTTGCCCATTAACGAACTCGACCGAGATTTTATAGGGATACATATATGTGTACCAGAAGACTGGGAGAAAGGGCTAATAATACCAGTGTTTAAGAAGGGGGACAAGAAGGTGTGTGATAACTATAGAGGGATCACCCTCTTATCACAGATAGTAAAAAAAATACTGGAAAGGATATTAGAAAGAAGAATGAGAAGAAAGGTGGAAGGAGAGTTGCAAGAGGAACAGTATGGCTTCAGCAGTGGAAGATCCACAGTGGACCCAATCTTTAGCTTGAGGCAGGTGATGGAAAAGAACTGGGAATATGGAGAGGATTTGATCATGACTTTCATAGATCTAGAAAAGGCATATGATAGTGTCCCCAGAGAGAAGGTATGGGAAACCATGGTTAAGAAGAGACTGGGAAGAGAAATGTTGGAAATGGTGCAAGCAATGTACAACAACTGTGTTAGCAGGGTACTGACTCCAGTTGGAAAGACAGATTGGTTTAGGAACAAGACTGGACTAAGACAGGGGAGTGTGCTGTCACCTCTCTTGTTCATAATGGTGATGGATGAAATAGTAAAGGAAACAAAGGAAGCATATGGACATAAAGAAATGAAGTTACTGTTATTTGCAGATGATATTGTGGTCTGGGGAAGGAACACCGAAGAAGTGCAAAAACAACTAGATGCACTGAACAAAAATATTCAGAATTACGGCCTGAAAATCAGTATAGAGAAAAGCAAGACCATGGTGATGACAAGAGGGGAAAGACAAGGAAAGGGCACTGTGAAAATTGGAAGTCAGAGTTTGGAAATTGTGGACACGTTCAAATACCTAGGAAGTGAATTGATGCAAACTGGTAGGTTGTACATGGAGATTGGCAGGAGGGTACAGCAGAGCAATGCATTCTATCAAAGTGTACTTGTTTGGGATAAGGAAGTACCAAGGAAAAGCAAGGAGGTAATGTATAAAGTGTACTATGTACCCATATTAACTTATGCAGCTGAGACTTGGACCCTGACAAGCAGGCAAGAGAGTAGAATCCAAGCCAGTGAAATGAAATTCCTAAGAAGTATGATAGGAAAGACAAGGAAAGACAGAGTGAGGAATGAAGATGCTAGGAAGTTGGGATGGGAAAACTAAATGAGAGAATTGAGAAGAATAAACTAAGGTGGTTTGGACATGTAAAGAGGATGGAGGAAAATACACACATCAAAAAAAGTTTTGCATCACCTCGGTTCCAAGAGTTCCGGAACCTTTAAATACAAAGGGAATAGAGATCAACACAAACAACATTTCAGCTCGTTTTATTGCTCATGAGACCCACACATTGCATGTTGTACCATCATACAGCTAGACTTTCAGCATTTGTGGTCCAGATTGCAGTACACACCACTACCTCTAATACCCAGTAGCACGTCCTCTTGCATTGATGCATGCCTGTATTCGTCGTGGCATACTATCCACAAGTTCATCAAGACACTGTTGGTCCAAATTGTCCCACTCCTCAACGACAATTCGGCGTAAATCTCTCCGAGTGGTTGGTGGGTCAAGACGTCCATAAACAGCCCTTTTCAACATATCCCAGGCATGTTCGATAGGGTTCATGTCTGGCGAACATGCTGGCCACTGTAGTCGAGCGATGCCGTTATCTTGAAGGAACGCATTCACAAGATGTGCACGATGAGGTCGAGAATTGTCGTCCATGAAGACAAATGCCTCTCCAATATTCTGCCGATATGGTTGCACTATGGGTCGGAGGATGTCATTCAGGTATCGTAAAGCCGTTTCGGAGCCTTCCATGACCACCAGTGGCGTACGTCGGCCCCACATAATGCCACCCCAAAACATCAGGGAACCACCACCTTGCTGCACTCGCTGGACAGTGTGTCTAAGACGTTCAGCCTGACCAGGGTGCCTCCAAACACGTCTCCGACGATTGTCTGGTTGAAGGCATATGCGACACTCATCGGTGAAGAGAACGTGATGCCAATTCCGTGGGGTCCATTCAGCATGTTGTTGGGCCCATCTGTACCGCGCTGCATGGTGTCGGGGTTGCAAAGCTGGACCTCGCCATGGACGTCGGGAGTGAAGTTGCGCATCATGCAGCCTATTGCGCACAGTTTGAGTTGAAACACGACGTCCTGTGGCTGAACGAAACGCATTATTCAACATGGTGGCATTGCTGTCAGGGTTCCTCCGAGCGGCAATCCGTAAGTAGTGGTCATCCACTACAGTAGTAGCCCTTGGGCGGCCTGAGCGAGGCCTGTCATCGACAGTTCCTGTATCTCTGTACCTCCTCCATGTCCGAACAACATCGCTTTGGTTCACTCTGAGACGCCTGGAAACTTCCCTTGTTGAGAGCCCTTCTTGACACAAAGTAACAATGCGGACGCGATCGAACTGCGGTATTGACCTTCTAGGCATGGTAGAACTACAGACAACATGAGCAGCGTACCTTCGTCCTGGTGGAATGACTGGAACTGATCGGCTGTCGTACCCCCTCCGTCTAATAGGCCCTGCTCATGCATGGTTGTTTACATCTTTGAGCAGTTTTAGTGACATCTATGAACAGTCAAAGGGACTGTATCTTGGATACAATATACACAGTCAACGTCTATATGCCGGAGATCTGGGAACCGAGGTGATGCAAAACTTTTTTTGATGTGTGTAGAATACCAAGACAGATGCTGGAGGCGAAGTGCAAGGGTAAGAGAGCAAGAGGAAGACCTAGAACAAGGTGGATTGATTCAGTGAAGAACAGCGTAAGAAAAAGAAATCTGGACTGGGACAAGATCGTGGAAGAAGAATGGTGGAAGAAGAATGGTGGAAGGAAAGTGGAGAAGTGCCATAAATACCCCGACCCGGCAGGAGCTGGATAAGGGGAAATGATGATGATGATGATGATGATGACATATTATGTAAAAAAAATCAAAAGTGTTTGGTGCAAAATTGCGGTAGTTACTGTTTCCACAAGAAAGTGATATGGCAAGTACGCTCACGCGCTCCGCCAGTGACGGTTCAGTTGTCGGCTACCGCGCGCGCATATGTATGGCAGAATACGATGCTTAAAATCGGTATCATGCATTCTTACTCACCATGTTTACAGTAGATGCTGAAAATGTTCCTCAACCGCTGTCAAACATAATCGGCATCTCCTTATGAAGTTTCCGGTTAATTTAGCTTTAGGAAGGAAATAACGACCTTTACGTCTAATTTTATTGTTTACTGAACCCGTACGTTTGAATCTCTTAGCCCGTTGTTTTAGTGTCCAATTTATAGGAATTTCACTCGAAACTTTTCTCTTGTTCTAGCGCACGATTTCCTGCACTTTGTGTATGTATTGGGCAGATACACACGTTCACTTAACGAATATTTCACATAAGGCATTACAGCATTATACACAATCCCAACAAAACACTATACAATACGATATATAAAACACCCAATTAGCTCGGAGCTCACAAGTCTACTAGTACCGCAGGAAGAGCGTGGGAATATCCGGGAAATACGGCTGGAGACTGTGCGCGCCAACCTGTAACAGGTAGCTATTGGCCGGGGACCGGCGGCCTTGGTCGAGCGGAATCGTCTTGCCAAGGAAACAAGAGTTTAGTGCTTTTCAGTCGGTCAACACGAATGTACCCAAAAGAGATGGGTTATGCCCTAATCCTGAAATAAATTACATGAGATTAATAAAACACTAGGATGACCAGTTTCGATCGTCAAGCGATCATCATCAGATCCATTACACTTAGGCTACAAAATCTATGTTTGAAATACAGGTGAAAATATTTACAATATGTACAATTATTTAGTTGCAGTATTGGTACTGCAACTGTCAGTGTATGCTAAATGCAGTATATATGTTAGGTGAAATGCTAAATGGTGATAGCTATCCGGAGATTGTACTTTAGAGAGATTATATGGTTGTAAACTATGGTGAAACTATAAAAATTTTTAGGCTAACTACTTATCTGATTGTCTTCCGTACTACAGCTACTCGCAGTTTTCGTGCTCACTGGAACTCACTGTGTGGTCGACTGCGGTGGTTATCTTAACGACTGGTTTTTCCCTGCCTTCTCCCCCCTGTCCCTACGTGCTGTGGGGAGTGATAGCGATGTGTTTATGTGAGGTGTTGCCAACCTAGATAAGATGTATGTTATTGAATGAGGTGGGTCTACAACTATTAAAGACCGTGGATTAGCCCTCGCCACGCGTGGAGCATAACCCATTCGAACTAAGCGTTGATGGTCTTATGAGGACGTCCCGGCACCTTTAATACTGCCGCGAATATGGGCCTTGGTTTATTGCAGAAGAAAAGTACATCGTACACCTGATCCAGATAACATTTATCTATTAAAAACCCCCTAATTTCCCCCCTTTTTTATCTAGCTTGGCTGTGTCGCTAAATTGTGTTTTGTTTCCGACAAGGTGTGTTTTTTAGTAGCGTGAAGAGGGGTGAGCTCTCCATGAACGTGTGTTTATTTAGATTGTTGGGATTGTTTCGTTTGGCTAGGTGTATCTCGATTGCTTCCTTTATGTCGAGAGCTCTGCCTTTCGATTCGTGATGGATTATTTTAAGGTCCGACTCTATGTTGGTAAAGCTGTGCCCTGCGTCACACATATGTTCGCACACGGCTGAATGTGTTCCGTATCTTATCGCATTCCTATGTTCATTATAACGTGTGTCTACTCGCCTTCCACTCTGCCCGATGTAATTAGCTTGACAATCGGTGTCTTGGCACGTTATAGAATATACCCCTGACCTTGAATACGGGTCACGTTTATTTAGATTACTATTTAGGAGGTGCCTAGCGGTTGTGTTTTTCGTCGTGAAAGCTATCTTTATGCCTTGTTTTTTGAATAGGTTAGTGATTTTATATGTATTCGCATTCACATAGTTGAAACGCGCAAATTTTTTCTCATTACTGTCCGGTTTGGGAATCGTTTTATCTTTATTTTTATGTTTGGCTATAATTTGATTTATTTTGCTTGGCGAGAAGTTGTTTTCCTTTGCTATTTGCATAATAGTTCTTATTTCCTTATTATAGTTGTCTTTTGACATGGGTATGTTTAAAGCTCTGTGCACCATTGAATTGAAACCCACTAGTTTGTGCGTACTGGGGTGATTAGACTGATTGTCGATTGCATGCGAGGTTTGTGTTGCTTTCCGGAATATGGAATATGAAAGGTCGTTGTCTTTACGTTCAATAGTTATATCGAGATAATTTATTTTCCGGTCTATTTTGGATTCCTTAGTGAATTTGATAGAGTGGTGAAGGCTATTAATGGATTGGAGAATTTTTTCTTCGCTTGTTAGTTCAGTATCGTAGATGCAAATTACATCATCTACGTATCTTTTCCATATTACTATTCCCTTTGTTGAAGTCTAGAAAATGCGTTCTTAGAAAAGACTTCTATTCTAGAACGTGCCAAGACACCGATTGTCAAGCTAATTACATCGGGCAGAGTGGAAGGCGAGTAGACACACGTTATAATGAACATAGGAATGCGATAAGATACGGAACACATTCAGCCGTGTGCGAACATATGTGTGACGCAGGGCACAGCTTCACCAACATAGAGTCGGATCTTAAAATAATCCATCACGAATCGAAAGGCAGAGCTCTTGACATAAAGGAAGCAATCGAGATACACCTAGCCAAACGAAACAATCCCAACAATCTAAATAAACACACGTTCATGGAGAGCTCACCCCTCTTCACGCTACTAAAAAACACACCCTGTCGGAAACAAAACACAATTTAGCGACACAGCCAAGCTAGATAAAAAAGGGGGGAAATTAGGGGTTATTAATAGGTAAATGTTATCTGGATCAGGTGTACGATGTACTTTTCTTCTGCAATAAACCAAGGCCCATATTCGCGGCAGTATTAAAGGTGCCGGGACGTCCTCATAAGACCGTCAACGCTTAGTTCGAATGGGTTATGCTCCACGCGTGGCGAGGGCTAATCCACGGTCTTTAATAGTTGTAGACCCACCTCATTCAATAACATACATCTTATCTAGGTTGGCAACACCTCACATAAACACATCGCTATCACTCCCCACAGCACATAGGGACAGGGGGGAGAAGGCAGGGAAAAACCAGTCGTTAAGATAACCACCGCAGTCGACCACACAGTGAGTTCCAGTGAGCACGAAAACTGCGAGTAGCTGTAGTACGGAAGACAATCAGATAAGTAGTTAGCCTAAATTTTTTTATAGTTTAACCATAGTTTACAACCATATAATCTCTCTAAAGTACAATCTCCGGATAGCTATCACCATTTAGCATTTCACCTAACATATATACTGCATTTAGCATACACTGACAGTTGCAGTACCAATACTGCAACTAAATAATTGTACATATTGTAAATATTTTCACCTGTATTTCAAACATAGATTTTGTAGCCTAAGTGTAATGGATCTGATGATGATCGCTTGACGATCGAAACTGGTCATCCTAGTGTTTTATTAATCTCATGTAATTTATTTCAGGATTAGGGCATAACCCATCTCTTTTGGGTACATTCGTGTTGACCGACTGAAAAGCACTAAACTCTTGATTACTAAGGCAACACTGAAAATATGTCTTCAAACACCACAATTGCCAAGGAAAAATAAAGACCCTGCATGTGTATGTATATATACATAAATTATATATAAATGGGAAAACACCTGGAGAAGATTCAATAAATGCAGAAATGTTGAAATATTCAGGCGATGCCTTCAAGAAAAGATTTCTCAGATTATTGAATTTAATCTGGACGGGTAACAGGCCTCCAGAAGATTGGCAAAAGGCAATAGTAGTTCCTCTTCATAAGAAGGGAAATATTAAAGACTTGGAAAATTATAGAGGAATAAGTATACTTAACTCTGATACAAAATTTTTGCAAATATTGTTAAAGAAAAATTACTGAAACATTACTCTGAGGTGATAGGGAATGAACAACATGGGTTTAGAAAAGGTCGCACATGTGCAGATGCCTACTTCACCTTAAAAATTTTGATCGAAAAACACAGGGAGTTCAATTTGGAAACACACATATCATTTGTTGATTTTAAGAAAGCCTTTGATTTTGTTGACAGAAACAGACTTATTGACATATTGGCCAGGGATTGTGTCCCCCAACAGTTAATTGATAACATTTACAACATGTATAGTGGTACTCTTGTTGCAGTAAGGTTAAGTAATCATAAATCCGAGTGGAAGCCAATCAGCAGAGGGGTAAAACAAGGCTGTGGACTCTCTCCATTGCTATTCATAATCTACATGGATGCTACAGTAAAGGAATGGAGGTGTGAAAGGCATGGTTCAATACCTATCAACAGGCATCTAAGTAATTTAGACGCTATACTATTTGCTGATGATGTTGCATTGGTACAGCATCTGAAGATGATCTGCAGTGGTCAGTATTCAACCTCCAGAAAGTGGCATCAAAATTCAGCATGTGCATTTCTACTGAAAAGACTAAAGTAATGGCCTTTAAAGGTACGGACCCTATCCCCAGTAAAATTTGTCTGGATGGTAAAATTTTAGAAAGAGTTAACGAATTCAAGTATTTAGGATATAATTTATCTTTTCAAGAAGAATGAGACATAACTGCAAAAATAACTAATTATACCAGAACAACAGGAATCATCAATCCCGTCATGAAGCCATCTCTTGTCCAAAGGCATACACGCTTGCGTTTGTATAACACATTAGCCAGACCAACCCTATGCTATGGCAGTGAGGCATGGACAATAAGATCTCAGGACATCTCCAGACTCAAAGCACGCGAAATGACCTTTATGCGCCGAACAGCAGCCTATACTAAATGGGATCATAAGAGAAACGAGGATGTGCTGAAGGAACTAAAAGTTAAACCAATAACTACATACATTTGTGACTACCAATAGAACGGGAAGCGTCATGTCCAAAGGATGGAACCTGGAAGATTACCATAGGAGATCCTTCGCTACCAGCCACGGGGAAATAGATCGATAGGACGTCCGATGAAGAGATGGAGGGAAAGTGCAAGACCATAACGGGACATTTGGCCCAATACTTGGAAGGAAGATGATGATACATAAACTTTTGAATTGACGGTGGTTTTGGGATCTGGGGGATGTGAAACGCGAAGATATGTAGACATTTTCCGGAAGTCAAAACATGGTACCCATTGCAATAGTTAGCTTTCTAATGAAATCTAATTAAAAATAATTTCTATTCTTCTTCAAGGTGCAATAGAGATTTGCGTTCCATCTAACGTCAAAACAATGTTCCAAGTTCATCTACCAGATGGCACAAGCAGCCACAAATCTGTAAGTTTCAAGTAATGCAATCTTGATATACCTGTCAACTTCCGAGAAGATAAGCAGTTCTAAATCCATACATTAGATGGCGTCAGCCACCACAAATCATCAAACAGATTTTAGTTCCAAACTAAATACTTCACAATTCCGTTATCTTTCAATTTTAAATAGGTTTCGCTCACATTTCTAAAATTTAACAGTTAACAACGTATCAATAGTAATAAAAGTGTTAGTAAAACTGGTAAACTGGTGAAAAAGAATTTTCTTCAGAAGAAAATAGGCCTCAGAATTGTGATGCAATACCTACCTGAAGTGCACAAACATTCTACAGTGAATTGTGCCAAGATTGAACAGTATAATGAGTCCTTGAGGTAGAAAAATTACAACAGTTTGGTGAACTCGGCCTGTTTAGGTTTCCTGTGCCAATTAACTTACAAAAGTCATTGTTTATTTGTTGTACTTGTAACATTCCAAGTGACGTGTTTTCCTGAAGGCAAGGAACAAGTGTAGAAGAGAAGACCAGAATGAATAGGCAAGTGGAAGCAATAACATATTCAGCTGGGAACCCATGATCACCAATCCAAGTATTCCAATAGACGCTAACCCAAGGCTGAGGGGAGGGGATGGCGGAAAAATACATATGTTTTTGGCACTCATGTTGACAGGCATTGAACAGAATTCATTTAGGCAAGTACCCATGAACATTTCATTAAATTATCTGTTTGGTTTATGAGATATGCCTTCTTTTTCCATGCTGTTGCAAGTGTTAATTTACATAACACTTGGCATGTGAGCAGCATTCCAATTAAATGCCAATTTGAAGGGTAAGGTGGATTTTGAAAGGATTTATTATTTTCCTATCAGTTGGGGATTGGGTAACATATGGATAATAACCACACTTATGAAGGTTCTCACAATTACAGAGCTAAAACTGCTCCTTACCTTCCAGAGTCTGTTGGACCTGCTCATCTGTTTCACCTAATCCCAGCATGATGGACGACTTAGTCACAAGGTCAGGATTAAATTCCTTAGCAGCTTTCAGTACAGCAAGAGATTGCCTGGAACAGTAACATATTAAGGCTATAATCATAAAAATATCACAGCAGTTCTACTTCTTTCTTGGGCATCACATAATTATAAAGAATATTAAAAATAACATCTCAGCTTTAGTTGGAATCTTTGCTAAAATCAAGTGTTATGTAACAACTCAGACTCTTCGTGTAATATACAGGTTGTCACAAAAATATATGGCACAAAATGAAGGACACATTCCTCACACTTAGACGAAGAAATTATGTTATATTAACATTGGTCCTGAAACGCTTCGTTTCCATATAACACCTTATTGTCTCCAACTCATTAATCATGGAAAACACACAAGAACAGAACATACAGGCATAACACATGCAACTCTTTCTCACAGGAGATGTTTAATATGCTCTCCATGCGCATTGATGCATGCATCAACCCGCCGTCGTAGTGAATCTCGGATGCACTGATGTATCCCTGGAGTATTGCGTATGGTTTCGCAGCCTTCCATAATACGGGCACGCAGACTGAACATCTTTTACAGGGGCTCGATACACAAGAGCTTTCAAATGTCCCCACAAATGAAAGTCCAGTGGGTTTAGGCCCAGAGAGCGTGGAGGCCAGGCAATTGGTCCACCTCTACCTATCCATCTGTCACAGACGTAACCAACAGTGCTTGTTCCCCATGATTCGAACATTCTCTTCTTGTGTGTTTACCATGATTAAGGAGTTGGAGACAATGAGGCATAAATGGAAACAAAGCGTTTCCGGACCCATGTTCATATAACATAACTTCTTCGTGTACGTGTGAGGAATGTGTCCTGTAATTTGTGCCGTACATTTTTGTGACACCCTGTATTTCACAATGATGCAGTCTCGGCTCTCATACGTATGTTTCATCTCTCTAAGGGCTCTAAGGTTAATGTATTGATTACGAAATTAACTGGAAAAAAAAACCTGTATACATTTTTGTACAGAAGTTTTACATGGTGGCGGCAGACTTTGCCTGATATTGCAACAACATTCCCTGGTATTAATTTAGTAGATAATGTATTAATTAGTATATAATCTTGCTTATATGGTACCTCCCCTCTTGCCTCTCGATTCATTTAGAGATGATTTAGTCAGCGAGGGGAATCGGGCTATGTTTTTCAACGCGCCAGGTTGCGGCTGCAAAAATAATTCTCACTCGCTCGACGCAAAAGTTGTTGTATTTTAGATATGCATATATTTATTTATTTTTAGTTTCTTCAAATTTCCCTGAATTTTTGTAAACCTTTGTGAAATTCCCTGACATTTCCCCGATATTTCCAGAGAGACAAATTTCCCTGATTTCCAGGTTCTGTCGCCACCATGTTTTATATACAGTACATACCTAATTTTTAAAATTTTGAAATAGCCTTACATGAACCAGATCTGAGGATGTTGGCCTGACGAAGAAAACATGTCATCCAATTGAAACCCCTAATTAAGAAAAGTGTATCAATGTATAAAAGTATGTGATATTTTTTACAGGTTAGTAAATGAGAAAACGATTTTTTATTTCTTACCCAATTTAATTGGGAACATTAATATATTGACTGAATGAAAAGTGTGAGTGTAAACGTGAAAAGAGACAAGGTTTTGGATACTGAGTTGACACAAGCAGTAAATTTTGGTGTATGATATTGTTTTTCATCTAGAAAAATTAACTTTGAACTTTGAATCTATAACTTAGGAAATGAACTGTAACAATAACAGTGTGCTCATGTCAGCACAGGCTGACAAAGATGTACCTTAGCCAAGACAATTTTTTGTTCAATTTTGTCAAATCACTTCTGTCAATGCTACATTTTGTTGTTGTTAGTACTGTATATGTGCTTCAGTTAGCAAAGCTTTGAATTCATTAAAGTCAATTGTAGTGTGGTTTTGATATCTGGTTAATGTCCATTTATATTTACAGTTCCTGTTTAACTGGTGATCTTCTATAATGTAGTAAGAGCTTCCTCTAAACAGTTTTAATAATTGAAGAATTACTGTGTTTAAGGGGAATGTTACCGCAATATCCAAACCCATAAAACAACAACCAGCACTATAACCACCCATCCAGGATAAAATTCCGGCACCCTGTCTCTAGAACCGCAATAGTTACAAAGAATGTTAAACCTGTAGCAATTATATATAGGGATCTTATTTTAATATTCAACCAGGAGCAGAGAAGTAAGCCATTGATTGGTCATGTTCAGGGTTGATATGCTTTCAGGATTTCAAATTTCCCTGACTTTTCCCGGATTTCCAGACCAAAATTTAAGAAATTCCCTGACCACAGTATCGTTTATTTCCTTGACTTTTCCCGATTTTCCAGAGCAAAGTATAGAAAATTTATTAACCACAGGGACAACATTTACCTCGCTTTTCCTTAGGTTTTCCAAACCTAGCAAAAGTGCATTTACCTTTAGGAAACGTTGTTCTGTATGATTAAGATTAAGTTAGAGAAACTTATTTTAGACTAATTATTTGTGCAAGGCTATTCTCAGACGCGAGGAAAAATGTTGTAGTATATGAAAATAATAGTGATAAAAAAAAATATCCGAGCAATGTTTCATTATATAAACCGAACTTATATGTAGCTCTCTGTATAAGTTAACGCGTTTCTTTAAAAGTATAAAAACAAATAACAAAAACAACAGTTCCTTACTGTAATAAATAACGTTTATTACAATAAGAACAGGAACACATTTTTGGAATAAATGTTAATTTGCTAATATCAATTTAAAAAAAAATAACTGTGAAGAAAGCAATCAATCACCAATTCTTACTTTCTAGTCAATCACAATAAAAGTACCTAGAAACAGTCAACTGATACATTTTATTCGAACATTAGATATTTAATATCAAATGAGTTGTTTCAGTTAATATGCCGTCTTATGTACAAGAAGTTATGATTACCAAGAAGTTGCTCTGATCTTGGCCGTTTGGGGAGATTTCCTTTGTCCCCGCGGAAGATCACGAAATATATGCGACGTTACGTGATCGTCACCGAATCATGTCTTCGCAGTCAAGTACGGAGAAATATAGAGACATTACACGATCGGTGCTAGTCTCAGCCGTTTGACGCGATTTGTAGTTTTCATGATCTAACATGGAGAAAAATCGCGATTCACATAATCGGTGTCACTTTCAGTCGTTCGACGAGATTTCTATTGTCCTTGAGGTCGGACACGGAAAAATAGTATTAGTACGCAATCGGTGCCACTTCCTCTCCGTTTGACAAGAATCCAGTTGTATTCGTCATCGAATGCAGAGAAATATCGCGATGTATCGCAATCACTGACGCTCTCGTTTTTTTTACAAGATTCGCGTTGTCTCGCGGTTGGACACTGAGAATGTGATATTATGCAATCGGCATCGCATCCGGCCGTTCAACGATTGTCTGCCTGTCTATCTGTCCTGGTAGAATGGCGGAGGCAAGCTCGAGGTTATGCATGGTAAAAATTCACGAGCAGTTATGGACATGATGTATGGTCGGCGCCATGATTCCCGCTGTCCCTATGCTGTGGTTGGAAGTTCACGGTGGATCACGAGAAGAAATGAGTAACGCGAAGCTATGTAGTCTGTTATTTCTAAGTGGGTTGATGCACTTCTCGCACCCCGTACACTTTTAAGTATTCGGTAATGGGAAAAGTGGTGAGTAGGGTTCGGTATGTTTCGTGATGGGTGCCCAACCACGTTTGACTCGATTCCCGCAGTCCTCATGGACACAATCTCGCGACCGGGCATGCGTTTTATGACTTTTACGCAACTGGAGTCATCTCGGTCCGTTTGACGAGATTTCCGCAGGCAAGTCGCGCGGTCAGCCGGCCGTCTTGAGGATGTGATTTTGGAGGATGAACGTTCGAAGTAGGTATCTGATATTACGAATTATTCAAAGAGGATTGCACGAATAATACAAGAGGCACATTTTCTTGCGAATTCAAATTATACAAGTTTTCGAGATAACCGGTTAGATTATATATACAATGGAACCAAAGTTCGAAGGAAAATAAGACATATAACGGAGTTTCGAATAAACCAAACTGGATGTCGCAAATTTACGAGATGGATAGATTTTTAAAATATACCGTCGTCTATGTATTTCGGAGCATTTTTGCGATTTTTTTCGAAACTGTATCATTTCGCAAGATCGCGACTATAAATTATATCGCATTATTTCTGGACTTCAATTTGAGATATCCAAATTTAGAGGTCAATTAAAACTCAGCAATTCTTCTAGGTTTGTGCCGTGTCTTGTGTGGGGTTTCGCCTAGGACACCAAGCTAGGCTCATCGGCGGGCTCTTGGTGTCCCCGCCCGGACCCCCACAGGAGTGACGAACTGCGCGCCACCTCCCTTTATATAAGGTGCAACTGCACCACTTGACTACGAGAACTAAAAGCTCAAGCAGCCTTAACCTCCCTATGAAGGCTTCCAAAAAGATGGTATATTGGCTTTCACGGCCGGTGAATTAAAACTCAGCAATTCTTCTAGGGTGGGGGTCCGGGCGGGGACACCAAGAGCCCGCCGATGAGCCTAGCTTGGTGTCCTAGGCGAAACCCCACACAAGACACGGCACAAACCTAGAAGAATTGCTGAGTTTTAATTCACCGGCCGTTAAAGCCAATATACCATCTTTTTGGAAGCCTTCATAGGGAGGTTAAGGCTGCTTGAGCTTTTAGTTCTCGTAGTCAAGTGGTGCAGTTGCACCTTATATAAAGGGAGGTGGCGCGCAGTTCGTCACTCCTGTGGGGGTCCGGGCGGGGACACCAAGAGCCCGCCGATGAGCCTAGCTTGGTGTCCTAGGCGAAACCCCACACAAGACACGGCACAAACCTAGAAGAATTGCTGAGTTTTAATTCACCGGCCGTGAAAGCCAATATACCATCTTTTTAGAGGTCAATATCAGAAATAAGAGGTTTCTGTTGATTTCGGAAGTTATGGCGAATGAACGTCTCGCAAAAAGTCAGGTTTCCAAATAATACAGAAAAACATTTCACACAAAATTAAACTCTCTTCTTGATGCCGAAAATATACGTTGTACCGATGAATACAGTACCACTGAAGGTATCCTCAGTATGCATTTCCTTGAGGTCGTGCACGGAGAAGCCTACGCAATCGGCGCCGCTTGCGTGAAACTCGCTTCATCACAATCTGTGAGCCTAGCGGCGCGGGTTTAAATGATTTAAACCGACCACAGTGAATTTTTGTTACCTTCAAATATCCAGACATAAAAATTAGCTACTTTTCGTTACCCATTTGTAAAATTAGCTACTTTTCGTTACATTCGTTACTTTTCGTTACCAGTAGACACCCTGGTATACCAACCAAAAAATAACTGTCAAACCTTAATAATTCTTTTTTTCTTCTTTCTCTCTCTTTTTTTACAAAATTCCCTGACTTTTTCCGGTTTTCCCTGACCGCAACAAAAATCCCTGACTTTTCCCAGTTTTCCCGGTCGCGTATCAACCCTTCAAAATTCCATACATCCACATTTACCGGAAGCATCATACACATACATGTAGACCTGATTTACTGAACCCCTATTTAACGTTTTTCTAGGGACCGGTATTTTTTAACCTTAAATGGGGGTTTACCTTAAATCGAGGTTTCGATAGGATTCATCACTAGCTGCAGCACTCTCTCCACATACAGTGCACTCTCGTTAATTCGCGGTAATTAATGCACGAACTTCCGCGAATTATCCGCAGTTATTTTTGTTAAGCCTAGTAAAGACAAAACAATTGGATAAAATATTGAAATAGGCTTGAACACGCAAAATAATAATTATAACACTTGATTGTAGTGTCCTATAAGACATGCTAGGCTAGTGGTAGGCCTATGTGGATTATGCCTACATTAATATTTAAAAAAAAAAAGTCATCTCGGTTTGTTTCTTAGATCGTTTATTCTTATTTTCGATTGCACATTTCAGAAGAAAACATTATAGGAGAACGAAAATTCATCTTGTTTTTCTATATAAGAGATAAGTGTGACTAGAGACACTAGCTTGACAATGGGAAACGTTCGGGATTTCCGTTGCATACTCCCGCACTCGATATCGACTGGATCTCCGTTTTCTTAACCAACAGTCAATTCGATGCTATTTCTTCTTTGCTTTCATGTCTTAAATCATAATCGTCTTTATCGACGTCTAACTTGCCCGTTCGAAATATCGTCGTTACAGAAGTCGGCAAGGTGCGAACGTAGTAGCGGTATTTTTCTCCCGAGTGAAAGTGCATTCCTCTTGTATTGTTTGGGCTTCGAAGATAAAGGAAATCTGTGCTATACCACTCGCGCCAACATGGTCGTATGTTTCGAAGATTGCGCAAGTAGGCCTACTGTTACATCGCAGAGAAACGCAGTTCAGTCTTCTCGTATCTCAATGATTTTGTCTTAACGCATTGCGTCGCATCAGAGCTCGGCCGCGTGAGTGTTAGCACGCTGTACATCGTTAGTCTTCAGCCGCGGTCGGCTAAGTTCGATCTCGCTCGTGCATGTAGTGAGGAATCGATATGGAAGATGATTGATCGTATCGATCGCCAAGCGTCTGCGCTCTAAATTCCTTTTCAGCCTTGAATCATCCTTAACGAGCTTATGACGTCTTTTTCATAGGTTCTTAATGTCGCTTTACCAAAACAAATAGAAATAAATACTTGAGAATTTTAAAATTTCCTAACGCTAAATGCGGGTTTTGCCGTAATGCGAATTACGTTATATCGAATATAAAATTGCATTGCACTTATGGAATAATTTTCGGGACTTGAATTTTTTTCCGTTAAATGCGGGTTTACGCTAAATCGAGGTCACGCAAAATCGGGGTTATACTGTACTTACTTTTGACCCAACTACAGTATGTTCATGGATTCTGCAAACGGAAACTGAGCCATAGTCTTCCAAACTAACCCATCAATTTAGCACAATGAACACTCAGAATATACCACTAATGTACTTACCGATACCTAGCTCTTCTATCACGAACATAAGGTGTAAGAAGCTCAACCGTTTCAATGTTGTGAGCAAAGACATCCAAATTGGAATCAACAATCGTCTTTACAGCCTCCAGATCCCCTCGGAAATCAGGTACCAAGCATTCAACCATGATATTTGGGTTTCTGCACAGGTAAAATAGATATGCAATTAAAAAATCAGTTCCTAAGTGACATTAAGTACCAACTTAACAATACCTGGTCATTACTATTGGAATGATTTGACGAATCGGTAATACTGTATAAGGATTCACAGGCTCTCCTACACGATAACCAATTTCTCCTTAGAAAATTGAACACCGTGAGGGAGTGATGATGCAGTAGTCAAGCGGCTTGCTTTGATTCCTGTTAAATATATGTGAGATTTTTAAGTGAAATGTTATGTCCAGTGGCTTAGATTCCACTAAAAAAGAGGTCCCACAACTTGATTAATTATGAGATTAATGGTTATTAAATTCAATCAATCGATTCACTGGTCCGTCCTGTCAATACAATTTGTTTACTACTAGTACATGCATATTTTATCACTTAAGAGCTTAAACCCAGCCGTATAGCCTCCGCGTTCTTATATAACTTAAAGATCACCTCTACAAGAAAACAATCACACTTAACTAAAAAACAACAATGGAACATGAAGACACAATACTGGTACGTATCGAAAATGCAACAGACAAGCAATAAATCCCGTGAAAGCACCACCACCACCAAAACAAACAGAAACATCGCGGGCAAGACTTGTGTTGTCCAGTGGGTGGGGGTTCTATCTTTTATGATGGCGTCAGAAATTAATGTGAGATATGTGCGAGGATTCTTTTCCCTGCAATTTCAAATTTAAAAATAAGGAGCGAGATATATGCGATGGCGAGTGATATGTGAGCAAATACGGTATCCTCTTCATTTTCTCATAGCTCCCCTTCATTCTCCATTTAGGAAGGAGGAAAGAGAGAAAAAAAGTAAAAAGCTTATCACACAATGTTCTTCACATGTGGGCGAAAAACAGAGAAGAGACAGGACAGGATAAGAAACATAATATATTCTGAAACAAGGGAGGAATATTCAAAGAATTTAGCAGTGCCTGCAAAAGGGTCCTCTTATGTACGAACCAGAGCTGGAGCTGATGAGCCTAGTAGTAATTTACCTAGTGTTGGCAAATTAATTCTTCTTCTTCTTCTTCTTAGCGTCATCCCGTAGGAACAGGGTCCGCTTTTTGGATCAATGCACCCCATTTCTTGCGATCTAATGCTTCGCGTGATTTCAAGTTTCTTGATCGTAAATCGGCGTTAATGGTGTCGAGCCACCGCAATTTTGGTCTCCCACGCAGTCTCTGGCCGTCGACCGTTATATGGTAGGCCGAGCCGATGACTGAACTTTGTGGTGCACGGACAACGTGCCCATACCAACGGAGTCTCCATTCCTGCATTTTCTCATTGATTGGAGCCACGCCAGCTGTATGTCGAATCGTTGTGTTGGGGATATGGTCGAGCAGAGAAATGTCTAATGATCTTCGCAGCATCCGTATTTCCATGACATGAAGCGAATGCTCAGCACTTCTAGGTGCTGGCCAACTCGGTACCATATAATGCAACTGGTCTCACCATTGTGCGGTATATCTTTGATTTTAGGCGGATAGGCATCTTCTTATCACAAAGAACACCGGTGACATCTCTGAATCGCATCCAAGTCGCATTGATTCGTGCTCGCACATCTTCATTCACAGAGCTGTCGCCATTCAATCGTGAGCCTAGGTATCAGAATGTATTTACCTTGGTAAGAGGAGCTCCATTAATACCTATAGTTCCAGGGGATGGAATCGTTTCGAGATATTCAGTCTTGTGGATGTTCAAACGGAGACCAAATCCTTGCAGACGATCATGCCATGTCTGCACTTGGGTTTCAAGATCCTTCCTGGAGTCTGCCGCAAGCATCACATCATCAGCGTATAGCAATGTCCATGGGACATACTTCTGCAGGTCTCGCGTTATGGAATTCATGACGATAACAAAGAGCAAGGGAGACAGAGCTGAGCCTTGATGAACCCCAACTGTCACAGGGAAGCTGTCAGTCAGTCCTGCAGGGCATCGCACGTGGCTTTTGGTGTTGTTGTACAGCATTTCTATCCAGTTTATATACATTTCTGGAACTTGATGATCTCGGAGAGCGTACCAAATCATCTGGTGTGGTACTCGATCAAATGCCTTCTCGAGGTCAAGGAAAGCAAGATGTAGTGGCCTCCTCTTCTCTCGGAATTTCTCCATCAGCTGGCGCACAGCAAAGATTGCGTCTATCGTGCCACATCCCTTGACAAACCCACATTGATTTGCTGAGAGCTGTACGATGTTCCTCAGCCTATTGTCTAGGATACGTTCGAATATTTTCATAGTGTGGGAGAGAAGTCTAATTGGACGGTAATTGGTACATTCAGCTGGGTCACCCTTACCTTTAAAGATAGGTACTGTGATACTAGTTGACCAATCTGTAGGTATTTGACCACAGAGAATAATTGAATTGAAGAACTCTGTCAGCCAGGTGGTCGCGTTGTCAGTAAGTTCCTCAATTTTCCAGATGACTGCAGGAAGGTTATCTAGCCCTGGGGCCTTTCCATTTTTCATGCTACGAATGGCAACTTTGACTTCATCTTCAGTGATACAAGGTACTGGTGCAGCTGTAACATTGTTGTCTGGTATTAGTGGGTGAGGGAATTCAGTGTTGAATACTTCACTAAAATACTCTCGCCAACGGTGCAGAATCATCTTGCTATCGTGAAGTCGTCGACCATTCTTATCCTTCACACACATATAGTGTTCTATATCCTGACCTGCTCTACACCGTGCTCGGGCTAGTCGGTAGATAATTTTGTCTCCGTCTTTAGTTGTCAGTTGATCATATAAATGTTTGTAGTGATCTACTTTAGCCTCAGCAACTGCTCTTTTTGCCTCCTTCTTGGTGGCTTTGTATTTCAGAAGATTCTCCTCAGTCGGTGATGTTCGCAACTGTTTAAAAGCTGCTTTTTTTTCATGCACCATTTCCTGTACCTTGTCTGTCCACAACCACGTCTGTTTATCAATTCTACGTGTGCCGGGCTGTGTTACACCAAGCTCAGATTGAGCTATACTAGTTACGCAGTTGTTGAATGATGCCCAAGTATAATCCGTATTTACAGAATCAACTGGAGGGAACACAATCTTCTCACTGAATGCCACTTCATGGTCTTGTAGCTTCCACCATTTGATTTTGGCATGACCTTTCACATAGGGTTTTCTTATGTAACTTTTCATTCTAAGATCGGTAACTAGCAGTTTACGTTGAGGGGCTAAACATTCAGATGGTATGACCTTAGTGTCTATGACAATTGGGAAATCTCTCCTACGAAGTAGTACATAGTCAATCTGAGTATTGTTGGCCTATTAATTTATACTTGTTCAAAATAAAGTAAAATAAAATATATAAAAAATGAAAGTTCTTCCCAT
Source organism: Meconema thalassinum (assembly GCA_946902985.2). Classification (NCBI taxonomy): domain Eukaryota; kingdom Metazoa; phylum Arthropoda; class Insecta; order Orthoptera; family Tettigoniidae; genus Meconema; species Meconema thalassinum. The sequence continues at coordinate 39,803,606 of OX336391.1, read as the reverse complement.
CAGCTACACTGAGGAATATAAAATCATGCATATGTTTTCCTCTTCTTTGTTGAAATGCACACTTTGTCTCATCCCTGGTTGTACGTGATGAGAAGGGTGCATTCATTAAATAAGCTTGAAATTCTTTTCGGTTCTTTTCTTCCTTTAGACGCAGACGTTTCATACATTCAGTGGATGACATGCTCGCACTGAGCAGAGGCAACAATGAGATGCGGATAGAATCTGCGCGTCACCACTAAGGGGCAAGGTGCGTGGTAGACCGTTACACTTTCAACGTGTATCACGCAAATTTTGGACTTGATCCCCAGCCCAAAATTATATCCACGTTTAGGGGCCGTATATTTTGTTAAGAGCAATACGCTCGCGAAATATCACGAAATCTGATTTACTGCGCGAATTGTGCAAATAAGCACAAAATATACTCCACTTGGTATGAAAAATGCTAAATTTTACCGATAAAGCTCTCCCATAAACATTTAAATGCATCTGAGGAACTGACCGTCAGGTTTCCTTCTCATTTGGTTGATAGTGCAGCATATTATCTATACAAATGCTCACAAAGCCAGAAGTATGTGTAGTCAGTTCCGCGATCTCGAAGGCTATCGATTACATCAATTAGCGTTAAGGTCGTAGATACAGCTGTGCGAGTTCGCGACTGATCGGCAAACATCCAGCATTTAAGTATAAAAAAGCCAAAAACTAAAGTCACAACCGTTTTCTCGAGGGCCGAGGATTACAACAGTGAGGGGTTCTGTGTATTTAGACGCTGCAAGAACGATTCTAATATGTAAATTCTGCAATGTTCGTATTCAGTAGGAACAAAAAGACACGTGCGATAAACACTGCAGGGATTCAGAAACTCATAAAAGAAGATGAGAGAAGCAAATGAACATGATTCTAAGCGGCAAATAACAATCGGCGATACTCTACACATCGCATAGAAGTTGAAAAGTGATAGAGAGCAATTTGTAACAGACACAACAAAGCAAACATTATGGTTTCCGACGTCTAATGTGAACAGCGAGAGGATCTTTTCTGCTTACGCAAATATACTTTCCGACTTTAAAACCCCTTACCACATAATTTGTTCCCATACTATAAGGAAGATTGCAGAAGAAACATAGATCATTATGACAATTTATTTTGCGAAATACCCACCGAAATAGTGTCAGTTTTAACACCGAAATCAACAGTTTTATTTCACCAAAAAATAAGGCCCTTATCCATGTTAAAATAAAATATACCAGTAATAAATTTCAATCTCTCCAGTCTTGTTCCTTTGCCAATAACTTGTGTCTTCATATCCTGCCCGACTGTAAACAAAATACAGGGTTAGCACAAATTCTTTAAGCGATTTCATGTCCATGTATTATTGTAACTATATAGCCTACAGCATTGATACAGTACATATACAGTACCAATGAAAAGAGAAACTCACCAAGTTTTGTCTGAAGTTTCCTGCGGAGAGGCTTAGTACTGTACACTAGTCGGCCGCTAGGCGGTGTTATCTGCCTGGCAGTACATGTCATGGCTACATGTCAGTATGTGAGATGGCAGCGACAGGTGAGGAGTGTGCTTATTGTGTTCTTGAATTTAACTCAACTAGGTCTGTAAGCACTGTTCACAGACATTTCCACACATGAATTCACAAGGAGCCTCCAAATAAAAACACTATATGTGCATGGCATTCCAAATTTGTAACCACAGGATGTCTGTATAAGAAAAAATCCACCGGTCGCCAGTCTGCCTCCAATAAAACTGTTGAGCTCTCCCACATTTCCACCTTGCAGTGCACCACTAACAACTTCCTGAACGTTGGGTTGGATAGACCTCGATCATAGATCAGTGTCTTATGCGCAGACCTCCCCGGTCGCCTGATCTGACCCTGTGTGATTTCTTTTTAAGGGGGTTTATCAAAGATGAAGTTTATGTACCACCCATGCCAGTCAATAATGTTGAACTGAGGAGTTGGATCAATGCGGCTGTAGCTAAAATTGACCAGGATATACGTCAGCGTGAGTGGTCGGAGTAGGACTACAGTACCATATCGATATTTGCCGTGTGAAACTAAGAGGGCATATTGAGCATTTGTAGCAAGCAGACTAAAAAAACTTCACGAGTTTCCCTTTAACCTTTTGTACTCCTATATTGAGTGGGGTTCGACATTAAAATATTTAACTTCAGATTCCCACACGACATGACGATAGCTTGTACTTACAGCGCTCATATGACTTCTGTGCTGTATTGCAGTATTGTGCAGCCATCTAATGGTCTCCAAGAGCACACCTTTGATTATTTACTATAGTTTGCCAGAAATGTAATGAATTTTTAAATTTCGTTATTCTCGAATATCAATGTCAGTTTTACTGATATAGATTGAATGAAAACATGGCATCTGCTTCATCTTCGAAAAGTACCACACTATAAAATACTACAAGGATTAATGTACTTTGTGTTCTAACTGTAAATATATTTCATATAACATAATTATATTTTGTGTTCGATCGTTTTGCAGAGTTCACTTTCTACTGCTGTTCATAGTGCAGAAACTAATTAGGAGTGGAGCAGGAAGCATATGCTAAGGGTAATGGAGTTCAAAAGGTTAAATTGGTATATGTGTCAATGCTGTAAGCACTATGCGGGTCTCACCTTGCAGGACATGTTAGGTTGGCAGTACATTCATGTTATGTTGTTACAAGGAAAACAATCATTAATTAAGTAATACAATTATAGTATACGGTGCTCACCACAATCTCAGGTGTTGGAAGTGCTTTTCTCTTTCTTGAACGCATAGTTCAACACCTTTACATTTATTTGCTAACACCTTTACCAATGTTTCACGTGAAATCGAATGCACATGCAATTCCTAATTAAATCGCATACAGTGTCACGATGTGGACACCTCGAAGCAGGTAAACGTAAACTAAATTGCCGCCTCACATGCAACGTAAAGTTTCCACCAGCATGGAAGACCTCTTCCGCTAAAAACACACGCTCTTCAATAGTCAGCATTCCCACTAGACTCAGGTTACACAAGAACTTGACAAGAACACAACTGACATGCACAGGCACTCACTGGGACTCCCCACCCTACCACTCCATTTGAAGGTCAACAAGGAACAAGCGCTGCAGTGAGAGTGCGTACTGCCAAGGCGAGACCCGCGAAATTCGCTGCTGCGGGGAGAATTTGCGGACACATTGTATCATCATCATCTTGAGCAGTTTCCAACCGCTGGTCGGGTCTGCTTGGAACATAAGCCTCTCCATCGTTTCCTGTCCATCCACCATCTCTCGTCATTTACTGTGTCCCAGCACACTCCTCTTTCCTCCACACTCTTCTTAACTCCTTTTGCCCATCTGTCCCTTGGTCTTCCCCTTGGCCTCCTTCCCGTCATTTCCATTCCAAACATCTTCTTCGGTATCCTCTCCTCTTGCATCCTCCTCACATGTCCATACCATTGCAGCCTAGATCGCTCTATTCTATTTTGCAATGGTTCCTCTCTTACCATCTCCCTGACTCTCTCATTCCTTACTCTGTCCATTCTTGTCACTCCTACCCTACTCCTCTGGAACTTCATCTCCACTGCTCGTATTTTACTCTTGCAGTTTTCCTTCATCACCCATGTTTCTGAACCATACGTCAAAATTGGCACAAAGTAGGTCTTGTAGATGATTCCTTTACATTTTTGTGGTACATCTTTATTCCATATCATCCCCCTAACACTCTTGAAAAATCCATCTGCACACCTTCCCCTCTCATTTATTTCCATCCTATTGCCTCCCTTTTCTTCAAGTATGCTTCCCAAGTACTTGAAGCATTCTACTTTCTGCAACTGCTGTCCTCCAAGTGTTATGCCCATATCCAGTCTGTTCTTCTTCCTCGTTGTGATGACCACTTCACTCTTTTGTGCTGAGAACTTCATCCCATATGATAACACTACCTTCTCCCACTCATCTAATTGCTCTTGTACTTCTTCCTCATCCTCTCCCCATACCAGAAGGTCATCAGCAAACAACATTGCCTTCATTTTCCTTTCCCCAATGCTATTTACCACTTTTCGTATGATTTCATCCATCACCACTATAAATAACAGGGGTGAGAGGGCACTTCCCTGTTTCAGACCACTCTCCAGTTGAAACCATTCCGTTCTCTCTCTTCCCACCTTTACACAGCTTTTGCTTCCCTCGTACATTGCTTTCACTCTTGCCACTGTCTCCTTGTTCACTGCTTTTGCTCTCATTGCTTCCCATACCTTGTTTCTATTAATACTATCATATGCTTTCTCAACATCCAAGAAGGTCATCACCAGAGTTAGTTAGTTATTGTTGTTTTAAGGGGCGGAACTACGAGGTCATCTGCCCCTCTTAACACAGATTAAAGAATACAAATTTTCAATTGAATTTAAAATTTTGAGGTGGACATCTAAATTTAAAAAGACCAAAAATTAATAAAACAAAAACAAACAATTCAATAAAAAATAAAAATTATAAAAATAAACAAAAATTACGGAAAAAACAAAACATTATCATTCAAAAACGAACAAGTCGTTGAGTCAATGTTCACTGGAAAATTTAGATTGCTGGCCCTAACCCACTCTCACTTATAAAGCGGATAACGCGATCAGCAGCCACCGCGTCATCGGCTAATATGAGTTTGAGTGTCGTCTGCAAACCAAGGTGTCTATATAAGTCAGCAAGATCCACACACTCGGTGAAAATGTGGGCCACGGTGAATACGGCTCCACAGGTACAAAGTGGGGGTTCTTCCCTTCTCATTAGGTACGAGTGGGTGGATCTTGTATGACCTATCCTTAGCCTACACAAAATGACGGACTCTCTCCGGGCCCGGAAGGAGCTCCGCCACACTTGAGTAGTTCCCTTGATCGCTCTCAGTTTACTGGGCAGTGGGTCAGCTAGCCACTGACTCTCCCAAAATGCCAGAACTTGTAGGCGTAACTGAGAGCGAATATCTCTAGCGGGTACCTCCATTGGTCGAGGTGGTATTGATACCGCCTCTTTTGCAGCTTGATCTGCTAACTCATTTCCCGCAATTCCCATGTGGCTTGGAAGCCACAGAAAGGTGATTCGAGTGTCAGCGTGGCACAGCCCGGCTAGTAGGTAGTGGGTTCGCTGCACTAGGGGGTGTTGCGGGAAACATGTAGCAATTGACTGCAACGAACTCAAAGAGTCGGTACACACGAGAAAGTGGATTCGTGCATCCTGTAGTGCAAACTGCAGAGCTTCATAGATGGCAACGAGCTCCGCAGTAAACACACTACAGGCCTCAGGCAAAGAGATCTTGGTACTTGCACCATCAATAACGTAAGCACAACCCACTTTCTCGTCAACCTTCGAACCATCCGTGTATAGAATGCCAGCATCCGGAAATTGGTGAACTATGCTGTGGAACTGCCTCCGGTAAACGGTCGCATCCGTGTCCACTTTAGGACCTTGGTGAAGGTCTAACCGAATTTCCGGACGCGGGGCTTGCCACGGAGGCACCTCGCTAGATGTCCGGATCATACAGGGACCTACAGCCACTCCTATTTCAGTACACGAGCTATCAAGTCTAATACCAACCGGCCGAGTGGCACGAGGCCGGTTGGCGTACCCCTGGTGGTTTTGGGTACCGAAGAGAGCTTGATAGGTTGGATGTTGCGGCATTTGACGCACATTGGCAGCATATGTTAAAAGCATATGTTGGCGTCTATAATTTAAAGGTGGAACACCCGATTCGGCGAGTAGGCTGGGTATCGGGCTGGTCCGGAAGGCACCGGTAGCCAGCCTAACGCCACTATGGTGGATACTGTCCAGCATTTTCAAGGTTGCCGGCCTTGCTGAACCGTATGCCGCCGAACCATAGTCTAGCCAGGACAGGACGAGGGCTTGGTAGAACCGTAGCAGCACCGCACGGTCAGCCTCCCACGTAGTGCCACTAAGAAACTTGAGCATGTTCAGTTTCCTGAGACATGTCATTTTCAATTGCCGTATATGGTGCTGCCACGTTAACTTGCTGTCAAAATGGAGCCCCAGGAAGCGATAAGTGTCAACCAACGGCAACGCAGCATCCCTGAGATGTAGTTCAGGGTGTAAATGTAGCCTCCGTAGCCGACAAAAATGGACGACGGAGGTTTTCGCTGCTGAAAAACGAAAACCCCGGTCGTGAGCCCACCTGTCGACCCGGTTGATGGCTAGCTGCAATTGCCGTTCCACGACTGCCATACTTCCAGAGCTGTAATGCAGAGCTAAATCGTCTACATACAGCGATGGAACTACCGCGGACCCGGCGGCGGCAACAATGCCATTAATGGCAATCGCGAACAAGGTGACACTCAGCACTGAACCCTGAGGAACTCCATTTTCTTGGGTATAGTATTGCGATAATGTCCTACCGACCCTTACACGGAAGAGTCGGACGGACATGAAATTCGCAATGAAAGTCGGTAAGTTACCACGGAGTCCCCACTTGTGAAGGGTGGAAAGGATCCCGTAGCGCCATGTGGTGTCGTAGGCTTTCTTGAGGTCAAAGAAAACCGTGACTAGGTGCTGCTTTCGGAAAAAAGCCTCCTGTATGGCGCTCTCAAGTCGCACCAGATGGTCAGTGGTGGACCTATGAGAGCGAAATCCACATTGGTACTCAGACAGGAGACCTTTATCCTCCTAGAACCACACCAGTCGACGGTTCACCATCTTTTCGAGCAGCTTACATAGGCCATTTGTCAAACAAATGGGCCTATAGCAGCTTACAAACTTGGGATCCTTTCCAGCCTTAGGAATCGGTATCACGATCCCCTCTCGCCATTGAGATGGAAACTCCCCTTCAATCCATATACGATTGAAGAGGATCAACAGTTGTTTTATACTGGCTTCGCACAGATGTTTTAACATTTGATTATGTATGTTATCCGGTTCAGGAGCCGTATCCCTGCACAGTGCAAGCGCACTGCGCAGTTCCCATTCAGAGAATGGTACATTATAGGACTCCGAAGCAGCAGTGGCAAAGGACAAGGGGTGAGTCTCTGCCTCCCGCTTCAGAGTCAGAAATGTAGGATCGTAACTCCCGGAGCAGGATACATCGGAGAAGTGCGAGCCAATGCTGTTGGCAATGGCGAGATGGTCCGTGATGATGTCTCCATTGATGGACACTCCGGGTATCGACAGTGATGTCGGGAGTCCGGAGATCCGGCGAAGCTTAGTCCACACTTGAGATGAAGGAGTATGTGCCGTCATAGATGACACATACTTTTCCCACGTCGTTTTCTTACTCTCCCGAATCAGATATCGGGCTCTGGCACGCATCCTTCTAAAGGTGATAAGGTTGGCCATAGTGTTTTGCCTCCGATAGCATTTGAAAGCACGTCGACGATCTTTAATGGCTGCTGCAATCTCGGCTGTCCACCAAGGGACAAGCTTCCGGCGTGAGTTTCCGGATGAGGAAGGTATCGTTTCCTCAGCAGCAGCCAAAATACCATTCGTTATGTGAATGGTATGATCGTCGACACTCTCAAAGGTATCTTCGGCAAACACCGCACGTGCCATGAAAGTTGGCCAATCAGCCCGACGGAGAAGCCATCGACTTGGTAACTCTATGGCTCTCTGGTTCGGAAGAGTAACGATAATTGGAAAATGGTCACTATTACAAAGGTCATCGTGTACACCCCACTGTAGCAGGGGAACCAGGGCACGACTGCACAAGGTAATATCGACACTTGAATAAGTGCCGTGTGCAATAGAGAAGTGCGTAGGTTCCCCTGTGTTCAACAAACACAGGTCCAGCCGCCTGATCAGCCTCTCAAAATCTCTCCCTTTACCGCTAGTGGTAGCGGAGCCCCAGATGGTGTTGTGGGCATTAACATCTCCCAGAAGGAGAAAAGGAGGGGGGAGCTGAGAGACTAGATCCTCCAGCTGTCCGTAATCCGGTTTAGAATCAGGCGGGATGTACACGTTACATACTGTTGCCATTACTGGCAACGAAGTACGAACTGCAACTGCTTCTAGCTGAGTACGCAACGGCACCTCTTCACTAAAGAGACTAGAGTGGACGAGAGTGCAGACGCCACCGGCGGCCACAGCTCCGTCCACCCGGTCTTTAGAGAAGAGTTTGAAGTGTCGCATTGTTGTCTCATGTCCAGGACGAAACCTGGATTCCTGAAGACAGACAATGTTTGCCGTAAACTGAGAAATCAATTGGCGTACTTCAGCGAGATGTCGAAAATAGCTATTACAGTTCCATTGTAATAGTGCCATAGTGTGGACTTAAGTAGAAGATAGTCGTCTACTTATGCTTAACCGTTTGCCAACCATCCCTATCCTTAGGAGTAGGTGATAGGGTAGGAGAGCATTCCTCAATCTCCACATCTCCTTCGGATGACGAAGAAAACGGAGCGAATGCTCTCTTGGTTGGCGAACGGTTATCGCCGGACTTTCCGGGTCTCGTCCTTGGTGAAGAGCGAGAGCGGTGACGAGGGACCTTCTCCCGGTCCGATGACTGGGAGTCCGTCCCCGGCACGTCCCGACTATTTTTCTTTTTGAACCGGCGTTGACGTCTATTTGGGGAAGTAGTTGGTCCCTTCCCCCCTGACGTCTCCGTCCTGCCAAACAATGCAGCACTTGCTAGCACTGCTCCTCCGGTGGTCGTGGAAGCAGAATTGCCAGCAGGTATTGGAGCTGCCTTTTCAGCAGGAGGGCAAGAGAGACGGCGATGGACAGTCTCTTTCTTACCCGCCGTTCCTGTTCCCTGTTTTGTTTGGCTGGATATGGGTCCAGCCGTGGCCGGCGAAGACTTCCTCCTCGAACGAGTCGGAGATTGCTTCTTCACTGGCCTTATCGGAGGAGTTGCCTTCTCCGATGGCGCCGGTTTAGTTGGAGGCACCTGCGCCTTTTGTTGGATGCCAGAAGAAGATTCCGTAACCTTCTTCTGGCTAACAGGGGTGATAATAGGGCTATTTGTAGCCCCTTTAACAGTGGTAACTCTTTTAGAACTTGTTTCCGTTGTCAAATTTGCCGCTTGATTACTAGATTCTTTTGATACCTTTTGAGCATATGATACTGAGAAAATAGGAGAGGCCATGGAGCGATATTTTCTGCGTGCTTCAGTGTAGGAGAGCTCGTCTAAGGTCTTTATTTCTTGAATTTTCTTCTCCTCTAGGAAGGCAGGACATTCCTTCCAGCGAGGAGAGTGCTCTCCCTTGCAATTTGGACATGCGGGAGGTGGTGTACATTCCGCTCCCTCATGAGTGGCCTTGCCACTGGAAAGACAGATAGGCCCCGAGCAACGAGATGAGGTATGTCCAAATCGCTGACACTAAAAACACCGCAATGGAGATGGAATATACGGTCGCACATCGAGAGTGTACATTGACACTTTGATCCTCTTGGGCAGGCTATCCGACTCAAACGATAAGATGAACGCCCCGGTGTCAACTAGTACACCATTCATCTTACGTTTGATTCGTCTCACCTCGACAACGCCATGCTTTCCAGTTCTTTCCAGGATACGCTCGTCGGTAGTGTTCACCAGGTCCCTATGAAATACTAAACCTTTCTTCAGGTTTAGGGACTGGTGCTTCACTACCTCGACTGGAATACCACCGAAACTTGTCGTCCCAAGAAGACCATCTGTCTGTCTCTTTCCTTGAGTTTTTATCAAGAGTGCACCGTTTCGCAGCTTTTTTACTGTGTCTACATCGCCCCATTTCCCCTCAATTGCATCATGTAAATCAAAAGGATCAACGTTTGTAAAATTTTGCCCATCGGTCCTTGTTACCATAAGGTACCGAGGGAAAAACGTGGAATCCTTTTCATCAAGCGGCGAAACTAGAGGCATAAACTTCCTCTTCTTAAATTTTAAAGACGGCTTTGTAAGGGAGCCACCCTGTGAAATAATGGACGCTATGTTTGGTCCCACGAGTAGCTAGGGAACTAAAAGTCAACCCCCGGCAGAGCCCCGCTTGCCCGGGGTAAGGCTAAGGTTCTCCAGAGGTCGCCAGGTATCTGGAGGTGGGTCGCTTGTGACTACTCACCCAGTAGCCATTCATCACCTCGCCACGACCACTCAGCTTGTGATTAGGGGAGGATTCCACCTCCTGTCACGCACACACACATTTACACCAAAGAAAGAAAAGATGAGACAAGGGCCAACTAAGGCGGGAAATTGAAAGACTCCCTAGGCCTAGGATACCCTAATACCGGGGGTCGGAAAAGAACAAGAGTTGACCAAGAGAGGTCGACAGGAAAGAAGACGGAGAGGAGCCCGGCACAAGTAAGTGGAAGCAATGCCGAACTCAGCTGGGGTCCCGTGGTCGCTAACCCACGTCCCACTAGATGTGAGCCCCTGAGGGCGTCATCACCAGATCTTTCCCATATTCATAATGGTGTTCTTGTAGCTGTCTTACTGCAAAGATGAGGTCAACTGTTGACCTTCCTGGCCTGAATCCATACTGTTCTTCCCTCAGCCCATCTTCAACTTCTGTCCGAATTCTTCTCTCCAGTACCTTCTCAAATATTTTGGCGCAGTGGCACATGAGTGTAATTCCCCTGTAGTTCTTGCATTCCTTCCTACTTCCCTTTTTAAATATGGGTATTATTATCCCTCTTTTCCAGTCCTCTAGTATTTTCTTCTCCCTCCATATCACTTTGATTACTCGAAAGAGCCACTGTGTTCCCATCACCCCTGCTGCTCTAACCATCTCCACACTCACTTCGTCTATTCCCGGTGCCTTTCCCCCTTTCATCTTCTTTAATGCTTCCTCCACTTCTTTCCATGCCAATTCCTTCTCTGAAATGTCTTGGTCACTGTCTGTTTCTTCCTCCACAATGTCCACTACGCTGGTTTTAGTTGAATTTAGGAGTTCCTTGAAGTATTCTCTCCAGTTAACCTTTACTTCTTCCATATTTTCAACCTCCTTTCCATTCCCGTCCACCATTCTGACATTTTCCCCTGTATCTCTTCTCTTTGCCTTTATCATTCCATACAACACTTTCTTACTGCCATCACAGTCCTCCTCCATCATTTCTGTCCATTTCTCCAGCCATTTATTTTTCTCTTCCTTCACTACTTCTCCTGCTCTTGGTATTCTTCTCTTGTTCTGTCTGTCCTCTGTTGAAACCATTTCCTGAATGCTTCATTTTTCTTTTTCACTGCTTCCTTAGTTCTGGGGTTCCACCATGGTGTTTCCTTCCACCTTTTATTTCCACTAGTTCTGCCACACACGACTTCCGCTGCTTCTACCAACACGTCCTTGAACCTATTCCATTCTTCTTCACCTGTTCTCGGATCATCCTTCGGTAATTTGTTCCTCACTAATATCTGGAACTTCTCCTTATTTCCATCCTCCTTCAGCTTCCATGTCCTTATTCTTCTTTCTTGGTTCACAGTTCTCCTCTTTTCCTTCAGTCCTCTTACCTTGGCGGCCAGCAGACGGTGGTCACAGTCCAGGGCTTCCGTGATGCTCTTCTTTGTCTCCTTCTCGCATAGAATGTAGTCCACCACTGATTTCCTAGTCAAATCCCTGCTGTACCAAGTAATTTTATGGCTCTCTCTCTTCTTGTACCATGTGATTCCAACCATTAGCCCATTTATCTTGCACAGTTCCAGCAATCTATCTCCTTCCTTATTCCTGTTTCCCCATCCTTCACCACCAATCACTTCCTCAAAACCTCTTGTATCAGTTCTGACATGGGCATTTAGGTCCCCCATGACTATCAGGTTTCTCCCTACTAACTGCTTCTGTAACTCTTCTTCAAACTCATCCTTCTCGCCTTCTGTGCATCCCACCTGTGGTAAATAAACTTGCAGAATGTCCAGGTTTCTACCTTTCACACTGTATATACTTTCAATAATACATGTACATGAAATCGCTTAAATCATTCGTGCTAACCCTGTACAATAACCCATGTAATTTTCTAACTGCCCTAATCTTTACAATATAAAATGGTGCGATCTTGTTATCACCACACATTACACATTCAAGTCTAGATTGCCCTGTTCTCCAGAGCATGAAATATCCTGCATGCCTAAAAAAATTGAAGGATGATGTCTCCTTTAATTTGCTTTATTTTTCAAAAATTGTTTATTGCTCTTTCATTACAGAGACTAGGAACTTGTGAGTCTAAATTACCTACATTCATACACAGAACAATGTATGGTGACAGGTGGCAATTTATAGCATACAAGCTGTACCCGGCATGCGTTGCAATGCCAATCAAAAGAAGTGTTGGCGTTGTAATTTTGTTTCTTGAAGTGCTTTTGGATACACAATATTTCCTTCAATTTCCGTTAACTGCCCCTAAGCTATCTTAAAATGGATTTACTAATTTAGAAACATTTGTGGGAGCGTGCACAACAACTCACCAAAGTTTCATCACAATCGGATGAATGGTATATGAACGCAGATGGAACTTTGTTGAAACGATTTGCGCGCCATCACTCATCTGTTGAAACTACTCGTGCGCTACCTATTATACAATGGACTTACTAAATTAGAAACGTTCCCTGCAGTGTACACAATAACTCACTCATGTTTCATCGCAATCGGATGAATGGTATATGAACGCATACGGGATTTTATCTATACGATTCGCGCGCCGTCACTCATTTGTTGAATCTACTTGTGCGCTACCTATTCTAAAGTGGATATACTAAGCCGAGAATCCTTCTTTAGAAGTGTACTCAATATCTCACCCAAGTTTCATCGCTATCGGACGTATGGTATCTGAACGCATACAGAACTTTGTTGAAACGCTTCGCGCATCGTCACTCATTTGTTGAATCTACTCGTGTGCTACCAATTGTAAAATGGATTTACTAAGCCAGAAACCTTCCTTGGAGTGTACTTAACACCTCACCCAAGTTTCATCGTAATCGGATGAATGGTATATGAACACATAGGGGACATACACACCCACAGACAAACTATCACGTAACATTGATTTTTATATATATAGACAAGTACTTACAGCCTTTTAATCTCAGAAACTGTTTCAGCAAAGTGCTTTGAACCACCATCAGGAAGATCTATAAAAGATAAATATGTTAAAAAGAGCACACATTTCTATGAACAGTTCTTTAATATTACAAAATATGTAAAACAAAGCTTCAAATAAAAATGTAACTAAAACAAGGAGAGGCACTATGTTGATAGGCTGTGAAAATCACTGAGACTCGAGTTAAAGCTAGTAATACAGAGCAATTGGAGGAGAGTAGTAGTTGTTGATTCTTTTAAGGGCTTACAACATCGTGGTCATGTAGCCCCTTGTACACGTGTGCGTAGAATTTGTCTGATAACCTGTGCCTCTATGGTGTCTGTACTAGTGTGTGTATTTGTGATTTTGGTAGGATTGGGGTAGGAAGCGGCAGCAGCCTTATGTGGAAAACCACTTCTAAGATGGCTGAGGTAGGAATCAAACATACCTCTTCTCAGTCTTGCCTCACAAGGCCGTGTGTACTCCATTCCAGCCCTCAGACCAGAATTAAATTTTGTGGCAGAGCCAGGAATCGCACCTGGGCCTCTGCGGTGACAACCAAGAATGCCAGCCACTACGCAACAAGGCGGACTTAACAAATAGTAGAAAACTGATATCCTTGGAAAATAGAAAGATCGTATGACCTTTGCAAACAAGAGCATTACCAAACTCCCCCCTGGGGTGGGAGCTCCCACAGAAGTAGCTTGCGGCTGGCTGTGTGGCTCAGCGATAATGTTTCTGCCTGCTGTTCCCAAGGTTGCAGGATCGTATTCTGGCGCAGTCAGTTGGCATTTGAGGTGCGCAATGCGACGGAGCTGTGCCAGTAAATTTACTGACATTGTAACGTGTTTTTCGAGGGTATTTTACGCCACTGACATAAGTCAGTAGGATGCCATTCAATGTTTATTTACGCGGCAAATTGTTCTGCCAAGACAAGTTTCATGTAACTTATTATTATTATTAAGGTATTGTTTTGGAGCGTTTTTTATAAGATTATAAGTATACAGATAGGTTTTCGATGTTATAGAAAATACTATCAAGCGAATTATTATGAACAACATTATCGCGGAAAATTATATGATTACAGAATTTTACGGATTTTTGTCAGTTGGAGTTTATTGTGAGAGAGAGGATTCAGCTACAGGTATATTCTTGTCGAGAAGCGTGACGCAAGCCGTGGGGCACTTCCAGCTGGCTGCATCAAGAAAAGGTGAAATGGCCTGGACCGGTAATCGACATCGTCGCGTCGAGTGTATTGACCCTTAGGTGGGGAGTATCACGTGGTGGCTCAGCCAATCAGTGGAGACCGGGCGAGTGGAAGACGGGTCCGGAGAGGGGGTTCGGCGAGTGCATATATTGTTTGCGCGCCGAGAAGGGAGGACGATTATCATTGTAAAACTTGACCGAGGTGGTTGCTCGTGTGGTTGGTTCCGGTGTGATCGGACCATAACTCTACATTTCTACAACAATCTCCACAACTGACGAAGAAGATGGCGACATCCAGAAGGCTGTGGGAAGCTCTCTTCAGCATCAAGTACGAGGGAAAAGCCACGGCAATTTCCAATGGTAAGCGCGAATGACTCAGAACTACGCGAATGACTCAGAACTACATAATCTCTCGCTTCATATTCAAAATTTCAGTAACTTCTTAGCTTGGGAATAATAGTAAAAGCAGTAATTCATCCGACTCCGTTTTCACGAAATTCTCTAGTGGTAATATTCAAATCGTTACGCTCCAATTTAAATTTATTATTATTATTATTATTAAAATGCCACTACTTGTTCTTTATATAATAAATTCATTTCTTATACTATGCAATCTTTGCTTTCAGTAGGCAGCATTAGATATAGACCAAATTCCTTCTCCTGATACAATTGTTAGTTGGGTTAATGATCAAATCATACCACGATCTGAGTGTGAAGATTCTTAAAGGTGTTCTGCCAGGGCTAGGTGTTGTTAAATAAAAATTTAGATTTCAACATAGCGTTGAGGTCTTGGCGCCCATTAATACAACGTATCTTAGTCAGAGTAAACATTACATTTATCACCTCAAACGAGGGACGTGTTGTGGTTTTTCCACACTCTCACCAGGAAAACAGTTACACTTGTACGCTCAACGTGGAGCAAAAGAAACCATTACAACATGTTAAAGATCCCCTATAGGAAAAAATTCCGGCAGCCTGCCATCTCTAAAAGCCGCAGTAGTTACAGGGGACGTATAACCAATAACATTATTAGAAGTAACTTGTGAGGAAACAAAAGTAGTTCCCAATGAATGCCTCATCAGAAAGCATCATAAAGAAAGACTTTGGAAATTGCTGGATGGAGAAGGAATCATTTTCCTAGTAAAACTTTGAAATTATATCCTTAACCCGGGAGAGGTCGCGTTGCGGTCTTTTAGACCAGGTTCGTATTGTTCACGTCACCATTGTTAATTACAGCACGCCCCCACCACCATACTTCATCTAATTGTCGCAGAGAGCATCAGCAACAGTTTCCTGCTGTCCGCCAGTCCAATTTTGCGTGGTAAGTTGAACTATTTTGCAAGACCTGGTCTTTTCTACCACACGTGTCCTGTTGAGTGTTGCATTTTATGATGGACTCCGAAGAACAAGATAGAATTAGGACGCTCTTAGAGAAAGAAGAACGGAACAGAAACAAAGTATTCAGAGTGCAACAAGACAGAATACGAAGGGAACTGTTCGACGCAGAGCAACAGGGAGCAGGGGAGTTTGAAGAAGATGATGATGATGAAAGTGCAGACGACACCTTGGCTTGTGGTGAACATAACAAAGACTCGGAGGAATCTTTGTGTGAACAATATTGTGGTAACCTGTCGCATAATTCAAATACGATACAACACACAGAAAATGCACCATTTATTGCCTCTACCAGAAGAAGTACTAGTAATGCTGGACCAGCGTACATGGCTAAAGAAAGTGTTACAACATGACAAATACATTCCTCTCAACGAAGGGAAAGGAAACGTCGATGCAATCTAATTTCTCAATTACCTGAACCCTAGGGTGATGCTCGCAATGCTTGCTCTGCGATAGAAGCTTGGAGTATTTATTTTCCAGACTCCAAAATCAAAATGATTGTGGGATTTACAAATATGTGGGTTGAACAAAGACGAGCGAACCTCACACGAGAATGTGGTGTTCTTTCTACAGATGTTCGAGAAATGAAAGCAGTGTTTGGGCTGCTTTACCATGTGGCGTTCTTCATTCATCGCATCAACATTTTGAAAACATATGGGCAACAGATAGGACGGGCGTAGAAATATTCAGAACGACTATGAATCTGCGTCGCTTCAAATTTTTGCTTAGAGCTATGAGATTCGATCACATTCATGACAGATTCGATCACATTCATGACAGAGAACTCAATCAGATCGTCTTTCTAAAATCCGTGAGATATTTCAGGCTTTTGATGATCGATGCTAGCAGGCATATTCACCAGGTGAATATTGTACAGTGGACAAAATGCTCGAGTCGTTTCAAGGGAGATTCGTTTTTCGTCAATATATACCAAGCAAACCGGCGAAGTATGGTAAAAACATCTTTTGCCTTAGTTTGTGCCAGAACATATTACACAATTCATATGGAAATTTATCCCGGTCAACAACCAGCAGGACCCTTTAGAGGTGAAAATTCACCATGAGCCATTGTTCAGAGAATAGTACAGCCAATGTCAGGCAGTGGGAGGAATGAGACACTTGATACGTCCTTCCCCCTGGCCATTTCTCTTGAAAACCACCATCTAACAATATTGTCAGAACATCAATTCCTCCAATATTATTTATTGCACCAAAAATGCCAGTCAACAGTAGTATTTTTGGATTTAGAATTGACTATACGTTGCTCTCTCATGCTTCCAAGAAAAATAAGGTCATCCTATTGATTTCCACTTTCCATGATTCTGACACAATCGATGAGAGTTATGGAGAATCCAGGAAGCCTGAACTTCTAACCTTCTACAACATGACAAAGGGAGGCGTGAATACTGTCGATGAACTAAAAGGAACCTATTCAGTTTCAAGGACTAGCTGTCGATGGCCAGTCACTGTGTTCTATGGGGTATTGAATGTTGCTGGGATAAACGCATTCATTGTCCTTAGGGAAAATACACAGAAAACCATAATTCGACGACAATTTTTGAAAGAGCTCTCCTGGGAACTGTGTCTAGAATATATACATTATCGAGAAACAATTTATTGCCTATCCGGGGAGTTGAAGATGAGATTAGGCAGCATTCTAAAAGAGTGCAGTGAACCAACTGAAGTGGAATGTGAACAGTCTGCAGTATCGAGGCGGGAAACCGAACCTGGTCGTTGTGCCTACTGTGATTGGCGCAAACCCAGTGCAGCACGTGTCAGTTATACATCTGCAAGGAGAACACAGTTCCAACATGTGTCGCAAGCGCAACGGAAGGTGGTGACGACGAATGAGGAACTGCATATTGCAAACGTTTTTTGTTGTATTGTTAATGCAGTTATTGCTTTTTCATTATCATTATTAGAAATAGTTGTTTAGTTCACAGTTTTAATGAATAAAGTATTATGATTTTCAGCAAATTTTGTAATGTGTTTTTTAATTAGAAAAAATCCAGAAGATTCCCTGTAAAATAAATTTAAAACAATAAAATGAATCCCAAACACACACAAAAATCATAAAAAATAAATACAAAACTAGGAAATAATCATCACAGTAAAGTAATGCGTCATTTGAAACAACCTGGTCTAAAATACCCAACGCGGCTCTCCCGGGTTAAGGAAGGGCAAATATCTTGAAACATTCAGATACGGCTTTCTCATACCTCTTTTTGTCATAAAATTAAAGGAGATGACAGGCAGTCTCTCACTCGAAGTTATGAGACTCTTGAACAATTGACTGTTCCTTCAGACACCTGTAATTGAAAATCAGAACAGTTTTACCTGAGGCAAAGGAACTATAAACATAATCAATATACATCTGTTCCCTCATAGAACACCACCACGATATTTTAAAAAATATCTATTTCGGCTTCATAAATCTATACGGTACAAGGCCTTTTATATATTTTCAAAAGAAAAATATGTATTGTCCGTTGAGCCATTATATATTTAAACACAAAAAATGTTCCGGCATAACTCAACAAAATGGCAGCGTTTCGCCCCGGTGTGCTATTGGGCTCTTCAGTTGGTTAAAGCACACCTCACCAAGACACTGTCTAGTACACACTGGGAAGGCCATTGCAAGACGCATTTACCATGTTGGCGTTCTTCATTCATTGCATCAACATTTTGAAAACAAATGGGCAACAGATAGGACGGGCGTAGAAATATTCAGAACGACTACGAATCTGCGTCGCTTCAAATTTTTGCTTAGAGCTATGAGATCCAGTGCACGATGGGAGTCGAAACTCCACTCCAAAGCAATCTGAAGATGCAAACACGTATGGTCTAGAAATGTCATTAGCCACATACAATCACATAAATAAGAAAATTTATATTGACTCGTGCTGAAAGACACTAGGAAGATATTCAAACTCATGAGTTAATGTCGGAGGACATCAGGGATCAGTCCTCAGTTCAACATTCTTCAACTACCTAACATTCAATGTCCAGATGCTTGGAATATTCTACACCCAGCCAACACTGCCCTCACCAGCTTGGATCTTGTCAATCTAAAAAAATATGTTAGATGATTGGCAATTGATTCTGGAAACTCAGTCTTTGTATTAGCTAAAATAAAACTAAAATAATGAGCAAATTTGGAATGCAACAAGACTAACAATCTACAAGGAATAATCCTAAATTACAATGGGTCTGTAACCTAAACCGCAGAGATCAGTGGCAACGTATCACACCAAATCAGCATTCAGTGATACAAAGGAAAATCTCTAATGTGAAAGTAAAAACAAAAGGAAAATATATAAGACTGCAGCTAGGACCTTCAATTGCGGTATATAAAGTTTGGAATGCTGGCCATTAAGAAAGTAACATATCCAAAAATTGTATGGTGCGGAAATGAATATGGTGAGCTGGGCAGGAGGTAATACAATGAAAGACCATATTACAAATGACTATGCAAGTGGGAATTTTAAGAAAAGACCTAATCAAGGTATACTGCAAGAAAGCCAATTATTAGTATTGTTACATTATGTGAAGAGAGCCTCAAGCACGTGCTTTGGATTCTATCTACACAACAAATACCAAAAAGATATGGATGCCCTCTACTGCGTGGTTGATAAAGAGTAAGAGTGACCTAAGGCCAACAAGAATGATCTGATAGATTATCTTGGAGAAATAGAATAAGAGGCCCAACACAATACATCAGACATGCACACTGGAGCACTCTCGGACAAGGCATATCAGTCGAGTTTGTGGTTTTTAGCATTTGCGATAAATGTGAAATATGTTGAATCTTTGTCATTGTATATGCCTTCATCTTATATGACCTCTATGAGTGATTTTTAGCAATTTCGAATTAGCGATAAAATGTGAAATTGGCTCAAAATGCGAAATTTTACAATTTATGCAAAATAGATGATAAATTCTCCGTTTTATGCAAAATAAACATATATCTTTTTAAAAACGATGCATTTTTTCTCTTAAAAATAAGATAAATAACAATATATATTTCAGGGGAAAGAATTATTATGGCGCCTTAAAACTGCAATGTGTGGAATATCTTTCTACGGCCAAAGAGCAGTGCAAAGAACAACCACTCAAACAGCTTTCAACAAGAAAGCAAATAAACATCAAAGAAGAAGAAGAAGAAGATACCGCTTTCAAGCACGCGTTCATTCACTTAGTGTTGACCCTTGATAATAGCCGGCTGTTTTAAAATACGGTGGCGATTTATTGACTGGTAGCCATGGGTAGAAGCGAAGTGACGATCAAACAGCGTGCCGAGATTTACAAATCAGAACATTTTTATGTAAGCGATACAGATATATTGATGTGCCGACTTTGCAATCAAAGACTTGAGTGGAAGAAGAAAGATGTTTTAGATAAACACTGCAAGAGCAAAAACCATGTGCTACAAAAGGAGCGATTTTGTTCCCAACCAGCAAGTGAACAGCGTGGCGTTAAGCGGCAAGCCACAATAGCAGAAATGGATAGAAAGGCAAAAAAAGCAAAAAGCGAGAATCAAACATTCATTGAGGATACTGTGAAGATGTGCCTGTAGACTAATATCCCCATCCACAAGCTGGAACATCCTGCTCTCCGAGACTATCTTGAAAAGTAAGTGCCTATTTCAGATATACTTTTGGGCGTTATTTATATTTGTGTTTAAAATACATTCACACCATCTTGAGTGGTATACCCTAACTTACTGTGAAATATTAATAAACTAGCTATATCTCCCCTCCCCCGTCAAAAAGAAGCATGTGAATGGTTGTTTTGAAGTATTACGATTGCTATACGGCCTTGTTAATTTTAGGTTAGGTGTCTTAAACTTTCGAGCAAAAACCACGTGGATGCAAGTTTTCATGTACATAAAGAGAACTTTATAGGGAAAAGCTTCAAAATTCGTTCAGATATTCTCTAGGCCAGCACTTCACCAAATGAATATTGAATTTTCACGACCGCACTGTGTCGTGAAACGCGACCTAATATGTTGAAAGTAGATTTTGATTACTACACCAAATGTTTAAGTATTTGTCCTTACCTCTAAACTTTATTATTATTATTATTAGCATGATTAACGAAATTTTATTGGCCCCATAGGTACGTCCCAGGATCAGGAGATCTGCCTCAAGGTACCCTTAGCAGAGATTATGTCCCATGTTGCGGAGATTCAACAAGGGCAAAGGTGAATGCAGCATTGGACGGGAAGCCTATTGTAGTAATCGCAGACGAGACGTCGGACAACCGAGGCAGATGTGTCTTTGCTGTTCTATTCAGGACGATCACGCCAAGTGCAGAACAACAACTTTATTTGGCAAGCTGTTCATTATTGGATGTTGCTAACGGGACAACATGCAGCCGAGACATCATTGATGCTCTCAAAGACTAAAATATTGATTATGAAAACGTCCTGGGTTTAGTGTCAGACTCTGGGCACATGTTTCCAGGCATTACAGACGATAATTGGAGACCATCTTCTTCACTTCCAGTGTTTTGCACATACGTTACATCTTGTGGGGGATGTTATTCTCAAGGAACTGTCACAGTTGAACAATTTGGTTTCAAAACTTAAGATGGCTTTTCTCCACTGCAGGAAGTTGAAAAACTCCTATCTACATTTTTTGCTAGATAATTTCCCTGATTTGAATGCGCTGTTGTTCCCAGCTCCTGTCATCACCCGATGGAACTCTTGGTTTCGCTCCGTCCAGTATCTTGACAAGTACTTCACACCCCTGGTAGAATTCTTTAGTTCTCTTGATGAGAATTATCTAAATAGCAGTGGCCATTCAAATATTGATGGCACTTAAGTTAAAGTTTCCTTCCCTTGCCTCGGGCCCCTACGAGCAGTGTCGATGTAGAGAGGTTTTTTAGCAAGTACAACATGATTGTGACTGATAGGTGGTCTTGACTGAAGGAGGACACCATTCAAACAGTTGGCATGTTGTACTTCAATCATCATTGACATTCCTCTTCCTTGTAGGTCTGTTGTACAGTGATAAATGAATACGTTCAGAATAGTATATTTCACTTTGAAACTGTGTTTGTAAATTTGTAAATATGCATATTTGTGTGTGTGTTAATACTTCTTGCAGTCTGATGTTGTTGTTTCTCTTATTTTCCATAGTGTGTTCAAAACTGCATGACAAGCAATGTGTGATTAAACAGTTGTGTATGCAATTTCACAAATTATGCCCATTTTTAACCAATTTGCTAAAAAACGCTAAATTTGACAATCAAAACGCTAAATCTCTGATTTTTTAATGCTAAAAACCACGAACTCTACATATCAGCAAATCAGATTTCGGAGCTCTTTTCAACCGGCTTAGCACAGAGCAGAAGTGGGGCTAGGTGGACATGGTTCACATTGGAGGCAGCTAGGCTGTACAATATTGCTTACAGAATGTGCAGTCTTACGAGTGGCAACCAAACACTATACAAGCTGGTTAATTGGCTTTCACGGCCAGTGAATTAAATTACTATATAAGCTGTTTAATGCATTCAGTACCAGCGCATTTTAACTACTCAAAGGCATTACCTAGCAAGGGCATTCTTTTAAAATTGAAATTTCATTTATAACAATTAGCATAGGATTACGGTGGCTGAAAATTTTCATTCTAAAAATGAAGAATTCCGCCGAGCTTAAGATAAAAAGTGTTTCAGACTTTCAGGAATTGTTCGTAAGTCATGGCAACAATGTTATATCTTCTGAAATAGCAGAAATGAGGTTATTTAAGTCCTGTAAGGAATACCGGTATATTATGTTTGAAATCATGTTTTAAATAGTATGGAATGTCACTGCCAAATTGGGTCTCTGTGCATTTGTCGACTAGCTGACAGCACTGCTAGACAATGCCATAATCCTCCATGAGAAAGCAACAGCCCAAACTGCAGCTCCTGTCAGTGGTGGGGGTGAGTGGGAGATCTTGGAACACCCTCCCTACTTGCCTGATCTCATTCCACAAGTGAAGAAGCCACTGCATGGGAAGCAGTTTGCATAGGAGAGCATCGCAACAGCATTTCAACGAGAGATGGTACATATAGAAGAATGGCACACAGGTAACATCATACTTTTTTCTCTCCTTTTGAGGATATAGAACAATGATTTCTATTTATACATACTTCAATAGCTCAGAACCAATTTGGTTCTACCACTGTAACCTTCAATCATATAAAGATCTCTGCTTTATCAGCTGATATACAGTTACCATGAATTATGAAATGACCTTTGTACTTTAGGACTTGTCATTTTACTCATTAAAAAAAAAGAGTTTTTAAAAAGCACTGTATAAGTAAACTAACAATCATTCCAATGTTGTAAACCCTGCTTGGACAGATATGGCCTGCAACTTGATGTCAGCAAGACCTACTGGAGAGAGTGGGGTACAAAGTGACGGCATTGAACTTCTTAAAACATCTCATTTTTCAATATCTGGAATCACTTATGCAATTAGACGGTAACACATCCCAGATGTTTGAAGCAGAATCAACGCTGCTTGGATGAAGTCATCAAGTCACAGGAGTCCTTTTCAATCGGAAGGTGCCAATATACCTGCAATTAAAAAAATCTTTAGAACCTTTAATGGCCAGTCACTTAGAGACATGAACAACAGCTACATGTCATGGAAATGAAGGTGCTTCGCAGGCTAATGGACTCAGTAGTCTGGACCATGTCAGGAAGGAGGATGTTCAAGTGGCATTTGGTGTGGCCCCAATTCCTGAGAAAATGCAAGATAATCATCTGTGATGGTATGGTCATGTACTGTGAAGCAGCAGCTCCTCAGCTGCAAGAATAGCACTAAATTTATATCTTGAAAGCTGAAGACCATGAAGGTAACCAAAGAAGCTCTGGCTTAAAACCCTCGAGGACATGTGAGTGGCATAAGTCTCACCAGAACATGTACCACACCTCACTATGTAGAATGGAAAGTGCAGAAAAGCAGATCGAGAAGGAGAAGAAGAAGAAGTAGTAAACTATTAACGTCACAACAAGCAGGACAAGCAGATGATTCAAATCACTGAAGTTTCACTGAAAATTTCAACTTGACATCATTTAAAATACCACAAACATTGCCCCTCCAACAAGTGTTTTGTTCTCACGCCCACATAATCTTGTTATATAAATGGAAGATTCAACAATATTGAAGTTGAGAATAACCAAGAGCAAGTTATGACACCTAAACAAAATTATTTTTTAAATTAAGATCTGTTTTTAATACAAACAAAACTAGTAAAGATATTAAGTAAAGAGTTTGAATAAGCATTGTCAAAACTTTTTCTTTTTTCATTCTTTACACTTTGGACTATTTTTCTACACAGTTACCGTGCTGTTACTCATCAAAGCATTTTACTATTCTTTTTTAATATCCATATAGACTTCTGTTACTTAGGAAGCAAAATAACCAGTGATGTACGAAGCAAAGAGGATATAATAAATAGGTTGGCTAAAGCAAGGAAAGCATTTCTACAAAAAAGAAATCTGTTGACATCGAATATAGATTTAGGTATTAAGAAGTAATTTTTGAAGGCCTTTGTCTGGAGCGTGGCACTCTATGGAAGTGAAACTTGGACTGTTGGTGCAGCAGAAAATAGGAGCATTGAAGCGTTTGAAAGTGGTGTTACAGGAGAATGATGAAGATCAGATGGGTAGATAGGGTGACAAATGAAGGGGTATTAAGACGAGTGGGAGAGGAGAGATGTTTCTGGCGACTGCTAATGAAGAGAAGAGATAGGTTAGTAGGACACATACTAAGACACCCAGGAAAGCAAACTTAATTATGGAAGGAACGGGTCAAGGACAAGAACTGTAGGGGTACACCAAGGTTAGAATATGTTAAACAGATTGCCTCGCATATGGGGTGAGGTAGCTATGTAGAGATGAAATGATTAGCTCAGGACAGGGAGGCAGGGAGAGCAGTAGCAAACCACTGAAAAGTCTGAAGACTCAAACAACAACAACATCATATCATTTCAACTGCCTGAGATGACAACCAATCTTCAACTGTTGTTTACACTCCTTCATCGGTGCCAAACCGCTGACCACCAAGAAACTCCTTCAGGTAGCGGAACAAGTGGTAATCGTTCGACACAAGGTCCGGGCTGTACAGTGGATGACCCATTAGTTCACATACAAAAGAACAGATTAATTCTTGAGTTTGAGCTACAAAATGAGGCTGTGCTTTGTCATGCTGCAACAAAACTGTAGATGAAAGTAGGTCACATCGCTTAGCCTGTATGGCATGGCAAAGCTTCCTCAAGGCCGTGCAGTACACAGCTCAGTTTATTATTGTACCTTGTAGCATACAATCGACTAACAGGATACCATCTATCCCAAATTACAGTTGCCACAATCTTGCATGTTGACATTGTCAGTATGAGTTTCACTTTGATTGGAGATCTCGTGTATTGCCATGCCATTGACTATCATTTGAAATACAATGATTTCCTAGTGTTTCCATCTTATTTCTTTCTATCAAACACTAGTATTCAGGCTGTACACCCTTCTTCAGCTCCTTTTGTGATCTAAGGCCACTGTCCTAAAGGTCTAGAGTTCGATTCCTGGCTCTGTCAAGAAAGGGCTGGATCAGGGTTCATTCAGCCTGAAAAGGATAACTGAATAGATATGTGTTTGATTCCCACCTCAGCTACCCTAGAATTGGTTTTCCAAGGCTTCCTACTGCACTTTATATAGTGATATGGTACCTTACATAAGGCTATGGCTGCTTCTTTCCCAATCCTAATTCAAATTACAAATACACACACTATAGACACCACAGTAAAACATCATCAGACAGTTTCCACATACACCCAAGCACACTGGATTGATGGACACAATGTCCCACAATGTCCTCTACTAAAACTTGTACTGCACATCCTAAAGCTGAACTACCACAAACTATTCTAAAAGAACATACAGGGTTATTCAAAATGACTGTCAGATATTTACAATTCTCTTCTAGAGGCATGCAATTATTATTGCGATGATGGATATGCAAACACTTGAAGTTTTGTTCTGTATCAACTGTAGTTACTGCTCAGATGGCAGTTATAGCAGTGTGTAATAAACGGTGGTCAATGGTATGTAGAAAGCGTTTTTCACTCTTGAATATTGATACGTTACAATACTGGTGTAGAGCACCAAGCGTTGTTTAGTTGGAAAGTACCCTGGTTTCTTTTAAGAAGAGAATAGAAAACGTACTTCCACACCATCTATTGGCAGTAATTTCAAGCTTGATGATCATCGTACCTATGTGGAACGCATATGTACCTATGTGAACGCATATACTGTATGCTAACTCCACCTAGTGAGGGGAGTTTGTACTAAGGATTGAAAATACAGCCGCGAGGTAGCGTGCGGTGTACCATCTTGACATGTTTTTGTCGTATTGATGTGTTGATCGCCATATCGAACTCTTATCGATTTATCTCAAAAGGTAATCCTTGGTTACAAAAACTAATCCTTTGTTGTGGATGATTATTATGCCAGGATAAGCAGCGAAGACAAGACGAATTGATTTTGAAGACCTGCGGTATAAGGGGTTAGGTAGCCTTTTGACTGTCTAATGACCTTCCCCTTGACTTTCCGACATGTTTTAAACTTATAAGATACTTGTATCGTCCTCTGCGGGAATCCTATATTATTATTTAACCTTTTTTTGGAATTATGATAAATTGAAGGAAGACATGGCCTTCAGATACTACGAAAAGGTATTGTAAAACTTTGTTAAGGTAACTGGAACAATTTTCTGGATGTTTTGTGGTGGTCTATATATGTGTGATGGTTTGAGATATATTTTGGTTACGGTATGTTACCTTTGATATTTGTATAGCTTGCAGTCGTAACTGCGGAATAACTAATCTTCGGTATGTAATTTGGTGAGTGATTGAAGATAAGTATGTAGTACTATTCTATTAAAATAGTTCCAGAAACCTGCAGTGTTATATGAAGATGTAGACAATTTTAGGGGATTTTCAATTGTATATCGATCGGTCATACCAAGCTGAGCTTAGTGCAGATCTTCATCTAACTCTGAGCAAGGATTTGTTAATGTTATTATTTAATTAAAGTAAATTTTTATCTTCTTGTTTATCCTTGTCTCAAATTAGTATGATTCCATATGAATCCTGTGTCGTTGTATCACCCATTAAGATACTTATTTTATTCATGTAATGGTTTCGTTATCTTGGGTAGGGTACCGGGTTGGGTATTGGTACTGCATTTCTGTTTTTCCTTAAAACAATAAATTAACGTTTTTGTACTTGATAGAAGAAGACATATTGGATTTCATTCGCTATAGACGTGTTTAAGCTGAACTCCTAATAATTTCATGATTTTATGCAATTCTAATTAATTTTGGTGCTCATTTGGACTTAATATATTTTCTGTTACGGTGCTATATGCACAGATAAGGTAATTGTAACTTACTTGATTTATTTCTCAACCTAATCTACGATATAGTTCCTCGGGGATTGACCTTTGGGTTTTGATTCTACATCTTG
Source organism: Meconema thalassinum (assembly GCA_946902985.2). Taxonomy (NCBI): domain Eukaryota; kingdom Metazoa; phylum Arthropoda; class Insecta; order Orthoptera; family Tettigoniidae; genus Meconema; species Meconema thalassinum. The sequence goes on along the minus strand of OX336391.1, from coordinate 39,776,529 downwards.
GTCGTAGTAATTAATTTATTCTTTCGGTTTCTGATTCCTCGCTTAGGTTTGATTTATTTAATTGTATTAATTTTCCTTATTATTTTATTTATTAATTTAATTGATGTTATTTATACATGTAAGAGTTTTGCTTTATTAATTATATTAACCTGAATTGTTTTCTTTGTTTTATTTGATCGTAGGCTTAGTAGTAAATAGTCTCTCTAATTTAATTATCCTAGGGTATGGTAGCAATTAGGTCCAGCACGTACTGCTTCTATTTTCTCTCTCCTAACCTGACATAAGAAAAGGGGGGTATCAAATATTATGAACTTAGTCCATTACCAAAGTCCAGTGCCATTTTTGAATGAAATACAAGGATTCTCCCTCTGACAACTCTATTCACAGATGGTATTTGTGGACAAGGGCTGATTTTGTTATGGGTGAAGCGGTAGGTGTCCTTCCATGTCAGAAGTGGAAGTGAACGAGATCAGAAAAAAAAAAATCTCCTTAGCCCTAAGAAATCCAATAAGAGGCAGCAGGGAACTGGATATAACACAACCTACATTATGACGTTTGTTGGTACCTCAAGGTAAAGCCATATTACTTGCAGTTGGGTCAAACTAACAGGTAAAGAAAATGTCCTACATGCACTGCAAGAATACATGGAAGATGGTTTCAGTGACAGGCTAGTTTTCAGCAATGCAACAACCTTTCACATGAGGAAAAGTTAATAAACAAAACATTTGCATTTGGGAAGCAAAAAAACCCACAGTGTTATATGAAACATCGTGACAAAAATCTACGGTCCGTTCTTCTTCACTGGACAAACAGTGTCAGGACTGACCTATCTCGACATGCTCACAGAATGTTTGTAACCCCAGACAAATGATGACAGGGACGATTTCATACTGCAGCAGGATGGTGCACTACCTCATTTCCATATGGTGGTCGGAGCAATTTTTAAATCAAAAACTACCACAGAGATTGATCAAACATGGGACCAACAGTAGTGAGATGTTTACCCTGGTCACCACATTCACCACCGACAGTAGTGGCTACGCGGGCTAAAGCGCTGCGTTAGGCCAAGGGGCCAAGCTCTCTGCTGACTCGGTAGACGCGTGGGTTCGAGCCCCACCGTCGGCTGTCCTTGAAATGGTTTTCCGTGGTTTCCCATTTTCAACACCAGGCAAATGCTGGGACAGTACCTTCTGACAGGCCACGGCCGCTTCCTTCCACATCCTTGCCCAGTTTCATTCATCTTCATCCATTCCATCTCTCATCCCGATGCGCAGGTCGCCCACGGGCGTCGACTAGAAAGACCTGCACTCAGCCTCTCAGGAGGCTACACGAAAAAAAAAGAAAAAAAACACATTCACCAAATATAACACCGTGTGATTTTTTATTTCAGTGGGGAAACGTTAAGGATCAAGTCTTTGTCACACCTCTAATGGCAAATATTCTAGATCTGAAGCAGCGTGTCCAAGCCGCCTACCTGTTCATCACCAGTGACATGTTCGAGTGTGTATGGGAAGAAATAGATTGTCAAGTAGATGTGTGTAGATTGACTAAAGGTGTACAGACTGAACATTTGTAATGTAAAAAAAAAAAATGAGTTACAGGTCTGACGTTTGTTTTTGGCCGGTGCTTGCGTGTTGCGTAGAGCTCTCCGGCCTGCCAGGAAGCCTTTTTATTGTGAGCATGCACAGCAAGAAGGAACGAAGGAAGGAAATAGGTTGAATGGTTAGCACAGTGGATGCGCGGATTTCACGGCCACTGGCCAAAAACAAACATCAGAACTATACAGTAGAAAATAAAATAGAGGACACACTCAGCCATATGCAAACATAAGTACGACGTGGGACACAGATTCACTAACATTGAAACAGACTTAAAAATCATACATCACGAACCGAAAGGAAGAACCCTCGACATAAAGGAAGCAATCGAGATACACTTAGCTAAAATAAATAACCATCATCATCATCATCATCTTGAGCAGTTTCCAACCGCTGGTCGGGTCTGCTTGGAACATAAGCCTCTCCATCGTTTCCTGTCCATCCACCATCTCTCATCATTTACTGTGTCCCAGCACACTCCTCTTTCCTCCACACTCTTCTTAACTCCTTTTGTCCATCTGTCCCTTGGTCTTCCCCTTGGCCTCCTTCCCGTCATTTCCATTCCAAACATCTTCTTCGGTATCCTCTCCTCTTGCATCCTCCTCACATGTCCATACCATTGTAGCCTAGATCGCTCTATTCTATTTTGCAATGGTTCCTCTCTCACCATCTCCCTGACTCTCTCATTCCTTACTCTGTCCATTCTTGTCACTCCTACCCTACTCCTCTGGAACTTCATCTCCACTGCTCGTATTTTATTCTTGTCCCTTTCCTTCATCACCCATGTTTCTGAACCATATGTCAAAATTGGCACAAAGTAGGTCTTGTAGATGATTCCTTTACATTTTTGTGGTACATCTTTATTCCATATCATCCCCCTAACACTCTTGAAAAATCCATCTGCGCACCTTCCCCGCTCATTTATTTCCATCCTATTGCCTCCCTTTTCTTCAATTATGCTTCCCAAGTACTTGAAGCATTCTACTTTCTGCAACTGCTGTCCTCCAAGTGTTATGCCCATATCCAGTCTGTTCTTCTTCCTCGTTGTGATGACCACTTCACTCTTTTGTGCTGAGAACTTCATCCCATATGATAACACTACCTTCTCCCACTCATCTAATTGCTCTTGTACTTCTTCCTCATCCTCTCCCCATACCAGAAGGTCATCAGCAAACAACATTGCCTTCATTTTCCTTTCCCCAATGCTATTTACCACTTTTCGTATGATTTCATCCATCACCACTATAAATAACAGGGGTGAGAGGGCACTTCCCTGTTTCAGTCCCAGTTGAAACCATTCCGTTCTCTCTCTTCCCACCTTTACACAGCTTTTGCTTCCCTCGTACATTGCTTTCACTCTTGCCACTGTCTCCTTGTTCACTGCTTTTGCTCTCATTGCTTCCCATACCTTGTTTCTATTAATACTATCATATGCTTTCTCAATATCCAAGAAGGTCATCACCAGATCTTTCCCATATTCATAATGGTGTTCTTGTAGCTGTCTTACTGCAAAGATGAGGTCAACTGTTGACCTTCCTGGCCTGAATCCATACTGTTCTTCCCTCAGCCCATCTTCAACTTCTGTCCGAATTCTTCTCTCCAGTACCTTCTCAAATATCTTGGCGCAGTGGCACATGAGTGTAATTCCCCTGTAGTTCTTGCATTCCTTCCTACTTCCCTTTTTAAATATGGGTATTATTATCCCTCTTTTCCAGTCCTCTGGTATTTTCTTCTCCCTCCATATCACTTTCATTACTCGAAAGAGCCACTGTGTTCCTATCACCCCTGCTGCTCTCACCATCTCCACACTCACTTCGTCTATTCCCGGTGCCTTTCCCCCTTTCATCTTCTTTAATGCTTCCTCCACTTCTTTCCAAGTCAATTCCTTCTCTGAAATGTCTTGGTCACTGTCTTCCTCCACAATGTCCACTACGCTGGTTTTAGTTGGATTTAGGAGTTCCTTGAAGTATTCTCTCCAGATAACCTTTACTTCTTCCATATTTTCGACCTCCTTTCCATTCCTGTCCACCATTCTGACATTTTCCCCTGTATCTCTTCTCTTTGCCTTTATCATTCCATACAACACTTTCTTACTGCCATCACAGTCCTCCTCCATCATTTCTGTCCATTTCTCCAGCCATTTCTTTTTCTCTTCCTTCACTACTTCTCCTGCTTCTTTCTTCCGCTCTTGGTATTCTTCTCTTGTTCTGTCTGTCCTCTGTTGGAACCATTTCCTGAATGCTTAATTTTTCTTTTTCACTGCTTCCTTAGTTCTGGGGTTCCACCATGGTGTTTCCTTCCACCTTTTCTTTCCACTAGTTCTGCCACACACGACTTCCGCTGCTTCTACCAACACGTCCTTGAACCTATTCCATTCTTCTTCACCTGTTTTCGGATCAGCCTTCGGTAATTTGTTCCTCACTAATATCTGGAACTTCTCCTTATTTCCATCCTCCTTCAGCTTCCATGTCCTTATTCTTCTTTCTTGGTTTTCAGTTCTCCTCTTTTCCTTCAGTCCTCTCACCTTGGCGACCAGCAGACGGTGGTCACTGTCCAGGGCTTCTGAAGGTATTACCCTCATATCCGTGATACTCTTCTTTGTCTCCTTCCCGCATAGAATATAGTCCACCACTGATTTCCTAGTCAAATCCCTGCTGTACCAAGTAATTTTATGGCTCTCTCTCTTCTTGTACCATGTGTTTCCAACCATTAGCACATTTATCTTGCACAGTTCCAACAATCTCTCTCCTTCCTTATTCCTGTTTCCCCATCCTTCACCACCAATCACTTCCTCAAAACCTCTTCTATCAGTTCCGACATGGGCATTTAGGTCTCCCATGACTATCAGGTCTCTCCCCACTAACTGCTTCTGCAACTCCTCTTCAAACTTGTCCTTCTCGCCTTCTGTGCATCCCACCTGTGGTGCATAGACTTGCAGAATGTCCAGGTTTCTACCTTTCACAGTGATTCTGGCTCTAATTATTCTATCACTTACCCTCTTTACTTCCTCCCTCAGCCCTTCTCTCACCACCATTCCCACTCCATTTCTCTTCCCCTCCTCATTTCCTATCCAGTATAGCTGCAAGCCATTTCTCAGTTCTTTTCTTCCTTCCCCTCTCCATCTGGTCTCTGCCAGTCCGAGTACATCCAGTTTTCTCCTCTCCATCATATCCACAACCTCCTCCACTCTTCCCGTCAATGTCGTTATATTCAAAGTTCCGATTCGTAGTCCATTTCCATAGCCAGGTCTGCTTCCTTTAGATCTGTCCTTTCCGAGGCCCGTTCCCGTTTTGAATAAATAACCATCATAATCTAAACGAACACACCTTCATGGAGAATTGATATCTCATTACTCTAATAGATAACACACCCCTGTACGAAACGAGAAACAACATAACGGTGTAGCCCAACTAGATAAGGGGGGGGAAAGGGAAACATGTTACTGGATTAGGCTGTACTTTGTACCGTATCTTCAATAAACCAAGGTCGGCGTTAATGCCAGTATTAAAGAATCCACAATATTCTCAGAAGTCTGGTGCGCTATTTAGCTTACGTGTGGCGAGAATAAAAATTGGTCATTAATAGTTGAAGATGTCCAGAATACAGTAACATACACCACATTCAGGAGACTCTAGAATATGTTACATTGCGAGACGAACATACACAGGTAGGCATGCGGGAAAAGCCCAAAGAGGGGAAAGAGATAATGAGGTAGCTGCGTGCAATAGGAAATATCATCCCGTTCAGTGTAGCCAGTGAAAGTATTGGCAGTTGCCCAAGGACGGAACCCTCATATTCAATTCCAACCCGACCATTCACTAACAATCACAGATCACACTAAACAAGCAAACTTGTTGGTCAATAACCACTAACAATATCTTAACAAAAATTCACACATAACTAACAAATCTTGAATAGTTCCACAAGTTTTTAATAACTGCTGTAACTAAATAAGTGTATATGTTGTGAATATCGGCACCCACATACTTATTGACATGCATTTAATAGCCTAAGTGTAAATGATGATGATTGCTTGACGAAGCAAACTCCCTTTGAGCAGTGAGACTTTCAATTGTTACCGACCACCCTTACCGAGTTCTTTTCATGAAATAAAAAAATGGATAGAAGCAATATATTTTCTTTTGGATATCATTTTCATGAAAAATAAAATGTATAAATTATTGTAATTCAGTTTTGTCAATATATTTGAAATCTCCTTTATGTCGTCAAGACTGTTAGCATGACTGGAAGCTATATTTCATGGGCTAGTTGTGAAGAAACAAATGACTGTCATTACCGGGAAACAATTCAAGAAAAATTGAAAGGTATATCAATATACCAACTCTGTTCCAATGTCAGTCATTGTCTCAAGGAAAGTAGCCAAGAAAACTTAAGAATAATATATTCGAAGTCCTTTCCACCACCTTCAATGTGCCAGTACACAGTGCTATAAGATGTGCTTCAGGTGCACCACAAAAAATGGCATAGAAAGCTTAGATAAAAGGAAGAATAGCACTTGTTCAAATCAATACTAATTGGAGAAAGAAGTTCCATCATAGATGCCAGTACACTTAATGCCAGTACTGCTCTGGCACGTCCATATTACACTGGACCAGGTCGTCAGACATGTCCGTACATGGTGGCCACTCAAATCGGTCAACGATTTTCCAGGAGTTATTCTCATTTTTCCAGACTTAAAAATAAGCGTAAGTCCGGGGGGGGGGGGGCTTTATCGGTTGCCTACTTCAAGACCAAAATAAAGCAGTTGTGTTTGGTTTACTTATACAGATGTGCACAAACATTAGTGGTGATTGCGTTATTGATACGCAAGCCTACACACAAATGATTTATTGTTGTTTTAAAACAGCCTTTGTGACTCAAATATCCGCTTTAAAAAAAAAGAGAGAAAAGAATGCCGCCTGCAATGTTATTGCGGTGAAGTTGTCTATACTCAATATATTTTACAAAAATTCTATCGCTTGCTCTCCCACACAGAAACAGGTAGCCTGAGGAAATTTCTTTCGTTAAATATAGAGTGCTCACCCAAAACCGCAGCGGTAGTATGATTTAAGATAAAACACGGGCGTAAATTTCCGGTTAAAAATAAGCAGGGTTTGCCGAGTGACCGCTAGATGGCCCTTGCTACCCCATCCGCGATATCATGACGTCAAGGACTAAGAGCGGACTGGGAATTTTAGTAGTGAATGGAAAGTTTTTTATAAATAACAAGCTGTACCCGGCATGCGTTGCAATGCCAATCAAAGAAAGTGTTGGCGTTGAAATTCTGTTTCTTGAAGTGCTTTTGGATACACAACAGGTTAACTGCCTCTAAGCTATCGTAAAATGGATTTTCTAATTTAGAACCATTCGTGGGAGCGTGCACAACAACTTTCAAAAGTTTCATCGCTGTCACTCATTTGTTGAATCAACTCGTACGCTATGTATTGTGAAATGGATTTACTAAGTCGAAACCATTACCTGGCGTGTACACAATAACTCATCAATGATTCATCGCAATCGGATGAATGGTATATGCACGTATACGGGGTTTTGTTTAAACGATTCGTGCGCTGTCACTCATTTGTTGAATCTACTCGTGCGCTACCTATTGAGAAATGTATTGGTAAGTCGAAGCCCTTCCCTGGCGTGTACACAATAACTCATCAAAGTTTCATCGCAATCGAAGAATGTTATATGAACGCAATAGGGGATTTTGTTGAAACGCTTCACGCGTCGTCACCCATTTGTTGCATCTACTCTTGCGCTACTTATTGTGAAATGGATTTACTAAGTCCCCTTCCCTGGCGGGTACACAATAACTGATAAATGTTTCATCGCAATCGGATGAATAGTATATGAACGCATACCTGATTTTGTTTAAACGATTCGCGCTCCGTCACTCATTTGTGCGCTACCTACTGTAAAATGTATTTACTAAGTTAGAAACCGTCACGTAAGTGTCCACAACATCTCACCCAAGTTTCATCGCTATCGGACTAATGGGATATGAAGACATAGGGGACTGTATTGAAACGCTCCGCGTGTCGTCGTTCATTTGTCGAATCTACTCGTGTGCTAACTACTGTGAAATGTATTTACTAAGCCAGAAACCTTCCTTGGAGTGTCCACCATATTTCACCCAAGTGTCACCGCTAACGGCAGAATGGTATATGACCTTATACGGGACTTTGTTGAAACGTTTCGCGCGTCGTCCCTCATTTGTTGAATGAACTTGTGCGCTGCATATTGTATAGTGGATTTACTAAGCCAGATATTTTGCATGACGTGTACACAACATCTCACCCAAGTTTCATAGCTACGCACGAATGGTACATGAATGCATACGGGACTTGGTTGAAACGCTTCGCGTGTCGTCGCTCATTTGTTGATTCTACTCTTGCGCTACATATTGTAATATGGATGTACTCAGCCAGAAACCTTCCCTGGAGTGTACACAACATCTCACCCAAGTTTCATCGCAATCGGATGAATGGTATGTGAACGTATACGGGACGTTGTCGAAACGCTTCGCCCGTAGTCACTCATTTGTTGAATATAAACGTGCGCTTCGTATTGTAAAATGGATTTACTTAGCCAGAAACCTTTCCTGGAGTGTACACAACAATTCACCAAGCATTGATCTCTATCAGACGAATGGTATATGACTTTATACGGGACTTTGTTGAAACGCTTCGCGTGTCATCGCTCATTTGTTGAATCTACTGGTGCGCTACCTATTGTAAAATGTATGTACTAAGCCAGAAACCTTCCCTGGAGTGTACACAATATCTCACGCAAGTTTCATCGCTATCGGATGAATGGTATATGAAATTATATGGGACTTTGTTGAAACGCTTCGCGCGTCGTCGCTCATTTGTTGATTCTACTCGTACTCTACCTATTTTTAAAGGGATTTACTAAGCTAGAAACCTTCCCTGGAGTGCACACAAAATCTCAGCCTAGTTTCATCGCTATCGGACGAATGGTATATGAACGCAAACGTGACTTTCTTGAAATGCTTCGCGCGTCGTAGCTCATTTGTTGAATCTACTCGTGCGCTGCCTATTGTAAAGTGGAGGTACTAAGCAAGAAAATTTCCCTGCAGTGTACACAACATTTTACGCAAGTTTCATAGCTATCGGACGAATGGTATATGAATGCATACGGGACTTTGTTGAAACGCTTTGTGTGTCGTCGCTCATTTGTTGAATCAACTCGTGCACTATCTACTGTGAAATGTATTCACTAATTTTGAAACCTTCACGTAGGTGTACACAACATCTCACCCAAGTTTCATCGCTATCGGACGAATGGTATATGAACACATACGGGACTTTGTTGAAATGCTTCGCGCATCGTCGCTCATTTGTTGAATCTACGCGTGCGCTACCTATTGTAAAATGGATTTACTAAGTCAGAAACCTTCCTTGGAGTGTACTCAACATCTCACCCAAGTTTCATCGCAATCGGACGAATGGTATATGAACGCATAGGAGACATACATACCCACAGACAAACTATCACGTTACATTGATTTTTATATATATAGATTAACAGCGGTCATTTTCCAGGAGTTTTCAAATTTTTCATCATTTTCCAGGAATTTTCCAGGAGTTTTCCAGACCTATTAAAAATCCAGGAGTTTTCCAGGATTTCCAGATTTTCCAGGAGTAGTGGCCACCACGTCTGTACTGCTGAATGGATTAATCTCATGTATATTATTTTCAGGTTTAGGGGAACACCCATTACAATATAGTACAATTGTGTTGACTGACTGAAAAGCATTCACTTCGATTGCTAAGGCAACTCTGAAGAATGGCTTCCACAATAACCTAGAAGATTTGCTGGAGTTCAATTACTTGGCTGTGAAAGCCAAGATGTCAATAATATTAGCAAAAAGTGCTAGTTGTGAATGTTACTTGTACGGAAGCGTCTCACACTATCTGTTGGCACTAGTTCAGGATATATCTATAGAGAAAATGTTATTTTATCACTGAATGGTCTCTCCAAAGCCATTAAATCCCTATTTAATTAAATCTGAATCCATAATAACCTGTTGCCAAAATGTAAAAATCACAAAAAATTGTTCCTCGAATTGACGACACAGATTATGTTTTGAAGGATAAAAAACCTCGGTCATCAACCCCAATTATTCCAGACTACATTCCTGTTTTGTCTGTTACGTTATTAGTCCGAAGACTGACCAAGGCCTCAATAAAACACCCACTAATTGTACTGTACTGTAGGTTATGAGGGTGGAAAAAAAAAAAGGGGCAGTGCTAAAATGAGACATAATAAGCAAATTGAAGAATGATGTAGATTGCCATTGTTTTCCTCACAGCAGTATGACAAGAGTAACACCTTTCTCATTATGCACAGGAAAAAGTAGCTTCAACCTACAGCACACTTCCAACATTTCATAGTAAATAATGCATAAACGTTCAAGGATTGTTGTAAACAGCAAATTATTAACAAGATCTTGCCATTCCATTCAATACTATGTGAATGACACTCTTGATACATTCAATGATTACAATTATCTGCTGTAAATACAGTATAATTATGCAATTTTTTCGTTATATAGTGTTAAAGTAAAAAACATCAATACAAATCCCACCATATTCGAAAAATTCCTAATTCTGATGCCGAGACTAGGGGCGGATTAATTAAAAACATTATTACATACAAAATTACTTTAAGTCATGCATGAATCTCAAGTTAACAAGACTATTAAGATAAACATTGTTATAATTTTATAAAAGCATCTGTTCCCCCCCCCCCCTCTCCCCCCCCCCCCCCCCGTGTTTGATCATTATACGAGGGCTATTCCAAAACTAACGTCCGGTTTAAAAAAAACATCCAAAATCAAAATTGTTTTATTGACATTCCTTACATCTTTCTCTATTTTTCTACATAATTTCCATACTTAATTAGGCATTTGTCACATCATTCCACAAGATTTTGAATGCCTAAGTCGTAGAACTCGGCCGCCTGCGAAGCTAACCAGTCTTTAACAGCTTCTTTCACTTCATCATCTGTGTCGAAACGCTTGCCGCCAAGAAACTCCTTTAGGTAGCAGAACAGGTGGAAATCACTTGGCGCCAAGTCCGGACTGTATGGTGGGTGGTCCATCTGTTCCCATCCAAATTTCTTGATTAGAGTTTGCGTGTCATTCGCAGTATGGGGGCTGGCATTGTCATGAAACAACAACACACCAGACGACAAAAGACCACGTCGCTTATTCTGGATTGCACGTCGAAGTTTAGTCAGAGTAGCGCAGTAGGCGGTTTTATTGATCGTTGTCCCTGAAATAGTAAATCGTCGATCTTCACGAATTTTGTCGTCAACCACATGAACCAACTCGTCTGAAATCACTGATGGTCTGACAGAGCGGGGTTCATCGTGCACATTTTCCCGTCCTTCATTAAAGGCTCGCACCCACTTGCGCACTTAACTGACACTCATTATGTTAGGACCATACACTTCAGTAATCTGCCGATGAATTTCTGCCTCAGAAAGGTTTCTTGCAGACAGAAACGGTATCACTGACTGCCCTTACTTCAAAATCGGCGGGCTGATTAATTGTCTTAAACATTGTGAACTGACACTATCAACAGCACACAGCAACAGTAACAACGCTACTGGCGGCTTTTGCCGTGCAAGGAATGCCAGGAGTCGGCGCGCATGCGTGTTTTACCCTTGGCGCCGCTTTCAAATATTTACGGCGAATCGGACCTTACTTTTGGAATTACCCTCGTAGTTCATATCAATGGCATAATCCATTATGGTTCCTCTTCTTAGATGGCAAGTGTAGTTCCAGACAATATAATTAATTTTCATGTTCAGAAAATGATGTTGTCGTTGTTTCCTATGGCTAGCCCGGATTCCAATCCATTAGCTTTCTTGCGTTCCAATAGAGTTGTGTGAGGTTCCCTGAAGTTCTAGCAGTCACATCAAGTTTGTTGCAATGTAGCAGGTGCCCCTTATCCATTTTACTTCCAGGTTCGTGACAAAGTGTGCATTCTTCAGATCTCAAGATATTGATTCGTTTCAGATGAGCTGCAAGGCAGTCATGGCCAGTGTTAAGTCTGAAGAAGGCTACAGCTTCTCTTCTTGGTGTTAATTTATATTGATCCCATTTAGCATCAATGGGAAAATGTTAAGGAACATGATAAATTGTGTTTAAAAAAACTATTACCACAAGAAAGGTACAGTTAAGACAGATAAACTTATGTCTACTAGCAGACTCACCTCACATGGATATAAACCACCCGCAAGGCTTTACTGGTATGCGTGCTCGACAGTTCTGACGGGCTATCATCTTGTTTATTTGCTTAAATGCATTTTATATAAGCAAACGGATGAAATTACTGAAGAGACTAGCAGGAGCTACTTGGAGGAGCACTCAAGACACACTCAACAAAACCTACAATACTTACATCAAACCTATCATAAAATATGGCAGTGAAGTACTCTCTACAGCACCCCAGTCAAACATTAATCGCCCTACGAATCATCATCATCATCATCATCATCATCTTGTACAGTTTCCAGCCACTGGCCGGGTCTGTTTGGAACACAAGCCTCTCCAACGTCATCTGTCTTCCCACCATCTCTCAGCTTCCACCCTTGCCCAGTCTTCTCCTCTCTTCTTCACGCTTTCTTCCACCCCCTTCAGCCACCTGTCTCTCGGTCTTCCTCTCGGTCTCTTTCCTTCCCACTTCGTCTCGTGTACTCTCCTGGGTATCCTCTTCTCCTCCATTCGCTTTACATGTCCATACCATCTAAGTCTAGATTTCTCTATACCATCCTGTAATGGTTCCTCCTTCATTAATTCTCTGGTCCTCTCATTTCTTATTCTGTCCATCTTTGTAGCTCCAATACTGCTTCTCAAGAACCTCATCTCACTGACCTGTATTTTGCTCTTCTCCCTTCCTTTCATAACCCAGGTCTCCGAGGCATACGTCAGGATAGGAACATAGTACGTCCGATATATGATCTTTTTGCTGTTCTGAGGGACATCCTTGCTCCATAACATGCTTCTCATACTCCTCCGAAACGCTTCTGCCTGCCTACCTGCTCATTTATTTCTCTATCGTTTCTTCCATTATCTTGTATCAGGCTTCCCAGATACTTGAAACTCTCCACTTTCTTCAGTTGTTCTCCACCAATTGTTATTCCCGTTGTGGTTCTTTGCTTCTTCCTTGTTGTGATAACCATCTCACTCTTATTTATGCTAATTTCATCCCATCCCAAATCATCAAATCATCTGCAAACACCATTGCTTTCATCTTTCCTTCCCCAATTACTTGTGCCACTCGGGTCATTATGTCATCCATCACCACAATGAAAAGTAACGGTGACAGTGCACTTCCTTGTTTCAGGCCGTTTCTCTGTTCCAAACAGTCCGATCTCTCTCCTCCCACTTTCACACAGCTCACGCTTCCCTTGTACATCTTCTTTATCCTCTTTATAGTCCATTTCTCTACTCCTCTATCCTCCAGGGACTTCCATACTTTGTTTCTGCATACACTGTCATTTGCTTTCTCAATGTCCAGGAAGGCCATCAGTAGATCTGTTCCATACTCATAGTGCTGTTCTTGTAACTGCCTTACAGCAAAAATCAAATCCACTGTGGACCTTCCTGCTCTGAAGCCATGTTGTTCTTCCCTCATCCCTCCTTCTATCCTTGTCCTAATTCTCCTTTCCAAAACTTTCTCGAAGATCTTTGCACAATGACTCATCAGTGTTATTCCCCGATAGTTTCTGCAATCTGTTCTACTACCTTTCTTGAAGATCGGGACAATGATTCCTTTTTTCCAGTCCTCTGGGGTCTTCCTTTCCTTCCATGCTGTCCTCATCACTCGGTACAACCACCTCTCCTGCTGCTCTCACCATCTCCACACTCAACTCATCCACACCCGGTGCCTTCCCTCCTTTCATCTTTTTCACTGCATCTTCCACTTCTTTCCATGTTAAGTCCTTTTCTGTTTGCAGTTCATCTTCCTCTTCCCCGATTTCTTCCTCCTCACCATCTTTTCCATTCGGGTTCAGAAGTTATCTTGTCCCCTTTTGTTCACCATTCTAACATAATCCGTAGGATCCTTCCTTTTACCATCCCATACAGGACCTTTTTTGTACCTTCACTATCCTCCATCATCTTTGTCCACTCTTCCATCCACTTTCTTCTCTCCTCAGCCACTACTCTCTTCGCCTCCTTCTTTCTTTCCTGGTACTCTTCCCTTGTCTCTACCGTCCTATTTTGATACCACCTCCTAAAGGCTCTATTCTTTTCCCTTACTATATCTTTTATCTTCTCATTCCACCATGGTGTTTCCTTCCACCTCTTCTTACTACTTGTCCTCCCACATACTGCTTCTGCTGTACCTACTAGTGTCTTCTTAAATCTAGCCCATTCCTCTTCCACCCCTCTTTCTTCATCTGTTGGAATTCCTTCCTTTACCATTTTGAGGTACTCGACCCTTCTATCCCCTTCTTTCAGTTTCCATATCACTATACGTCTTTCCTGGTTCTCAGTCCCTTTCTTCTCCTTACTCCCTCTCAGGTTCATTACCAGCAATCGATGGTCGCTATCCAGGTTCTCCGATGGTATAACCTTGATGTCCGTGATGTTCTTATTTAGTTCTTTCTCATACAGTATATAGTCGACCACCGACTTCCTGGTCAAGTCATCACTGTACCATGTGAATGTGTGGCTCTCTCTTTTCTTAAACCAGGAGTTCCCAACTAGCAGGCTGTTCCTTTGGCAGAAGTCCAACAGTCTCTTTCCTTCCTCATTTCTTCCGCCCCAACCCTCTGGTCCTAGAACACTCTCATAACCTTGTCTTTCTCTTCCTACGAATCATAACAGGCGCAATAAAAACCACACCTATAACCGCCTTGCAATTATATACCCACAACTTACCAATAGAAGAAGAGATGAAACATCAAACAGCCAATGCATATCTCAGTATACAAAGACTACCTCAAATGACATGGATCAAAAAACCAGTTTCTAGCCCCAATCTTAAAACTCAAAAAGATCCCTTAAGTCTCGCCAAAGAATATATCAATAAGAGCAATCTGCAAATAAAACTTGAACCACTCTGTATGCCAGTCAACCCCATTGAATATATACAAGTGACTACAGATCTTACTTTGTTAGAAGAGGTCTGCAAGAAAGACTCTTCACCACAAGATCTAAAACAACTGGCCCACTGTACAATAGAAGAAAGATATCCATCTAATCAATGGCTAAAAATATTTACAGATGGCTCACAAGACAAAGAAAATAGAACTGGAGCAGGAATACATTCATCTCTCTTCTCACTCTACTTCCCAGTAGGCCAAAACAAACTTTGATGCTGAGATAAGAGCAATTTCACATGCACTCCATCAGTTCATCATCATCATCATCATCATCATTTCCCCTTATCCAGCCCCTGCCGGGTCGGGGTATTTATGGCACTTCTCCACTTTCCTCTTTCCTTCCACCATTCTTCTTCCACGATCTTGCCCCAGTCCAGATTTCTTTTTCTTACGCTGTTCTTCACTGAATCAATCCACCTTGTTCTAGGTCTTCCTCTTGCTCTCTTACCCTTGCACTTTGCCTCCAGCATCTGTCTTGGTATTCTATTTTCCTCCATCCTCTTTACATGTCCAAACCACCTTAGTTTATTCTTCTCAATTCTCTCATTTAGTTTTCCCATCCCAACTTCCTCCATCAGTTATTAGGCAGAAACATTGATTATCAAAAATGCGTTATCATTACAGATTCAAAAGCAGCCATCCAAGCCATCTCGTCAAATTATAAGCCCCAAAATAAAGAACTGAAAGAAATTTTTTGTATAATAAAAACCCTTCAAAGACTCCACAAACAGATCTCTCATTTCAGTGGATCCCTTCTCATGTTGGAATAGCAGGTAATGAAGAGGCAGACAGATTAGCAAAAAAAGGTACCACACTACAACAACCTGTCAGTCAGACTGATTTTATGTCAGCAAAAAGGTTCTTGAAAAATACTATCAAAAACAGGTATGAAGAAATGGCAAAAAAAAAAACAGCAGAAACCAAATTATGGAAGGACATTGAAGCTGTAGCCTTCTTCAGACTTAACACTGGCCATGACTGCCTTGCAGCTCATCTGAAACGAATCAACATCCTGAGATCAGAAGAATGCACACTTTGTCACGAACCTGGAAGTAAAATGGATAAGGGGCACCTGCTACCTTGCAACAAACTTGATGTGACTGCTAGAACTTCTGGAAACCTCACACAACTCTATTGGAATGCAAGAAAGCTGATGGATTGGAATCCGGGCTAGCCATAGGAAACAACAACATAAATTTCCATAGAGTTTTCAAGAAATGCAAGATTTTTCCTGTTCTATTGACACAATTTGGAAAATTTCGGTACAAAGAGCACCTTCAACTCCCTCTGGTTTAAGAGCTTGAGTTTTGTGAAACACACACCTTAGTGTTTTATATACTGTATGATAATTTTATGAGTCTTTAAGTATTGATCTAAAATCTATTGTGATTATAAGTAAATGTGTCTATAAATAATGTTGTAGCATTTCATGTTTTTGGCAATGGTGTAACATCCTACACCTGAAGGACAGGTGGTGGCCTGGAACATGCATTGACATAAAAATAAATTGTATAGACTAGGCAGGCCAATAAAGAAATCTATATTTGTGTTTTGATAACTAACATCATATTATTATTATTATTATTATCTTGATTGGTCACATTGGACCACTTGAGTCGTTCCACAATCACTTCTTCTTTGAAGGTAGTACTGCTTGGTTCTTGCGCTCTTTCCAGTACTTTTTCATTCTTTCAGATCGGGATTTTCTCAACTCATCTGAAATCTCCATAGGCTTTCTATGTGTCATTTCTGCAGAAAATTTGTATTTATCATACATCATACATAATAATAATTAATAATTTTTCAGTTGATTGTTAATTAGGGAATACTGAAAATGACCTCAAAGATTTGTTTGCACTTGCCCTGTTAGATTATTGCAGAATACTAATTTTAGGAACCACAACGTTCATAACAAAATTATCAATTTTGACCTTTCAGTAATAAACTAACAAACAATGCACTCAACAAATCACTAAACATTGCAAACACTAAAAATCATAGGAATAGCCAAAAATCGGAGGGGAGAGGTAGCAAGCTTCCAAAATGTGGGTTAAGAATTTACTATCGAGCCTCACAAAGGATGGGAATATGGCTGTTTACACACAATATCTGGTAAAAAAAAAAAGCCTCCGTGGCTTAGGCGGCAGCACGCCGGCCTTTCACCGCTGGGTCCGTGGTTCAAATCCCGGTCACTCCATGTGAGATCTGTGCTGGACAAAACGGAGGTAGACAGGTTTTTCTCCGGGTACTCTGGTTTTCCCTGTCAAAATTTCATTCCAGCAACACTCTCATTTCATTTCATCTGTCATTCATTTAATCATTGCCCCAGAGGAGTGCGTCAGGCCTCGGCAGCCGGCACAATTCATTTCCTCGCCGCTAGATGGGGGCTTCATTCATTCCATTCCTGACCCGGTCGGAGACTGGAAGCAGGCTGTGGATTTTCTATCTGGTAAATAAAAAACAAGGGTAGCACTACAAAAAATGGCTCCAGGATTCCAAATGACCCCCAAGTTTCAATCATAAATCAACTGTGATAATTCTTATTTTCATGGCAGCTGCAATATAGACAATACGAAGGTCACTACGAAAGTTTTGATACACACCAAAAGTATTTTTATTTAAATTATTTCGATTGTTGCACTTTCTCAAAGTACTCACCACCACACTGTATACACTTTTGCATTCGCTGAAACCACTTCTGGAAGCACTCCTGCCACACGTTTTCTTCGATGGCTGCAAGCTCATCTTCGTAGGTCGTAACAGCTTCCTCAGGAGTTGAAAATCTCTTTCCACGCATGCAATTTTTTACCATTGGGAAGAGAAAAAAATCACACGGAGCCAGGTCAGGACTGTAAGGTGGATGAGTCACTAGTTTGACCTCCATAGAATCCAGGAACTGAATTGTCATGTTAGCCGTGTGTGCAGACGCGTTGTCGTGATGGAGAAGGATCCCTCGCAGTCCCGTGCGTGGCCGCCGTTCTTGAAGTTTGGCAAAAACATTTGGCAGGCAAACCGTGGTGTACCAATTAGCGGTAACTGTTCTTTGTTCCTCCAGAGGAATGGTTGCCACATGACCACTCTTCGAGAAGAATGAAGCCACCATTTTCTTGCCAACACTTCGGGGGCGCTTCACTTTTGTCGGTGTCTTGTCATCAGGAAAGATCCACACTGCTGATTGCCGCTTGGTCTCTGGATCAAATTGATAAATCCAGGTTTCGTCATCCGTGACGATGTCAGAAACCCGTCTTGAGTCCCCTCCTTTGAATCTAGTCAGCATTTCTTCACACCATTCAACAAGGGCGTGTTTTTGTTCTTCTGTCAAATTGTGAGGCACCCATCGGGATGAGACCTTCCTCACACGAAGGGATTCATGCAGGATTTTCAAAACTGCTGGCGAACCAATCTGCAATGCTGCCTCAATTTCTTTAAATGTTAAACGATTATTTTCGCGAAGCATTTTCTCCACGGTTGTGATGTTTTCCTCAGTCACCGCCATTGCCAGACGCCCGCTTCTCTCCTCATCTTTCAAAAATTTTCGGCCCCTTTTAAATTCCTGAAACCACCGGAAAACTATGGCACGGGAAGGAGCTATCTCCCCAAAAGCCTGTTGCAAACTCTCAAAACATTGAGACTGGTTTAACGCACTTTTAAAATCGTAGAAAATCATTGCACGAAAATGCTCTCTTTCCAGCTCCATTGCAGCAACTGACTACTTGCGCGCTGCGGCTTGTTCGACCTTGCACTGCGGGACTTCCCGGAGCGGGAGAGTCACTTCCTGCTACCAGGTTACTCACAAAGGATGGGGCTTCCGCACCCTGCGTTCCATTCAAGTGGGTCAACCTCCTCTTTCTCACATCTCAAAATTTTCGTAGTGACCTTCGTATAGGACATCTCATAATCAAAGATGAAGTCAATATGAAGTAGGATTACTTCTGGTGGACCTGAGTGAAAGCTTTTTAGTCACAAGCATAGAAAATTATTCACACATAGCTGGGGTAAAATGCATCAATATTAGCATTTGAAGATGCGAGTGCCACTGAACTTAGCTACGCCAGAGTTTGTTGTTTGTAGCAGCAGGAGGCTAGTGAAACGAAGAGGGGGACAGAGTGATGTCAGAGTGCTGACTGCAAATAAATCAAGCAGCATTGTGTGCACTACTTGCGTTTGAAGTTATATTGTGAATTGTGGACAGAAAAATAAATAATAATGGGATAATAAGAGTAGTGTTTTTCTAATTGTTTCGCAACAGCACAGCTAAGCGTAACAGGAGCACGTTACCATGATATATCACGAAAATAGAGTTTTGTTCACGATGTCGCGATTTGGCTGCCTGAGATTGGCTAGTTAAAGTGATTTCACTTCTGACCTCTAGATAGCTGTAGCGTAGCACTGAATCTTCAGGTCGGAAGGTGATGGCTCTACATAGCCCGATTTCATTACTTTCCCTCACTGGGTAGCTACGGTATTTTTAAGCTCCTAAGAAGGAATATGTCCATCCCGTGGAGTTGGGGTAAGCGCACCTGCCTCTTATCTGGAGGCCTTGGGGTTGATTCCCTGCTCCGTCAGGGATTTTAGAAACTGGAACGGGATGTACTTAACCTCGTGAGGACAATCGAGTAACTGACTGATAGTGACACAGCGTCCCGGTCACGAAAAACTAAGACAATCGGCTGATGGGACCAAACGTGCTAGCCACGCGTCACCCTACAATCTGTAGGCAGAATGGCTGGGTAGCGTTCGCTTGGTAGGCCAAGGCCCTTCATGGGCTGTGGAGCCACGGGGTTTGTTTTCCTTTTCCTGGGAAGGAACATACTATAGGAGAAAATAACATTATTTCACTTTTGAAATCTTTAGTTCAAATTCCTACCAACTGAACATGTGATAAGTAAATGACTAACTTACCATCTCTGTCAACTGATGTCAACACAATGTAATCTAGACCCCATGATGCAATTGCAGTTGCCGTGTTGACAGGTTCGCTAGGATCTGGTGGAGGTGGAGCACGAGCAGTCTTCACCGAACAGAACCTGCAGCCACGAGTGCAAGTGTCTCCTAATAGCTGGATTAACAGTCAACAACTTGGTATATTGCAGCAGCAATTATGCTAATAAAACACCACAACTTTTAGCAGCAAATTCTTACCATGATAGTAGCTGTAGCAGTGCCATGTGTCCCACCTCCCCAGCACTCTCCGATGTTCGGGCATCGAGCCTCCTCACATACGGTGTGTAAGTTCAAATTGCGGAGCTGGCCTTTGATTTTACTGAAGTTTGTGCCAGTAGGTATAGTAGTCTTCAGCCAGGGTGGTAAACGCAGACGCTCGGACTCTCCTTTCTCTCTCTTCAACTTTCCGTCATAACCCCTCCAGTCCCCTTCTTCCTGCTCAGAACGCTCAATAAAATGCTCCAAGCCAGGACCATCAACTATCTTTTGTTTGATTTTCTCAGGCAGAGTATACTTGCATCTTGTGCACTACAAAAATGAAGATTAAAAATCATAGAATCAGAAGATTATTAGGTCCAAACATAACACAAAAATAGGATTGAGATACACTAATAAGTTCATGGGAAGATGAACATCAATTGTGTCGTTAAGTTAATTGTTTTAAAACGCTATGAGTATTTACAAGTGAGATGAGAATTTGGGTGGTCAAAATTTGGGAACTCCAAGCGAATTCCTAATAAAGCACAGGTTATACACGTACTGTCCGTCCACCAGCTCATGGTCTTAGGGGGCTGAAGGGGAGAGGAGAGACATTCCAGCTATGTTGATTGAGTGGACGTGCCGCTGCAGGTATCACCAACTCAGCACCGATGTATTTCACGCTATGGTTACTCACTGCTACTTTCGTTTAGTTTCAATTGTGAAATCGTACGGGTCAGTAGTAGATTGGCACTATTGTCGTTCGCTCAGAGGCCAGCTGACGCGTTGCATTCCTTCCACAGACCTTAAGCTGGTGGACGGACAGTAATTGTTTTTGAAGAGTGGTTGCTATGGAGTTGGCACACACATATTTTCATATGCTGCTGACCATTTCTCTCAGACAAAAAAAAAAAAAAAATTGCCTATCACCATCACTCCCACTACAGTGTCAAAGAACTTGAACAGAACTAAAATTTACCTTTAAATTTAATTTTTCATACAAAAATCCCAAAAAATAAATAGTACCGTGCCTTAGGCAGAAGTTAACATATTACAGTGAAGACCCTCCCTATAGATTGGAGACTCGTGGAGGCCAGGACACTGTGGCTAGCCGTGTGTCGAGCAAGGCACTGGCACTAGCAGCAGCATAGCACCCAACTAGTTTAACACATTTATACTTTTTAACAAATTTAATAATCATAATTGCCTAATTACTTATATGAATTTCAGAGTAGTTGCTGGCAATGCTATCGTTTAATTTCTAAACACACTTTGCACCAACGTAGGAAGTTTTGGTACACCCTCTGTAATTCATCCTTACTGATATTTTGTATCGGTGCAGTTATTTTGTTCTCGAGAGCAAGCTTTTCTTTGCTTTTGGAAAGCAAACTCTTTGGCTACACCATGTTTCTGAACCAGACACCAGGAAGATGTGAACGTTATTGAGCATGTGTGGGCTCTCACCCCCTGAGACCAGGGCATTGTTAAGCACCTGACTCTTATACATCACCTTTCAATGAAGAGATCAAGGTTAATTTTCTCATTTTATTTTATTCCTTTTGCCCTCCCATATTTCTCAATTCATTCTTGCTTCCTCCCCCTTTAGTGTGCATAATTAAGAATGTTCAATTTGGATTCAGACCAGAACAAGCAAAGCAGTAGGATCTCCGGTGAATGAAATAATACCCAATTCTGAATATCACATAATTACTTTTGGACCTCAGTAAGGCATTTGATAGGCCTACAGTACCTCACTACATACCAATTGCTAAGTACTATCAAATACAGTATAGGACAATACAGGTCACTTCTCGATTTAACATAGTTAAAATGAGAAGACAATTTGCTGGTGGTGCACGGAGTGATGTGATCTAGTAACTAACTCCAAATTCATGTATCAATGGAAGTGTGTGTACAGAAATTAATTAATTATATCTTTTAAAAAATGGTGTTAGTATTTATACCTCAGGGTTGCTGAAGCAATTCTAGATAGATAAAAGAAGAATTACTTAGCAGGATATTACTTATTGATTTAAAGACGAGAGTTAGACATGTGACGATATTTCATCTAGTCCCCATGGCCCCGAACCCGGGATATCCACTTGGTATTCTTGGCTGTTGGAAACCATCGCCTCTACCTGAGGCCATATCTTGGACGACCCTGGAGCGCTGTTTGGTGGCCCTGCACATGTCAACATATATGAACAGCGCATTTTATCATTCGAGAGGGTTCTAAAACCACATCTGACAACGGTGGTTGTTTCTGTAACTGGGTAGATTATTTCCTTCGAGAAGTTTCTAAAAGACTGATACGGCAAACTTCAACAGTTATAAACACTTGAAGCGGGGAATGCCAACCCCTGCAGATTGGATTTCTATTTCAACTACGGTATACCATTTTGTTTGTAACTTATTTATGTCAACATGCCTCTCTGGTGAGAGATCTTTTGTTTTCCCCTACCCTTCCCCTGTCGATGCTTGGTGTCGGGACGGAAGGAAGCGAAAACTCGTTATCTCGACGTCATAACGCATGGATGTGCTAGCTTCAGCCCCGGACAACTACGTAAAGTATATGTTGTGTATTGAACTTACTAAGATGCTCAAGAAATTGTAAGGAACTTTGTACCAGAATTTCTCTTTTTGATGTCATATGAAGAGACTTTTTTTTATTTCTTGTGATTTTGCATCCAATTTGATGAACTCGTGCACTGATTTGTAAGGTACCTCGTGTTACTGGTCAGTAATTGTTTCCCCGTCCCCTATGGTAAATTATGCAATTATTGTTCTTGTAATAGAACTTGTCGGTCTGTATTTTGTTGTTTTGAGTTTTTTGGGGAGGCACTCTTCTGGGTGCGCCCTCCACCTTTGCTTTGACCGTTACCATGAGGGCTCCCTGAAATCCAGCTGCATCGGATGCCAACGTCAATTTACATTATTAAATTGTGCTTCATTTAACCTTGTAATCTTCCAAGTAATAATAATATCTGTTTTTTTATGTGATTTTTGGGACGGGTAAAATTATCCCTCCTTTTAAATGTTGGGGAGGGAGGTCGCCCTTTGTATTTCATGTTTTTGCGCTGCCATTTTATGGTAGCGGTCCCTGTTCGTACCTTGTAGTGCGAGGTCGTGCTCAAAGCTTGCTCGTCCTTTCTTAATAACTTGTTTAATTTTGCAACTTGTGATTCTTTTTTTGTGTGTTGTATCCGGATACTATTTCATTACATATGTGATTTATTCGTGTTTTGTGATTTCATTGTAATTTGCGTGAATTTGGTCCCCGTGTGCTGAGTCTTGGTGTAGACTGTTTTCACGTTTGCTTTCTCTTGTTGTTATTGAGCAGAAGTGTGATCATTTTAAGTTATGGGTTTTCAATTTCCTTTCCGTTTTAATGTTTCTCTGTTCATTTTTCCCTCCCCTGTTGTGTTTTAGCTTGTAATGTTGCCTGTTGGCTTTGAAGTATATAAATTTCGTTAACGTTTTGGAACCCT
Organism: Meconema thalassinum; assembly: GCA_946902985.2. Taxonomy (NCBI): domain Eukaryota; kingdom Metazoa; phylum Arthropoda; class Insecta; order Orthoptera; family Tettigoniidae; genus Meconema; species Meconema thalassinum. The sequence continues at coordinate 39,753,152 of OX336391.1, read as the reverse complement.
TGCTTTTTTTTTCTGTACAGTTGTCAGTATGCCCACCCCTCTTCGTCTTGGGTTCACCTTCGCTCTAATAGCTCAGCTCTTAAGTCCCTGGTTTCTATGGGGTCACCCCAACCTCCTTTCATCGTAGCAGTGACTTGGACTCGAAGAAATATAGGGCACTGCTCCTCTAAAGTCAGCTGGTGAACTCCAGTCCCTTCGTCTGACAAGACATATATTGAGGATATGAAATGTCTTGTCAATCATTCATCCATTAAGTTTACACTTTCCACTTTAGCATTCCGGCTGAAACAATTATGAACAAATTTTTCTTTCTCCCCATTCCATGTGTGGACTCCTACCAAATGTGATAGGAGATATTTTTAGCGAACCAGGATCGCAGACTATGATTTGGAGAGGAGTAAGCTTTTCCATCATTTTAAAATCAGATTTTCTCTGCCTCGTAGACCTATCTCATCTCCTATATAAGGCAAAGTTAATCAAATCAGAGCGATGGGATGCCCAAGATTTCTGGTTTCTCTGTTAAGGTGACAGTGCAGGCAGGATGTCGAAATTGGAAAGCAGATCGCCCAAATGGTTGGAGGTTAAACGATTATTATTATTCACATACACTTCTCATTTCACAATTGTTTTTAGAATGGGGGTATGGATCAATGATCAAGTACAACCAAATACAGTATAGATTTAGATGCTTCCTTGTCTTGTCTTCTTCCCTTGAAAGGGGTTTTAATATTTGGGAGATTCTGACTTGGCACAGATCCTGGCTTTAATAGATTTTAAATAAGTGCAATGGGCCTTCTTTCTTGTGTATTTAATCCAAGTCACTTCTCTGCATTTTAAAACCCACAGGTCACATCTACAACAACACATTGGTATTGAGGTTTAGCTGTTCTACTATGAAGTAGTACTCCAAAAACTTTGTTAACTTACTGGAAGAATATTTAAATAAACACAATAACTACTTACACATTCTTATCGCGAGGGAAACGGTAGAATGACCGTGATTTCTTCTGCATTTCATAATTATTGCAGCCATACATAACACATATCTTTCGGAAAGAGTTGAGGAGATGAGAACATATGGAAAAAATGACTAAACTACTGATATTGGCCATAAATACCTTCTGTAATGATTCAAAATACATGTGAAAAGGATGTAACTTAGATCACTCCTCCGCTGTCTATAACCCACCCGCCATGCCAAATTATATCACGACTTATATAGTAAAATTCCAGCCGACACAGCCATTAGCCGCGTGAAGTATGCACAAGCACTGTATTGCCAACCCCACCTATATGGTACTAATTGTACAGGAAGTCTAGGTAGAATTCTGTGAGGGGTTCAAATGAAGGGAACAGTGGTTTTGACAATAGTTACAGCCTAACTCGTCCAGATCAATGGTTACAGTCTAACGTGTCGTCAACAGTGCACCACTAGCTTCCCACGGCCAAGGCCGCACCTCAACCCAACCATTCTAACCTTCGTTTTGTCCAATCGAATGGGTATTGACAATGGTTTTAGCCTGTGGGCCGCGTTAGCCATATATGCAACCCTGGTTTTTGTCACGCACAATGAAAATAGTCACGCATAATCTTTCTTAAGACCAATGGCTTTAGTCAAGCATATGACTAACCTCATGCGGTGATGTATTTTATCTTACAAGTTGGCAACACTACCGTGACGTGAATGTGTCGTAATGTCTCATCAATTTCTCGGTAGAACTTCCCTTGACCAGAACCTAGGGGGAAAAAAAATCTTAAACTATTGAAATTAGTAGACAAAATACCTGTATTAACTAAATGGTCGGCAAAAAATCTGGAGATGATGTAGTAATACCTAAGCCTATTCTTTTAGCAATGTCCGCTTCTCTGACTGTGTTAATGTTTATTTTGACATCCGTACAGGTAGTGAGTATTCAAAGACGTCACGCGTGATGCAGCGCCACTTTTCTTCCCCTCTCTCTCCTTGCTACCTTCACCTAGGACACAGCTCTTTTCATTCAGTCAGTGAGCTTTGTCCAGATGAGAACAAAGTAAGCCTGTAACACGCAGTTTCGGACGGCGCGTTGTTAATGTTTTAAAATTTTCTCATATTCTTTCCTTGGTTTCTCATTTGCAGATTTTCACTTTATTGCAAGGACTTGGGCAGTGAGTTTACCGCAATTTCTTGATCTCGAGCAGTTGGTTGTAAGCTTCCTTTTTTCCCATTTCATTCACTTAGTAGAGTCAGATCTTGTGGAATTTAAATCGATTTAGTTTTTTTTTCCCCTTTTTTCTCTTTGGACCTATGTTTGGACGATGAAATGTCCGGCAATTTCAAGGATGTAATTTTATTTCAACATGAGCTGAGGATCTCCGTCAACACATGACACCAGGCCCATTTTATTCAACAGAGTTTGAAACATCTGAATTTTTCTGAGACGTAGTGCACAGTTTTCAAGCTCACTGCAACAAGCATTGTATTTTTAAAAGGACTTTTTAATAACATAACATATTCTGAGTCACCAAACCTGACTCCAATGAACGAACAGATTTAGTATAATAGTTTTTAAGTGTTTTATTGTGTTTTACAACTTTTATGTCAAATATGATGAACTGCATGTTGATATTTTTGGCAATCTTTGTATGAGTGTGTGATATAAAAAGGGCTTCCAGAGCCCGAAACATGTACCCAAGAGTGTAGAATTGTTAATGAATAGATTGTATTGATTGACGGAGTTCCTCGTCATTATTTGTCATAGTAAGTGCTCCTCCGCTGTCTATAACCCACCTGCCGACCCAAATTTGATCACGACTTATATAGGGCGTCCCAAAAAACACTGACAGGGCTTAGTATAAAGTTCGGAAAGGCGGACTGATTGGTTTTCAAGAAGGAGCCCCTGACTGGAAATGCACAGTGTGGGCGCTAGAGAGGGCCGAAGTCTGAGAACGGTTGTGACACTTTGTTCCGATTCGGTGTCTTAATATGGAAGGTATGCCACCCTTTAGCCGTGTGTGTACTGCGGATGGACGACCTCAGCCTTACAACATTCCTGCCTTGGTGCTAGTAGTGTCCTGTAGTCTGCCAGTGCTGTAACGTTAACAGCAGTGCGACATGTACCAGTACACGGCTGCGGAAATGACCAACATTGTGCTTGCATATGACCGAGCGGAGTGAAATGGTAGTGCTGCTACAAGATTGTATGTGGAACATTTTCCCAATGGACATACCCCACATCATTCCATGTTCGTGACCATCGCCTTGCAACAGTCCGTTTGTCAGTTCTATTGCGGTCGATCTGGATAGGTTGTCTGTTATGACGATGTTGTTGCTTGCTAGCATGTCCAATATGATGTCAACAAGATAACGGGTCTTTCCTATCATCATTTCCAGTTTTCCGATCATCAGACATCTGTTGAGCATGTCGAAGGCTTTAGCGAAATCTATGAACACGGCGAAAAGTTTTCCTTTTGGTGAGCTCAATGCTGCTTCAATATCATTCTGTAAGCAACATACTGCTTGTAGGGTGGATCTACCCCTTCGGAAGCCAAATTGCTATAAGTAGAATAAAATAACGACGAGGAACTCCGTCAATCTCGTCAATACGGAACAATTGTCAAACGTCAACATGTCTGATAGCCAAATTGCTCCTCCGGTATATCCTTGTCAATGAGATCGGTGAGCCTTTTCCTGATGATCGTCGTTAGTATCTTGAGAGGGCAACATTCAAGGGCTATTCTCCAGTATGAGTTAGGGTACCCAGTATCGCCTTTGCCTTTATACAGCATTTTCATAGTTGATGTCATCTGTATAAGGCCGGTATTACACTATCAAAGAAGTTTGTCAAAGAAATTTTATAAAACTAGCGGACCCGCGCGAGAAATCTCGCATTTTCATAAGTCACACTTTCCCCAATAATGAGACACTTAAGGAGAAAGGTTATGTTTTCATTTCAACCAAATGATTATAGAACACTATTTACATTTCAGGATAAAGGAAAAACCTCAGAATGTGAATATGACATGAAACAGGCGTCACAGAGGCCCGTGGACAGCAATTATGGAGCGTATTTCCCTACATCAACGGTGTTTGCAAATCGCACACTTCGTACAATTTTTTTAAAGTAATTTTTTTAAGAAATTATTGATATTTATGAAATTATAGTGCAATAAGTCACTGCTAATGTCTATTCTCTTTCATTTGAATGCTAATTTTTCACGATCAGTTTCTTGTGAGCGCCGCAAGAGGGATGCATACTACTGAAATAATATATGATGATGATATTTTATAAAACTGAACTTTTATAAAAGTTATGCAAAGCAATAATCACACCATTACACTACATCAAATATTTTATCACAGTACAGCAAAATAGATGAAGGACAGTTCCTTGAACCTTGACTTTTTCACGGTAGTTGAAATTCTGTAGTGGCAATACCGGTATGTAAAAGAAATGGAAAGATAAACTAAATGTCTAAGGGTGACAGGGACGAGCTGCATTACGAAGACTTGAAAAATTACATTATTATTTAATAATTATGATGAAATTAATGATGGTGACGTTCGAAACAACCACTGCCCGAGCAAATAAAATTGAAACATACGAAGTAAAAAACTACGCATTAGGTGAGATTCGATCCCTGGTCCTCTCGGTCTGGAGTTGAGTGCTCCACTCGTTCAGCCAACTAGGCACGTGTTCACAGAGATTGGTTACATCTATTATGCACTGGTAAAGATAAAGTGCTTATTTGCTTATTAACGAATTACATTATAACATAAAACACACTGCTATTCACGGCTTATTTCAGCCTATTTAACTATTTAATTACTCTTTAGTACCTGAAATGTGCGCCTTTTATGTGCAGCGCTTATAGTCTCGGTTATTTTTACCTACACTTTCTATCTGTTATTTATGTTTTACATTGTATACCATTCATTACGTAACATATTATGTAACATTTCATGCATTTCACACTCTGATATGAGCATCTTTGTTGTGGTAATATCCCAGCTGTTATGATCCGCCATTTTGGTTTGAATCTTTTATCAAAGATAGCTCACACATTTTATAAAAGAAATTTTATAAAACCACCTTTTATAAAACATTTCCCCATTACACTGTCATATCTTTTATCAAAGATCTTTGGCAAATTTCTTTGATAGTGTAATACCGGCCTTAGGCATTGGTTCATTAGATCAATCCAAATGTCGTTCACAAAGGGTGCTGCTGTATTTATGTGTTCTATATATATATATGGTGTGGGACAAAGGCTTTTCCATTCTTCATTATGTTTAAAGCTTCATTGATTTCTACTGTTGTGATCAATGGTGGGAGATTATTTCCTATTCTCTTGGCATTGTCCGGTCCTGTATCTTTTGCCTGTAGGATTTGACGCAGATGCGTTCCCATGTAGTTATTGGGATGTGTCTGGAGAACTTTGGTGTCTTTAGGTCCAATATTCTATAAGGTTGTCGTTTCGCCTCTGCTATTTTCTTCCAATCATGTTCTTCCTGGTATTTCTGCCTCCTCTCCCTAATAAGACTCTTATAGTGTCTGCGGGCTTGGGCATACGATTCTTTGTTTTGTTCTGTTGGATTCTCTAGCGCTACATGTAGACTCCTGAGTGTCAATTTTCTTGCTAGATAATAAACATTATCGAACCAGGGTTTTGCGTTCCTGTAGTAGGGCGTAGTAACTCTTGTGGAGTCTTGGATGATTCTCTCCAACTTCACGACAACGTCGTCGAGATTTCCTTCCTTTATCAGATCTCTGGCTTTGGAAATACGTTCTTCCTGTATCTTCACTATGTCTAGATTCCTTGTTGGCTTCAGCAATTGCGGCTCGTTCGGAATAGCCTATCTCTCTCCAAATCAAACTGAGTTTCTATTGGAATATGTTTCCTGACAACTAAGTTACTGGGATGATTTTCTTATCGATTTCATGTTACATAACACTAGATCTATTGTGCTGCACCCATTATGGGTTTGATAAACAAATTGGCAAAACGAGGTAATTCTGGAGGACCATGGTTTGATTTTGTTTATTAACAAATTAGTAGACCTTCTCCTTGTAGGTACTGCTGCTGATTTCCCGCTCGGGACATCTATTCTGCAATTTAGGTCTCCAGCCAGGATTAGGGATCGTGAATTTGTTGTCTTGCTTAGTCACTCCTATCTCATCAATTATGTCTTCCGATTTCGTATCTGTTGGGAAGTATAAACAGGTTACTGAGCAAATGTTAGTTTCTATCATCAAAGCGTTATCTATGTTGTGTTTCACTTTGTAATGAGACAGTCTGGCTGCGTGGCTCAGTGGAAACGTTCTCGCTTGCTGAGCCCAAGGTTGCAGGTTCGAAACCTGGCGCAGTCAGCTGGCATTTGAGGGTGCGCATATGCGAGGGAGCCGTGGCAGTACATTTACTGGCACGTTAAAGATCCCCTTCGGGGCAAAATTCCGGCACCCTGGCGTCTCTAAAAGCCAGGGTAGTTAAAAGGGACGTAAAACCAATATTATTATTATTATTATTATTAAGGAGACAGTCTCCCTTTCAGCAGTATTGAAATCTCTTCTCTTGGTCTTCCAGAATTACCTTGTTTTGCCAATTTGTTGATGGCATATTTTATTTTATTCAATTAATTCCAAAGAGCCATAGGCTCGTACAGAGGAATTGTACAGTAATATGTGTGTTTACACACCAAGGAAGAAAATTCTGAAGGTAACACAAATTGATGAATAAGGACATAGGCCTATTATAAGGTTGATACCATATCTAAGATTGTTTAGACCAAGGTCCCTTAAAATGATAAGCACTTAGGATTTTTAATCTTATACATAACTTAACTTATTTGATGTATTAAGATGCATCGAATTTTTCCCACAATACTTCCATAGTTTTCCTCTTAAATACCGACAAAGTTGGTGCACTTTTTACTTCATCAGGAAGTTTATTATATGACTGTGATGCAGAGAACTTGAAACTATTTCTACCATATTTAGAAGAGTGAATGATATATAAGGCTACGTCCTTCGCATGCCTAGTTCCATAAGAATGATTGTCTGAGTTCAAGATGTAGGGAGAGCTATAGGGTATTGTGTTGTGTTTAATCTTGTATATTAGCATAGCTGCTTGGAGTTCTGCACTTATGCTGAGGGGTAGAATTTTACTTTTGATGTACAGATCTTTTACTGGAGTGCAGTAAGGAAGGTTAAATATGTTTCTAATAGCCCTATTCTGAATAGTCATTAAATCATTCAGTGTGGATTTCCTGCAGTGAGCCCAAATAACATTTAAATATTGGAGCTTGCTATGTACAAGTGAATAGTAGATTTGTTTTACAAGGTTTAGGGGAATAAGATACCGAAGTTTCCTTAGGATCCCCACTACAGGTGAGAGTTTCTTAGCAATTCGTTCAACGTGTTCAATCCAGGTCAGGTGTTTGTCGATGATTAGACCTAAATACTTTGCCTGATTAACCTCTTTTATTTCAATATTATTTATATATATTTTGTCATGTGTGATTTCTTTCATGCTTTGTTTTGAAATTACCATGTAATTGGTCTTCTGTAGGTTCATTGTTAATTCATTGGCCTGGAACCATTGTGAGAGAGTATTTATATCTTGTTGCACATTTTGTATGATTTCAATTATGTCTTTCCCAGTGTAAAAGATATTTGTATCATCTGCATACAATTTGATATGCCCTCTCAAATTACATTCCACAATATCATTTATATACATTAAGAATAATGTAGGTCCAAGTATAGATCCTTGTGGAACGCCATGAGTTATATATTTTCCTGAACTTATGCATTTATTCAAAGCTACATGCTGCTTTCTTCCAAGAAGGTAGCTTTGGAACCATTTTAGAGCTATACCTCGGACACCAGCATTTTCTAATTTTGACAACAGTATTTTATGATCTACTGTATCAAAGGCTTTTGTGAGATCAATAAATAACCCAACTGCCATATTATTTTTGTCAATAGTTTCTTGTAGCATTGTTATTAGGTCAATAGTTGCTGCCTCAGTACTAGATTTTTCCCTGAATCCATATTGCATATTATGAAAGAATGTATTCTTGTTCAGAAATGAAAGCAATCTTGTTTTTACCACTTCTTCCAGAATTTTTGAAACTACCGATAAAATAGAAACAGGTCTATAATTATATGGATTTCTTTTGTCACCACCCTTAAATATAGGAATTACTTTGGCCACTTTTAAGTCATCTGGTATCATGCCAGTAACTAAGGACTCATTAATCATTTCAACCAAGATTTTAATAAATGATTGCATATTGTTTTTAATGAAATTTGTCTTGATCCTATCTAAGCCACAGCTCTTTTTATTCTTTAAATTTGTGATGATGGACTTGACCTCTGCTTCATCTGTTGGATATAAGTAGAGGGAATTTGACTGCTTGTGGTCCTTACTGAGGATTTCCTTCTGTTCAGGAATAGCTTTTGCTAGACTTCCAGCAATGTTTGTGAAGAACAAGTTGAATGATTCGCATAGCTCTTGATTGTCTGTGATAATTTTGTTGTCTATTTCAAGTGAAGTGCATGTCTCAACTGTTGGTTTTTTGTTGTGTATGATTTCTTTGATAGTCTCCCAAGTTTTTTTGGAATTGTTTCCATATGTTCTGAATTTTTCTGAGTAGTAATTTGACTTTAGTCTTCTTTTTAAGTTTGTTACACTATTCCTGCATCTACAGTATTCTTGGTTCATATCATTATTATTTTTGTGAAGGGGATTTTTGAGCTTTGCAAGCAGACTGTCTCGTTGTTTTATAAGTGTAAGGAGTTCAGCTGTGACCCATGGTAAGTTAGTAGTCTGTCTTTTATTGTTAGTTTTGTTTGTTATTTTTCTTTGACTATGCCTGTTCCTTAGATTCAATTGTTTGATGAAAGAGTTATATAGAGAGTTAACAGTACTGTTTGCATCATTATGGGAATCAGCGTTTATAGATATATTAGTTTCAGGAGTGTGTTGCCTATCCCAAGAGTCCTCGTGTGTTGTTGATTTTGTTGAGTTATGTGACTGAGTGTACGTGCTATAATTGGTCTTGGAAATATCAAGAATTAATATACTGTGATCACTAATATCATTGCTGACATTTGATATTTTATAACTTAATTCTGAATTGTTTAGTGACACGTGATCTATTAAGGTAGCTGCAGTGTCACAAAGTCGTGTAGCATATTTAGTGTTGCACTGTTTAAACCCATAGCATGCTATTAGATTTAGATATTTCCTTCTTAATTGATCATCAGCTAGGATATCAATGTTGGTAACTCCGAGGAAGATGCATAATGTATTGTTTATCTGGCTAAGAAAACTTTCAAATGAATTTAAGAAGGGTATGGCATTGCTTCTATTGGGGTTATATGCTGCAATAATATCAATGCTTTTATATGTTGGCCTGTTACTTTTAACATCATCTCTGAATACCTCAATCCACATCAAACTATGATTCATTTCACACTTTCTTTTAACACTCACTTTCCATTTGTGTGATACATAAATACCCAGACCCCCACCAACTTTGTCATCTCTATGAGCAAACACTTGTGAAATTGTTCAAGTTATAAAAATCTGCCTCATTACTTTTCACCCAGGTTTCTGTAACTACCAATACATCTATCTGGCCTATCATTTGCAAGAGAATTTCAATGCCATCAAGCTTATTCCGAATACTTCTGCTATTAATGTACAAACACCTAACCTCTCCACCTAATTCTAATGAGTTTATGCATGCACTTATATTAGAGTCCTGTTGCATGAACTCATCCAAACAGTTGTACTTATGTTCACTGCACTGTACTTCACCTAGGTGTCCACTTGTAGTCAGCGCTTTCTTCTCTCTAAACAATAAGATATCATCACTCGTTCTAGCAATTAGTTTTCCGAGAGTAAAAACTTGGCAACTCTGTTTAAAAGTTTTCCAAATTTCATTGTTCCTCTTCTATTGAGGTGGAGACCATCATAAGCAAGGTCCCTGTCTTGTAACCAAGAGTTCCCTTCTAAAAAAATAATGTTTTTTTCACTACACAACCAATCCAGTGTTGAATTCACTGCATTAATGTATCGTGAGTCTATGTCACGTCTTTGTAATACACCACTAACACACACTTTCGAACTCGGAACGGCACTCTTCACTTCGTCCACGAGCTTGTCCATGTCATTCATAATGTGAGTTGGTGTTGGAGAACTGTTAGAATCCCTCCGGGGACCAGTCGTTCATCAAAAAGGTTTCCGTTATCATTACTAGGTTGTAGGTCGAAATAGATCCTGTGGAATCAAATCCAATACATTTCTCAGGCCCTCCGAGTTCCATAAGAGAGTCTTTAGTCCATTAAATCCGTATTCCATACGAGAATTGTCGGTGAAAATTATACCTCCTCACTAGTACTCCTTTAGGCCAGTTTTCAGGTGCTGACACAGTATCTTTATGGTCGAACAGAATGCCAATTTTGAAGGCTTTCGCCCTTTCCTGTGTTTCGATCTGTTCATTCAAGTTCATCTTCGAGTCCAATATACCGTAAATGACTGATTAACTTCCTCTTTTCAGTAACTGGATGTAGTCTGCCAACGAATAACCATGTTTTCCGGTCAGCTACTTTGATGGAGTAGGTGCCTGCTGGTTTGCTTCCATCTATTCCTTTCTCCCGTGAGCACCTTCGAACCACCTCTGCCAGGGACTTTTGTTTTGGTCTTCAACCGTTGCTCGTTGTCTGACTGATGCTCCGTATTACTTGTCGTGACCTTCTTCGGTGTTTCTCTCCAACTTCGCTGGATCATTATTGGGTGTTCCCTTCCCTCTTCTTGGATTTCTTGAGTTCCGCTCTCCTCATCTTGATTTACCCAATTTATTATGTTTTATACAGTTCCTAGCGCTTTTTGGCACATTTTATTATATGTAATGATTGGCGGAACTGTATAAAACATAATAAATTTGTTAAAATTGTCAATACGGACCTTAAAGGATGGCTAATTCTCCCAATTCATTTTGATTTGCCCCACTACTTCTTTCGTTAGCAGTAACTAAAGATAGACTATGTTTAAGAGCCAGCTGATATCTGCATACTATGCTACCCTCCACTCAAATCTATTGTGTGGAACAGTAAGTTACTATGGGACAATTCTTTAAGGGGCTCAGCTCGAGATGTATGGTATGGCCACCAAAAAAAAAAGCAATGGGATGTATAAAGGGCGTATCAGAAAGAAAATCATGTAAGCCCATATTCCCAGATTTGTGCTTTGTAACATCACAACTCATTTCCAATACTAAATTCACCACCAATCAGACAGCTGCACACATTTTTATTTTTTTTGCCACAATAGCCTACATGACTTGTGTTTGTTGTTGATTCTTTTAGGGGTATTGCAACCTTGTGGTTATGTAGCCCCGTGTACTTAGGTGTGTATAGATTTTTTCTGATAACCTGTGTCACTGTGATGTCTGTAACAGTGTGTGTATTTGTAATTGAGGTAGGGTTTGGGTACGAAGCAGCCATGGCTTTAAGTTAGGTACACTCCCACAATTTGCCTAGAGTAGAAGAGTGGAAACCACGGAACACCAACAAGGCGTGCACAAGCCTTGTGGCAAGCAGGGAACTACACGACAGTCAATGGTCTCTTCTCGAGAAAGAATGAAAACTTTTGAAAACCAAATCACGAAGAAACTCGCTGGACAACATTACAACAACATAGCTGTTGCTATGGATGATGGGGTTATGGGCACTTGTGTAGTTTAGGTGGCACGGAATATTGTACTTAAATTACAAGTCCGTAAAAATACGAAGTGCGCATGCGCGCGCTGCGAACAAATGACATTCCCCAGGCTGCGCATGCGCGCGTAGCGAACAATTGACATGCGCGTCGCGTTGCTAAAACAGATGCGCGATAGCAACACAATCTCAAAGCACTCTCTTAGCTCTGCAGAACACTGCAGAAGTCATTGGTTCAATTAAGTTAGGTGTGTACTTTCTCAAAGGCAATGTTAGGAACGTCCCCATACTATTTGTATGAACACCATACCTTAGCATTCTGGGTTACACACCGCAAATTCGAATTTATGACTTACAGTAGTACCTGGGTGGGAAACGAACCCTCGCCCCAAGGGCGTTAGGTGTGACGCTTTTGCACAGCCAATGTAAGATACGTCTCCATAATATTTTTATGAACACAATACCGTAGCTTTCCGGGTTACACGCCGCCAAACTCGAATTTATGACTTAGTGCCTGGCCGGGGAATCGAACCCTCGTCCCCAAGGGCGTTAGGTGTGACTTTTTGCACACCCAATGTAAGGAACGTCTCCATACTATTTGTATGAACACCATACCTTAGCATTCTGGGTTACACACCGCAAATTCGAATTTATGACTTACAGTAGTACCTGGGTGGGAAACGAACCCTCGCCCCAAGGGCGTTAGGTGTGACGCTTTTGCACAGCCAATGTAAGATACGTCTCCATAATATTTTTATGAACACAATACCGTAGCTTTCCGGGTTACACGCCGCCAAACTCGAATTTATGACTTAGTGCCTGGCCGGGGAATCGAACCCTCGTCCCCAAGGGCGTTAGGCGTGTCTTTCCTCACAGACAATGTAAGGAACGTCTCAATACTATTTTTATGAACACAATACCGTAACTTTCCAGGCTGCAAGCTGCAAATTCGAATTTATGACCTGGGACTTAGTAACTTATGTAGTTTAGGAGGTACGGACATTTTTCTCGAAATGTGACTTCTTTACATGAATTATGTGTAAATCGAGGGTGCTGATGACGAATATACTATTAGTTTTGCACCAGAAATAATACTTCGACTGCACTTGATCAGCGCGCGACAAATTCGAATTTATGACTGTACCTGGGAGAGGAATAGAACACTCGTCCCCAAGGGCGTTAGGAGCGACTTTCCTCACAGACAATGTAAGGAACGTCTCAATACTATTTTTATGAACACAATACCGTAACTTTCCAGGCTGCAAGCTGCAAATTCGAATTTATGACCTGGGACTTAGTAACTTATGTAGTTTAGGTGGTACGGACATTTTTCTCGAAATGTGACTTCTTTACATGAATTATGTGTAAATCGAGGGTGCTGATGACGAATATACTATTAGTTTTGCACCAGAGATAATACTTCGACTGCACTTGAGCAGCGCGCGACAAATTCGAATTTATGACTGTACCTGGGAGAGGAATTGAACACTCGTCCCCAAGGGCGTTAGGTGTGACTTTCCGCACAGCCAACTTAAGGAACGTCTCCATACTATTTTTATGACCACCATACCGTAACATTCTGGGTTACACTCCACAAATTCGAATTTATGACTTAGTACCTGGGAGGGAATCGAAACCTCGTCCCCAAGGGCGTTAGGTGTGACGCTTTTGCACAGCCAATGTAAGATACGTCTCCATAATATTCTTATGAACACAATACCGTAGTTTTCCGGGTTTCACGCCGCCAATTCGAATTTATGACTTAGTATCTGGCAGGGGAATCAAACCCTCGTCCCCAACGGCCTTAGGTGTGTGTTTCTCACAGACAATGCAAGGAACGTCTCTATACTATTTTTATGAATACAATACCGTATCTTTCCGGGTTACACGTCTTAAATTCGAATTTATGACTTAGTATCTGTGAGAGAATCGAACCCTCGTCCCCAAGGGCGTTAGGTGTCACTTTTCCCACAGCCATCGTAATGAAAGTCTCCATACTATTTTTTATGAACACAATACCGCAACGTTCCGGGTTACACGCCGCAAATTCGAATTTATCCTTTGTGCCTGGCAGGGGAATCGAACCTCGTACCCAAAGGCGTTAGGTGTGACTTTTTGCACACCCAATGTAAGGAACGTCTCCATACTATTTGTATGAACACCATACCTTAGCATTCTGGGTTACACACCGCAAATTCGAATTTATGACTTACAGTAGTACCTGGGTGGGAAACGAACCCTCGCCCCAAGGGCGTTAGGTGTGACGCTTTTGCACAGCCAATGTAAGATACGTCTCCATAATATTTTTATGAACACAATACCGTAGCTTTCCGGGTTACACGCCGCCAAACTCGAATTTATGACTTAGTATCTGTGAGAGAATCGAACCCTCGTCCCCAAGGGCGTTAGGTGTGACTTTTCCCACAGCCATCGTAATGAAAGTCTCCATACTATTTTTATGAACACAATACCGCAACGTTCCGGGTTACACGCCGCAAATTCGAATTTTCCGGGTTACACGCCGCCAAACTCGAATTTATGACTTAGTGCTTGGCCGGGGAATCGAACCCTCGTCCCCAAGGGCGTTAGGCGTGTCTTTCCTCACAGACAATGTAAGGAACGTCTCAATACTATTTTTATGAACACAATACCGTAACTTTCCAGTCTGCAAGCTGCAAAATCGAATTTATGACCTGGGACTTAGTAACTTATGTAGTTTAGGTGGTACGGACATTTTTCTCGAAATGTGACTTCTTTACATGAATTATGTGTAAATCGAGGGTGCTGATGACGAATATACTATTAGTTTTGCACCAGAAATAATACTTCGACTGCACTTGAGCAGCGCGCGACAAATTCGAATTTATGACTGTACCTGGGAGAGGAATTGAACACTCGTCCCCAAGGGCGTTAGGTGTGACTTTCCGCACAGCCAACTTAAGGAACGTCTCCATACTATTTTTATGACCACCATACCGTAACATTCTGGGTTACACTCCACAAATTCGAATTTATGACTTAGTACCTGGGAGGAAATCGAAACCTCGTCCCCAAGGGCGTTAGGTGTGACGCTTTTGCACAGCCAATGTAAGATACGTCTCCATAATATTCTTATGAACACAATACCGTAGTTTTCCGGGTTTCACGCCGCCAATTCGAATTTATGACTTAGTGCCTGGCCGGGGAATCGAACTCTCGTCCCCAAGGGCGTTAGGTGTGTCTTTCCTCACAGACAATGTAAGGAACGTCTCCATACTATTTTTATGAACACAATACCGTAACTTTCCGGGTTACACGCCACAAATTCGAATTTATGACTTAGTATCTGGCAGGGGAATCAAACCCTCGTCCCCAACGGCCTTAGGTGTGTGTTTCTCACAGACAATGCAAGGAACGTCTCTATACTATTTTTATGAATACAATACCGTATCTTTCCGGGTTACACGTCTTAAATTCGAATTTATGACTTAGTATCTGTGAGAGAATCGAACCCTCGTCCCCAAGGGCGTTAGGTGTGACTTTTCCCACAGCCATCGTAATGAAAGTCTCCGTACTATTTTTATGAACACAATACCGCAACGTTCCGGGTTACACGCCGCAAATTCGAATTTATCCTTTGTGCCTGGCAGGGGAATCGAACCTCGTACCCAAAGGCGTTAGGTGTGACTTTTTGCACACCCAATGTAAGGAACGTCTCCATACTATTTGTATGAACACCATACCTTAGCATTCTGGGTTACACACCGCAAATTCGAATTTATGACTTACAGTAGTACCTGGGTGGGAAACGAACCCTCGCCCCAAGGGCGTTAGGTGTGACGCTTTTGCACAGCCAATGTAAGATACGTCTCCATACTATTTTTATGAACACAATACCGTAACTTTCCGGGTTACACGCCACAAATTCGAATTTATGACTTAGTATCTGGCAGGGGAATCAAACCCTCGTCCCCAACGGCCTTAGGTGTGTGTTTCTCACAGACAATGCAAGGAACGTCTCTATACTATTTTTATGAATACAATACCGTATCTTTCCGGGTTACACGTCTTAAATTCGAATTTATGACTTAGTATCTGTGAGAGAATCGAACCCTCGTCCCCAAGGGCGTTAGGTGTCACATTTCCCACAGCCATCGTAATGAAAGTCTCCATACTATTTTTTATGAACACAATACCGCAACGTTCCGGGTTACACGCCGCAAATTCGAATTTATACCTTTGTGCCTGGCAGGGGAATCGAACCTCGTACCCAAAGGCGTTAGGTGTGACTTTTTGCACACCCAATGTAAGGAACGTCTCCATACTATTTTTATGAACACAATACCGTAACTTTCCGGGTTACACGCCACAAATTCGAATTTATGACTTAGTATCTGGCAGGGGAATCAAACCCTCGTCCCCAACGGCCTTAGGTGTGTGTTTCTCACAGACAATGCAAGGAACGTCTCTATACTATTTTTATGAATACAATACCGTATCTTTCCGGGTTACACGTCTTAAATTCGAATTTATGACTTAGTATCTGTGAGAGAATCGAACCCTCGTCCCCAAGGGCGTTAGGTGTGACTTTTCCCACAGCCATCGTAATGAAAGTCTCCGTACTATTTTTATGAACACAATACCGCAACGTTCCGGGTTACACGCCGCAAATTCGAATTTATCCTTTGTGCCTGGCAGGGGAATCGAACCTCGTACCCAAAGGCGTTAGGTGTGACTTTTTGCACACCCAATGTAAGGAACGTCTCCATACTATTTGTATGAACACCATACCTTAGCATTCTGGGTTACACACCGCAAATTCGAATTTATGACTTACAGTAGTACCTGGGTGGGAAACGAACCCTCGCCCCAAGGGCGTTAGGTGTGACGCTTTTGCACAGCCAATGTAAGATACGTCTCCATACTATTTTTATGAACACAATACCGTAACTTTCCGGGTTACACGCCACAAATTCGAATTTATGACTTAGTATCTGGCAGGGGAATCAAACCCTCGTCCCCAACGGCCTTAGGTGTGTGTTTCTCACAGACAATGCAAGGAACGTCTCTATACTATTTTTATGAATACAATACCGTATCTTTCCGGGTTACACGTCTTAAATTCGAATTTATGACTTAGTATCTGTGAGAGAATCGAACCCTCGTCCCCAAGGGCGTTAGGTGTCACTTTTCCCACAGCCATCGTAATGAAAGTCTCCATACTATTTTTTATGAACACAATACCGCAACGTTCCGGGTTACACGCCGCAAATTCGAATTTATACCTTTGTGCCTGGCAGGGGAATCGAACCTCGTACCCAAAGGCGTTAGGTGTGACTTTTTGCACACCCAATGTAAGGAACGTCTCCATACTATTTTTATGAACACAATACCGTAACTTTCCGGGTTACACGCCACAAATTCGAATTTATGACTTAGTATCTGGCAGGGGAATCAAACCCTCGTCCCCAACGGCCTTAGGTGTGTGTTTCTCACAGACAATGCAAGGAACGTCTCTATACTATTTTTATGAATACAATACCGTATCTTTCCGGGTTACACGTCTTAAATTCGAATTTATGACTTAGTATCTGTGAGAGAATCGAACCCTCGTCCCCAAGGGCGTTAGGTGTGACTTTTCCCACAGCCATCGTAATGAAAGTCTCCGTACTATTTTTATGAACACAATACCGCAACGTTCCGGGTTACACGCCGCAAATTCGAATTTATCCTTTGTGCCTGGCAGGGGAATCGAACCTCGTACCCAAAGGCGTTAGGTGTGACTTTTTGCACACCCAATGTAAGGAACGTCTCCATACTATTTGTATGAACACCATACCTTAGCATTCTGGGTTACACACCGCAAATTCGAATTTATGACTTACAGTAGTACCTGGGTGGGAAACGAACCCTCGCCCCAAGGGCGTTAGGTGTGACGCTTTTGCACAGCCAATGTAAGATACGTCTCCATACTATTTTTATGAACACAATACCGTAACTTTCCGGGTTACACGCCACAAATTCGAATTTATGACTTAGTATCTGGCAGGGGAATCAAACCCTCGTCCCCAACGGCCTTAGGTGTGTGTTTCTCACAGACAATGCAAGGAACGTCTCTATACTATTTTTATGAATACAATACCGTATCTTTCCGGGTTACACGTCTTAAATTCGAATTTATGACTTAGTATCTGTGAGAGAATCGAACCCTCGTCCCCAAGGGCGTTAGGTGTGACTTTTCCCACAGCCATCGTAATGAAAGTCTCCGTACTATTTTTATGAACACAATACCGCAACGTTCCGGGTTACACGCCGCAAATTCGAATTTATCCTTTGTGCCTGGCAGGGGAATCGAACCTCGTACCCAAAGGCGTTAGGTGTGACTTTTTGCACACCCAATGTAAGGAACGTCTCCATACTATTTGTATGAACACCATACCTTAGCATTCTGGGTTACACACCGCAAATTCGAATTTATGACTTACAGTAGTACCTGGGTGGGAAACGAACCCTCGCCCCAAGGGCGTTAGGTGTGACGCTTTTGCACAGCCAATGTAAGATACGTCTCCATAATATTTTTATGAACACAATACCGTAGCTTTCCGGGTTACACGCCGCCAAACTCGAATTTATGACTTAGTGCCTGGCCGGGGAATCGAACACTCGTCCCCAAGGGCGTTAGGTGTGACGCTTTTGCACAGCCAATGTAAGATACGTCTCCATAATATTTTTATGAATACAATACCGTAACTTTCCAGGCTGCAAGCTGCAAATTCGAATTTATGACCTGGGACTTAGTAACTTATGTAGTTTAGGTGGTACGGACATTTTTCTCGAAATGTGACTTCTTTACATGAATTATGTGTAAATCGAGGGTGCTGATGACGAATATACTATTAGTTTTGCACCAGAAATAATACTTCGACTGCACTTGAGCAGCGCGCGACAAATTCGAATTTATGACTACCTGGGAGAGGAATAGAACACTCGTCCCCAAGGGCGTTAGGTGTGACTTTTCGCACAGCCAACTTAAGGAACGTCTCCATACTATTTCTATGACCACCATACCGTAACATTCTGGGTTACACTCCACAAATTCGAATTTATGACTTAGTACCTGGGAGGGAATCGAAACCTCGTCCCCAAGGGCGTTAGGTGTGACGCTTTTGCACAGCCAATGTAAGATACGTCTCCATAATATTCTTATGAACACAATACCGTAACTTTCCGGGTTACACGCCACAAATTCGAATTTATGACTTACTATCTAGGAGGGAATCAAACCCTCGTCCCCAACGGCCTTAGGTGTGTGTTTCTCACAGACAATGCAAGGAACGTCTCTATACTATTTTTATGAATACAATACCGTATCTTTCCGGGTTACACGTCTTAAATTCGAATTTATGACTTAGTATCTGTGAGAGAATCGAACCCTCGTCCCCAAGGGCGTTAGGTGTGACTTTTCCCACAGCCATCGTAATGAAAGTCTCCATACTATTCTTATGAACACAATACCGCAACGTTCCGGGTTACACGCCGCAAATTCGAATTTATACCTTTGTGCCTGGCAGGGGAATCGAGCCTCGTACCCAAAGGCGTTAGGTGTGACTTTTTGCACAGCCAATGTAAGAAACGTCTCCATACTATTTGTATGAACACCATACCTTAGCATTCTGGGTTACACACCGCAAATTCGAATTTATGACTTACAGTAGTACCTGGGTGGGAAACGAACCCTCGCCCCAAGGGCGTTAGGTGTGACGCTTTTGCACAGCCAATGTAAGATACGTCTCCATAATATTTTTATGAACACAATACCGTAGCTTTCCGGGTTACACGCCGCCAAACTCGAATTTATGACTTAGTGCCTGGCCGGGGAATCGAACCCTCGTCCCCAAGGGCGTTAGGCGTGTCTTTCCTCACAGACAATGTAAGGAACGTCTCAATACTATTTTTATGAACACAATACCGTAACTTTCCAGGCTGCAAGCTGCAAATTCGAATTTATGACCTGGGACTTAGTAACTTATGTAGTTTAGGTGGTACGGACATTTTTCTCGAAATGTGACTTCTTTACATGAATTATGTGTAAATCGAGGGTGCTGATGACGAATATACTATTAGTTTTGCACCTGAAATAATACTTCGACTTCACTTGAGCAGCGCGCGACAAATTCGAATTTATGACTGTACCTGGGAGAGGAATTGAACACTCGTCCCCAAGGGCGTTAGGTGTGACTTTCCGCACAGCCAACTTAAGGAACGTCTCCATACTATTTTTATGACCACCATACCGTAACATTCTGGGTTACACTCCACAAATTCGAATTTATGACTTAGTACCTGGGAGGGAATCGAAACCTCGTCCCCAAGGGCGTTAGGTGTGACGCTTTTGCACAGCCAATGTAAGATACGTCTCCATTATATTCTTATGAACACAATACCGTAGTTTTCCGGGTTTCACGCCGCCAATTCGAATTTATGACTTAGTGCCTGGCCGGGGAATCGAACTCTCGTCCCCAAGGGCGTTAGGTGTGTCTTTCCTCACAGACAATGTAAGGAACGTCTCAATACTATTTTTATGAATACAATACCGTAACTTTCCAGGTTGCACGCCGCAAATTCGAATTTATGACCTGGGACTTAGTAACTTATGTAGTTTAGGTGGTACGGACATTTTTCTCGAAATGTGACTTCTTTACATGAATTATGTGTAAATCGAGGGTGCTGATGACGAATATACTATTAGTTTTGCACCAGAAATAATACTTCGACTGCACTTGAGCAGCGCGCGACAAATTCGAATTTATAACATTACCTGGGAGGGGAATCGAACATTCGTCCCCAAGTTGTGTATTTTCTTACAGACAATGTAAGGAACGTCTCCATACTATTTTTATGAACACCATACCGTAACATTCTGGGTTAAACACCACAAATTCGAATTTATGACTTAGTAG
The DNA here is from genome assembly GCA_946902985.2 of Meconema thalassinum. Taxonomy (NCBI): domain Eukaryota; kingdom Metazoa; phylum Arthropoda; class Insecta; order Orthoptera; family Tettigoniidae; genus Meconema; species Meconema thalassinum. The sequence goes on along the minus strand of OX336391.1, from coordinate 39,732,508 downwards.
CAGGGAGGGAATCGAACCCTCGTCCCCAAGGGCGTTAGGTGAGACTTTTTGCACAGCCAATGTAAGGAACGTCTCCATACTATTTCTATGAACACCATACCGTAACATTCTGGGTTACACACCACAAATTCGAATTTATCCTTAGTACCTGGGAGGGAATCGAACCCTCGTCCCCAAGGGCGTTAGGTGTGAAGCTTTTGCACAGCCAATGTAAGATACGTCTCCATAATATTCTTATGAACGCAATACCGTAGCTTTCCGGGTTTCACGCCGCCAATTCGAATTTATGACTTAGTGCCTGGCCGGGGAATCGAACTCTCGTCCCCAAGGGCGTTAGGCGTGTCTTTCCTCACAGACAATGTAAGGAACGTCTCCATACTATTTTTATGAACACCATACCGTACCATTCTGAGTTACACACCGCAAATTCGAATTTATGACTTAGTACCTGGGAGGGAATCGAATCCTTGTTCCCAAGGGCGATAGGTGTGACTTTTCGCACAGCCAACGTAAGGAACGTCTCTATACTATTTTTATGAATACAATACCGTAACTTTCCGGATTACACGCCGCAAATTCGAATTTATGACCTGTGACTTCGTAACTTATGGAGTTTAGGTGGTGTAATAGTCCGAATATTTCCCCTTAATTATTATTTTTATAAAAATCAAAATTAATTTAATATTTTTATTATGTATATTTTACTTATCATATCAATTCTGGATTTATTCCATTATTTCATTACATAATTATATATAAGGGTTTTAATTATTGTTTAGTGAAAATGGAAATTTTCATTAGATTCATGGCAGTGGCGGCCGGCGGTTAAATGTTCTGGGTGTTGCACTATTTTCATTAAGGTGGTACATGGGCACCCGCAAGATATTTTCAAGGGGGGCGGGGTGCGGAGGGGGGGGGGGGGCATGTATTATTAGCCTACTTTCGATTTTTGCAAAAAATGAAAGTAGACTTATGAGATCAACACAGGGCGAAAAATTGTGTGTCTGTCTGTGTGTGTGTATGTGTGTGTATGTGTGTGTGTGAGTCTGTGTGTGTGTGTGTGTGAGTGTGTGTACTCTGAATGTCTGTCCCCCCCCCCCTATCAATTCGAACACGGTGAAACCGAATTGAACGAAATTTGGTACAGAGGTAGCTCTAGCATAGGGCACCTCAGTGTCATACGTTATATCGCCGCCATCTTTACCAAAACTGAATGGTGGCCACTCAAACGTTCAAAACGTAAACTCAAATTACGGCTAAACTAATCATCCGATCTCTACCAAATTTGGTGATATCATACCTTTATATAGGACGCGTCTTTCACCCAAACTTCAAGGTCATCGGCCTTGCCATTTCAGGATGGCGGCCGTGTGAATTATTCAACCATTATAATCCATAGCTTAAGACCCACCAATTCAGATTATCAAGCCTAGGGTGGTTTAAGCTATCCTGAAGGTCGTGATCCGTTATTTATTATAATTTAATATTATAATATTATTCTGTATGAGTGGCTTAAAAGAGCTGAGCCGTATCTGCCTCCCGACAAGATGGCAGCTGTCCTCATGAGCCTGTCTTATATTTCAGTAGTTTTAGTATGTTGTATGTGATATACCCTACTGATTCAATAATATAAACTTTGTATGAAATGATCTATAATGAAGATGTACTGCAGTGAAAAAATAGTTTATTTCAAGTCATTATTTGTCAACAGGTTGTTTCTAATATATCAGTTAAGAACGCCATGATGTTAAGGATATGGTTAGCTCTGGGCTAGCGTGTTAGTCTGTCACGCAGTTGACTGGGGATCGAATACTGCTACAGTTAACTTTTTTTTCTTGAATTCTTTTACAAATGATGTGCACAAAACACGTTGTCATCAACCACAGCCTTCTTAATGTCTCTGTACGGTGCTGTCCTCTTGTGGGTTATGTGGGTAATATTGTTCCAAACATACCGCTGTTAAATACCTGGCCTCCTGAAGTATGGCAATTTTGTGATACTGGTAGTTCAACTATTAGCCACGATCGCGCTCCGATTACCTTTAAACACTGCCAGCTGGATCGCCTCTCTCCTGGCTACTTTAAACTGCCTGCTCGTTGAACACCCAGAGGCAAACAAGATAAATATTAATTCACTGCTAGAACGCAGCACCAACCTACTGTGATCGGCGCGGATTTTTAAAGGGGAAGGTACCCAAAACGAAAGATACTTAAGTTTGCAGGCTGGCTTAATATAGAGATTAACGGACGTGAATGCATTAAAATAAGTTAGTAGTTTTGTTATTCAATCATCATGAAGTATATAATATTGATTTTGACACTTACTGGCTAATTATCAATAGAAAAGAAAAACAAACACTACATGGTGGTAGAGGTGGTTTTAGGGATGAGGACAAAGAGTTATAAATATACCCATATATTTAGGAGAAAGTAGGCTATATGTTCTTTGCTGAACATCTTGTTTTTATTTCATTATCTATACGTCACTAGGTGATATTGAGACGTACCACCCCCTCCCCCCGCAATTTTGGCTTCATTTCTTACTTGTTTCATGACATTCATTATTTGTCTGCTCTTAAACCGTTGGGTACATGGAATTTATGCCATGAATGGGAGGAATATATTTTTTTAGTTCGAAGTTTTTGTCCATAGGAGTTCGCTTTTCTTTGTCAATCATCGTCATAAAGTTCATTTAAAAAAACAGGCAAAAAGTAGTTGTATCACAATGCATCGACAAAAAAATAACAAGTAGATACGTCAAGAACGAAAGCCTATTTTCATAATATCCTACTTATGTTAATTGCCTCTATCAGCATACAGAATTTCAGTTTGATTGCTGTAATAGATTCGTAGATATTGAGAACCGTCAAATATTACGGATGGTCGCCATGTTGGATTTTTATATATGTAGGTCTTAGAGTTATATGCTATTACTGAAGATTATTATGTACGTGTAGTATTTAAACTTCAATCACATGATTAGGACACAGACATAAAAACGAGATTTTAAAATTTCGCACAGCTGCCATCTTGTGGTTATGAAAACAATTGAAATAAATTAGATGTCAGTGGATTAACATTTGTATAAGCATTTCCCGTACCAAGTTTCACTGTGCTCGGATGGTTAAATCGCGAGAAATGTCCATTTAAATATATATACATCGCGTCACCGCCATGTTGGATTTGTGCCCACCAGGTTATTGAAAGTCCTATAGGTGAACGTATGTTCATAGCTTCTATGAACATAAAAACTTTCAGTTTGATTGCTGTAAAAGATTCGTAGATATTGAGAACCGTCTAAATACTGTATTTCGGATGGTCGCTATTTTGTATTGTTATATGTATAGGCCATAGAGTTATGTACCATTAAATGAAAATTATTGCGTAGCTTCATTATGCAAACTTTCACTTCGATCGCATGATTACGACACAAGAAATAACTTAATTTTAAAAATTCGCACAGCCGCCATCTTGAGTTTATGTAAACAATTGAACTAAATTAGATGCTAGTGCATTACAATACGTATAATCTTATACTGTACCATATTTCACTGCGCTCAAATGGTTAAATCGCGAGAACAATCTATTAAAACATTTCAAATTCGCTTGGCCGCCATGTTCGTTTTGTACTTTACAGATTTTTGAAAGTTACATAGATATACGTGCAGTAGTGCCCTTTATCACTGTGCAAACTTTCAGGGTGATATCAGTAATAGTTTCGGAGATATAGAATCCCAGTGAAATATTTCGCACAGCCGCCATCTTGAGGTTATGTAAACGATTGAACTAAATTAAATGCCAGTGCATTACAATGTGCATAAACATTTGCTGTACCTAATTTCATTGCGTTTGGATTATTAAATCGCGAGAAAATTCTATTTAAACGTCGCAAATTCGCTTGGCCGCTATGTTGGTTAAATAGTTACCAGGTCTCTGAAAAATCCATAGGTGAACTTTTAGTAGTGCTCTTTATCACCGTACAAAATTTCAGAGTGATATCGGTAAAAGTTTCGGAGATATTGAATGCTGGTTAAATAATTCGCACAGCCGCCATGTTGGATTGGTGAGACGTAGTAAAATTTGAAGGGCTCGGTCGGGGTCGGCTGAAATGGTTCTATGACCTTACTGAGAGTCATTGAAATCGCTCTAGCCGTTTAGAAGTAATTAGGGGGGGGGCACACACACATTCCACAGACACACATACGCACACACACACACACGGACAAAAGGTGATCTCATAAGTCTATTTTTTCTTCATAAAATGAAAATAGGCTAAAAATCAAGCAGTTCATCAAAATGGTAATGTTAATCCAGTTGGCCGATTTTTTAAATAACTGAAGATATTCTCAAATAACCCCAAATTATTAAGTAAAATAAAACTGTGGAATTACCCCTACATCTCAAATTTCAATTTATGAAATAAACTGGTGTGACAACGAACAATCGAAATATCCTCGGGATTTCAGGGGGTGGGGGCACGGCCCCTCCTTGTAGCCGCCCCCCACCCCTCCTGCGGGCGCCCCTGAGTTGAAAGGGCAAAAGACTGTTTGATATCAGAGAAAACTGTATTCAACTGCGCGTTTTTTTTTTCGTGTGGCCTTCTGAGAGGCCGAGTGCAGGTCTTTCTATTCGATGCCCGTGGGCGACCTGCGCGTCGGGATGAGAGATGGAATGGATGAAGATGAATGAAACTGGGCAAGGATGTGGAAGGAAGCGGCCGTGGCCTGTCAGAAGGTACTGTCCCAGCATTTGCCTGGTGTTGAAAATGGGGAAACCACGGAAAACCATTTCAAGGACAGCCGACGGTGGGGCTCAAACCCACGCGTCTACCAAGTCAGCAGAGAGCTTGGCCCCATGGCCTAACGCAGCGCTTTAGCCAGCGTAGCCACTACTGTCGGTAACTGCGCAGTAAAACGGATGTACCTCATTCATAACGAATGCAGCAGTTCAGAGACATCACATTTTCATCGGATTGAATGGAATATATGTTAGTCTACATGAAAACCCTAACGAGAATAAAACAACGTAAGTTATAAAAGAGGGCGAGAACTGCGAGTGTCACAAGTACGCCCAACATTGCAAGACAAGCAAGGTTTCGACAGTTGACGAAGCATCTCAGATATCTCCGTCCGCGCTTGCACCTTGGCCTCCTAGTTGCAGTCAGCAGGCAACGACCAGCCGTGTTAACTGTTGGGATAGGGCTTACTCGGTCTAGCATCTCTGCCAAACCCTTCACTGTTGAGATCTGGTCGGTGCTTGGGCCTGGCAACGACCAAACGGACGAGCGCTCCTACACGGCTGGCGTGCTTCGCTTTCTCAGTCAGTTCACAGTAACTTACTATAAGATTTCCGGAATTATTAAAGAACAGAATTATGAATTCCTATACATATCAAAGGAAACATGCAACTTTTATTACTAAAAATATTATTACGGTATTAATTGTTTTTCATGAATTAATCTGGTCGTTGTGCAACACTGCAACCGTATTACCGGCCGCCACTGATTCATGGTAGGTTATATTATACAGGACATGCTTGGGAAATATTTCCGTCGTTGTGTCGTCATCTTCGCCACGGGTAGTCTGTCCAGTGTAGACTGAATTTCCCAGAAATAGTATTTTGTTTCCGGGTGACGCGAGGCTGCGAGACAAAGCACTTGAGTCAGTTGGTACGACACTCTATCGTTAACGTTTCTCCTGTACAGTCGTTGTTTGCGTCGAGTTGCATTTCTTGTGAAAATGGCAAATATAATTAGAGCTTTCCCGGATCTTTCCGAATTACGACTGAGAGATCTATTCTTGGCCACATGAGTCAATACACCAATCATTTATAAAACACCTCACCGTACTTTTCATACAGTAGAAGGGTGGATATAGGGAAAAACTTCTCAAAATACATGCTAAAATAGGCGAAATATAAAAATTATCCTAGAAGGACGATCAAAGCATATGTTGCGCTTCTCATTGTGAGACACAAAAATCGCGAGTCTATAAGGGGTCTCCGAAAACGACATTTTAAGGCCCTTAAATTAACAGTGTGTGTGATATTCCCAGAAAACTAACTTATTTCTGATAAACATAGATGGACCCTCCAAATTCAATCTGTTATATACATAGTTGGGCAAAATACTCCCAAAATGTATTTTTGATACAAAATACTCACATAAAATTCCTGGAAATACAAAATAAGTTAGTATTTTAAAAAACAATTCAAAATACAAAATACTTTCAGTAAAATATGCTTCTATTCCATTCAAACTTTTCAAAATAGCATTATTATTATTATATTTATTATCAGTGATCTGGTCGGGTGCGTGCATTAACGTGAAGGCCAAAGGGTTAAAATCCCACCGTCAGCCTCCATGAAATTGTTTTCGGGACAGTACTTCCTGATAGGCCTTGGTCGCTTCCCTTGCCCTATTGTCATTTCGTTTCCCATCCAGCTCTGTGTTGAGGATAGCGTCAGGAGGGTCATCCAGCTGTGAAAACCACTGCCACATAGTAGCCTACCTCACCTCGACCCCGAACCCACGAAATGGGAAATATATACGGTAGAGAAATTATTATTATTATCATCGTATGACCTAAGCTACCTCGTGGAGATCTTTTGAGCTAGTACCTTCATCTACCGTGAATCAAACTACCATTAATCCACCAGATTGGTACTGTACTATTTTGTATAAATTTGTGGCTTTCTTTTTATATACGGTATGTTGATTAATTAAGAGGCTTTTTTCATTTCATTTCATATTTATTTATCAGTGCCTTACACTGTATTTACAGTACACTGAAGGGAGTCTCTGAAAAGAGCAAAGCCCCACTTCGCATTCGGGATGCGTCAGAGCCCCCAATATATACACTCGGTTATATTTACATATGCACACAAGATGGGCTTTGCGACATCGTGGGCACTTAGCCCGTGTGCTTGGGTGTGTGTGTGTGTGTGCGTGCGAAATTTGTCTGATAACCTGTGTTACTGCAATGGCTATATTAGTGTGTGTATTTGTAATTCAGATGCCATCTCAGCATTCGCCTGGAGTATTATTGGGAAACTACGGCAAACCACTTCCAGGATTCGAACCCGCCTCTTCTCGGTTTTGCCTCACGAGGCTGAGTGTATCCCGTTCCAGCCCTCATACATTTACAGAAGTCTCAGCAAAAGTGGGCATGTCCTCTCACGGTGTATCATGTTGATTTATGAGTTATACGATAGGCTACTCATCTTTATGTTGATTCAGTTTTTTTTCAACAAGATCCTGTGCTTTATATTGCAATTAGCCCTGAACGCCTAAAGTATCATTTTCGAAGATTATTGTCACCTACCAAGTCCATCTTACCTTTCAAATAATGCTACATGCAGCGGGAAAGAGGTTTAACTTACACTAGGCTACACATGAGACAATTTTCACTCATTCGTAACTGGGAGATAACCATAATTCCGGGAATTGCTCGACATACCGTATATTAATGTTATATGAAATAACTCGGCTGACAGCGATCTCATGCTCAAGCAGTTAATAACGATCACACAAATAGTGTTAATGTACCCATAGCATTTTCTAAGTCCTTATTAAAACGCGTTATTTTAATTAAAACTAGATTAATTTACATATAACTTCTCTCCCGCTAAGAAGAGAAAAAAGGCTAATATTGTCCCGCTAGGTGGGATTCACAATTGTTGGGCGCTAGCCTCAGTTTCAAATAAGCTACTGTATATTTCGCGGGGGCAAAAGTTAGATTGGTAAACCTGTGAGGACGGAGTTGTATTACCACAGTCTAAAATACACAAGTCACGAAGCTCGCTGCGTTACGAAATTGCATCCTCTTGGTAGATGGAGCGACACTAGCGCTGGCGGCGGCCAGCAAGCTGGCAACTGACTTGAGCGCGTTATTCGCGGAACTGATGATTTCACTTTTGTAGGGGTTTTATGCATTTTAAATCACCGGAGTGAGTGAGTCATGTTAAATCACAATGTTGATATACTGTACACTCTTAATTCTTAGGAAGATAAAAAATGCTCTGTTTATATTAGTTCAGTCCTCTACAAGTATCCCTAGGTACAGTTGTATGACGTATTTAGTAAGTCTTACGTAGAATTAATAGCCCATACTAGTTATTTCATGTTTTCATTTCAATGATAGTCGCGGGCATCTCGACATACTGTAGTATAAAACAGAGTCCCTGATTCTTCGATGGAACGGGTAATCTCGAGAACCACTGGATGGATTTTGATGCGGTTTTCACTATTCTGTAAAGGATTTCTTGAGGAAGGTCTATGGAGAAAAACATTCATTTGTGACGACATGAAGCCGAGCAGTAACGATTTAATAGAATCAAGTCGAACAAAAACCTGCCGTCCGTGCGCCATTTAAGCTTACGCTGGATAAACCGTTAAAAATATCTATATAGGCGCACTGTGAGTGTAAGCATAAAAAGTTCTACAATGAGGTCCGCGACAGAATATCTCTATCTTTAATACACCGCCCACTATAGGTGATTTTACATTTCTTCCAACAAACTCTATTCAGTGGAAATATGAATTATTAGCTTCGGAGTGAGTTTACGGGGTAGCGAGTGAGTCTATCCCCCCAGCTTCGGCCAGCATCAACTTTCGAGTCGTGTCGAGTTAATATGTGTTTAGAGTTTCGCTGTTCACCTCGCCTATTTTGAATTGCGTCTGGGACCTGCCATCCATACCCCTTTCAAGCTTACTCTGGGTAAACCGTTAATGCAACCGGGCGAAGCCGGGGTGGGTTACTAGTATGGGTATATTTGTAAATAGCTATGCTATAACAAATTCTTAACCTAATCAAAAGCTTGTTCTAAGAGACAGGAGTGTGTTTTTGTCTTAAACCTCATTCGAGTCCAGAGTGCATTAAAGCTCCAAAAATAGACTGTAGGGGAGAAAAGGAAGGGTGATACCGAGCTCCGCTGATGAGTTCTCTCCACGGGGGTCAATTAGGAAAATCCTAACAAGGGAAGTTGCCTGAGGCGTGTTTTACTGCCCCCCCCACTCCAAACTGGACGTGAAGGTAGTAATATTAACGGAATGTGTCAACCTGCGATGATCTTCACTATCTACTCTTGTTATCTCAAACACGTAGTCCATACCACTCATTAGAAATTCTAGGCATACTATACAAATCAATATGCACATTTTAATTTGTATGTTGTAGCTTTGGAAAAATGTTATCATATGAAAGTTATAACCAGTAGTATGAGCATTGCAACGATATTCTGCTACAAAGTGCAAAACTGCAGACAAAAGCTTTACTTCCACTGGCAGTTCGTGGAGTTAACATTAAAACTTTGACGGTATGAAAATAATTCATCTTTTTAGTATTTTCATTCAATCAAGACGAAGTACTGGTATAAGAACAAAATTGAATGTAGACATTTTATGACACATCGTTTAAGTCTTAAGAGAATAAAAATAACCTTTACCACAAGGTGATTTCTTAAAGTCTGCAAATGTGTAAATTGGGGGATCAAAGTGAAACGATCATGGTGGGGGGGAATTGTGTTTAAATGTACCTCCTGTATTAGTCCAATAACTAACCAAAATACTCATTCTACTAATATTTAATATAACAACCGCTTTTTTTTTTGGTGGGGTGTGAAATTTGTCACCGCACTGGTAGCCCCACTAAACTACATTTAGTGGCAATATACCTAAATGAAACCTTGTTATTGTCACATTGCATTACATTTCATTTGCATATTCCTTGTTGGTGCACACTGTTTCTTGAAGATACTTAGTTGAGTATATTCTCGACTTATCCATATATTTTGGCACGTCAATGTCCAATTATTTCATTCAACCTATAAATATACTTGGCAAATTGAATTATGATATGAAATAAATCACCCGTTTGGACAGCTAGTTCTACAGAGCTAACCTAGAAGTAGGATCATCTGGTTTTATTCGAGGTTAGTTAGTTAGTTAGACGGTTTTATCATTTATAAAACATATTTACGATGTCCGACCATCTGGAAACAACATATTGTAACCACAAATATATTTCAACAGGACTCTTTATAAGGTTAGATGACTTCAAAAATCTTACGCATTGTTCCATATCAGTATGCCTGGCTGGAAACAACATCCCATAGCATCCATCAGCGACATCCGTTTCAATATATAATAATAATAATAATAATAATATCATATGGCCTCGGGTGCCGGGTGCAAGCTTTGTTATTTGACACCCAGAGGGTTGCTTGCATGTCGAATTTTGTTGTTCCTTGATAATAATAATAATAATAATAATATCGTATGGCCTCGGGTGCCTGGTGCAAGCTTTGTTAATTGACACCCAGAGGGTAGCTTGCATGTCGAATTTCGTCGTTCCTTTGAACGCTATGAAAGTCAAGGAGGTTAGATATCTAAACTCCTTGACACTACAGCGCTTTCAAGTAGAGAATGGAGGAACTTTGTGTTGGTGGAAAATCCCGAGATTAATTTTGTCATTATGAACACGGCCTACTGAATTCAAATGGTTTCTTTGACATGCCAACATCGTATGACATGTAATTTTTGCCGCTTTTCAAAAAATCACTTACCCCGGCCAGGAGCGAACCTGCAAGCTTGGGGGTTAGTAATCCGACACTATAACCACTCACCCACCGTGGCAAGCAATATACTATTATTTAGCCGTATTGAATAAATCCAGTCTAATATAGGCCTAATATAGAAAGTTTGGGTTCAACTAGAACGTTTTTCAAGGTTAGAGGACTTTATCAGTCAAAAATTGTTACGCATTTCACCAATTCGTTATACGTGGAAACAACACCTTTTAGCAATCAACAGGAGATCCGATTCATTATATTGAACCATAGTGAAGAAGTATAATGTAGACAATCTATTAAGGTAGATTTATATTAACTTTAGTCTTGTTTCGTTTATGTATTTTTCTGTTTTTTTGTGACCTTTCATTTTATTTAAATTTTAATGTGTACTTTGTAAAGATATCCATTATCACTATGGCATTAATTGTTAACATAGTTTTTAAGATTGTTTTATTATTTCAATCTACGCTGACGATTATCATTGTATACCGAAGCATGTACGTATTAATTTAAATATTAAACGTCTTTTAAGTGTTTGACAAGGCGGCTATTATAATTTGAGATTAATATAATGAAAACCAAAATGTTAATGTACAGTCTATATCATTTTAAAGCTTATAAAACAGGTTACAAATGTTAATACTGAGAGCTCTCCGTTATTTTTTTGACGGAGGTCCATGTTTTATTCCCGGCTCTGCCAAGAAATTTAATTCTGGTCTATGGGTTGGAACGGGGTACACTCAGTCTCGCGAGGAAACACCGAGAAGAGATGGGTTCAATTCCCACCTCAGCCATCCAGGAAGTTGTTTTCTGTGGTTTCCCCACTTCTACTCCAGGCAAATGCTGGAAGGTTCCTAACTTAGGGTCACGGCCACCTTCTTCCCAATCCTCCAGTCTAGTCTGCAAGCCTCTGTTTGTGAACAAGTCACCTCCATGATCCCCTATTAGCAGTTAGCACTGCGGCCTCCTCTGCTTCTACACCTCTACATTGAAATCGTTCAACACTGAATCTAACCATCGCCTCCTAGGTCTACCTCTACTTGTCTTACCCTCTACAGCCGAACATTAACCTCTTAGGTAACCTCTCCTCCATTCTCTTCACATGACCCCACCATCTGAGTCGGCTCATACGAACATCTGGCGTGTTTATTTCTAACTTATCCAGCTTCTCTTCATTTACATACAACAATACTTAAATGTTCCGTCTATAAAAATAGTTTCTCTTTTACACAAGTATTTCAAATTTGATGCAGTAGAAAACATAATAATGTTATTCTCTCTGTCTTTTACCAGAAGCATATTTTCTTTTAGTCGGCCCCGTGGTGTTGGGATAGCGCGTCTGCCTCTCACCCGCAGGCCCCGGGTTCGATTCCCGGCTCCGTCAAGGATTTCAGAAACTGACGTTAGGGCTGGAACGGGGTTCACTCAGCCAATATTAACGGCCGAGGGGACCCGATGCGCTGATCACGCGTCACACCAATATCGGCAGGGCAGCGGTCTCTTCGTAAGCCTAGGCCCTTCACGGGCTGTAGTGCCAGGGGTTATTATTATATTTTCTTCTAAGTTCGATCGAATGTCCATAATGGCTAAAGTATCATGAACTTCTTGCTTATTTTGAGGCAGAGGTGGTAAGTTTCTCAGTCGCAATATTATTTTAAATCCTCTCTATGCCATTTGATAGTCAATTATCAGACAAGTGCTTAGGGGCAGCAAGTATATCCCTTCTCATCAACTTCGATGGCCGTTCACATATATTGTCACGTAAATTTCTTTTTTCACTGTTCGAAATAACTTCTTGATTAATCGTCGTACATGGTTCGTGATTGTGAGACCCAAATAACAGAAAGTTACCACCATTTGTAAATAAATGGGCAGAACATTCCTTGACACCTCCACTGTTAACCCCAATTTGACAACTCACACTTATGAAATTTATAGTTTCCTATAATTCGCAATTCTCCAACTCTTTGGATAACATGTTCACTGCACTGATTATATCTACAGAAACCCCAGGGTGTCCAGGTCTATGTAGCTGTCAGTCAACTCATGACTTACAAACATTTCAGGAGAGGTTGCCTACCCCCACTCTCTTCCCAAACCCATTAGCGTGAGCTGACAGGACTGTTTGGGTTTAACCTAATCAGCGGAGTTCGACCATCCCGAAAAGGAAAATCTTGACTGATAAACACTGATGCTTCAATTGTTTAAAGAGTGTTTGATTCCCCTCCCAGGTACTGTTATAAATTCGATTTGTCGCGCGGTGCTCAAGTGCAGTCGAAGTATTATTTCGGGTGCAAAACTAATAGTATATTCGCGATCAGCACCCTCTATTTACCCATAATTCATGTTAAGAAGTCACATTTCGAGAAAAAAAAAGTTCCGTACCACCTAAACTACATAAGTTACTATGTCCCAGGTCATAAATTCGAATTTGTGGCGTGTAACCCGGAAAGTTACGGTATTGTGTTCATAAAAATAGTATGGAGACGTTCCAAACGTTGGCTGTGCGAAAAGTCACACCAAACGCCCTTGGGGACGAGTGTTCTATTCCCCACCCAGGTACAGTCATAAATTCGAATTTGTCGCGCGGTGCTCTAGTACAGCCGAAGTATTAATACGGGTGCAAAACTAATAGTATATTCGTCATAAGCACCCTCGATTTACCCATAATTCATGTAAAGAAGTCACATTTCGAGAAATAATGCCCGTACCACCGAAACTACATAAGTTACTATGTCCCAGGTCATAAATTCGAATTTGCGGCGTGCAACCTGGAAAGTTACGGTATTGTGTTCATAAAAATTGTATTGAGACGTTCCTTACATTGTCTGTGAGGAAAGACACACCTACCGCCCTTGGGGCCGAGGGTTCGATTCCCCGGCCAGGCACAAAGGTATAAATTCGAATTTGCGGCGCGTAACCTGGAACGTTGCGGTATTGTGTTCATAAAAATAGTATGGAGACGTTCCTTACATTGGCTGTGAGAAAAGTCTCACCTAACGCCCTTTGGGACGAGGGTTCGATTCCCTCCCAGCTACTAAGTCATAAATTCGAATTTGTGGTGTGTAACCCAGAATATGTCGGTATGGTGCTCATAGAAATAGTATAAAGACATTCCTTACATTGTCTGTGAGGAAAGACACACCTAACGCCCCTGGGGACGAGGGTTCGATTCCCCCGCCAGGCACTAAGTCATAAATTCGAATTTGCGGCGTGTAACCCGGAAAGTTACGGTAATGTGTTCATAAAAATAGTATGGAGACGTTCCTTACATTGTCTGTGAGGAAAGACACACCTAACGCCCTTCGGGACGAGGGTTCGATTCCCCCGCCAGGCACTAAGGCATAAATTCGAATTGGCGGCGTGTAACCCGGAAAGTTACGGTATTGTGTTCATAAAAATAGTAAGGAGACGTTCCTTACGTTGGCTGTGCGAAAAGTCACACCTATCGCCCTTGGGGACGAAGGCTCGATTCCCCTCCCAGGTACTGTCATAAATTCGTATTTCTCGCGCGGTGCTCTAGTACAGGCGAAGTATTAATACGGGTGCAAAACTAATAGTATATTCACGATCAGCACCCTCGATTTACCCATTATTCATGTAAAGAAGTCATATTTCGAGAAATAATGTTCGTACCACCTAAACTACATAAGTTACTATGTCCCTGGTCATAAATTCGAATTAGTGGCGTGAAACCTGGAAAGTTACGGTATTGTGTTCTTAAAAATAGTATGGAGACGTTTCTTATGTTGGCTGTGGGAAAATTCACTCCTAACGCCCTTGGGGACGAGGGTTTGATTCCCCTGCTAGGGCACTAAGTCTCAAATTCGAATTTGCGACGTGTAACCCGGAAAGTTACGGTATTGTGTTCATTAAAATAGTAAGGAGACGTTCCTTACATTTCCTGTGAGAATACACACACCTAATGCCCCTGGGGACGAGGGTTCGATTCACCTCACAGATACTGTCATAAATTCGAATTTGTCGCGCGGTGCTCTAGTACGGCCGAAGTATTAATACAGGTGCAAAACTAATAGCATATTCGTGATTAGCCCCCTCGATTTACCCATACTTCATGTAAAGAAGTCATATTTCGAGAAAAAAAAAGGCCGTACCACCTAAACTAAATAAGTTACTAAGACTAAGGTCATAAATTCGATTTTGCGGCGTGTAACCCGGAAGGTTACGGTATTGTGTTCATAAAAATAGTATGGAGACGTGCCTTACGTTGGCTGTGCGAATAGTAACACCTAACGCCCTTGGGGACAAGGATTCGATTCCCTCCCAGGTAGTAAGTCATAAATTAGAATTTGCGGCGTGTAACCCGGAAAGTTACGGTATTGTGTTCAAAAAAATAGTATGGAGACGTTCCTTACATTGTCTGTGCAAAAATTCACACCTAACGCCCTTGGGGACAAGGTTTCGATTCCCTCCCAGGTAGTAAGTCATAAATTAGAATTTGCGGCGTGTAACCCGGAAAGTTACGGTATTGTGTTCAAAAAAATAGTATGGAGACGTTCCTTACATTGGCTGTGCAAAAAGTCACACCTAAGGCCCTTGGGGACGTGGGTTCGATTCCCCCGCCAGGCACTAAGTCATAAATTCGAATTTGTGGCGTGTAACCCGGAAAGTTACGGTATTGTGTTCATAAAAATAGTATGGAGACGTTCCTTACATTGTCTGTGAGGAAAGACACACCTAAGGCCCTTGGGGACGAGGGTTCGATTCCCCTGCCAGATACTAAGTCATAAATTCGAATTTGTGGCGAGTAACCCGGAAAATTACGGTATTGTGTTCATAAAAATAGTATGTAGACGTTCCTTACGTTCGCTGTGCGAAATGTCACACCTAATGCCCTTGGGGACGAGGGTTCGATTCTCTCTCAGGTACTAAGTCATAAATTCGAATTTGTGGTGTGTGACCCAGAATGTTACGGTATGGTGCTCATAGAAATAGTATGGAGTCGTTCCTTACATTGGTGTGCAAAAGTCTCACCTAACGCCCTTTGGGACGAGGGTTCGATTCCCTCCCAGCTACTAAGTCATAAATTCGAATTTGTGGTGTGTAACCCAGAATGTTACGGTATGGTGGTCATAAAAATAGTATTGAGACATTCCTTACATTGTCTGTGAGGAAAGACACACCTAACGCCCCTGGGGACGAGGGTTCGATTCCCCCGCCAGGCACTAAGTCATAAATTCGAATTTGTGGCGTGTAACCCGGAAAGTTACGGTATTGTGTTCATAAAAATAGTATGGAGACGTTCCTTACATTGGCTGTGCAAAAAGTCACACCTAAGACCCTTGGGGACGAGGGTTCGATTCCCCTAACAGGCACTAAGTCATAAATTCGAATTTGTGGCGTGTAACCCGGAAAGTTACGGTATTGTGTTCATAAAAATGGTATGGAGACGTTCCTTACGTTGGCTGTGCGAAATGTCACACCTAACGCCCTTGGGTACGAGGTTCGATTCTCTCGCCAGGCACTAAGTCATAAATTCGAATTTAGGGCGTGTAACCCGGAAAGTTACGGTATTGTGTTCATAAAAATAGTTTGGAGACGTGCCTTACGTTGGCTGTGCCAAATGTCACACCTAACGCCCTTGGGGACAAGGATTCGATTCCCTCCCAGATAGTAAGTCATAAATTCGAATTTGCGGCGTGTAACCCGGAAAGTTACGGTATTGTGTTCATAAAAATAGTATGGAGACGTTCCTTAAGTTGGCTGTGCGGAAAGTCACACCTAACGCCCTTGGGGACGAGGGTTCTATTCCCCACCCAGGTACAGTCATAAATTCGAATTTGTCGCGCGGTGCTCTATTACAGCCGAAGTATTAATATGGGAGAAAAACTAATAGTATATTCGCGATCAGCACCCTCGATTTACCCATAATTCATGTAAAGAAGTCACATTTCGAGAAATAATGTCCGTACCACCTAAACTACATAAGTTACTAAGCCCCAGGTCATAAATTCGAATTTGCGGCGTGCAACCTGGAATGTTACGGTATTGTGTTCATAAAAATAGTATGGAGACGTTCCTTATATTGTCTGTGAGGAAAGACACACCTAATGCCCTTGGGGACGAGGGTTCGATTCCCCGGCCATGCACTAATTCATAAATTCGAATTGGCGGCGTGTAACCCGGAAAGCTACGGTATTGTGTTCATAAAATATTATGGAGACGTATCTTACATTGCCTGTACAAAAGCGTCACACCTAACGCCCTTGGGGATGAGGGTTCGATTCCCTCCCAGGTACTAAGTCATAAATTCGAATTTGTGGAGTGTAACCCAGAATGTTACGGTATGGTGTTCATAAAAATAGTATGGAGACATTCCTTAAGTTGGCTGTGCGGAAAGTCACACCTAACGCCCTTGGGGACGAGTGTTCAATTCCTCTCCCAGGTACAGTCATAAATTCGAATTTGTCGCGCGGTGTTCTAGTACAGCCGAAGTATTAATACGGGTGCAAAACTAATAGTATATTCGCGATCAGCACCCTCGATATACCCATAATTCATGTAAAGAAGTCATATTTCGAGAAATAATGTTCGTACCACCTAAACTACATAAGTTACTATGTCCCTGGTCATAAATTCGAATTAGTGGCGTGAAACCTGGAAAGTTACGGTATTGTGTTCTTAAAAATAGTATGGAGACGTTTCTTATGTTGGCTGTGGGAAAATTCACTCCTAACGCCCTTGGGGACGAGGGTTTGATTCCCCTGCTAGGGCACTAAGTCTCAAATTCGAATTTGCGACGTGTAACCCGGAAAGTTACGGTATTGTGTTCATTAAAATAGTAAGGAGACGTTCCTTACATTTCCTGTGAGAATACACACACCTAATGCCCCTGGGGACGAGGGTTCGATTCACCTCACAGATACTGTCATAAATTCGAATTTGTCGCGCGGTGCTCTAGTACGGCCGAAGTATTAATACAGGTGCAAAACTAATAGCATATTCGTGATTAGCCCCCTCGATTTACCCATACTTCATGTAAAGAAGTCATATTTCGAGAAAAAAAAAGGCCGTACCACCTAAACTAAATAAGTTACTAAGACTAAGGTCATAAATTCGATTTTGCGGCGTGTAACCCGGAAGGTTACGGTATTGTGTTCATAAAAATAGTATGGAGACGTGCCTTACGTTGGCTGTGCGAATAGTAACACCTAACGCCCTTGGGGACAAGGATTCGATTCCCTCCCAGGTAGTAAGTCATAAATTAGAATTTGCGGCGTGTAACCCGGAAAGTTACGGTATTGTGTTCAAAAAAATAGTATGGAGACGTTCCTTACATTGTCTGTGCAAAAATTCACACCTAACGCCCTTGGGGACAAGGTTTCGATTCCCTCCCAGGTAGTAAGTCATAAATTAGAATTTGCGGCGTGTAACCCGGAAAGTTACGGTATTGTGTTCAAAAAAATAGTATGGTGACGTTCCTTACATTGGCTGTGCAAAAAGTCACACCTAAGGCCCTTGGGGACGTGGGTTCGATTCCCCCGCCAGGCACTAAGTCATAAATTCGAATTTGTGGCGTGTAACCCGGAAAGTTACGGTATTGTGTTCATAAAAATAGTATGGAGACGTTCCTTACATTGTCTGTGAGGAAAGACACACCTAAGGCCCTTGGGGACGAGGGTTCGATTCCCCTGCCAGATACTAAGTCATAAATTCGAATTTGTGGCGAGTAACCCGGAAAATTACGGTATTGTGTTCATAAAAATAGTATGTAGACGTTCCTTACGTTCGCTGTGCGAAATGTCACACCTAATGCCCTTGGGGACGAGGGTTCGATTCTCTCCCAGGTACTAAGTCATAAATTCGAATTTGTGGTGTGTGACCCAGAATGTTACGGTATGGTGCTCATAGAAATAGTATGGAGTCGTTCCTTACATTGGTGTGCAAAAGTCTCACCTAACGCCCTTTGGGACGAGGGTTCGATTCCCTCCCAGCTACTAAGTCATAAATTCGAATTTGTGGTGTGTAACCCAGAATGTTACGGTATGGTGGTCATAAAAATAGTATTGAGACATTCCTTACATTGTCTGTGAGGAAAGACACACCTAACGCCCCTGGGGACGAGGGTTCGATTCCCCCGCCAGGCACTAAGTCATAAATTCGAATTTGTGGCGTGTAACCCGGAAAGTTACGGTATTGTGTTCATAAAAATAGTATGGAGACGTTCCTTACATTGGCTGTGCAAAAAGTCACACCTAAGACCCTTGGGGACGAGGGTTCGATTCCCCTAACAGGCACTAAGTCATAAATTCGAATTTGTGGCGTGTAACCCGGAAAGTTACGGTATTGTGTTCATAAAAATGGTATGGAGACGTTCCTTACGTTGGCTGTGCGAAATGTCACACCTAACGCCCTTGGGTACGAGGTTCGATTCTCTCGCCAGGCACTAAGTCATAAATTCGAATTTAGGGCGTGTAACCCGGAAAGTTACGGTATTGTGTTCATAAAAATAGTTTGGAGACGTGCCTTACGTTGGCTGTGCCAAATGTCACACCTAACGCCCTTGGGGACAAGGATTCGATTCCCTCCCAGATAGTAAGTCATAAATTCGAATTTGCGGCGTGTAACCCGGAAAGTTACGGTATTGTGTTCATAAAAATAGTATGGAGACGTTCCTTAAGTTGGCTGTGCGGAAAGTCACACCTAACACCCTTGGGGACGAGGGTTCTATTCCCCACCCAGGTACAGTCATAAATTCGAATTTGTCGCGCGGTGCTCTATTACAGCCGAAGTATTAATATGGGAGAAAAACTAATAGTATATTCGCGATCAGCACCCTCGATTTACCCATAATTCATGTAAAGAAGTCACATTTCGAGAAATAATGTCCGTACCACCTAAACTACATAAGTTACTAAGCCCCAGGTCATAAATTCGAATTTGCGGCGTGCAACCTGGAATGTTACGGTATTGTGTTCATAAAAATAGTATGGAGACGTTCCTTATATTGTCTGTGAGGAAAGACACACCTAATGCCCTTGGGGAGGGTTCGATTCCCCGGCCATGCACTAATTCATAAATTCGAATTGGCGGCGTGTAACCCGGAAAGCTACGGTATTGTGTTCATAAAATATTATGGAGACGTATCTTACATTGCCTGTACAAAAGCGTCACACCTAACGCCCTTGGGGATGAGGGTTCGATTCCCTCCCAGGTACTAAGTCATAAATTCGAATTTGTGGAGTGTAACCCAGAATGTTACGGTATGGTGTTCATAAAAATAGTATGGAGACATTCCTTAAGTTGGCTGTGCGGAAAGTCACACCTAACGCCCTTGGGGACGAGTGTTCAATTCCTCTCCCAGGTACAGTCATAAATTCGAATTTGTCGCGCGGTGTTCTAGTACAGCCGAAGTATTAATACGGGTGCAAAACTAATAGTATATTCGCGATCAGCACCCTCGATATACCCATAATTCATGTAAAGAAGTCACATTTCGAGAAAAAATATCCGTACCACCTATACTACATAAGTTACTAAGCCCCAGGTCAGAAATTCGAATTTGCGGCGTGCAACCTGGAAATTTACGGTATTGTGTTCATAAAAATACTATGGAGACGTTTCTTATATTGTCTGTGAGGAAAGACACACCTAACGCCCTTGGGGACGAGGGTTCGATTCCCCGGTCATGCACTAAGTCATATATTCGAATTGGCGGCGTGTAACCCGGAAAGTTACGGTATTGTGTTCATAAAAATAGTATTGAGACGTTCCTTACATTGTGAGGAAAGACACACCTAACGCCCTTGGGGACGAGGGTTCTTTAGAAGAAGTATAATACATGTCTCTTACATCTGAACAAATGTCTGCACTTCTTGAGAGTTGAGAGAGTGGCGCGAGATTGTGTTGCTATCCCGCATCTGTGACGTTTGTGTGACGCATATGTGTGCTTCAATTGTTCGCAGTCGTGCGGTTCTCTATTACAGCCGAACTATTAATCTGGGTGCAAAACTAATATTATATTCGTGATCAGCACCCTCGATTTACTAATAATTCATGAAAAGAAGTCGTATTACGAGAAAAAATATCCGTACCACCTAAACTACACAAGTGCCGGGTTATGTGGGCTATCCAGTTCACATGCAAAAGGTCGTAACATAATGAAATGGCAACTCATATTTACCCCCATTTTAATTCCATTAGATTGTTTCATACTGCTACAAATGTCAAGAAAAACTGGCAAAAAAATAATAATAAAAATAACTTACCTCCACAGTTAGATTGCATAACCTATACGTGTTGTAACCATGAGAATTTCCAGTTCGAAACATGCCTGCTACAAAAAAAAGAAACGTTTGATGAAAACCGTAAATTCTTTCAAACACTGTAACTCAACTTCCAATCGGTTTTAGATAAATACAAATAGACACAACAACTTTAGCTTCTTCAAATTTCACTCCTTTAGGTGATAAATATTACGATTGATATATCAATCTAACAATGTTGCAAACATTACTTATCACAAACACTAAAATTCCCTCTACCATACGTCCAAGGTACGTATATAAAAAGGGCCGTCTTCAATAACTAATGCAATCTTAAAGATGCCACAAAATTTAAAACATATTCTAATAATTTAATAATAGAAATAATTTCATAATTTATATGTTTGAGACGATTTTCTCGTAATGAAAATGATAATTATGGTTTTACATTTTCGTATGAGCAATCGCAAGAATCTTCGGGAGTTTCTATGATGGAGGTGTCTACTTCTTGGTTTTCCTTTAAGCCTTTGACCGTCTTTGACAACACATGTTTTTGCACGTGTAATCAGTGGTAAGGAATTTTGTGTCATTTTTAGGTAATAACCGTAACTAACGTGGTGTTATGAATAGCAGTCATTCTTGGTTGCTGTTGTATCAGTAATACATAGATGGCCAGAATTTTGCTCTACTAATTATTGATAGGAGATCTATTGCTGTCTCCAAGTTTGGCAGTTATTATTGTGCAATTATTAATATTTGAAGCACAGAAGTAAAATATCGTGAATTTATCTTTATACATGGCTCTAACCGGAGACAAATTCATTAAACGTTACGATAAGGTTCGC
Organism: Meconema thalassinum; assembly: GCA_946902985.2. Lineage (NCBI taxonomy): Eukaryota > Metazoa > Arthropoda > Insecta > Orthoptera > Tettigoniidae > Meconema > Meconema thalassinum. Next base: position 39,710,869 of record OX336391.1, on the reverse strand, counting down.
ACCTAACCTAGAATACTTGCTGAGTGAACTTGGGAGTTGTAAAAAATACTGAATACATTTCACGTTTCACCCCCTACGAGGCGGCTCTGAGCTGTTGCTATGGAAACGGAATTGTTCGCCAGACGTCGCAAGTGCTTCGAATTGGACAGATGTTCCTCCCCTTAAAACAATAATAATGATCATGTTTTGATTACTTTGCGAGTAGACCTGCTAGTTATAAATAGCTTCATTAGTACCATGTTGTTGTGTTGTTGTTTGAGTCTTCAGTCTTTTGACTGGTTTGATGCAGCTGTCCAAGCCTCCCTGTCCTGAGCTAATCATTTCATCTCTACATAGCTACTACATCCGAGGCAATCTGTTTAACATTGGTCTACCCCTACAGTTCTTGTCCTTGACCCTTCCTTCCATAACTAAGCTTGCTATTCCTGGGTGTCTTAGTATGTGTCCTACTAACCTATCTCTTCTCTTCGTTAGCAGTCGCCAGAAACATCTCTCCCACTCGTCTTGATACCTCTTCGTTTGTAACCCTATCTACCCATCTGATCATCATTCTCCTGCAACACCACATTTCAAATGCTTCAATTCTCCTCTTCTGCTGCTGCTGCTGTTAGTACCATAACAAAACTAAATTTGTATGTATTATTTTAAGCTATGTTCATATTTTATTTACATAGAATAGCCTATACACTAGTTTCGTGGCACAGTTATTTGGCTACATCTCTACATTGGGAGACATATCTTTAACATCTGATTACGAGCAGTGCAGGTTTCCCACCGAGGAGCGTAGTTTATGTAAACAGACCACACCGTACTACATTCCTTAGACCATGAATGTGCTAATACTGTCAGGTTCACTTCTAATAAATCACATAGACTCCTCAAACTACATATTTTATTATTCGTTGTGGAAAGGTGCACAATTCATATGATACACGGCGTTTTTTTTTTACACTGATCCTCATTACTATCAAAAAATATGTCGGATACTGCAGTACACTCTTGTGCTTGCTGCCAACTCAACATTCTCCCACCGTGAGTTGTGGAAACAACGCAAAAAAACAATAAAATAAAATATTTGTTTTCGTTTCTCAAAATAAATGAACACAAAAATAAATAAGTCAGTCAAAATATCTCTTTGGTTTAACCCTAGAACTGCTGCAGGTTCATCTGTCAAATGCTGCAGTAAATTCCCATAAAGTACACACTAAAGGAATTTGGTATCTGTAAGCATACTGTGTTCATGAATATGACTTATCATACAGCAATAGAAAGCTGAAAGACTGTTCTATATTATATTGATGTAGGTGAATCATTCAGACTCGTCACTTTGAATTAATCATAAAAAGTATTTTATAAAAAAATAAAAAATAATTTAATTTTCTGCTCTAGAAAACCATATTGACGAGTTAAATGTTCGTCAGAGGCATCATAAATGCAAAGTTCATAGTTTTTTGTTACTAATTCAAGAACCAGTTTCAAATAATTCCTGTTATTTACTAAAAAGAAAATTATTTTTACAAAATTATGACATTTCTCTATTTTGAAGTACATAATCAGCGCGCGATTACGGGGAGGCAAGTTCACAGGACCAGGATGATGAACGATAAACGGTACATTCTTACCTGAAAAGTCACTTTCTTCGGGTTGAATATCAGTCTAGTTCCCACTTACCCCTTCACGGCATGTGTACAGGGTCTGTCGGAACCTGATAAACATCGCTTGCATTGATGGGGATTTCCATAACTTGCGTGACATCCTGTTCGCCGGAATCACTGCCACTACTTTCACCATCTTCATTTTCATACGAATCCACACAATAATCACTGTCATCGTCCATATTATCAAACGAATCGTCAAAAATCAAGTGCTCAATTTCTGAATCGTCTACATAGTTGGCGGCCATTTTGCTCAATGCAACTTCAATATCAACATGGAAATACTTACACTTCTGCAGCCAAATAATAGCTTGCATACTGTCATTTGCTTGCCAAAGACTTACACTGCGAAAGATAAAAGCATCGGGAACCAGCATGATTTGAAATTAGTGCCATCTGAAGGCTAACAGTAGTACTATATTTGAATTCCAAGACCGTCTTTCAGAGAGACGGTCGCACTTGATTAAACAACACACCGTCTTCCTGGAAGACGGTCCGCAGTTCTAGGGTTAACCACCACTCTTCCACTACTGGTTTTAATGAGATCAGAAGTATTAGTAGATGGTTTAACTGTCTTTGGATCTTCCTCATTTTCATGCCACTCAACTTCCAGTCTTAAACATGATCTTCTCCAAAGTCACTTCAAGTGGATACACTGGCCTCAGTAGCTCTCCTTTTGTAGTCACCAAGCGGACAACTCTCACGACACCACCTTTGCCAGGGAGGACCTCTGTCACTCTAGCCAGCGGCCAATCTAGTCTCTCCATGTTGTCACTGGCTACCAGTAGGTTTACTACTTCACCTACCCAGGGTTTGTGATGACTTTTCCTAATGTGGTTCTTCTGTATTAGCTGTCTAAGATATTCATTCCTGAATCTTACCCTTAATGTTTCCTTTACTTTATGTCTGTACCTGAATCTTTTGTCAAATTTTACATCCTCTATCATGTCGATATTGGGCATTCCAATCTCCTCGACTTCCTGTAGGATCATTGCAGGGGTGATAGCCATCAGGTCTTCTCCATCATTGGACAGGTAAATAAGTGGTTGTGAATTCATGACAGCTTCAATGTCACACAGAACAATCATCATTTCTTGGTTCGACAGACATGAATTTCCCAGAACTTTCCTGAGCATTTGTCTGAGGACACCAATCAGCCTCTCCTACCATCCTCCCACCATGCTGCAGTGGGAGGATTGAATTTCCATTTTATTTGGTGTACAGAGCTTATTCAGCAATTTTATCCCACTGAATTGTCTCCAACATATTGCAGGTGCCTTGAAAGTTTGTCCCATTGTCACTCTAGACAATCATTGGCTTTTCACGTCTGGACACGAGGCGCCGAAAAGCTTCAAGTAATGTTGCAGCAGTCAAAGATGTTACTAGCACCAGGTGGACTGCACAAAAAACTGCACACTAAAAACAGACAGACCCAGGCTTTCTCTTCACCTTTCAAAATCAGAGGCCCGGCAAATTCGACCCCTGTTATTTCAAAAATTGAGACTTCTCTCACTCTATGGGGAGATGAGTTTGTTCTGCTTCAAGATGTTTTCCATGGTACCTCCTGCAGACAACACATGTTTTAATTGCACCCTTCACCGTTCTCCTTCCTCAAGGATCCAATATTTCTGTCTGAGCCCGCTGAGCAGAATCTGGGTTCCAGCATGACATATTCTTTGTGCTTCTCCCTAATGAGAGCGTGAACTGTTGTATGCTTCGCAGGAAGGATAGCAGGACAACGAAAAGCATAATCATCTTAGCGAGATATAATTTTTGTTTTCAGTCTCATCGCTCCCTCATCATCCATGAAAACACATAGTGAGTTGAATCTTTCATCCTTTTCACCAACAAAACACTCCTTTTGTATGAACTTCATCACGCCTTTTTCTGCTTCTGTGGTTTCTTCAGTGGATAAGTTAGTTCGGCAGTTCTTCTCATATTTTTCTGTCGACAATTATACGGAAACCTCAAGATCCATCCTACCATACGAACTGTTCTACGGAAACTTGAGAAATAATCAAGGTGCCATTCTTGGGTATTGGACTTGTCTTCTAACACTGTCATAGTGTTGACTTTCTTTTTTCTTTCTTGGAAGACTTCATCATCTGGCTAGGCCATTGTGCAGTGGATTGTTTTAGCCATTTTGGCCCTTCCCACCATCTCTGTTGAAGTAACTGTTTTGTGCTACATCCCCTTAATGCCAGGTCAGCCGGTTTCTTGGTTCCTGGAACATGCCGCCACCGTTCTGTTCTGGACAGTCTTCGAATTTCTTGTTCTCTTCCACACAAAGGTCCCCCAAGGTTCGTCTAACTTGATCCAGGACAACACTGTCTACGAGTCACTCCAATAATAAGTAATGATTTCTTTTGCATTTAATGTTGGCAGTACTGACATCACTAGTTGGACCCCTATTGTAGTTTCTAATAATTCCAGGCGTGGTATGGTGATACTCTTGTCTTGGCTTGTACAAATCGTAGCTCTGTATTGTCAATCCTCGGTATTCGCAAGAATATAACTGCAGCATACGCAGTTTGACTGGCATCACAGAACACACCGACTGGACACTACTGATCAAACAACTAGGAATCTTAATCTCAGACAGCTGAGGTAGTTCTGCCAACCACTTGAATCTTCTCTTTGTTGTTTCGATGACGGCTCGTACAGTTTTTTGTTTACCCTTTCCTTTAACGACAACTGCCAGGGTTTGCAAATACACCTCAGGAGAAGACACATTATCTAAAGCCTTATCTACATTATTGCCATCCTGGTGAACCAAATTCCTGTCTTCCTCGTAATTCTGTTTAGACACACTTTCATTTTCTTTGTCACGGAGCTTATAACGCATTAATACCACATGTTTTCCACCACAAACAATGCATCTGACAATCGATTTACAAGCTCTACTTGCATGGCCCTTCTTTAAACAATTGAAGCAACCGTGTTTATCAGTCAAGAATTTCCTTTTCTCCCCTACAGTCATTTTTTGAGCTTCAATGCACTCTGGACTCGAATGAGTTTTAAGACAAAAAACTCACTCCTGTCTCTTAGAAACATCACCAAACAAAGCAGAAGCAGTAGGTATATTTGGTTCAATGATATCCCTTGGTTTCCTGTCTCCCTTAATCTTAGATCCTTGGGATGGGCTAATACTAAACCCTTTCATAGCCAATGAAATTCTTTCTTCATTTACTATTTTATTTTGAAGAAAAGCCATGAGCTGTTGCAAACGATCTTTGGATACAGTATCACACCTGAAGAAAGTATTCCTCTGCCATGCTCTTAATAGGTCTTCTGGTAAAGATGATTCAATTATGGGATACAGCATTGCAGTACATTTCTCTGTAGTAATTCTTAAACTTTCCAGCGATATGAGATGCGACTCTAATTTATCATACAAGCTACTCAGTGTTGGCCTTTCTTTGGAATTGACTGCGTTCGTCAATACTAGTTTGAGTAATTCGCGAACATAAACTTCCACCTGCAAGTCCTCTCGACTGAATCGAGCTTGAAGACTCTATTGCTTTAACATAATTCTCGGCAGTTGGTGGAAAACTAGTAACTAATTCATATGCTATGGAACCTTCTGTCATAGCCTGAATTAAATATTGAAATATATCTTCCTTCCCAATGTCCTCATCCTCGTGTATTTTACGGAAGTGGCTCCAAAAATATAACCAGTCAATTATTTCACCAGAAAAAATTTTAAATTCTATTCTTGGAAGTCTATATTTCTTTTTATCATAAACATTGTCATTCACTACACTTTTTGGAGGAGTAACGGAAACAGAGGGATTCATAAAACGTGTTGCTTTTGCTCTACAGCTAAGGAATTTGTGTTTGTAATCATCACCTTCCGTTTCTATTTCGTCATCACACTTGTCGTCTATCATCTGTTGAAATATTAAGGTAACTGTACCGGTTTTCGTCACTGAGCCAATATTCGTCACTTTCGTATATAAGTATAAATAATAAGCCTGTCGACGGGTCTTTCTCAACGCATGTCTTACGAGATTCGTCATACCTTCGTTGTCGATAAGGAGCAACTTTGCTAAATTATGCGTGCGGTGCAATAGGTGATTTCCAGCGTCAAACATCTCCTGTGAGTTGAGCTGTCTTGACGCGGCGTATTGCTTCTCACATGTTCTAAGCAGGCACGTGAGTTAATTATGTGCATACGTGTTATGTTCCGAAGTTTTAAAATGTTACAAGTGTGTGATATAGTTGGTAATTGTTTCTGTAACATATGTGATTTGCTATTTCATACTCACGTTCCTAGTTTGGTTAGAAATGCTGGTGACGAACACTGGATATTTAAAAAAATGCACCTTACCAATGCTCGTCATTTGTGACGAAAACTAGCACACTGTCATTTCTCCTTGTAAGACCTAACTAACAGCGGCAATATACTTATACTGTAGTTCTGACGCATCCTGCATTAATTAAATTGTCGTTTGATCATCGTGTCCAATAGTCGTCATAGCTGACGATCTTTCGAGCACATGTGTGACGAACACTAGTGCACGATAATGTTAAACTTTGTGTTAACGTTTCAGAAGCAATAAACATTTACAGTGTGCTGTTATTATGTAGATCTGTCTTTTTGACGGCCGTAGGTCTAGTCTGGCAGCGTGGCTCAGCGGTAACGTTCTCGCTAGCTGTTGCAGGATCGAATCCTGGCGCAGTCATCTGGAATTTGAGGGTGCACAAATGCGAGGGAGCAGTGTCAGTACATTTACTCGAACCTTAAGGATCCCCTTCAGGGCAAAATTCTCTAAAAGCCGCAGTACCGTAGTTAAAAGGGAGGTAAAACAAATATTATTATTATTATTATCAGTAGGTCTAGGCCTAGGGTTTTTAGGTGAGCTAAGGAGGATTCGTTTTAAATTGAGATGAAAAATATATTCTAAGACTAAATCTTTGCTTTCAAGCAATATGTCGAAACTCGCATTTCTCAATTAGCCTACGATATTCAGCAAATAGAAGCTGCTATTAAGGTCGTTGAGGAGGATGGCATGAATATTAAAACAGCCGCGGTGAGGAATGGTGTTCCGAGAAACACCCTCTTGGACAAAATTAAAGGAAAAACTAGAGAGAGGAAGATGGGGCCAAATTCCCTTTTAACAAAGGGTCTTAGTTCAATGGGTAATCTCACTAGGAAAAGCAGGGTTCCCTGTAACAAACGATAATTTGCAAAATAGCATCCAGTGCCTCACAAAAGAATTGTGTGACAGTTGGACTGTCACAATACTTCTACTACCCCATAATTGCATCAATCGCCAAAGCCCGGGCCATGGAAAGCTGTGTAATCTCTGAGAAGATTGAAGATGTGTGATCTCCTTGGTTTTGTTAGAGAAAGGACATATAGAGACTCAAGAGTGATATCTCATGTTTTTACTAGTGTTTGACTACTTAAGTTCCTTGTTTTTAATTCTGTTATAACAATTGGATGGTGACGCCATTAGACTTGAGATAAACTGGATTACGCTAGCACATGAGAATGAACTCCCCTTCTCGCTTTTAATGACAGGCAAGGTGGAGGAGGTGGTAGACTTCATGGAGAGGGAGAAGGTTGGAATGATGGGGCTGAGTGAAGTGAAATGGAAAGGTAAAGGAAGGAAGAAATTGAGGAAAGGATATACATTATACTGGAGTGGTGGCCAAGAGGCAAAAAATGGCGTGGGACTGATAACCTCGAAACAACTGGAGGAGTATGTTGAAGTGGTAGAGTGTGTGAGTGACAGAATAATGAAAATTAGAATGAAGATGAAGAATGACGTGATGGACTTCATACAAGTGTATGCACCACAGACTGGAAACAGAGAAGAAGATATTGAAGTATTCCTGGAGGATGTAGAAAGAGTAATCTCAGATGTAGAAGTGGTGATCATGGGAGATATGAATGCACAAGTCGGAAATGAGAGACAAGGAAAGGAAGAAGTCGTTGGACCATATGGATATGGGAAAAAGAACCGGGAAGGAGAGGAACTTGTAAACTTTTGTGAAAGGAATGGACTGATAGTGGGTAATTCATGGTTTCGGAAGAAAAACAGCAGGAAAATTACGAGATATGGGTGGGGTGATAGAAGAACAAAATCAGTAATTGACTACTTCCTGGTGGAAAGGACAAATCGCAGAAAGCTGATGGATGTGACAGCTTTACCAGGAGAAGCATTTGATGGGGACCATAGAACTGTGGTGGCAAAATTGAGGTGGGGAAAATTGGAAAACCTAAAGGAGATCAGAGAAAGTAAAATAAAAGTATGGAAATTGAAAGACAAAGCTGTACAGGAAGATTTTCAGGAGAGATTGAAGCAACAAATCCCAGTTACTAAAGTGGAAAATGTGGAAGAGGAATGGTCCCACTTTAAAAAGGCATTTGCTGGTGCAGCAGAGAGTGCTTGTGGTAGGACGTCAACAAGAGTGAAAGAGAAGGAGACACCGTGGTGGAATGAGGAAGTGAGGAAAGCAGTGAAAGAAAAGAAGTCTGCATGGAAAGAATGGAACCGAGATCAAACAGAAGAAAGCAAAAGGAAGTATCATGACAGCAAACGGAGGTGTAAGAAAGTGGTAGGAGAAGAAAAGTTGGGAAGAATTTACACGAAGAATGGAAACAGATGTAAGTGGCAGTAAAAGGATGCTGTATGGGCTTCTAAGAAGTAAGAGGAAAGAAAGGGTTACTACAAAGCTGGTGAAAAAGGAAGATGGAGAGTTGTTAACACACCCGGAAGAGATAAAGGGACGATGGAAGGAGTATTTCGATAAGCTATTGAACGTGAGCAATTGTACTGGTGAGATCGAAGTGACACAGCCTGACGACTCTATAACAGAAGATGATATAACAATGCTGGAGGTAGAATTAGCAGTACAGAAAATGAAGATGGGAAAAGCAACAGGGGTGGATGAGATCAGTGTAGAAATGATAAAGGCTGCTGGACCTGTTGGTATGCAATGGCTGTATCGACTGCTAAAGTGTGTGTGGAAACGGAAATGTGTACCAGAAGACTGGGTGAAAGGGCTAATAATACCAGTGTTTAAGAAAGGGGACAAGAAAGTGTGTGATAACTATAGAGGGATCACCCTCATATCACAGATAGTAAAAATACTGGAAAGGATATTAGAAAGAAGAATGAGAAGAAAGGTGGAAGGAGAGTTGCAAGAGGAACAGTATGGCTTCAGGAGTGGAAGATCCACAGTGGACCCAATCTTTAGCTTGAGGCAGGTGATGGAAAAGAACTGGGAATATGGAGAGGATTTGATCATGACTTTCATAGATCTAGAAAAGGCATATGATAGTGTCCCCAGAGAGAAGGTATGGGAAACCATGGTTAAGAAGAGACTGGGAAGAGAAATGTTGGAAATGGTGCAAGCAATGTACAACAACTGTGTTAGCAGGGTTCTGACCCCTGTTGGAAAGACAGATTGGTTTAGGAACAAGACTGGACTAAGACAGGGGAGTGTGCTGTCACCTCTTTTATTCATAATGGTAATGGATGAAATTGTAAAGGAAACAAAGGAAGCATATGGACATAAAGAAATGAAGTTACTATTATTTGCAGACGATATTGTGGTCTGGGGAAGGAACACCGAAGAAGTGCAAAAACAACTAGATGCACTGAACGAAAATATTCAGAAGTATGGCCTGAAAATCAGTATAGAGAAAAGCAAGACCATGGTGATGACAAGAGGGGAAAGACAAGGAAAGGGCATTGTGAAAATTGGAAGTCAGAGTTTGGAAATTGTGGACACGTTCAAATACCTAGGAAGTGAATTGATGCAAACTGGTAGGTTGGACATGGAGATTGGCAGAAGGGTACAGCAGAGCAATGCATTCTATCAAAGTGTAAGAAAACTTGTTTGGGATAAGGAAAAGCAAGGAGGTAATGTATAAAATGTACTATGTACCCATATTAACGTATGCAGCTGAGACTTGGACCCTGACGAGCAGGCAAGAGAGTAGAATCCAAGCCAGTGAAATGAAATTCCTAAGAAGTATGATAGGAAAGACAAGGAAAGACAGAGTTTGGAATGAAGATGTTAGGAAGGAAGTTGGGATGGGAAAACTAAATGAGAGAATTGAGAAGAATAAACTAAGGTGGTTTGGACATGTAAAGAGGATGGAGGAAAATAGAATACCAAGACAGATGCTGGAGGCGAAGTGCAAGGGTAAGAGAGCAAGGGGAAGACCTAGAACAAGGTGGATTGATTCAGTGAAGAACAGCGTGAGAAAAAGAAATCTGGACTGGGACAAGATCGTGGAAGAAGAATGGTGGAAGGAAAGAGGAAAGTGGAGAAGTGCCATAAATGCCCCAACCCGGCAGGAGCTGGATAAGGGGAAATGATGATGATGATGATATATAGTTATCCAACCGAGGTGACGGATTTTCCTTTAATTTCAAAATACGAAAGAGTTTATTTTATTTTCATTATTCAGTTTTTCCAATAATTTTCTTGTCACCGTCCTCCTCTCTAGGGGTAATGTCTTAAGTGTGACCACATGTATTTTGGTGATATATGTATTTTTCCCTTTTTCTTAAATATTGGATATTTTGTCTGCATTATCTATCCTTGTATAGTAATAGATTTTAAACCACCCTCTTCGCCCAGGGTCACTTCTATTCTAGATTTTAAACCACCCTTGTTTAACGTCTGTTCACCCGTAGCCACAAGGATTTCACACACACTTTCTTTACAAGATACTTGTTCAATGGGGTCCTGTGTTTGATCTGGGATTTCAACGACGAAGGGCCTATGACCTGAATTTCGGCATATAGTCAAATTCTTTAAGCATTTTATGTCTATTTTTAAATAACCTTGACGATTGTAAAAAGATTTTTTTAAATGTTTTTTAACAAGATCAACACACAGACTGTCTTATGAGAATCATCAATATGTTTTGACTGAAGAAGGCTCACAGAGCCGAAACATGTATCTAAGAGTGTAAGGACATCGTATAAAAAGTTGTTGTATTGTAAAGTGGATATTGGTATAATATATTAAAAAATCTCCTTTAAGTGCAATTCATTCCACTGATATTCTGTGTTCTTCGTCATGTGATTACAAACAAGAAGGTCTATGATGAACCAAAGGGCCTATGCTTTTGAAATTTCAGGATTCATACCTCCTATTCACTGATTTAGAATATTACCATTACATATGGAATGAATTTGGCAACACAATTATTACGGTACTTATTTAGACCATCAGTATTTTAGGTATATTTTGTATATAGGTTTCTCATGTTTAAAATTGTTCCTTTCCACACCTGAGTGAATCTAGGTCTTAATAGTCCAGAGAGTACCGTAGTTAAAAGGGAGGTAAAACAAATATTATTATTATCAGTAATCTAGGCCTAGGGTTTTTAGGTGAGCTAAGGAGGATTCGTTTTAAATTGAGATGAAAAATATATTCTAAGACTAAATCTTTGCTTTCAAGCAATATGTCGAAACTCACATTTCTCAATTAGCCTACGATATTCAGCAAATAGAAGCTGCTATTAAGGTCGTTGAGGAGGATGGCATGAATATTAAAACAGCCGCGGCGAGGAATGGTGTTCCGAGAATGGTGTTAGGTGTTTTGTTACTCTGAAAATGTGTACAAATTATTATTATTTTTAAAGAAAGCTTTCCAGTCGGTCAACACAAATTATGCCCATTTTCATTAGACGGTAACAAGTGTTTACATGTCCTAACCTGAAAGAAACAAAATATTATTACAAAATAACACGCTTTTATGTACAAACTTAATTGGAATGTCAAGCCTTCAACTTCAGATCCTATTCGCTTAGGATTATTATTGTTATGTTGTTGTACCTCTTAAGTCCCCAATCTTTCACCATAATAATTATTACAGTCACCACAGAAACACAGGTTTATTTATTTTATTTTACGTCCAGGAAAAATTACACAGGTCATCAATACAATTAAATCATGACATACCCAAGTACACTGGGCTGATGACCAAGATGTGTCAAGCCCCTAATTGAAGTTTCAATAACTACACGGAAGGGTATGGTATGTTTTGTTGCAAATTACTATGAGAATTTGTTTGTTATTGCAGAGCACCACAATGCCACAGAACGAGTACATTGAGAGACATCGGAAGCTCCATGGCCAGAGACTGGATTACCATGAGAGGAAGAGGAAGAGGGAGGCCCGTGAGCCACACAAACTGGCTGAAAAGGCCAAGAAGTTGCGTGGTCTCAAAGCAAAATTATTTAACAAACAGCGGCGTACAGAGAAGATACAGATGAAGAAGAAGATCAAAATGCACGAAGAGAAGGATGTTACCAACAAGAGTGAGAAGGTTGCTGGTGGGGCCTTGCCAGTATATCTTCTGGACCGAAATGTGCAGTCTAATGCCAAGGTGTTGTCAAATATGATCAAGCAGAAACGCAAGGAGAAGGCTGGTAAATGGGATGTACCAATCCCTAAAGTAAAGGCACAAGCTGATTCTGAAGTTTTCAAAGTTATGCGGACAGGAAAGTCGCGTCGGAAAGCTTGGAAACGGATGGTCACGAAAGTGACATTTGTTGGAGAAGGGTTTACCAGGAAGCCTCCCAAGTTTGAGCGTTTTATTCGGCCTATGGCTCTAAGATTTAAGAAAGCTCATGTTACACATCCCGAATTGAAGGCTACTTTCTGCCTTCCCATCATAGGAGTGAAGAAGAACCCTAGTTCTCCCATGTACACATCTCTTGGAGTTATTACCAAGGGTACCATTATCGAAATCAATATCAGTGAACTTGGACTTGTGACTCAGTCTGGTAAAGTGGTATGGGGAAAGTATGCTCAAGTTACCAATAACCCAGAGAATGATGGATGTATTAATGCTGTATTGTTGGTGTAATAATAAATGATCTGTGTCACTACCAGCCTTTTATTGCACCTCTTCACTTTTACCACAGTAGCCTAAGTTATATTCAATCATTATTACCACTTTTCAATATATAAGGTGCGTTCAAAAAGTAACCAGCCGGAGGCTGGAATGCGCAAACCGGTGACGACATCGGCTAATGGTGACGTGTGGTTCCTACCAGAGCGTGGAAGGTCACAGCCTGTCGCTAGAGGGCACTCATGCAGGTCACGTGACGATACAAAGCGAGCAACAGCATGCATCAATCGTCCAACCAAGTCAGTAGGCCATTCGACATGCTTCCTGGTGTGGTTGAAGACTGTGGGGCACCCATTGGGCACACACTTTCCACAAGTGCAGTCGTTCCTTCATGATGGTGTGCACACTTCCGACGCTCAATCCGACCACGGCGGCTATGGCGTTCACTGTCACTCGGCGGTCCTGGATAATGAGTGCATCAACCAGCTGAACGTTGTCATCGGTAATGCAGGGGGGTGCCCCAGACCGGGCATCATCGGCTAACGACACCCGTCCTTCCCTGAAGCGCTTGTGACACTCCTTGACCCTTGCAAGGGACATGCAGTGTTCGCCGTACCGTTGTGACATTCGGCGATGAATGTCCGTTCCCTCTACTCCTTCCGCTGTCAGAAACCGAACAACACCTCTTTGCTCTTCGTTTGATGCTTCCATGTCACCGTTCGCAATGCGCCTGGCAATTGATCGCTTTTTATAGTCACGTGACGTGCACGCGTGTCCTCTAGCGACAGGCTGTGACCTTCCACGCTCTGGTCGGAACCACACCTCGTTACACACGCCACGATTAGCCGATGGCATCACCGGTTTGTGCATTACAGCCTCAGGCTCTTTACTTGATGAACGCACCTTATATTAAGGGGCTCATACAACATGTTCCATTTTGCCCCCAGCACATACGTATTTACCGAGAAACCGGCATCAACTTTGGTTTCTTTAATGGAACTATACTAATTTCACCGTCTGGAACAACTAAGAATCAGGTAACAAGTTCAGAGATGTGCTTAACTTGCAAATCCGACGAGTACTTTTTGATATATTAAAGTTTTCTATGTGTGTTGGCATTAGACAAAAACGATAAAATGCTGCATGACCATGCCTATTCTTGAGCTGTGAGGGCTCATTTATTGACACATCAGGCATTGGCCAAACTGATTCTGGGTACGATTGAATTTACCAACGACGAAACAACTGTTGTCAACAGGCTACTAACAGAGGTGGACCAGTCCAGGGTTCTGGAAGCAGATGATTTCAAAGAAATCAAATCTGTGAAGCAGCGAGAGCTGTCCACAATTTGCAAAGCAGAGGTCCAACAGCTCAGCTCTGGGTTCAGTACTATAACATGGTGACTCTTGTGAAGAAATTTATACAAGCAGAGATGATGGGCAACTTTCAATGCCACTTGGACACTATCAAGATGATACCATTTTTCCATGCTGCTGGACATTGGCCTTATGCAAAAAGTGTGCATTTGTACCTTCAAGAAATGTCTCGTTTGGAAGACAGAATTGAATCCGACAGAGTTCCAAAAATTCACAATAGAAGGCTATTTCACAATCCAAAGGTCAAACAAATGTTGGACTGACGTGACAATCGAACAGAATCTCATGAAAGTTGGAGGTGGCTTGACTAGTGGCAGGGGAATAACAGACAGTACATTGTTGAAGTGGACTCTTGGAATGACTTCTCTTCAGGATCGAGCTCAACAAATGGAGCAGTACACTGAAGTTACAGCATTGTTTTCAGAACAACATGTAAAATGCGTAAACATTGACTATTATGACAATGGCAATATTGACTAATAGTACTATCTTATTAAAACCACCCAGTCAAACACTAAAGAATGTGGTTTAATTACAGTATTAAACGTACATGTTTCGGAATATCAACGATTCCATCATCAGCATGAAAAAATAGTAGACCTTAAAACCTAATTAACAGTATCAAGAAAATGGATATCCTTACGAACAGTTTTAAATTTAAAATAATGGAAACATTCAAATATAACAATTGACATGCAAATGCAAAAATACCTTAAAAATGCTATTTTGATATTCTATTAATATAGACTTCTCTAAAACTGATATTTAATAATGATCCATTATATTTTGTGTCCATCTTTGCCATATATTTGTGTAAATATCTGTCTCAAGCAGATAGATTGCATTTTCGAGCAATTTAATGAACATTTTTGTGTCTTATTATTCAACTTTTTTGAAAGGGCGTAGTTGCAAGATTTTTTTGCGCATATCTTCCGGACAAAAATGTATACAATTATTTTAGAGTGTGGAACATGTTCCATTAAAGCATGTTAGTCACAAAATTGAGCCTTTATTTAGTTTCCCAACAATTTTCTTTCGTTCACCTACGCCCTTTCAAAAAACACTGATTCATGTAGTCTCTTACGACAACTTATATCTTTCACAATTTAAATAAATTACATGTTTCATTGATCACATTTCAAAATAATCACAATTATTTAGGTATAATATTTAATCGCAGATATTTAGGTGACTTCGAATAGGTTTGAAGTTCCTATTTCTTCAGTGTTTTTATTTTCATTTCCAGCTCATGTTGTTTTGGCACAATTCTTCCCTTTCTTTATTTAATGCCACTAACACTTCATCCTTTCTCTTCTTCTTCTTCTCTCTCTCATACCGGCTCTATTACCGTTTCTAGTAGTTTTCATTTTTCGATAGCGATTTTTTCCTTAGCCCTAGCCCCACAATCATAACGAATCATTTCATCATTAATGTTTATGGCATCTTCTCCACCTGCATCCTGAATTCCATCCCATGCTCTTCTCATCGCTATGAGAGTTTCCCCGTGAATGTTTTTCTAATATTTCTTTGTTAATGGAAAAGAAAATGAAAACTCCACAAACGCGTTACCATGAGGAAATATAAGGATGATTTTTATGATCTGCCTCACATCTTTATATTCTTCCAAGCCCTTGAACTGATTTGTACAAAAATGATCCAGGCGAGATTTACTCCTATCAAACTGTTCAAGCTCAGTCTTGTTGACACGGGATATAAAACGACCGAACTGAAGTATGGCTCCATCTGACAAAAGCGCAGTCACATGATGACTGGTGATCCTTGCTTTGTGAATTGTTCCTGCCATGTGGCTAGTGATAGCTCTCTTGCCCATGTTGCTCAAAGCAATCTGTTTTTTGCACAAGTTACAAAAAGCATGTTTTGCATTCTTGGGAATTTCTAACCAAGGCAGAAAATCAGGGAACTTTGATGGTTGCAGCTATTCTGGGTTGAATTTTGACGATTCCTCCATGATCTTCAAAAAATACTTAATACAAAAGTGGAAGAGGGAAAGAGGAATGGAAGCAATTCAAGAACACAATGGTGGAAGCTGCAGTGGCAGTATGTGGAAAAATTAGCAACAGAAAGCGGTGCAAAGAGACACCATGGTGGAATGAGAGAGTAAAAGAAGCTGTGGGAAGGAAGAACAAGGCTTTCAGAGTGTGGTTCCAGGAAAGAACTGATCTGGCAAGGGAAGATTATAAGATAAAGAAGAAAGAAGCAAACAAGATTGTCGCAGAGGAGAGGAAGAAGTGGATGGTAAAGTGGACAGAGATGATGGAGGAAGACAGCAGAGGAAATAAGAAAGTACTTTATGGGATGGTCAAAAGTAAGAGAAGAGGTCTGCGAGAGGATGTGGTAATGATGGACAAAAACGGAAATGAGGTACACAACAAAGAAACACTCAAGACAGTGTGGAAAGAGTACTTTGAGGATTTGCTGAATCCAAATGGTCATAGGGAGGAAGGCAATGTATTGGAAGATGGAGAAGACAACACAGGATTGGAAAAGGACCTGAATTGGAGAGAACTGGAGATGGCTATAGACAAGATGAAAGGAGGAAGGGCACCGGGTATGGATGAAGTGAGTGTTGAAATGGTGAAGGCAGCAGGGGAGGTTGGGAAACAGTGGCTGTACTGTGTGATGAGGGTGATATGGAAGGAGAAAAAGACCCCAGAAGATTGGAAGAAAGGATTAATTGTCCCAATATTTAAGAAAGGAGTGCAGAAATTACAGGGGAGTCACACTCATACCTCACTGTGCCAAGATATTAGAAAGTAGAATACGAGCCAAAGTGGAGAGAAAATTGAGAGAGGAGCAGTATGGTTTCAGACCTGGGAGATCAACAATGGATCTCATATTTTCAGTGAGACAGCTCCAGGAACACCACTATGAATTTGGAGAGGATCTGTTGATGGCCTTCCTGGACATCGAAAAGGCCTATGATAGTGTGTGTAGGGGGAAGGTTTGGAAAGCAATGGAAAACATGGGAGTGGAAAAATGGACTGTAGGCAGAGTGAAGGAGATGTATTGAGGAAGTGTGAGTTGTGTGAAAGTTGGAGGGGAAAGAACAGACTGGTTCAGACAAATGAGTGGCCTGAAACAGGGTAGTGCGCTGTCACCCCTTCTCTTTATTGTGGTTATGGACGAGGTAATGACACGGATAGCAGGAAAGATAGGAGAAGATAAGATGAAAGCAATGGTGTTTGCAGATGATCTCATGGTCTGGGGAAACAGGGAGGAGGAAATTCAGGAGCAACTGAAGGCTTGGGAAGAAACAGTGGGAGAGTACGGATGGAAGTTCAACATCAGTAAATGTGAGATCTTGTTAACGACCAGGAAAAGGACAGACCAATGAGTGGGATAACACTTGGAGGTGGACAGCTGAAGAAGGTGGAAAGTCTCAAGTACCGGTACTTGGGAAGTATAGTGGAGGAAAATGGGAGAAATGACAAAGAGATTACGGGACGTGGCAGACAGGCAGAAGCATTAGGAGCTTAGTGTGGAATAAAGATGTCCCACAAAAAAGCAAGGAAGTGTTATACAGAAGCTACTATATCCCGATACTGACCTATGCTTCAGAAACGTGGACAATGAAGAAAAGAGACATAAGCAGAATACAGGCAGGTGAAATGAAGTTCCTGCGAAGTAGGATCGGAGTAACAAGAAGAGACAGGGTGAGGAATGAAAAGGTCAGGGAAATGGTGAAAGAGGAGCCCTTGCAAGGTAGGATTGAGACATCAAGACTGAGGTGGTATGGACACTTAAGAGAATGGATGAGAAGAAGATTCCCAAGAGGATACATGAGATGCAGATGCAGAAGAAACGACCAAGGGGAAGACCAAGAGATAGATGGCTGAAAGGAGTGGAGGAATGTGTCGAGAAGAGAGGCGAGGACTGGACCAGAGTGACAGCGGAGAGGTGGTGGGAAGAAAGGACTAAGTGGCGAGGCTTATGTTCCAAACAGACCCAGCCTGGGGCTGGAAACTGTACAAGATGATGATGACAAAAGTGTTAATTGTTGATGAATGAATTTTAGGTTATGTAAACATTGTTGTTGCAGTATTAGTTTTATTACTCATTGTAGCCAAAAAAATTCCATTTACCTGTATGTCTCTAAGCCCATTGCTTCTTATTTTAAAAAAAAGTGACAGTCAGTCTGAAAGACTAGAATTTGTATCATTTTAAATGCTGAAAAATGCTAGAAAGGCTAGAGGCTTCTCGCTTCACTCGAAGCCAAAGACTCTTGACATGTTAGAAAATTATCTGCATAATACTTATCTTGCTCATCTTGTTTCAAATTACTCTCAAATGGCAAGTGCAAACCAAGGTTAAAGCAAGGCCAAGCGCGTGGGGACGTGCCCCTTCCATCCAGTCTAAAAACACTTATAGTGGGCGATGTATTGAAGATAGAGATATTCTCTCGTGGACTTTTTTGTAGAACTTTTCATGCTGACCAATTCTTACACTCATAGTATATTGATATTTTTAACGGATTGCCCAGCGCAAGCTTAAGAAATGCACGGACGCCAAGTTTGTTTTCGACTTTTTCACTGAAATCGTTATTGCTTGGCTTTCTTTGATCATACATAAATTATTTTCTACAGAATCTTTCCTCGAGATATCCTTTACAGAATGGTGAAAACCGCATCAAAATCCATCCAGTGGTTCTCGAGATTACCCGTGACATCCAAGAATCGGGGACTTTCGTCTTATACTAACGAAGTAGAGATTGTCGGGGAACACATGCACCATGCGGTACTATTGTAACGTGTTTTTCGAGGGTATTTTACGCCTCTGACATAAGTCAGTAGGATGCCATTCAATGTTTATTTACGCTGCAAATTGTTCTGCCAAGACAAGTTTCATGTAACTTATTATTATTATTAAGGTATTGTTTTGGAGCGTTTTTTATAAGATTATAAGTATACAGATAGGTATTCGATGTTATAGAAAACACTATCAAGCGAATTATTACGAACAACATTATCGCGGAAAATTATATGATTATGGAATTTTACGGATTTTGTCAGTTGGAGTTTATTGTGAGAGAGAGGATTCATTGGGAATTCAGCTACAGGTATATTCTTGTCGAGAAGCGTGACGCAAGCCGTGGGGCACTTCCAGCTGGCTGCATCAAGAAAAGGTGAAATGGCTTGGACCGGTAATCGACATCGTCGCGCCGAGTGTATTGACCCTTAGGTGGGGAGTATCACGTGGTGGCTCAGCCAATCAGTGGAGACCGGGCGAGTGGAAGACGGGTCTGGAGAGGGGGTTCGGCGAGTGCATATATTGTTTGCGCACCGAGGAGGGAAGACGATTAGCATTGTAAAACTTGACCGAGGTGGTTGCTCGTGTGGTTGGTTCCGGTGTGATCGGACCATAACTCTACATTTCTACAACAATCTCCACAACTGACGAAGAAGATGGCGACGTCCAGAAGGCTGTGGGAAGCTCTCTTCAGCATCAAGTACGAGGGAAATGCCACGGCAATTTCCAATGGTAAGCGCGAATGACTCAGAACTACATAATCAATCGTTTCATATTCAGTATTTCAGTAACTTCTTAGCTTGGGAATAATAGTAAAATCAGTAATTCATCCGACTCCGTTTTCACATAATTCTCTAGTGGTAAATTCAAATCGTTACGCTCCAATTTAAATTTATTAGTATTATTATTATTATTATTATTAAAATTGCCACTACTTGTTTTTTATATAATAAATTCATTTCTTATACTATGCAATCTTTGCTTTCAGTAGGTAGCATTAGATATAGACCAAATTCCTTCTCCTGATACAATTGTTAGTTGGGTTAATGATCAAATCATACCACGATCTGAGTGTGAAGATTCTTAAAGGTGTTCTGCCCGAGCTAGGTGTTGTTAAATATAAATTTAGATTTCAACATAGCGTTGAGGTCTTGGTGCCCATTAATACAACGTATCTTAGAGTAAACATTGCACTTGTCTTCCCAACGTGGAGAAACCGTTACAATTGTCACCCAACAGAGGGGTCACCAAAGAAGCCATTACACTTATTGTTCCTGAAGGACAATCTCCCTGTTTATGTCTTTTGGCTGTACGTGAGGTTTCGTGACACGTTTATGTTCGCAAATATCAGTACTGTGGAAAATTTCACCCCGGACCAAAATGTTATTGTTCTCTTATTCTTTGTCAAAATTATACAAAACAAATTATTATTAATGGAAAGTATAACAACATAAACCATTCAGATCACGTCAGGCTGGGGTACGTTCTCTGACTAATGCTGGTAGGTAAAGAGTAAACACTTCGCAAAGCATCATGGAAGGTAAGATGGCGGAACTGGGTGCTCCTATTGGCTGATGTGGATGTGGCAGGTTTTGTAACCAAAAATGGCGAAACTGTCTTTGGACTTGGCGGATATTGCAACTAAGCCTGAACTTTAACTTTGTTTTACAGTAGGATGTAGCGGGTTTTGTGACAGAATAATAGTTTTAATGAATTCAGCGCAGCATTAGCTATAAGAAACAATGCTTATCTCAATTTTCATAAAATATGGATTTGGCGGGTTTTGATTCTAGGCGCCTCATATATCGTAACGCACATATTCGTACATAATAACAATGTTATTGGTTTTACATCCTTTTTAACTACGGTGGCTTTTGGGAACGCCAGGGTGCCGGAATTTTTCCCCTAGCCAGTAAATGATCTTACCGACACAGCTACTTCGCATTTACATACCCTCAAATACTAACCGACTGCTCCAGGATTCGATCCTGCAACCTTGGGAACAGCAGGTGAGAACATTACCGCTGCACCACTCAGCCAGGCCATAGATTAACAGTCTGGATGTAAAGGACCCGATGACGATCGCTTGACGAACAGAACTAGTCATCCAAATGTATTAATTAATCTCATGTAAATTTTTTCAGGTGTAGAGAATAACACTCATTGCAATTTGGGCACAACCATGATGACCGACTGAAACACATTTCAATTTAATTTACCAATCGAACCCGGGGCCTACGGGTGAGAAGCAGGCACCATGGAGCCGGCAAAATGGTAACTCTGGTGCCGGGATTATGCTTTTAGGCCTAATCGGCGAGAGTTAGTACCACGATATTTTGGCGATCGCAAGTAATCCTAGATTAGGTTCGCGAAGTTTCGGCGACCAAGAGTAACCTAAAGAGCGAGATTAGAAACTGTTTTAGCGACTGCGAGGAGGAAACTAAACATTTCAGCGACCACGATGCTTTGATTTGCACAAATAGGTATCGTGTTGTTGTGGCATCAACAGGTAAATAATGAGAGTAGTAACTGCGATGCTTTGATGAACTTAATCTGCTCACATTGGTCTTGAGTAGATGATAAATTGACAAAGATTTGAAAATCAATTCCACAAGCATACCAACACATTTTATTTCTTTATATAAAAATAATCCTACATAAAAATTCATCCAACAGATGCTCAGTTGATCAGCAGCTTTATTTTATAATAACTTCAATTTCTCTCTTACCATATTTTTAGTGAGAAAAATCATGTTAACAATATAATGAAAATACAATATGGTACAGCACTCCTTATCAATTAATACCAGTTTATATTTGTCGAACGTACGGATGAGGAATGGTTTACATTCTGGAGCAATGGAGGGTTTTAACTTGACATGTGCATTGGCCTGAGAGAGTCTAATATTTTCCTTTAAATCGACACTGTCGAAAATGCCTGGTAAATAGGAGTTGAGATATTATCGAGACTTGAAATTCTCACACAGTGTAGAGACCTAGCCTCGAGAGCCCTAGGTGGAAGATGATACCAACCACATGTCAGCTCGTGATATCGAGTGGAAGTAGCGCCAATTTGTCCGGCTCTAATCTTCTTCATTCAAAAAATGCTGTGAGGTCTGAAAACAGAAACTTATTTCTGAACAACATGGAAGTTTGCATTATATTATCTATAGTAAAGCCATCATTACTTCCGACTTGACGTTTCAGTGTTACCCTCGAGTTATGTAGCGGTCAGAAGGAAAATCACTTGAACTAGACAATCACAGGCAGCCATTCAAATCGTTACATCTAGACAAATATGAGTTTTGTTCGCGATGTCGTGATTAAGCGAACGAAACTCTAGCCTAACACTGAAACATCAAGTCGGAAGTAAAGACGGCTTTACTATAATGCCCAGAAATTTTAAAAAAAATCACAAACAATAATGACAGTAGTATTTTGGAAGGTTAACTGCACAATTTTTTTTTTTAACAAAATTTATTGTATATAAATATTTTCTTTCAGAATACATCAAAAATGAAAATAAATGACGACTAATCAGATTTACAAACAAGAGTCTGACAAAACAGTTAAATCAATGAATAGGACACATTAGAAAACGATCTTTTGCACATGAACTATAATAAATATATATTTCAATTATTCCTTAAATATTGATTCATATTTTTTGCACCATTTAAATTTGTTACAAAATATTAATATTGCAAATACTAAATACCTAATGGATGGATTGATGATAATCATAACATTCATTTTGACATGTAAGTCATCACAAATATGACACAGACACACGTCAAGATTGTCACGGAAGTTTAAAAGCTTAACCTTCACTGGTCACAGGATCATTGTAAGCACTGTTTAATGTATGTTAGTGGTATATTACTGGACCATTGTGAGTGTTCTCCACTCAAATATAGGGCTACTGCATTGAGAATGCCATCAACTGTACAGGCTGGTGCATTCTTGGCACCTTAAAAGGCATTATAGCTGTATGACAGAAAGGCACTAAATAAAATGCGTAAATGTTAACCATTTTGAAAATGGTAACAGTTTTTATCCGTATTGACGGTAATATGAAATATTGAAACCCGCCTTATCAATACTGTGAAAATGTTTAATAAATGACATACCGAAACATGTGCGTTTAATCATTTATTAAACATCATTTTCACAGTATTGATAAGGCAGGTTTGAATATTTCATATTAAAAAGGCACTATCACTGATGTAATGTTATTGAGTAAACATTGCCAATTGCACGTTTTTACTGAAGCTGCAGATTGTTTGAGTTCCTCTATTTACACTTCCTCCTACAAGCTGGTGGTAGTATATGCAGTCGATTCTTGCAGAAATTCTTAATAGCAGCTGCAATGCATGTTAAATGGCAATGCTCCAGGGTTGTTCAATATAAGAATAGGTATCTTTCAATGTTACTTCCTGTAGATTATTATACAAATGGATAAGTTAAGTGCCCATTCTAATGGCTGTTCTTCAGCTTGACTGATTAATATACCCTTCGTGTGTATGAGGATAAGATGGGTAATTGTAATTGAAAATTAACTTAATTTGTACATTATTTTGTTTCTTAATGCAAAGTTTTGCACTGACTGTATTGCTTATGTGCCCACTTAATGGTTATTCTTAAATTTCTTATTTATTTTAGGCCATCTTTGCTATGTCTACATAACAGCCCTTGCATAAATGGTACCATCACGTCAGTGTTCTACACTCACTGTCAAGAACTAGCAATCATTTGTCAAGTAGACAAATTTACTCCTGATTAACACAATAACATATAAGTAAAACATTACAACTTTAACAACAGTGTCAGCATATTTATAATAACGCATATTACCATGATGTATATTACAACGAGTTACTTTAAAATTTTCCATCAACCCTTTTCAGAATTCACAGTTGGTTGGAAAATAAAGAATGATGCAGATTTTTCTTTACAATGTAATACTACATTAAAATTAAGTGAGAGAGACCTGCATACATTCAATCTCATAAATATTTCCTCCCAATATGGTTAACGTCTGGAAGTTTATAATTTTGCATTCAATGCAAAAGAAACAGGTTTTTTTTTCTTCTTTTTCTTTGCTGCTGCTGCTGCTGCTGCTGCGATTATGATTTAATAACAATTTCACACTTGCTCTACAAGTTCAGGTCATTTTAATTCAGTGCTGTACAATCTTGGAATTTTGTTTGCAAAACTTGTAAACTGCTCAAATAGCTTAATTTTTTGATAACTTCCTATGAAGTTATATCTTTTATTAAGATGCTGACCATTTTCAACAGCCTAAAAGATGGAGAATTTTTCACTTACACATCTACTTTCCTTTGAGTGCATTATTAATAACAATATCTTGTTTGATTCTTTCATTTTCACCAATGTTGATAAATAGTCTTGTGGATTTTGTAGCCAAATTAAATTCCAGTTACGAACACACGTTTTCCAGAATCATTTCAAAGAAAGTTTCTCACGTATGTCAGGAACTAGATATACTGGAGCGTTAATTCCGCCATGGATACACTGTTCCTTAAGCATGAATGCAACCGTTCAAGTTGTAATAAAATTCACGAAGACATACTTCTACATTACTCACATAAATTAACATAACTATAGGCCTATATATGATTTAGGAAATTGTATATATACATTGAACCAAGAAGCAACAAAGTTCTTTTTACATAGCTACATTATACTGTGGCATTACTTCAGGTGATGGTATCCAGTGAGTGAAGGGAGCGGGCGGTGGTGGAGGTGGTGGTTGATGGTATATTATTGGAGGAGTATACACTGCTGGCGGCTGAAGAGGTTGCGCTGGTTGAGCACTGGGTAATAATTGAACATCTGGTGGACGCATACAAGGGAACTGTGTGCCCATTGTGTAGTATGGAACAGAGTCTACCTCGACTGAGTAATATGGGATCAATGTAGTACTACTGAATGGGTCCACTAATTGAGATGTCGAGCTGGGAACAATGTTGGTCGTCTCACACTCGTGCTCCTGAACTGTTGGCAGAATCATGCGCCCTAAAACAAGAAAGAATATTTCAAGATTTTCAACATAATCAAGTACAAAACAAAAACTGTTGCTGTTCATTCATTTTAAGGGCTGGAACATACTGGTTATCAGCTCCGGGCACTTGTGTGTGTTGAATTTGTCTAATAACCTATGTTTTATGGTGTTATATTAATGTGTGTAATTAATTACTTGGGTCAGGATTGGGATAGGTGCTTTGAGGTTTGAAATGAAGTACCATCCAAGCATTTGTCTGGAGGGATGTAATGACTCCTTCATTCTTGTCCAATTGCAACTCAACTGATTTATTTCTAAGACGTGCCAACATAACATAAGATGTAGTACTAACATTACAATTTACAAATATCATATATACACACATAATACCTATTACATTACACTCTTTCCTACCTTCAATGACAATATCTACTCGCCTGTCTGTTAGGTAGTCAGCCCGAAGGCTGGTTGGATCCTCAAAAGCACCGCTGTTACGTTATGTGAGTAGATACCCACAAAAACCCAAGGCAGTGCTATATTGAGGCGTTATAATTCTATAAATTCAGTCTAGCAGGAGGTCGGCTGATGCACTCAGATCTGCGCACTTGAGTTCCAGCAGGGGGAAAACAAATTGAGAAGTGGCAAACACTGTCACAACAGATGGCCACAGAACAGGAAGGATATCATGTCAATAAAATTCAGCATGGGCCTGTATACAGTCAAAATCGCGGAGGTAGCCGTGTCACCAATAATAGCGGGGCTTGGGGACAAGGCACTATCCCAGAACGCGGAGCTTATAGTCAATAGTTTCAATCGCCGGGGCAAAACAGAGGAAGGGAAATTCCGAACGAGTACACGCAGTACCTCGAGGTCAACACTTAGGGCGGAGACAACCTAACAAGGCGTCACAAGGATGCTGGAAATGCGGATCGTCGAAGTGTCACCCAGATAATTGCTGGTCCAAAAGTGTAAATTGTTTTGCGTGTGGAAAAATAGGTCATACGGCTCGTTATCATAGAGCTGCTGCCAACCAGCCTCACGGCTGTTAACCACAGAGAGATCATAGAGAGCAAATTAAATCAGTTGTCAGTGACGAAGGGCAACAAGAGGAGTGTAGTGAACAATGGCTGTATGCTCCGTATTGTAGGGAATCAGCTGAAGCTATTGTTAGCAGCGACGGACGATCAGAACATAAACAGGAGCAATGTGAGGAAAGTATTCTGGACTATGACGTGAGTAGTGATTATGATCAATTAGTCATAAACAGAGTAAATAATGGGGATGTAATAGAAGAGTCATGTGAGTGGGAACTATCATTTAATGAGGAGAAAGAAGCAAGGGAAAAAAGAAAAAAATATCATATATACACACATAATCAGGGTGTCTACTGTAAGGATGAAGTAAAAATTAGTTACTTTTTAGGTACCTTTTAGTTACCTTTCAGTTAATTTTAGTTACCTTTGAATTCAAGTTACGTCTGCGGTCTACAAGCATAGGCGCTCATCACGCGGTGAAGAAAAACAACAATGAACTGTTTTTAAAGAAGTTTTTTATTTATCGTATGGCTTTTAGTGCCGGGAGTGTCCGAGGACATGTTCAGCTCGTCTGAGTCTGTAGCTGCTTCCAACGGACACACTTAGGGTGAGCTACAAGTTCCGTTCAATTTCAAGTTGCTACCAGATATCAATGATACCTAGTGGTGAACGTTGTAACTTTCATAGAGCGTTTCGACGAAATATAACCTAACAATTTAGCTTCACACAAGTTTTGTCTGTGGAAGAATCCTTTACATGCCATAAATCCATGACATGGGACCGCCGGCTTTACTTCCCCTCCGAAGGAAGGCATACTGAAGGATTTTTAACGCTTTTAAAAAATCCGACGACTTCGGCCGGGTTTGAACCCGCTATATTGGGCACAGCAGTTCAGCATGCTACCAACTACACCACCGAAGCCGCTTTAAATGAAATTCACATGATGTTATCAAAAATTAAAAAATAATAAATATATACTAGATATTTAATATCCAATGAGTTGTTTCAGCTAATATGTCGTCTTGTCCACAACATGTTGTTATTATTACGGTACCAAGAGGTTGCTCAGCTCTTGACCATTTGGCGAGATTTCCTTCGTCCCCGCGGTACGTCGCGAAGAAATGTATGCGATGTTACGCGATCGTCACCGAATTCTGTCTTCGCAGTCAAATGCGGAGAAATATCGAGATGTTACACGATCTGCGCTGGTCTCAGTTGTTTGGCGAGCTTCCCGTAGTTTTTACGATAGAAAACTGAGAAAAATCGCGATTTAGATCATCAGCGTCACTTTTAGTCATTCGACGAGATTTCCATTGTCCTCGAGTTCGGGCACAAGAAAATATAGCATTATTACGCAATCGGTGCCACTTGCTGTCCGTTTGATAAGAATACAGTTGTCCTCATCATTGAATGCGGAGAAATATCGCGATGTATCACAATCGCTGCCGCTCTCTGCCGTTTTACGTTGTCCTCGAGATATTATGCAATCGTCGCCGCATCCGGCCGTTCAACGATTGTCTGTCTGTCTATCTGTTCTGATAGAATGGCGGAGGCAAGCTCAAGGTTGGGCATGGTTAAAATTCACGCGTAGTTATGAACATGTTGTTCCGTCGGCGCCCTGATTCCCTTTGTCCCTATGCTGTAGTTGGGAGTTCATGAGTTCAGGGTGGATCACGAGGAGGATTTAGTATTTCGATGCTACGTAGGCTGCCATTTTTAAGTGGGTTGATGCACTTCTCGCTCCCCGCACGCTTTTAAGTATATGGTCATGGGAAAAGTGGCAAGTAGGTTTCGTGATGGGTGCCCCGTGATGGGTGCCCAATCACCTTTGACAGGATTCCCGCAGTCCTCGTGGTCACAAGTTCACGATAGGGGACGGGTTTTATGATTTTACGCAACTGACGTCAATCTCGGTCCGTTTGACGAGATTCCCGCAGGCAAGTCGTACGGTCAGCCGGTCGTCTTGAGGATGAGAAAATTTTCGTTACCCGTTTGTAAAATTCGTTACTTTTTCGTTACTCATTTGTAAAATTCGTTACTTTTTCGTTACTTTCGTTACCGGTAGACACCCTGATAATACCTATTACATTACAAGGGAGTGTGTAAAAACCCAGGGAAAAACTACTTCACACAGGATGGCCACTATCAGCGCTTGAATTTGAACCTCCATGTCCAGACTTCTTGCAGCTCCCTGTTGTGGTGCTACATAAAAGAAAAGAGTGAGAATGGAGATCAAGTGGCACTCCAAATTGATATATATCAGTAAACCAAGAATGAAGACAGTAAGAACTAAGAATACAATAATAACATTACTAATTATCTTGACTGACTTTGAAGTATACCTTAACACTATTCTTAAATAGAAGAGCTAAAACTGTATAGAATTAATATTGAAGCTTTCAGGGTTGACCGACTGAAAGCTACGATTGTTAATAAGGCAACACTGGAAATTGGCTTTAAAGCTATCTTTTAAAATTGAAAAGGCCATCAGGACTGAAATGCTACTGCAGCAATTTGCCGAGTGCTGAGATTAAAATGTTGGAAATCCCCTCTCTATATGTATGGCCAGTGTAGTGCAGTGGTTATCAAAACCTTATCTATAGAAACTTGAGTTCAAGCTGTGGTGGCATCTGACACCTTCATTCATGTCCATATTGCAATAATTAGAACTGGAAAAAGGCAAAATGTTTTTGGTGGTGGTGATGGTTTGAATTATTATCATGAAAGTGAATTTCCTGATAACCATATGTTGGCCATACCTCAAAGATGGGGATTACTTTCTTCACAAATTATTTGGGCCATCCCCCAAGATGAAAAATCTATGCTTCGAAATGTATGCGAGAAAATAATGCTCGAGAGGATGTGTGCATAGCCAGAGGGGTATTTAAACATGCCACTTACCATTGTGGTCCCCTTCTTTGAGCTGCGTCTGCCATGTAGTTCCAGGGTTCATCACTGGGTGTGTTGTTCTTGGCTGATGTGGCTCTTCTTCCACTGCCACAGTGGAATCTGACCCAGAAAAAATGTGAACACGCTAATTTAAAAACACCATTTTAATAACCTTTGAACCCTTTTCTCCTGTAATGTTTACTAATAAACCTAGGAGCTGTTTTTACAAATGTACAGTAGAGACTAAGGGGGCTCTCCAAATATTATAATACAAGGGTTGGAACTTAAGTAGTGGCAACTATTTATTATCAAGTGGTACAAAAGTGGTACATGTTAGCAACCTTTACAGTCCTTCCAAGTAGTCACCAGCGTGGTGTAGAACCCGTTGCCAGTGATGTGGAAGTTGTAGTATACCTTTCGCCGAGCCCGTTCTGTCAATGGTGTACATGGAGCGGTCTACAGCCTGTCGAATCTCTGCAACAGTCCGAAAGCAAGTGCAACAAAGGGGTTCCTTCATCTTAGGGATTAAATCGGTGTCACCATGACTTAAGTCAGGGGAGTATGGTGGATGGTACAGTACTTCCCAGCCCCATCGACTGAACAAATCTGCCACAGCTCGCGCTGTATGCGCCCGAGCATTGTCGTGCAACATGATGGGTGGTTGCCGCAGAAAATGTGGCCGCTTCTTTCGCAATGCTGGGTCCAGGTGGTGCTCCAAAACAAACAGTAATACTGTGCATTGACGGTCTGCCGTGGAGGAACGTAATGCGTTAGGATCACGCCATCACGAATGGCGGCTTCATGGATCACCCCGAAAGTCGAAAGTCCGTCAGACCGCCAGTGCGGTGAAGGTGATGGTGATCTTCTTGTACGAGATAAAGGAACCACTTCGTGGCACTCGCTTCCGGACTGTTGCAGAGATTCGACAGGCTGTAGACCGCTCCATGTACACCATTGACAGAACGGACTCGGCGAAAGGTAAACTACAACTTCCACATTGCTGGGAAAGGGTTCTACACCACACTGGTGACTAGTTTGAAGGACTGTAAAGGTTGCTAACATGTACCACTTTTGTACCTCTTGATAATAAATAGTTGCCATTACTTAAGTTCCAACCTTCGTATTTACTCAAGGGTGGTGAAAATGCATAGTGAGAAAAAATACAAACTACCTTCAGGATTTTTGTTACCAATGGAAAGGTTCACAGAAAAGGAATGGCACAAATATTTCAAGTTCTGAGTTTGGAACATCTGCACATGTGATCTTATTCACTATCTAGGATTTGTTGCAAGACAGGTTTACAGAGGTTTTCAAAATCCATGGAAGAGAGGTGTGTCCAGGTTGAACAATAAAAGACTGATGACATACTGGCAATAATTTGTTACCATTTTATTTATTTTAATAATTTAGGATTATTGAGCATGGAGGACAAAACCCTAATAACATTCCGATTCTCTCTTTTATGATGTTTTCCTCTATTAGCATTTCTTTTCGTAGTCAGTTTATCCTCCAGGTAGACCTTTTCCATGGACTCAGCGAGGGATTCCATCTTTACCGTCTCTAAGGGCAGTGTCCTGGAGCTTGACATCGGATCGGGAGATACAACTGGGGAGGTGGGACTAGCGCTTCGCCAGGCGGCCTCACCTGCAAAGTGATTTCTACTTACCTCATGAGGGATGGGACGGGATGGGAAGAATGGGAGGGATAGACAAGGAAGAGGGAAGGAGGCAACCGTGGCCTGACTGTAGGTACTGTGCCCGTGTTTACCTACCATTACCTGTTGCATCCCACGAAGACAGCCGGATCGTAGAACCTGAAAATCCCCGACTAGAAAATCCCCCCAAGTCGATTAATATTTAACTTGGTTGTTGCAATCATTCTATTTGTAGTTTCATTTTCATAAACTGGTTAAATTTATCTCAATCATATTGAAATCCAACGAGCGTTTAAGCTGATTAGTAGTTTAATTGTCCACTCAATGAAAAATATTAATAACAATTAATTAATTAATTTGCTGGCATTAATTTATAACTTCATCGAGAATAATCTATCCATTTATCATGATTATATTCCAGTATTATGCTCAGATTAACATTACGAGTGATTTAGAGTAATATGCTATTATCAAACAGCCGATTCCTAAATCCACACATGGATTCACTTCAATTAATTCTTCGACGGAGATTCTCACAATAATCTCAAATAATTGGCTCTCACTGGCACAATTCAACAATATTATTATCACTTAACAGTGCAATCATTAACAATAATTATTTATAGCATTATCCACTGATATGCTCGACAATTTTGCACACCCTTCTATTGGTGACCTTATACCATAAAAATCCTCTATCATAATCTAATACCGCACCAAAAAAATAGTGCACACTCATTGTGGTTAAATCTGTAGCAATTACACTGTGTTAAATAGTTATTTAAACGGTAGAAAAATACCCTAATAAGTTTAAAGCTTTGCCTTACAATGTTCCATTACATCATGTCTTAATATAAATATATCTAGAATTTTCGAAGTCTGACCTAGGAAATGCGTATAAAAAACGTTGATGTTTGCCAGAAATATCTCATATCTATCGTGAAGTCAATTATTATTACTGCATAAACAATTCTTCAAAGTACCAGAAGTTAAGTAAAATTCGTGGCCTCGATCAAAGTGGAAATTGATCAAATTCAATATTAGAGGTCTAGACCCATTCAGACGAACTCGGAAGTGCTGAACAATGCTTCCTACACCATTAAAGAACTAATTGATCCATTAAGACGCACTGCTAACACCTCTCGCCCTTAAGAATAACGTGAAGTCTCACAAGACCTAACTTCTGAAACATCCTAGGTTCAAACTACATGTATAAATCACACAACTATTATTCTCATTCAGAAATGTAATTACATCAACGTTAACGCAAACTTGAGTGTATAAAAGACACTATGAAAATCTTCCAAGTGTGCAAGCTACACCAAAATATATGTTCAATCAGCACAAAATAGTTCCTATCCTTCTTAAAAATACGTATTTCTTCTCCTAATGTGTGTCTTCTCGACAATGAAAATATGCTTATCATTAAAATGGGTTTACTAAATTACTCAAATATAATTGCCAAAAACTACACAGATGGATGCATTTGCTAATCAAACCAAAATCCGGATGACCAGGAAGTCAGACACGACAAAGTATTGAGCCTAGACCTCTGTCCAACCATGCTACTGTCTAAGAAAGAATGGCAATTAAAGTTACTCCAGAATACCCACTAAGCCACTACTTATTAAACTGTGTTTCTTCTACCTTCTGCCGGGCCTCGTAGCATAGTCTGCATCCACCAGCTGTCCGGGTCTTGAACTAGGGAACTCCATTCTCTCCAAGCTCCCCAACTCCGGCCGTTCGATCGTCCGTGCCACAAAATGGCGTCTCGACACAAGTCCACGCACTCGCGGTTCCCGTAAGAAATGCAACAGTTCATAGCAGCTGATAGGCATTCGCTTGTAACCACTTGTTATGCTCATCTCCATCAGAGATGCGTAAAACATTTCCTTATAATTTTGAGTTGACTGAGACGTGAATACAGCGCTCTCAGAACACATGTTAAATTCTGGTTACTAAAAAAGAAGTCTCTGCTATTTCGTGTAAGTAGTGCCTATGTCATCCTCTAGCCCAGGGGTTCCCAACCTGGGGGGCGCCCCCCTAGGGTGGCATGGGGCTTTATCAAGGGGGGCGTGAAGGGATTTCCGAATTAAGTTTTTTAACTCTAATATTAAAATTTTGTAAAATAAAAATTTTCTGAATCTCTCCAAGTGATTGTCGCACCAAGTCAATCGTTCAAAAGCACTGGTAATTGCCAACTGTCGGCACAAACCTCTGCGGAGCCGCGAGGTTGGAGGTGAAATAAGGAATTTGCTGTGTTGTAAGGAGCAAAATCATGCCAATTGTATAGTCTCGTTGGCATATCTTTGTGATTTCTTTGAATCTTTGAACAGTTTGAACTTAAAGTTCCAAGGCAATAACTCCAATATTAAGCATTCCTGGAAAAAATACAGTTATGGAAACGCCGGCTTCAGTTGAACAACTTCTCATCCTTTCACCGCCTTAATGCAATTTTGCCGGAAAATGAACGTGATCGTAATAAACTTAGGTGCAAATTCAGTCACATTTGGATTCCCTGGCACAACTTCTACTTTTCTGATATCTCGTCGGAAGAATGGTCCTGGATGTTAACAAGAAATTTGTTTGCCATTGACATTGAAGCACTGCCAGCACAGCTTCAAGAAGAAGCCATAGATTTGAAGTGTGAATCAAAGCTAAAAGATGATTCTAAAATATTAGGACTGGGTGACTTTTGAGTAAACTGTCTTGCAGTGTATCCGGTAATAGCCAAATTTGCATTGCGTGTCATTGTCCCATTTTCAAAGACATATTTATGCGAGTCAGGATTTTCAACGCTGTTGGCTTGATGTTGCAAGTGATCTCCGCTGTGCTCTGTCAAATATCAAACCAAACATACCGAATCTTACCAAGAGAAAACAGTGTCAACCCTCTCACTGACATTAGTTGACTAATTTAAGGATTTGTTGTAAAAGTGTGTGTTCTTTGTATTGTGTTAAAATGAAGGTAGTATGTAATAGATAGGCCTATTCCATTATGTAGTGTTGTTAGGTTAGGTCTATATCCTCCGCGTCAATGGAAGAGGTTATAGAAGCGATGTGTGATGGGGAGGAAGGGAGGGGGGCGCGATGAACTCCCGTATCAGAAAAGGGGGCGTCAGCTGACGAAGGTTGGGAACCACTGTTCTAGCCCATCGTGACTAACATGACTGTATAATGTTCACGTATTCCCCTTGACGTCTGATCACTCAACATGACGTTTGGGAAATGTACAGTTCTAGCATATATATAGTGCATAAATTACAGCCTGTTCTGTGGTTACATACACAGGTGTAAAGCGAGTGGAATCACGCACAAAATAACTGTTCGTAATGGCTTCTGCCACCCACGTGTTTACTGCGGCAAAAGTATCAATGTGCACTGCATTATAATGGAGAATGTTCTTGCTCAATCGATTGAGCCTCGAGCGCGATACTAAAATGTTCATAAACCATGCTTGTTCACTCAGTGTTACACGGTATGTTAATATTTAAAAGTCCAAAATCTTCACGTAAATTACTTTCTCGACACGACTTTACCGTGCACTCCCGTGTTTAACAGTTCCTAAGCCGAATCACATTATGATCTGAAGCGTCTCCTCGTGCATCGCTCTGCATGAAGCTTCCTTACCCCCTCCATGGGGTATCTCAGTTCGATGTTAAACGCTCGGACTGCGATATACGTATCTATATTTTCCAACTTCTTATAAGCAAACAAACACTTGTATTTCTAGCATTCTAACATAGTGTTTGACATTTATCGTACTGCGTAAATCACTCGAATTAGAAGTTAAATACTATAATCATTACTCAGGTGAATGAGTCGAATGTTGTGACGTCACGAAGAATGTAGTCCAATAGCTTCTTACACATTTCATTTCTTCCTGCGGCCTCGTACACGTTCGCGGAGAATCGGCTACTCTCGGCTCCCATCATGACACAGATCAGAGACGGGACGGTCGCCCACCATATGTTCCCACACAGAGTACCGTTCGAAACTCATAAGCTAGTGGCGCACGGGCCATAAAATAAGGGTACAGTACCATCCCGGCATTTGACCGAAGACAAAGTGGAAAACCACAGAAAACCATTTCGAGGCTGGCTGAGGTGGGAATCTAAGACCCTCTACACATTTGGAACACCCGAGACTGAGTAGACCCCGTTCCAGTCCTCATACCATTTTTCAAATTTCGTGGCTGAGCCGGGAATTGAACCTCGGATCTCCCGGGTGGCAGCTAAGCATGCTGACCACTACACCACGGAGGCGACTTTCTTTTAGCATTACCTTCATCTTCTTCTTCTTGATCATCGTCAACATTTCCCGGTTCCAGTGATCTGGGTCGGGGTGTGATTCAAGAGCCTCCATACTTTTCTGTCCCTCTACCGATCTCGTCGCTCTTCCAGTACATCTTCCATTTTTACTCCTCTCTTCTCAATGCTCTCCCTCACTACATCCATCCACCTCATCCTTCCCCTTTGGCGCCTTCCCATGACTTCCTCAGAAAGTAATCGCTTCGGGACTCTGTCTTCTCCTATTCGCATCATATGTCCATACCATTTTAGCTTACTGATCTCAATCTTGTCTTGTTACTTCGGGAATCCTGTTTTCTCCTTAACCTTTTCGCTGCTGAATTGTTACAGTGTTAGCGCACCCTCTGTGCTGGATTCTTTTAGGCAACCACTTTCACACAGAAATTCACCAATTTGAACATAAAATAAAAGTGGTAACTGAAAATAATTTAAAGTAATTTACTCACCAGTGTGTTCATAAAGTATTGGCCACGGTTGATGTTTGGGATCCAGGGTTCGTTTCCACATGAGTTGGTGAAATTTTTTCCAGTAGAAAAAAAAAATAAAAAAATGTAATTTACACCGTAGACTATGCTCACTAAATGCACGCACTATATACATCCCATACACACTTCACAACAGAAACATTAAATTAAACACACGATATCACTAAATAAACACCCGAATCCAACATTACCTCAAAGCAGAAATATCTAAAATAATTCTAACACATACATTATCCTATACCTAAACTTTCGCGAAAAAAAATATAATAAAAGCCTTGCTTCAACTAAATAGGCTATACAATTTATCTATACTAATAATTGAACACTAAATATGTGCAAAGATAAAGTTTACGCTTCTAAACATTCTAATAATTCCTGCGTGAGTGGTAGTCTTCAGAGCAAGGTACGAGACAGAGTGCAACACCACATGGTTGACACATGTATCGGGACTCTTTCCTCTTCCTTTCCCTCCTGACAGTATTGCTACATACATGGCAGTGACGAGTTGGGTTAGATTTTTTATCAGTTGGCGGAACTAAGCAGGGAAAATGTCTTTCAGTTAGTCGAAGAACTGGATCCGTAGATGTCGCAGATGGTCTTCCAGGAGTCGATTTTCTGGGGTTGTGGTATCTCTCCTAAATCTGTCTTATAATTTGAAGCTGAAATTCTGCCAATGAAGGATGCTTACCTGATGATAGACAGTATAGGGCATATGAATTTAGAAGTGCTAAGTCCAAAATATGAAAGAATAATTTCTTGTACCACTTGATACTTTTACGCACGCTATGGAGTGAACTAAGGGGCATGTCTGCCTTATCGACAGACCCCATGTTCATGTTATATTCAATGACGGCCTGAGGTTTCAAGATAGATGCTCCAGACTTGCGATCCTTTTTCCCCAGTCACTTCAAATATATTTTTGTGCATGGTTGTAAGCACGAACACATCCCTCCTATCACGCCACTTGAGTGTCATGATTTTTGTGCTAGATTTCATTTCCAATTCCCCTCTTCCCAATTTAGTTCCCAGTGCAGGCATTCCTTTCCTGTTCTTTCGCACTGTTCCACATGCATTGGTGGCTCGGTCATGAAGCAAAGAAAACAGCTGTGGGCCAGTGTACCAGTTATCTACAAATAAGCTATGGCCTTTATCTAAATAATCATGTAGAAGTGTTGTAACAACTGCACCAGAAATACCGAGTTTATAGGGGTCTGTAATTTCTGTTGATGAGCCAGTATAAGTGATAAAATCTAAAATATAACCAGTTTTACAGTCATCATCATCATCATCTTGCACAGTTTCCAGCCACTGGCCGGGTCTGTTTGGAACACAAGCCTCTCCAACGTCTTCTGTCTTCCCACCATCTCTCAGCCTCCACCCTTGTCCAGTCTTCTCCTCTCTTCTTCACGCTTTCTTCCACCCCCTTCAGCCACCTGTCTCTCGGTCTTCCTCTCGGTCTCTTTCCTTCCCACTTCGTCTCATGTACTCTCCTGGGTATCCTCTTCTCCTCCATTCGTTTTACATGTCCATACCATCTAAGTCTAGATTTCTCTATACCATCCTGTAATGGTTCCTCCTTCATTAATTCTCTGGTCCTCTCATTTCTTATTCTGTCCATCTTTGTAGCTCCAATACTGCTTCTCAAGAACCTCATCTCACTGGCCTGTATTTTGCTCTTCTCCCTTCCTTTCATAACCCAGGTCTCCGAGGCATACGTCAGGATAGGGACATAGTACGTCCGATATATGATCTTTTTGCTGTTCTGAGGGACATCCTTGCTCCATAACATGCTTCTCACACTCCTCCGAAATGCTTCTGCCTGCCTCCCCCGCTCTTTTATTTCTCTATCGTTTCTTCCATTATCTTGTATCAGGCTTCCCAGATACTTAAAACTCTCCACTTTCTTCAGCTGTTCCCCACCAATTGTTATTCCCGTTGTGGTTCTTTCCTTCTTCCTTGTTGTGATCACCATCTCACTCTTATTTATGCTAAATTTCATCCCATATCCTTGTATTATTCCTTCCCACACGTCCAACTGTTCCTGTACCTCCTCCTCCTTGTTTCCCCAAATCATCAAATCATCTGCAAACACCATTGCTTTCATCTTTCCGTCCCCAATTACTTGTGCCACTCGGGTCATTATGTCATCCATCACCACAATGAAAAGTAACGGTGACAGTGCACTTCCTTGTTTCAGGCCGTTTCTTTGTTCCAACCAGTCAGATCTCTCTCCTCCCACTTTCACACAGCTCACGCTTCCCTTGTACATCTCCTTTATCCTCTTTATAGTCCATTTCTCTACTCCTCTATCCTCCAGGGACTTCCATACTTTGTTTCTGCATACACTGTCATATGCTTTCTCAATGTCCAGGAAGGCCATCAGTAGATCTGTTCCATACTCATAGTGCTGTTCTTGTAACTGCCTTACAGCAAAAATCAAATCCACTGTGGACCTTCCTGCTCTGAAGCCATGTTGTTCTTCCCTCATCCCTCCTTCTATCCTTGTCCTAATTCTCTTTTCCAAAACTTTCTCGAAGATCTTTGTACAATGACTCATCAGTGTTATTCCCCGATAGTTTCTGCAATCTGTTCTACTACCTTTCTTGAAGATCGGGACAATGATTCCTTTTTTCCAGTCCTCTGGGGTCTTTCTTTCCTTCCATGCTGTCCTCATCACTCGGTACAGCCACTGTATCCCCACCTCTCCTGCTGCTCTCACCATCTCCACACTCAACTCATCCACACCCGGTGCCTTCCCTCCTTTCATCTTGTTCACTGCATCTTCCACTTCTTTCCATGTTAAGTCCTTTTCTGTTTGTAGTTCATCTTCCTCTTCCCCGATTTCTTCCTCCTCACCATCTTTTCCATTTGGGTTCAGAAGTTCTTCAAAATATTCTTTCCACATTTTCTTCAGTTCTTCCCTATTTTCTATCTCTTGTCCCCTTTTGTTCACCATTCTAACATAATCCGTAGGATCCTTCCGCCTCTTATTTTTTACCATCCCATACAGGACCTTTTTTGTACCTTCACTATCCTCCTCCATCATCTTTGTCCACTCTTCCATCCACTTCCTTCTCTCCTCAGCCACCACTCTCTTCGCCTCCTTCTTTCTTTCCTGGTACTCTTCCCTTGTCTCTACCGTCCTATTTTGATACCACCTCCTAAAGGCTCTATTCTTTTCCCTTACTATATCTTTTGTCTTCTCATTCCACCATGGTGTTTCCTTCCACCTCTTCTTACTACTTGTCCTCCCACATACTGCTTCTGCTGCACCCACTAGTGTCTTCTTAAATCTAGCCCATTCCTCTTCCACCCCTCTTTCTTCGTCTGTTGGAATTCCTTCCTTTACCATTTTGAGGTACTCGACCCTTCTATCCCCTTCTTTCAGTTTCCATATCCTTATACGTCTTTCCTGGTTCTCAGTCCCTTTCTTCTCCTTACTCCCTCTCAGGTTCATTACCAGTAATCGATGGTCGCTATCCAGGTTCTCCGATGGTATAACCTTGATGTCCGTGATGTTCTTATTTAGTTCTTTCTCATACAGTATATAGTCGACCACCGACTTCCTGGTCAAGTCATCACTGTACCATGTGATTGTGTGGCTCTCTCTTTTCTTAAACCAGGAGTTCCCAACTAGCAGGCTGTTCCTCTGGCAGAAGTCCAACAGTCTCTTTCCTTCCTCATTTCTTCCACCCCAACCCTCTGGTCCTAGAACACTCTCATAACCTTGTCTTTCTCTTCCTACATGGGCATTGAGGTCCCCCATAACAATCATATTTTTTCCTAACAGCTGCTTCTGCAATTCCTCTTCAAACTCTTCCTTCTCTTCAGAAGCGCAGCCTACTTGTGGAGCATATACTTGCACTATTTCTACGGTCTCTCCCCTC
Source organism: Meconema thalassinum (assembly GCA_946902985.2). NCBI lineage: Eukaryota > Metazoa > Arthropoda > Insecta > Orthoptera > Tettigoniidae > Meconema > Meconema thalassinum. The sequence goes on along the minus strand of OX336391.1, from coordinate 39,671,958 downwards.
AGTGCTACTTTCACTTTCATCATCCTATCACTTATTCTCCTCACTTCTTCTTTTAAACCATCTCGTACTACTACTCCCACTCCATTCCTCTTTCCCTCTTCGTTCCCACTCCAGTACAGTCTATAGCCTTTTCTCAGTACTCTCCTTCCTTCCCCTTTCCACTTTGTTTCTGCCAATCCCAATAAATCCAACTTCCTTCTTTCCATCATATCCACTATCTCCTCCACCTTCCCCGTCAGCGTTCTTAGGTTTAAAGTTCCAAATCTTAGTCCGTGTGTACAGCCGTGTCGTCGTCTATTAAATCCATCCTGTCCGAGGCTCGTTCCATTTTTGAAAGCATTTGGTTTTATCCACTACTGGCTTGCTGGGCCTATCGTAGCTTCACCAGAGCCCCGTTAGCCGTCACTTTTCAGGGTTCCTGTAGGACCTTCACAGCTACCGTAACGGTCCCGGGGCACACGAAGTCCCCACTGTACTTCGCCCCTACAGGCAATCCCCTACTTTGTGCCGTTGCCCGTCTCCCACGACGTGGACGAGGGGTTGGACTTATGGGAGTTTTACAGTCACAGAGAACAAACAGTTTGATGCCGAAACGATGGCGCTTGGTTTTTTATATATTGCTTGAAAGCAAGACGTCCCTTGAACAAAACTAGGCTTTCATCAACACACAAGTTAGCAAATGGGGTGAGATAGGTTTTGAATGTTTTCCTGAAGTGGTCAATAATGAATCGAATTTTGTTCAGACTGTCAGTTTTGTTTGTGTTTTCATTGTCGGTGAAGTGGAGCATACTGAGTAAAATTAGATATCCATCACGAGACATAACTTGCTGGAAAATTGGGGCATGCAGAAGGGGATCACTGGACCAATGTTCCTGAATAGACAGATGTTTATTTCGAACCATCAGCAGCGTCACTGCTATTAGCACAAAAATTTCCTTATAATTGGTATCAACCCATTTCCTGAGCCTGGAATGTTGACTGGGTGGCTTAGCGTCAACAGTCTGTTTATGAAACTTGTTTGTTTCGTCCGCTACCTTTGCCAACACCTCTTCATTGACAAATAACTCAAAATAATATATTTCGTGGGATTCAGGGGTCAAATTAGTATTTGACATACCTGGGTTTGGCACTTGGAATGCATGCACGTTTGGCGCGAACTCGTCCTCGGACCACGTAGGTAGGCCTAGGTCAGGTTCATTTCTTCCCCTCTCTATCGGAATATCTTCAACACTATCACTGTCACTTTCAAACAGTTCCCTAATATCCCCATCGTCACTTCCGACACTATCTAAATCCACATCTCCTCTAAAAGCGTAAGAATTTGCTCCGGACGCATATTGCGCGCGCTAGATGCAGCCATTACTCATACACGATGTTTATAACTGTGTGACAAAAGAAAAAAATTTTCCCGCAACGTTACAAGTGTGTATTTAAGGACCTAAGTGGTTGAAAATGTAGCTAACAGATGGCGTAAGAATACACAACATTTACAAAGCAGATCGAGTATACTCGATCGCAGCACTGATGGCACAAAGTTCTGATCGAGTATACTCGATCACAGCATTGATGGACCACTTGAGGCAGATCGAGTATACTCGACCGCAGTAGTGAAGCGGTTAATCTCCTTGTTTCTGATTTTGTCTCTGCAGGTCTTTCCAATTATACCTCTAAGGAACTCCATTTCTGCTGCCTGGATTCTACTTTCCTCCCGTTTAGTTGTTGTCCACCTGCCTGCTACATACGTCAATATACAGTAGGTATGTAATATGTTTAATAAAAGTTTTTTTTACATTTCTCGGGAACCTCCTGATTCTACACCAGACCCCTCACACTCCGGTAAAACCCATTTGCTTGTTGGATCCTCTTACCAATTACCTCACTTATCCCTGCATTGTCTGTTAGGACACATGTATTTGAAGCTTTTCACAACTTGTAATGGTTTTTCATCTACTACAATATTCCCCAAACCATCTCACACATTTCTTGTAATCACCATCGTCTGACTCTTCTCCACACTGATTTTCATTCCATGCTCTTCTATCTCCTGGTTCCAAACATTTACTTGTTCTTGGACTTCCAATTCATCGTCCCCCCACATCATTATTGACACGAGGATGGCCAGCGTGGATGGGCCAACTTACCTTTTATTTAGAGGTCCGCATCGCTTCCACAGCAAAATCACCTCCAGATGACATGTCCCAAGCAGAAGAACACCAAAGGGGGTGGAAGGAAGGTGGAGAAGGGGACAACGCACAGGCTATTCTACAGACACCCCCCAATAACCAATGGAATTGTCGCCGACGAAATAATGCCACAACAGTTGCTTAAAAATTTAAAAGAAAAATTTAATTGTTAAAATTTAAAGAACACCTCCACCAGAAAACAGAACATGCATCAACCAGTATAATTTACAAGGAAGGCAAGAGACCGCTTAATATGTTTGCTTGCAAAGCAAAAAAAAAGAATTAAATTAAAATTAAAATGTTAGAGCCCAAAGATTAAAAAAAGAAAATAGGCATAATTAAATGTGAACGGGCTTGATAATTTACAAGGGAATGCAATACCGATCCGACATGCAGAGGTCCAGGCCACGTCATAAAACAAAAAAACTTAAAATTAAATTAATAAAATAAAATTGGATCAGAAAATAAATCCATAATTTGCATGACGGAGAAAAACACAGGAACGTTCACCAAAAACATAAGGTTAAGCCAAAAAGATTAACAGAAGCATATTAAGCTAACACCACAACACGTTTGAGTTTCGCGGTCGGCGCCCAGAGACTGCACTCTAGACCAGAATGCATTTCGGCAAAACAAAAACAAACATGGCCACAAGAGCAGACGACCACATGTCAAATCGAAATTACGGCAAATAATTAGCATTAAATAAATTTTTAAAATCCCGAGAGAGAACTAAAATGAGGAAAACAATTACACTTTAACACTATTAACATGAGGGTGGAGCATCGGATCTTACATCAGATTAATAATATGCCAATCCCAAGATTGCCAAAGGAAAATAAATAAAAATTTAAAACGTAAAATAAACTAGAAATGTGTCTCCAGAAGGTACGAAGAAAAGATAACAAAATTAATATATATCTGGTAACGTTGACAAACAGAAATATTAGGCCTATAAAACAAAATAAGGTACAGAATTAAAACATTACTATAAGACGATATCGGAGCTCCATAACAATAATAAATATAAATGTATAATGCAACGTACCTTACATCCTTCCTAAGTGGAGACACAAGGATAATAAAATAATTAATACAAAATTTAAATAAAATATAATACGGCACTAAATTGCCTGAAGATGGCCCACCCAGCCATGCGCCGTTTTGGTATCACAAGCACTGGTCTGCATCGAGATGCGATTTTCATTTCGTACTTCTTCACTGCGAAACGATGAAATAATAGCCTGAAGAGCACAGGCAATTCCCTTCCATCGTATATCCATATTTTGTAAAAGCTAGGGGCCAATGCCCCCCTAGCCCACGAAGAGATACTCTGTCACACCAGCTGGCTAGTTGCTTCTTAGACGACAGACAATGAATACCACAAGATGGCGGAGAATCACACGTCAGATACCAAACTGCATTCATGTAAATAGTTATTGTCCAATCAAGGCTTGACACATCAAGCAACAATGTGATTATTAAGTAATTAATTTTGGCGGTATCATGAATACACAGTCCTTTGTTTCATGACGTAGGAAATAATAAATAGCCTTCAAATATGACACGAATAGGATGACACCAGAAGGCAGCACTAACACACTCTAGCGGAGAAGAAGGAACCACGTCAAGAAACCCCGAAGTCCGACAGCAGCTGCCATCTCGTGTTCACAAACGGAACCAAGCGACCAGGCGGTCGTTTCAAAATGTCATGAAGTCACATCCAAGGAAGATACATATTTGAAAACGTTGGGACGGGCTCTTGCACGTAACAATTATGTCATAAGCAAAGAGTAAGGCCTTCGTCCCTTTACTTTCCATTTTCCATTTCACTCTTTTATGGATTCCATCCATGACAGTAAGGAACAGTATGGGGGACAATACACTCCCTTGCCGGAAACCTGTTTCTACATTGAACCAGTTTGTTTGTCCAATCTCGGTCTTCACGCTACTGATACACTGACGATACATGTCCTTTATCATTTCCACTTCAGCTCTACCTACTTCCTTCCTTGTCAATGCATCCCAAACCAGTTGTCTTGGCACACTATTATATCCTTCCGATATTTCCATCTTTTCACCATCACGTTCTTCATCGGATAAATAAGATCAAAAGTTGATCTGTCTCTTCGAAATCCACATGGTTCTTCCTCCACTTCCTTTTCCACTATCATCCACAGTCGACCCTTGAGTATCCGTTCAAATATCTTTGCCACATGTGAGACGAGTATGATTCCTTTGTAGTTGTACAGTCATTTTTATCTCCCTTCTTCGAAGACCGGAATTATTAGACTTTTACCCCACTCTTCTGGTACCTCCTTATTTTTCCATATCACCCGAAACATTCTATACAACCATTGCATCCCTATGGGTTCCTGCCTTCAAAATCTCTATAGCTATCTCATCCACTCCTGTTGCTTTCCCACTCTTCATCTTCTTTATGGCACTGTCTATCTCAACATTGTTATATCATCACCTTGAATTTATACTGTCCTTTCATTCTCCTTTCTTTCCTCTATCAATGCTTTGGATGAGACGTTCAGTAATTTGTCTTTTAGCAAACAGTACAATAAACATATTGAAAATGAAAATCCACAGCCTGCTTCCAGTCTCCGACCGGGTCAGGAATGGAATGAATGAAGCCCCCATCTAGCGGCGAGGATATGAACTGTGCCGGCTGCCGAGGCCTGACGCACTCCCCTGGGCCAATGATTACATGAATGACAGATGAAATGAAATGATAGTGGAGAGTGTTGCTGGAATGAAATTGTGACAGGGAAAACCGGAGTACCCGGAGAAAAACCTGTCTGCCTCCGTTTTGTCCAGCACAGATCTCACATGGAGTGACCGGGATTTGAACCACGGACCCAGCGGTGAGAGGGCGGCGTGCTGCCGCCTAAGCCACGGAGGCTCCCTCACAATAAACATATTAAACAAGATAATTCTAAAAGAATTATAATCACAAAATCAATTTAAAAATGTTATAAATAAAATCTGCACATATTTTGGGCCAAAAAGGTCTTTGTTCAGCAGATTAACAGTACAGAATAACGGGGCCCTTCAAGAAGACCCCCTTAGCCTGCTATTATTCAACATAGCATTAGCAAATATCACAAGTATTACCATTAATACATTGGTCACATTGTACCAGTATGCGGATGATATTGCATTAGGCTCAAGCTATAGAGAAGATCTCCAAGGGGTAATGGATAGACTTGATGAATATGCGGACAGCAACAGTCTATCAATAGAAAGAAGATAGTTCAAATGGTCTTCTGGAAAGGAGGAAGAAAGTGGCAAATGACAGGATACCAAGCAATGAAACAGTATTGGAATGTGTGAATTCTTTTAAATATTTAGGGATCACTTTTCAACCATCTGTTCATTCCTTCAAAAGCCACGCAAGGGAAAGGTACTTGGCAGTGATCAGAAACATATATGATGTCACCGAACCCACTAAATTGGCTCTAAGAAGAGCAATGATGCTATTCTATGTAAAGGTTCTCCGAACCCTAAATTAATGGTTGGAACTAATATGGGAATGCCTAACTATCTGACCTCACAGTTGTAGAAAATGTCAAGGCGAGATTCTTGAAAAGAACTTTGGGAATTTCAAAAATGTTACCCTCCAGGCTTACGTATGAACTAGCTGGAGAAACTTTTTTTAGTGATGACTTAGAATTTATGCCTTCAACGCGCAAATCATTTCAAGAAAATCCTGTATGTCGACGCCTCCAACTAAGAACATCGTAACTGACATTTTTGAGATTTTGAGATTATTCGCGTATCATATACTAAAAAATGAGCTCTATCAACTAGAAGATTATTACTCTCTGATTCCCATTATATTTTTTGTTAATTCAATATTTAAGAACATCGTAACTGCTGTTATTTAATTTGTTCCATTTAAGAACATCGTAACTTGAGATACGATGTTCTTAAACGGAGTGTTGTCTATGAAGTGTTCAGTACATGTGTAGTTACGATCATATTACAGGAAGCATTCAGCTCATTCACTCAAAACTGCATGTTAGTTTTCCGCATCCGTCCACAATGACTAATGACAATGACATGCCAAGGTACTCGAAGCTTCCATTCCCGCTGCTTTGTGAGCTGCGCGATCTTCATTTGATTGAAAATCCACAGCCTGCTTCAAGTTGACCGACGGGGTCAGGGAATGGAATGAATGAAGCCCCCATCTAGCGGCGGGGATATGAACTCTGCCGGCTGCCGAAGCCTGTCGCACTCCCCTGGGGCAATGATTAAATGAATGACAGATGAAAAGAAATGATAATGGAGAGTGTTGCTGGAATGAAATTTGTGGCAGGGAAAACCAGAGTACCCGGAGAGAAACCTGTCTGCCTCCGCTTTGTCCAGCACAAATCTCACATGGAGTGACCGGGATTTGAACCACGGGCCCAGCTGCGAGAGGCCGGCGTGCTGCCACCTTAGCCACGGAGGATCCGTCATTTTATTATAGTTCTCATTTTAGCAGCTGGAGAGTGCACATTTCCAGTTACTGAAGTCTAGACACAGTGCAGTGTTGGCAGTCCAATGTAACGCTGACTATAATGTTAAGGTGATTATTGTGTATAGTCTTATACCCTTTTCAAAATGTTATCAAGAGGCAAATTGATGGTTGATTTAGTGAGGAGCATGGCTGCTTATTCAACTCAGTTACATGGTAAGAGCACATTCATTATTATTTTTCAGAAAGGCCAGTCATTATTATTCTCTTTATGTCAGAAGAGTAGCATTAACCAGCAACAGCTACAGCCTCCTCTATTAGAGGAGAAATAATATGAAAGTTAGGCTTATTACAAGGTGCTGCTTACATTTCAAGAACAAAATAAGACGTAAAGTGTCCGGGTTTAAAAAAACAACTATGCATATCAAAATAATTTTGTTAAGTAGAATACTATCAAATTCTATTATAATAATTATATGAGAGACGTTATTTTTATTGTTCATGTTATACTTTTCAGATCAAAGTACTGACGAACATAATTCAAGCACCAAGGACTCAGAATCTCAGAGCAACTGCTCATCCCCCCTAACTTCAGAGCAACATATTATGAGTGAAATTACTAGGGATATCTTGGGTTTATCAGAAAATCTTGAAGGAGTCACCTTTGAAGCAAAAGATTGGAGAGAAGATAGTGAAGATAATGGTGACAAATTACAGCATGAAGACGACAATAAAGAAGAGAATGAAAAATCACAGAATAAGCAAGAAACAAGAAAAAGAAAGAAACAGGCTATAGTTGACATCATAATTAATAATGGCCCAATGCACAACAAGTCGGATTGTTCTAGGATGAAGACTGGTAAAACCATAGTACCCGTTGAACGAGAAAACCTATCCCCCAACACCACAAAACCTGAAAGTTCTACTGAAAACTTCTACCAGAATGAAGATTATGAACAAGAGTTTTTGATTGAAACAGACTGGGAACCTGAGTCTGAGGAAGATAGTGACAAATCAGTGTATGAAGAAGAGGCAAATGCCAAGAAAAAGATTGAAAAATGAGGTTCAAATGAAATTGGGAGCTTTGTTATGAGCTATATAAAGTTTAAAGTTCAAGAAGGAATTACAGAATTTATATTTTATTCAGATAGCTGTGCAGGACAAAATCGGAATAGGATTTTGTATGCAGTTTACTCCTTTATGTCTGAGACCCTGCATGTTTCCATCACCCACAGATTTTTGGAAAGAGGATACACGCAAAATGAAGGGGACTCAATGCATGCTCTCATTGAAAGAAGAAGGAAAGGGCAAACTATTTATGTTCCATACCAATGGGTTATGCTTATTCGCATGGCGAAAGCAAAGGGTAAACCATACGTGGTTAAAGAAGTTTCCCAGAAGGACTTAAAAGAATTGCAAGGAATTTTTGGATTTTGACAAGCGGAACTGGGTAGCAAGAGAAGAGAAAATACACTGGCACAAAGTGAGGCAGGTTCGTATCGGGAGAGACGAACCAACCAAGCTACTTATCGAGTACGACCACGAAGGTGAAGAAGTGTTTATTGATCTGTACCAGAATCGACGAGGAAGACGGCAATCTATTCGCACTTTGGAGCTTAGTAATGCTTATAATGGACTGTTGACAGTAGCTCCACAAAAGGAGAAAAACCTGCTGTCTTTATGTGTTCCCAATCTCATTCCAGACATGTATGAAAATTTCTAAAAAAATCTGAAAGTTACCGTAGCCGAAACAACTGAATCAGACACAACTAGTGACAAATAAGAATGAAAGTAACTTGTCTCGAAGTTGAATTGTTTTAGTTTGTATATTGTATTTTCAAAACAATTAACATTTTTGGAAAGTTTAAAATAATAACATTTTTTTTTTAATTTAACCTGTAAACTTCTGTTCTTCTGAAATGTTTTCATAGTCTTCAACGCAGGGGCGTATATACAATTTTTTTTCGGGGGGGCTGACTATCCTGGAATATTGTGAGTACTTAATGAATGAATGAATGTTCTATTATAGCCTGTGGAGTATGAATGGCAAGTATCTAAATGGATTACTTGTTAATTTATTCAGCAAATTTTACAAATTGCTAAGCATTTCTTAAAAGTACTGTGAAATACAGTGTATTTTGTACCCAAGTTGGCTTTTTCGGGGGAGGGGCTGGAGCAACCTCAGCACCCCCCCCCCCCCTATATACGCCCCTGCTTCAACGATTGTATTGTTCACAGAGAACAATCTTAAGATTAGTAAGTTCAGTCAATTCTTTCTTTTAGCTCACTGTATAGTAATAATGGAATTTATATTAATAAAAGACACTATAACATAAAGTTGATGGTTATTATTAGATTAAATTGTCCAAATAATAACATCGTAACTCAACTTTTGCAGTCAGTTGTTCACACTTCTCCAATGAAGAACATCGTAACTTCACATACGATGTTCTTCATTGGATAATTCCAATTCAGTAATATCGTAACTACGTGTACATGGGTTAATTAATAAATTCAAATACCCTTCTTTGGGTAAAATAAACTAGGCAATAAATGCTTTCCATTGAGCACATGACCGCAAAGATTGAGAAACTCGCTGATTTGTAGGAATTTTTCTAAACTTTAAACTGCTCTCCTAAACATTTTACTTTATGCAGATACGATGTTCTTAGTTGGAGGCGTCGATATGTTTAAATACCATTCATGCGATTATGATTATAAAGTTTGGCGAGTTGTTGTGCTCACTTCTGCAAAGTTTCCGAATTAGTAAATCCATTTTACAATAGGTAACTCACGAGTAGTTCCAACAAATGTGTGACGGCGCGCGTATCGTTTCAACAAAGTCCCGTATGAGTTCATATACCTTTCATCTGATTGCGATGAAACTTTGATGAGTTGTTGTTCACACTCCGGCGAAGGTTACTGAATTGATAAATTCATTTCATAATAGAAGGCACACGAGTAGTTTCAACAAGGTGATGGTGCGCAAATCATTTCGACAAATTAAGGCGAGTTGTTGTGCGCACGTCTGAGAAAGATTCTTAATTAGAAAATCCATTTTACAATAAATGGTGCGCGAGTAGTTTTTAACACTTGGGTAGATGGCGCACGAGTAGTTTTAACAAATTCACTTTGGTCAGCTGTTCTGCAAGCTCGAGAAGGTTTCTGGATTGGTAAATTCATTTTACAATTACATCCATTTTATAATAGGTGGCTCATAAGTCGTTACAAAATGTTGTTTGAGTCTCCAATCTTTTGACTGGTTTGATGCAGCTGTCCATGCCTCCCTGACCTCAGCTGATCACTTCATTTCTACATAGCTACCTCACCTTATATCCGAGTCAAACTGTTTAACATATTCTAACCATGGTCTACCCCTACAGTTCTTGTCCTCGACCCTTCCATCCATAACTAAACTTGCTACTTCTGGGTGTCTTAGAAAGTGTCCTACCAACCCATCTCTTCTTTTCATTAGCAGTCTCCAGAAACATCTCTCATCTCCCACTCGTCTAATACCTCTTTGTAACCCTATCTACCCATCTGATCTTCATCATTCTCCTGTAACACCACATTTCAAACACTTCAATTCTCCTCTTTTCTGCTGCTCCAATAGTCCAAGTTTCACTTCCACAGTGTGCCATGCTCCAGACAAAGGCTTTCAAAAATGACTTCCTAATTCCGTACCTAAATCTATATCCGATGTCAACAGATTCCTTATTTGTTGAAATGCTTTCCTTGCCTGAGCCAACCTACTTTTTATATCATCTTTGCTTCGTCCATCCCTGGTTATTTTGCTTCCTAAGTAACAGAAGTCTCCTACTTCCTTTAGCTTTTCACTTTTCAATTTGATGTCCATAGAGGTTTCTGATTTATTTTGGCTGCATTCCAATATTTTTGTTTTACATTTATTAATTTTCATCATGAATCCTTTCCTTAAGACGGAGTCCATACCATTCAAAAACTCATTCAAATTACCAGGCATGTCTACCAAAATGACTGTCATCGGCAAATCTCAGAATTGAAATTATTTCTCCTTGAATCTTCACTCCCATTTAAAATTTTTCTTTAATTTCCTTCATTGCTTGTTCAATGTTTAGATTGAAAAGTATGGATGATAAGTTGCAGCCATGCCTTACACCTTTCTGAATACCAGCTTCTCTCTCAATTCCTTCAGCTCGAATGACAGCCGTCTGGTTTCTGTATAGATTGTAGAGATCACCCTCCTATCATCATCATCATCATCATCAAGTTTCCACTCCAGTTTCCCGGGTGTGGTTTACGAGCGCTCTCCATTTTGGTCGATTCATGTACCACTGCTCCTTCAAGACTTCATCCCAGTTGATTCCCTTGGATGTGATATCTTCCTTCACTTGGTCCAGCCATCTCCTCCTAGGTCTTCCAACAGGTCTCTTTCCAGTAATCTCAGTATGTAACCATTGTTTTGCAATTCTTCCTTCTGCCATACGTTTGACGTGACCAAACCATCGCAAACGTGCCCTGGTATGGTCTCCTTCAGGGACTGATTTATTCCAGCTTGTTCTCTAATCTTCTCATTTCTTACTTTGTCTTTCCTAGTTTTTTGAAGCATGCTTCTTAGAAACTTCATTTTTGAAGCCTGAAGTCTGCTGTCATATTTTTTGGTAGTTGTGCATGTTTCCAACCCATAAGTCAATATAGGGATAAAGTATGTTCGAAACAGAGTTTGTTTAAATCTTAGTGGCACTTGCTTATTCCAGAGTAGATATCGAACTTGCTGATAGAATTGACTTCATTTCTGAATACGGTTAGAAGGTTTCCTCCTATCCATGTACTTTATTCCAATCATTTTCAAAATGTCAAACAATTTAGCCCGATCAACGTTATCAAAAGCCTTCTTTAAGTCTACGAATGCCATGTACGTTCTCTTATCTTTCCTTATTCCACCTTCCAAAATCAGCTTAAGACTTAGTACAGCTTTCCTTGTTCCTACATTTTCCTGAAACCAAACTGGTCTTCACCCAATTCCGTTTCTATCTGGCTTTTTAATCCTCTTGTAAATTAATCTGGACAGGATCTTTGAAACATGAGTAATCAAGCTGATTGTACGGTAATCTTCACATCTGTCAGCTCCTACTTTCTTCGGTATAGGAATGATAACATTCTTCTTGAAATCAGAGGGTACTGCACCTGTCTCATAAATTCTATACCTGATCAGACCATCATCACCTATGCAGCGTAGCAACTCAATCGATATATCATCTATGCCTGGTGCTTTGTTCCTTCTTAAGTCTTCCAATGCTCTGTCAAATTCTGATCTCAATATTAAATCTCCTTTTGCATCCTCATCAATTTCCTCCTCCCTTTCCATTACATGATTCTCAATCTCCTTTCCCTTATACAAACACTCTATGTAAGCTTTCCATCTCTCAACCTTTTCTTACCTCTCTGTTAGAAGGTTTCCAACTGTGTCCTTAATATTACAGCACTTATCTTTTCCCCAATAGTATTCTTAATCCTTCGATTGTGTCTACTTTTCCTAATTTCAGACGATTTTCTATACCTGCACATTTCTCTTCCAACCATTCTTCTTTCGCTTCCTTGCAATTCTTGTTAACCTCATTTCTCAGACGTCTGTATTCTGCTTTCCCCTCTTCATCTCTTACATTCTCGTGTTTCCGCCTTTCATCCATTAATTCTAGAATATCCTAAGTCAGTAGCGCAGCCAAGATCGACCAATGGGAGGGGTTATAACAATTGCGGGACAACCGTAAGTCGGGAATATGAAGCAACTCGACTATCTGACATTCAAGAAGTCAACGATCTCCAAATTAGTAGGGGCAGATGGCCTCGCTGTTCCACCCCATAAAAAACAATCATCCAAATTACTGTTTACTTAATAGACCCATAGAATTTTCTAGGTATTTATTAAAATATTTTATTTTTAATTAAAACTAAATTATTTTTGTTAGCAATTTCCCTCCACCCGATAAGGAAAGAAAAGAAAAGATCGTCCCACTAGGCGGTATTTAAAATTATTTGGCGTTAGGCTCGCCTTGAAATAAGCTATATATAGCGGGGAATAAGCTAGATTGGCAACCCTGAGAGGACGTTGTCATGAAGACTTAGCCTATGTAGTTCAAATGAGGAGCCGGACCGGAAGACGGCAACAGTACATAGCCTAGTAAGAGTTATAGATTCATAAGCATCGATTTAATTTTAAAATGTTTTTAGCTTATTTTCTTTATCAGTACCGGTTTTGTTTTTTGTAAAAATTCCAAAAGGGGGGGTTATAACCCCCAGTAACACCCCCTGTCTACGCCACTGTCCTAAGTGATGCACGGTTTTCTACCTATTCTTTCTTTCCTACCAATGTTTTCTTCTGCGGATTTTGTTATTTCATTCTTCAAAAGTTTGTTTAGGGATTGTCACTAGTCCTTACTTTATAATCTTCTTGAATCTTTCGTTTACATCCTTCTCATTCAGTCTTTATGTTGCCCACCTACTTGGCTTTTGACTTTTCTTCAGTTTATTCAACTTTTATCTGCATTTCAAAACAACCAGATTGTAGTCATAGTTTATGTCAGCTCCGGGATATGTTTTACAATCCAAAATCTGGTTTCAAAATCTCTGAATGACCAGAATGAAGTCTATTTGGCAATGCCCTGTATCTCCTGGTCTCATCCATGTGTATATTCTTCTATTGTGGTTATTGAGTAAGATGTTAGCTATGGCCAGCTCATGCTCGGTGCAGAATTCCATCAGCCTGCTTCCTTGATCATTCCTTTCACCTAATCCGAAATCTCCTACTATCTTCCCTTCTCTTCCTTCAAATCAAATCAAAATCATTTTATTTGCAATGAGGTGTCAACCTCGGTGGCAAATGAGGTACATAATTTACAAACACTACACAATATTAAAAGAATACAGTAACAAACACTACACAATATTAAAAGAATACAGTAACTTTTCCTGCCACAGCATTCCAATGTCCCATTACTATCACATTTTCATCACCCTTGACTTACCTCAGAATTTCATCTATTTCTTTTTAGACCTTTTCAACATCTTTATCTTCACTGTTAGGTATATAGACTTGTACCACTGTGGTCCACGTAGGTTTGTACTGATTTTAGCTACAATATTCCGTTCACTATATTGCTCATAATACTCCACATGCTGTCCAAGTTTCCTACTTAATATGAGGCCTATCGTCGCATAGTCGTCGTTTGATTTAGTGCTAATGACCCAATAGTCTCCTGACCAAGAGTCCTGTTCTTCTTGTCAGTGCATTTCACTAATCCCAACCAAATCCAACCTCAACCTATCCATTTTCCTTTCTAAGTTTTCTAACCTTCCACTGCCTAGCAGACTTGTAACAACCAAGCTCCGATCCATAGAATGTCAGATTTCCTCTTTGTCACTTCTGTGATGTTAACCCCGTCTTGGGTAGTCGCCACCTAGAGATCTGAACGGGGGACTAGTTTACCTCCGGATTGGAATTTTACAAGGGAGGAGGCCATCATCACATGTAATTATGCATAGAGAGGTGCATATCCTCGGGAAGAGCAATACGGCTGTAGTTTCCCGTGGCTTTCGGCCGTGCAGCAGAACGCAGTGTAGCCATTAGCTGGCTAATGTTATCAATATCTTAACAGTCTATAAGACAAGTAAAGAATTGAATTGTTATGAAAGGCTGCTACTCCTTTTCAGATTTAAGTATAGAGCAATTCTACTAACAAAAATACTAACCTTCTACTAACAACTAAATACCAAAATTCTACTAACGAAAAATACTTAAGTTCTACCAACAACAAAATACTACCACTAAAACAGTCTGTCACCAGGCAATGCAACCGAAAATCAGAATGTACGCGTTGCCTATAACCAACTGAATTCTGCCAGACGTCAGTAACCCTAAAATAAGTGCGCATTATAGTTTCGTTACAAAATGAGTGTATTTCATACAGTTTAGCAGCAGTTTGTGCGTTTCTGGTGTGACTCGCATTTGCGATGACCATCAACAAAGCGCGGGGACAATCCGTACAAGTGCATGGATAAAATTTAGAAAATCCATCCTTCTCACACGGACAGCTGTTTGTGGCCTGTTCATTTGTCGGAAAGCCTCCTGATTTATTCATGTACGCACCAGACGGAAAACTAAAAGTATTGTGTATCCAAAAGCATTTCAATAAATAACACAAACACTTTCTTTCCTTCTTTCTTTGATTGGCATTGCAACGCATGCCGGGTACAGCCAGTCATGAAATATAAACACCTTCATATTAATGAAAATATTTCAAGTTTATTAGGTAAGCCGCAGGTACGATCGACAATGTTGAGTGGGATAACCAACAACAAAGCAAAGCTACATTGGTACCAACAATGCAGGTTATGGGGTGAGAAGCAGTTTTTTTTATGAGAGGTCATGATCACACCAAAACTATGGATTGGAGCTTGGCTGTGTTGCATGGGTAAAACCTGATCTTAGTGCGACAATACTCGCAGATCCATAAAAGGGCTGCCTGTGAAAGATTCTAGTCTTACTTAGCTAACTAACTAGCTCATTAATTGTCATCAGAAGAGTTCATCATTTTCAACATTTTGCTTAGTTTTTGAAGAACTTTCGAAATATTACTCAATTACTATAGTCATCGATTCTGTTTTTAAATACTGTACATCAGAAAGTTATCTATGATTAGTTTATTATCTTTGTGCCCTATTTGAAACTTATCTGAAATATAGGAGAACTTCAACTTTATTGGTACATCAAACCATGTGACACTGTCAGTATGGATTCAATTATTACAGACTACCATTCAATAACTTCAAAAGTTTCAAGTCATTGAGAATTTTGTCTGGCAAAATAAGGATACATTGTTGGAAAGAGATTGTATATGGTGTCGATTGGAGACCCGTTTCTTAATTCTCGTATTTCCCCGAACGAAAACTGACCAAATTCACGTATATCTTAGAACTTTCTGAGACTAAAGTTCGCATACCGAATGGCTGAAAAATGAATCTTAAAAGCGCGAATCAAGTTTTGTAAGTGTAATTGTAACTGCATGTTTGGAGATTCCTTCCGCAAGAGATGGCAAGCGTAAGCAATGCTGTGCACGAGAAAGGTGATATCTCTCGCCGATGGGATGAGAAGCTACAAACACAAATTAAGTACAGTTACCATTTACGGCTGGCCAGGCAAAGCAGTCGCATTCGATGCGCTCACAGCGGCGGTGGCTGCACGGTCTACAGGCGAAATAGAAGGTGATGATGATGATGATGATTGTTGTTTTAAGGGGCCTAACATCTAGGTTATCGGCCCCTAGTGGTCTGGGTGATAGCGAAAATGTCAATGAAGTGGAAAGCAGAACGAAAATTAAGTGAGAAGGAAAATACTTACAAAAAGGAACTCAGATTGAAACTACTCACAAAATAGAGAGCGGTAATACGTACAAAAGGAAATTTAGAACAAAAATACTCACAAATAGATTGAAAAATACGCACAAAATGTAGGTTAAGTTCAAAATGCATACAAAATGCAATGCACAGTCGAAATACTTACAAAATGCAATTCAAATTCAAAATACTTACAAAATGCAATTGAACTTGAAAATACACAATGCAATTTAGATTGAAAAAGGCAGGTTCAGATTAAAAATACTCACAAAGCACAATTGAAATTCAAAATACTTACAAAATGCAATTTACATTGAAAATACTTACAAAATTTAATTTAGATTCAAAATACCCACAAAATGCAATGAGAATCAAAATACCAGGTCATCATTTTATTTCCCGCATGTACGCGCCGCTCGCCCGGTGAAGGTGGCCTTGGCGTTCTCCCCGCAATGAACACGTGCGCTGCGATCAGCAATGTTTTTAGCTTATTTTCATTATCAGTACCTGTTTTGTTTTTTGTAAAAATTCCAAAATTGCAATAAGCTGTCAGTATTTCGGGCATATTCAAGCTTGTGAAGTGCTAGTTGATTTGACCTCGGGGCAATTTTACAGTTTATGTGTTGCCTTAAAGTGATGTTTCTATAGAACAACGTGTATTCATTGTGCTCTGTTATGCGAAGTGATGTTTTCTATAGAACAACGTGTATTCCTTGTGCTTTCTTATGCAAAGTATTCTTCTGTTGGAGAGTACCGTTTTCGATTCATATGCAAACAATCCTCACAAGTGAGGAGTTAAAAGAAAATATTCGCCAAGTTATAACGAACGTCACCCAGGAAGAAATTTGCCGTGTGTCTAGAAACTTGTTTACGAGGTGCCAGGCATGCTTGCGAGCTGACGGACAATACTTTGAACATTTCTTGTAAAACCAGGTAAGTTTGTAGATGATTATTTTCACTAGAAATTGCTATTAAATGACTGTATGTTGACGCGAAGTAGTGGGGAGAGGTCGCACACTTTTTACCGGCCAGCGAGCGGGTGTCAGCACGAGAGCTTGCCGCGCCGTGATCGGTATCGGATGCGAGACTTAAATTGATGACCCTGTACTTGCAAAATGCGCACCCTACAAAATGCAATTTAAATTGAAAATACTTGCAAAAAGCAGTTTAGGTTGAAAATACAAAATGCAATTGAAATTCAAAATACTCGCAAACTTTCCGCCACCTATATCGAGAGTCTTACTAAAAGCAATTTAGATTGTCAATCCTTACAAAATGCAATCGAGGTTGAAAACACTCGCAAAATGCAATTTAGATCGAAAAAACCTACAAAATGCAACGTAGATGGAAAATACCTACAAAATGGAGTGTAGAGGCAAAAAATATATAATCGCTAAAGGAAATTTAGATACACGGGGAGCCAATAAACAAAAACAGTGCGGGAAACTTAAAGAGAAAAGGATATATAATGAAAAGAAAACACGAGATCTGACCCCTCGAAGAAGGAGGGATCAGGAAATATGAGTCAAGGGCCAATTAAAGCGGGAAAGTGAAAGACTCCCTAGGCCTCGGATACCCTAATACCGTCGGGGTCAGAAAAGAACAAGAGTTGACCAAGGGAGGTCGACAGAAAAGAAGACAGAGAGGAGCCCGGCACAAGTAAGTGGAAGCAATGCCGGACTCAGCTGGGGTCCCGTGGTCCCCAACCCACGTCCCACTAGATGTGAGCCCCTGGGGGAGCGAAATAGAAGGCTGAGCGGCTGGACTCTACCGAGCATGTGGAGGCTAAGAAGTCTATCATTATGAGACTTGTCAAAATTACCGTATATTGCCCGCATTTTTCCTGGGTCATTAAAATTCACGTACATTTCTCACATCGATCGGCACCCTGTGGTATTGTTTGGACCAATTCCATTATTCACAAGGGATTGTCAAGTCAATGTTGGTGGCTGATGCTGCAAATTACATTTGAGATTACTGGACCACAATGGATGACAGCACACCTTCAATACAGAATACCAGCCATGTTGACAAGCAGCATAGTCGATTAAGTGAAATAAGTAGAGTGCCTTTCAGTATAAGGGTGCTAATTGTTTGACACAAGGAAAGGTACTGTACGTCTATATTTTATTATTCCCAAGAATAATCCTGGTTGAGAATAGTGAGCAAAGAATATTTTGGGTCATTCAATTACTACTACTACTGTAGAAGTGAATGAATACTTTTCGTAATTTCTAATCACGCTCTACATGTCGTTTGTCTTTTGTCACATGTGTGTTCTTTGACCTTTATGTTCTTTGCCTTTTTTTTTTGTTGTATATAGACTGTACTCTGTATCATGTGTCACAGTGTCTTGTTAAATACATCCATGTCAACATGTGTTCGTGTGTATCAATCCGTTTACCCCGTGTATAGAAACCCATGGATAGCTCTAGAAGTTTCTACAACTACTACTAATAATAATATTAATATCGTATGGCCTCGGGTACCGGGTGAAAGCTTTTGTAATTTAACACCCAGAGGGTAGCTTGCATGTCGAATTTTCTTGTTCCTTGAATCACTGTGAAAGTCAAGGAGATTAGATATCTAAGCTCCTTGAACACTATAGCGCTTTCTAGTAGACAAATGAGGAACTTTGTGTTGGCGGAAACTCCCGAGATTAATTTTGCCATTATGAACACGGCCTACTGAATTCAAATGGGTTCTTTGACATGCCAACATCGTATGACATGTGTGTCGTATTTTTGCCGCCTTTCAAAAATCACATACCACGGCCAGGAGCGAACCTGCAATCTTGGGGTTAGTAGACCGACACCCTATCCACTCACCCACCGTGGCAAGCTATTCAATTACTAGTATAATATTATTTAATTGCTCTGTTTTTTATTTTGCTTTTGACAGACAAAATACACATTCCTTTCTTTGTTTTTAACTTTAGTCATTTTATCTTGCAATTTTCACTTCGTTTCTGCTTATTTTCAAAGTACCGTAGTGGAACTGATCAGCGGAGCGTGCATAGCACCTACACTCTGTGATTAAGAACTTTCATAAGTATGGCGATTTTGATGGTGGCGAGTTTTATTAGAAGGAGAAAATATCAAGGACATCTGCCTCTGAAGTGGTGATATTCTTATCCTTGTTATATCTATTATTGAAGGTGTTTTAGTTTTGTTATTTTTTTAAACTATGGCATCCAACATAATAATACAGTAGAACTCCAATTATCTGAATCAATTGGGACTGGAATCCATTCGGATAATCAAAAATTCGGATAATTGGATTTTTCCCAAAAAATGGTACGGTATACATACATATGTATTTTAAAGAAAAAGAGCTTATTTTCGTTACTGTATGCATTTTTAATTATGTAATTAAATGAAAAGGCAACATTTCTACATGTTATATAGCATACGTTCTTACAAGTGCTGTACAATAGGACTAAATGAAAGTCATTGTTTGCTGAACATCTCGGTCAAAGTAAGCTGTTTGACTGTCTTGATCTGTTTTCGGACAGCCAAGTCACTCATCCATTTGACAGTGAATCGCAGTACGTTTCCGTCTTAATTTTTTTTAAAGCGATTCGGATAATCAGCGATTTGGATAGTCGGAGTACGGATAATTGGACTTCTACTGTATATGGAAATCAACAGCCTGCTTCCAGTCGACTGACCGGGTCAGGGAATGGAATGAATGAAGCCCCCATCTAGCGGCAAGGACATGAACTGTGCCGTCAGCCAAAGCCTGTCGCACTCCCCTGGGGCAATGATTAAATGAATGACAGATGAAATGAACTGATAGTGGAGAGAGTTGCTGGAATGAAATCGTGACAGGGAAATCCGGAGTACCCGGAGAAAAACCTGTCTGCATCCGCTTTGTCCAGCACAAATCTGACATGGAGTGACCGGGATTTGAACCACGGACCCAGCGGTGAGAGGCCGGCGTGCTGCCGTCTAAGCCACGGAGGCTTAGTTCTACTGTATATAGTGTAGGTAATTTTCAAAATTTATAAAATGCAGCATTTGCAACAACTAAATCACAGACTAAAAGGATGGTATATTGGCTTTCACGGCCAAGAAATTCCTACACAAGACACGGCACAAACCTAGAAAAAAGTCTGAGTTTTAAATCACACACTGATTTATATTAAATAGAACATGCACACTTCTTCCACCTCAAAACAGCCAATATGACACATGACAATTCTAGGTTGTGCTTCACTACACCTTCCTCCAGGCTGAATTATTGCCTCCATTAGTAAGAAAGAAATACTGAATTCTTGCATGTTTGTCGTATACCTCATGTGGCACCAATTGTTAATTATCTGATTACACTCCAAAAAGAATTTTAGCATACCCATAAAACAACTTAAACCTAATAGTAATCTCACCTGGCAGTAATGGTCCATTGCTCTCAGAGGAAGAAGACACTGGGGGTGCAGAGATCATGGGGTTGGGCCACAAAACGCAGCCTGAACGGAGATACTGTGGGGGAAACAACAGCACACAGTTCTTATCGCTTCCAACTCGTAACTATTAGGTCATGCTTATTAATTGCTCTACCAAAGAAATATACAGAGAAACAGGGAGGGAAAAGTAGTGAGGAAGAGCAAATTACTGGGGCAAGAACACAATAGAGCAACATAGAGCAGGACTTTAAAAATACTGTATATACAGTGCCAGTAGAAGGAGGGCCCTTGGCGGGGAAAGGGTTGCATCAAGAAGTATGGTAGATGAAAGCTACTTAATATTGATGATTCCGACTTTGAAACACTAATAAAACGCGCCATTATGGAATCGAGCAAGCCTTTTCTTCCTCCAACACTGACAAGTCGAAGATATGTTTGTTCATTTCATGACATTCTGCCTTTATATTATGATACAGAGAAATGAGCCAACTAATATATATTATAGTCATACACTGAGAATGAACTTGGAAAATTAGATATAGTACCGGTATCAACTTTACTAATAGGCCTATGCCCTTATTCATCAATTTGTTTTACCTTCAGAATTTTCTTCCTTGGTGTGTAAACACACATATTACTGTACAATTCCTCTGTACGAGCCTATGGCTCTTTGGAATTAATTGAATAAAATATCTATCTATCTTTCTTAAGACGAAGTCTAGGTATATGAATAAAGACCATGAACTTCGGTGGCCACCTTGAGTGGTTTACCTTCAGGTATTTCTTTTCTCCCTATGCCAGGATGGTACCCTGTGACAAGACTTGAGAGACTCTTTACCATGGGTGCCCACAGGGGGGCAGGAGGTAGAGGTGCCCCCCCCCCCCCCATGGAAACTTCAAAAGTAAAACGATATGAAGATCAGACTGAGAAAAAAAAAAGTTTTTTGCAAAAGTGCTCATTCTAATTATTTTTGTGCTAAATATAAATAGTTCAGATATTTAACTGTCAGGCCCAATATTAAATATAGTGGCAGTGGTTGCATTATGCCTGTCTGGCATACTTCAGAAATCCGAATTTTAAAAAATTACAATATTTGCTGAACAGTTTTGCTACAATAGACTCATTCATTCTCTGCATATTACATAAATAATGGTGCACTATCAGGCGCAATGTGCCTGGCAGATCACTTCTGCAACAACAGCAATTGTGTAGGAGGTTCATTGACAAACTGGCCGAAATGGACTGGAATGTCATGATAAAGGTGCAAGTAGCTTTGCCCCCCCCAAATGACGAATACAAGATAAGAATTAACTCGTGTGCCTGTCAAATCAGTTGCGTCCACCGGAAGGTTAAATATCATACTACACATCTCAGTTATGCTGGTGTGCTTTTGCATTTTGATAAACACTTGAGTAATGTTACCAAGACATATTGTTATTTATATGAGCATACTTTTCATTTGTGTGTATTGGTTTACTATGAACGGCCGCCTATACTGTGTCTGTGTGGTTATAACATTATTTATTTAGTGTGCATGGTCTACGAATCTTATATATTATTTCAGTAGTATAGATCCCTTCTGCGACCGATCGTGACAAATGAGCATTCAAAAGAAAGAGAATAGACATTAGCAGTGACGAATTGCACTCTAATTTCATAAATATCTATAAATTCATTAAAAAATTACTTTTAAGAAAATGTACAAAGTGTGCGATTTGCAGGTACTGTTGCTGTAGGAAAATACACTCCATAATTACTATCCATTTCTGATTTTGGCCGCTGTGATGCCTGTTTCATGTCATTTTAACATTCTGAAGTCTTTGCTTTATCATTTTGCATGGATTTCAGAAACAGTAAGCCAAAGGAATCAGTACTCAAATCGTATAATTTCATAAATATCGAATAACCGGCGAGTGTTTTGATGATCCAATTTTCAGTGATTGCCTTCTTAAGTTAGGGAATGTAGGCCTTGGAATTCTAACTGAAATGTAAATAGTGTTCTATAACCATTTGGTTGAAATAAAAACATAACAACCTTTCTCCTTAAGTCTCTCATTACAAACCAATTGGGGAAAGTGTGGTTTATAGGATTGATTGAGCATTCCACGAGTCATCGAGGGATGACTTGGTGTTGGTTAAGTGGTATTCAACAGAGAGTGAATGTCATAGCTTTGCCGTTTTGTGTGTGTGGGATGAGGAAGTCTGCTGGAGGGAAGCAACTGCAAAATTTTATTGATAAACAATTGTGTCTTCTGTGTAATATAATAATGTTAATATTTTACAATAGGCATGCTAAGTTTCACTATGTATCGGTTTTAATGGACATTTTAGATGCATTTGAACATGAACTATGTGTTTCTTAACCCTCTTAGTGCCAACCCATTTCCTGAAATACTTGCCAAGAATACCAAGTCATTTTCAATAGTCATGCAGACTATTCGAAAAAACAAAAACAAACAAAAAAAACATAAATATCACATTTTCAACGATATAATCATTATTTGTGCTTTGCATTATAACCAATACCTTATTCTTTCGTACATTATGTTCATAAAAGTAAATACGGCATCTGAACCTTTTCAATTCAGGTTATTCTGATAATTGTTCAATTATTCAATTTTGTTTTGAAACAAGAAAAATTGAGCCTAAATTTAGGACACCTAAGAGTCATATTCAAAGAAACACTACTTTTCCAGCTGTAGAAAGTTCTTAGATACATCTGTAGGCAGAAAACTTCAACAAGAAGAAAACTACTGCACCGCAAATTTGACGGGAATGCGCGTGATTGGGGCTGCGCAAATGGAGGGCGTGAATACAAACTCAAACCTATCACGTAAAGGACTTCGAAGGAAAAAAGTAAACACCGCACAGGCAAGCTTGAAACCTCACCTTTCCAACAGTATGAAATAATCATGGACATATGCCTACAGAAATCTACAAATATAACATAAACAGCGCGCCGATTGAATCGGCTTTGGCACTTTTGGCGTGAGCAGTGAGAGCCGATCTGATCGGTGCGTGGCACTGAGAGGGTTAAACGAGTGTTGAAGAAGAGCTAGTTGTTAAGCTCGAAACATGTCCCAAGGTTGAACTAAGATAATTTATGAATAAATTGTATGGAATAGACGGAAATGTATAATTACTAGTCAAATAGGTTACCTCTTTCCAAGGAAAATTCAGCACCAAGATTACTCTCCACCTTTACTTTGGCTTTAGCATTTTCTGCGGTTATTTTCACTAATCTTGTTAGCTTTCCGGGAATTCCTTTCTGTTCCATATATCGGTACAATCCTTCCCTGTCAATACTGTCAAAGGCTTGTCTGTAGTCTACAAACAACATATGAAGATCTACGTTGTGTTCATAACATATTTCCATCGCTTGTCTAACAACGAAGATTTGATCAATAGTTTTGTTTTTAATAAGGTGTGCAATAGTAGGGTGGCTCATTTGAGAACAAAGCGATTATTGCCATGAATTAACAGCAATCTACTATTGCTGTTGTAGATTCTTAACCTGCAGTGTTTCCTCTTCTACAATCGAAGCAATTTATAATACTTAAAATTGTCCTGTGATATTTGTGCCGTTATCAAAGCTACTAAGTTTCGCACTCTCAATCGAATGTAGACTGTAGGTCAGTCGAGACAAAATGGTGAACTCAATGGTGATACCGTCGTAATGTTGTACAGCATATGATTCCAATGGAACCCACTTGCAAGGCAGGCAATTTTGGATGCACAACATGTACCGGTACTTATGAGCGGAGTGGCTTCACAGAATAAAGATTGAGCTCGACTTAATGCTTAAGCGTAACAACCAGCAATTTGAAATGGGTACGGTGCTTCAACAAATTCAAAATATATCCGATCATCAGTAACCATAAAAATCATAACTTGCATATTTAGGCTTTGTGCCTTAGCCAGACAATTCTGGGAAACAGTATTTAAAAAAGAAAGAAACTTATAAATGAAGGGTATAAAAATGTACGTGTTAAGTTATAAGGCGGCGTGAGAAGCGCTTTTATTTTCCAGGCTCCTATCAACAATCTGGAAGACCTGAACACCATAGATCTGCATTTTGGCCAAAATATCTCCAAAATTGATGGAAATCCACATGTGGCATTGTAAGAAAGGACATCATAATGTATTATTTTGACTTTAAACCCATCTGTGTAACCGAGTACCTCAATTTACGCTCCACACTGAGGACTACTTAAATGAATATTTGAAATTTCATTGCCGACGCCGACAGCTGCCATCCTGTGTGTGATAATTTCAACACTACCTTCAGGGGTTTGCCACGTTCGTACGATGTTTTATGTACTGGGGCACTCAACTCAAAACTACGGTACCGTATTCTAAATAACATAACTTATACACACTCTCCTACTGACACCACACAGGTTATTAGATAAATTTTACTCTGTCAAGTAAAAAAAAAAAGGTTAAAGCAGTTCAAAAATAAAGCAACAACCTTATCAACAATGCCAGTTATTGAATATAAGGAGGCTAATTTCCCCTCTTTAAGGGTACCCTTAACAAACATACATTTAAGGAACTCAAGTATTTGTACTAGATTGGATAGACAGTGTATTATTTACGTCACAGGTACAAAAGAATACTCACTGGATTCACAATGGATCCACAAATTTTTATACTTCGATGAAGCATAATGGCATTTCAAAGAAAATTGAAAAATTGACCCAGTCATCGCAATCTGTCTACCAGTGTTTCACACCATTGTACCATTGGGCTCATCAGTTGGATTCATACACCTCACCAAGACACTGGCTAGTACATGTTGTGATGGCCACTCCAATTTTGAAATCTTATGCAATATATTTATGCTCAATCAAAGTATTGAGATCTCTTGGGCCCTTCAAGAAACAGGTTATTTTGATTCAATCTGCCAGACAGGCATCCAATTAAGTACTAGCTAGAAGATAAGGTTCCTAAATTCCTAACATTGAGGTAATTGCAGCATTTAGTAGGCTGACAGCAGTGGCAGGTTGTAGCTTATGTGCCTTCCCTATAATTCAAAAATATGAGTGGTATTATGAATAGGAATAGACGGCTGTACACACGGACTAAGATTTGGAACTTTAAACCTAAGAACGCTGACGGGGAAGGTGGAGGAGATAGTGGATATGATGGAAAGAAGGAAGTTGGATTTATTGGGATTGGCAGAAACAAAGTGGAAAGGGGAAGGAAGGAGAGTACTGAGAAAAGGCTATAGACTGTACTGGAGTGGGAACGAAGAGGGAAAGAGGAATGGAGTGGGAGTAGTAGTACGAGATGGTTTAAAAGAAGAAGTGAGGAGAATAAGTGATAGGATGATGAAAGTGAAAGTAGCACTGAGGGGAGAGACCGTAGAAATAGTGCAAGTATATGCTCCACAAGTAGGCTGCGCTTCTGAAGAGAAGGAGGAGTTTGAAGAGGAATTGCAGAAGCAGCTGGTAGGAAAAAATATGATTGTTATGGGGGACCTCAATGCCCATGTAGGAAGAGAAAGACAAGTTTATGAGAGTGTTCTAGGACCAGAGGGTTGGGGTGGAAGAAATGAGGAAGGAAAGAGACTGTTGGACTTCTGCCAGAGGAACAGCCTGCTAGTTGGGAACTCCTGGTTTAAGAAAAGAGAGAGCCACACAATCACATGGTACAGTGATGACTTGACCAGGAAGTCGGTGGTCGACTATATACTGTATGAGAAAGAACTAAATAAGAACATCACGGACATCAAGGTTATACCATCGGAGAACCTGGATAGCGACCATCGATTACTGGTAATGAACCTGAGAGGGAGTAAGGAGAAGAAAGGGACTGAGAACCAGGAAAGACGTATAAGGATATGGAAACTGAAAGAAGGGGATAGAAGGGTCGAGTACCTCAAAATGGTAAAGGAAGGAATTCCAACAGATGAAGAAAGAGGGGTGGAAGAGGAATGGGCTAGATTTAAGAAGACACTAGTGGGTGCAGCAGAAGCAGTATGTGGGAGGACAAGTAGTAAGAAGAGGTGGAAGGAAACACCATGGTGGAATGAGAAGACAAAAGATATAGTAAGGGAAAAGAATAGAGCCTTTAGGAGGTGGTATCAAAATAGGACGGTAGAGACAAGGGAAGAGTACCAGGAAAGAAAGAAGGAGGCGAAGAGAGTGGTGGCTGAGGAGAGAAGGAAGTGGATGGAAGAGTGGACAAAGATGATGGAGGAGGATAGTGAAGGTACAAAAAAGGTCCTGTATGGGATGGTAAAAAATAAGAGGCGGAAGGATCCTACGGATTATGTTAGAATGGTGAACAAAAGGGGACAAGAGATAGAAAATAGGGAAGAACTGAAGAAAATGTGGAAAGAATATTTTGAAGAACTTCTGAACCCAAATGGAAAAGATGGTGAGGAGGAAGAAATCGGGGAAGAGGAAGATGAACTACAAACAGAAAAGGACTTAACATGGAAAGAAGTGGAAGATGCAGTGAACAAGATGAAAGGAGGGAAGGCACCGGGTGTGGATGAGTTGAGTGTGGAGATGGTGAGAGCAGCAGGAGAGGTGGGGATACAGTGGCTGTACCGAGTGATGAGGACAGCATGGAAGGAAAGAAAGACCCCAGAGGACTGGAAAAAAGGAATCATTGTCCCGATCTTCAAGAAAGGTAGTAGAACAGATTGCAGAAACTATCGGGGAATAACACTGATGAGTCATTGTACAAAGATCTTCGAGAAAGTTTTGGAAAAGAGAATTAGGACAAGGATAGAAGGAGGGATGAGGGAAGAACAACATGGCTTCAGAGCAGGAAGGTCCACAGTGAATTTGATTTTTGCTGTAAGGCAGTTACAAGAACAGCACTATGAGTATGGAACAGATCTACTGATGGCCTTCCTGGACATTGAGAAAGCATATGACAGTGTATGCAGAAACAAAGTATGGAAGTCCCTGGAGGATAGAGGAGTAGAGAAATGGACTATAAAGAGGATAAAGGAGATGTACAAGGGAAGCGTGAGCTGTGTGAAAGTGGGAGGAGAGAGATCTGACTGGTTGGAACAAAGAAACGGCCTGAAACAAGGAAGTGCACTGTCACCGTTACTTTTCATTGTGGTGATGGATGACATAATGACCCGAGTGGCACAAGTAATTGGGGACGGAAAGATGAAAGCAATGGTGTTTGCAGATGATTTGATGATTTGGGGAAACAAGGAGGAGGAGGTACAGGAACAGTTGGACGTGTGGGAAGGAATAATACAAGGATATGGGATGAAATTGAGCATAAATAAGAGTGAGATGGTGATCACAACAAGGAAGAAGGAAAGAACCACAACGGGAATAACAATTGGTGGGGAACAGCTGAAGAAAGTGGAGAGTTTTAAGTATCTGGGAAGCCTGATACAAGATAATGGAAGAAACGATAGAGAAATAAATGAGCGGGGGAGGCAGGCAGAAGCATTTCGGAGGAGTGTGAGAAGCATGTTATGGAGCAAGGATGTCCCTCAGAACAGCAAAAAGATCATATATCGGACGTACTATGTCCCTATCCTGACGTATGCCTCGGAGACCTGGGTTATGAAAGGAAGGGAGAAGAGCAAAATACAGGCCAGTGAGATGAGGTTCTTGAGAAGCAGTATTGGAGCTACAAAGATGGACAGAATAAGAAATGAGAGGACCAGAGAATTAATGAAGGAGGAACCATTACAGGATGGTATAGAGAAATCTAGACTTAGATGGTATGGACATGTAAAACGAATGGAGGAGAAGAGGATACCCAGGAGAGTACATGAGACGAAGTGGGAAGGAAAGAGACCGAGGGGAAGACCGAGAGACAGGTGGCTGAAGGGGGTGGAAGAAAGCGTGAAGAAGAGAGGAGAAGACTGGACAAGGGTGGAGGCTGAGAGATGGTGGGAAGACAGAAGACGTTGGAGAGGCTTGTGTTCCAAACAGACCCGGCCAGTGGCTGGAAACTGTGCAAGATGATGATGATGAATAGATGTGGGTTTTTGCTTTTGAGGAGGGGGGGAGGAAGTTCCACAAAATTGGTACGCTTTTAAGTGGGGGTCCATAGTGACCAAGACTTTGAAGAACTCTGTCCTAGACGACGCACACAAAGCCACCTGTTTGCCAAAGTCTGAACCTGACATAGATTTTAGAAACTTAGAAATAGATTTAGGCCAGCTCGCCTTAGAGCTGTCTCATCTGTTGAGTAAGACTTGAAAATGTGCCGCAGTCAGGATAAGAACCCGAATCTCCTGCTATCAGGGCAAGTGCATTTTGACACTTACAGTAGGCTACAATTTGCCACGCTCAGACAGCGGCAAATTTTCAGGTCTTATTTGGAAGAGCGCTGTTGACGTGGAAATAACTTTTCCTACTCTCTCTTTGGAGTGGTCACATCTTTTGACATATCTACTGTACATTGCTCCATCTTGATTGAGGATCTGGGTATCCTGTGGTTACCTTTAACCTTTGGTATCCTGCAGTTACCTTTAACCTTTGGTATCCTGTGGTTACGGATATTTTTCGTTCTTGGTCTCTCCTTCTTGCTATGTCTCTTATCGAGTTTTAGTACTGCTAGTAATAATTACTTTATAGCCTATGCCTTTTATCTTCAAGGTTCCATGTTGTTAGGTTGTCCCACTATGTAGTCCTTCCTTTAGTGTGTTGTTACAATGTTGGTTGGTTCCTCAGTTTAGGGGCTGCGACAACGCGGTCATGTAGCCCCATGTACTTTGGGTGTGTGTAGAATCTGTCTGATAACCGGTGTTAATTGTGAAGGCTGTGTTAGTGTGTGTATCTGTTTTTTAATTCAAGTAAGGACTGCAACTTTGAATTTTTTAAATAGTTCCTACTTTTGTTGCCAAACGCCACCGTCAACGTCTACTAGGCCTAGTTCAAAACTTAGCTACTAGACGCCACTACAGTCGGCTCTTGGCAAAGAACATAGAAACCTAAGAGCGTTGTTTACATTCCTAACCTATACAATTTAGCTTCACACACGTGTAATTAGTGGGAGGTTCTTTAACATGCCATAAATCTATGACATGGGACCGCCTGCTTTACTTTCCCTCCGAAGGAAGGCATACTGAGGGATTTTTAACACACTTAAAAAATCCGACTGCTTCGGCCGGGTTTGAACCCGCTATCTTGGGGATAGAAACTCAGCATGCTACCAACTAAGCTACCGAAGCCGCCTGTTACAATGTTGCTTTAGTATATTTAGCAAACCTCTGTTTGAATCTTCTCACATCAAGCTCAGATATCTAAATCAATTTTTAACTGGTGGGGTCAACAGTAGCAGAGGTGAGCCCTTATTTAGTCAATGGTTAACATTTCAGAAGCAGAACACAACCAGATAAGTTAACATATCAAAACATTTTAACAGAGTTTTAGGAAACAATATTACTTATTTGTGTATGTAGTTCTATTTCAGGGCCTTATTGCTAAAGCATATTGCAGCAGTAGTATATGCTTATTTGATTATTAATGATGGAGGGCCGCAACTGTGTGTGGTTTCGTAGTGCTTGACAGTGCTAGTTTGTTGTCCATATATATTGTCACGTAGAATACATATATATGGGGCATCCATTGTTCACGGGGATTTAGAAAACGTCCCCGATTTCCCTGTGACCTATTAGGTTTTCTAATGGGACATGAATTACAATATCTGTAATTAGTTAATCACATGTAATGTATGTTATATTTCCTGCCTAATACAGAGTGATTTTCATCATGGTTGACGAGTCCTACGCAGCCCGCTGGCCAGGACTTGAACGCTTGCCACCCAAGACACCTATCGCTTATTGCCCGCTGTCCGAGGCAAAGAAAGAAAGAAAGCAAATTGCTAAATGTAAGGTAGTTACTAATAAATTACAGAAGATGTTTAAAGTGCTGTCCCTTGGCGGCTAGCAAGTACTGCCGACACCATCGAATGAAGTTGCCATTCACTCGACGCAGTTAGTCTTCGGAAAGAGCTGGCCATGACATTCGTAATTAATCTGTTTGAAGACTTCAAAACAAAACTGTCTTAGATTCACGTGACAAATGAGGTGGTGCAGACAATGCACTACTCTAGTCTGCTGAGCAATATGCTAGATTGATTTCTGAGACGAGCATTCAAAGATAGCATAGATTACATCTAACTTCTCCTGTGTAAGAAGTTGGTGTTTAGACAGCAGTTTGTCAAAAATGCTCCGGTTTTTATTTACTTTCTTGACCAACACAGGGCCATAGAGAGTGACAAGGTCTTCCGGGCTCCTGCATGTTTATTCAGCCTGTGATATAGTTTTGACATTACAGTATTAAGCTTACAAACTTTTAACTCTTCCCCCTCAAAAAAGTTCCGTAGAATTTAGCTTGCCCAACTGAATATTATTTTACTTTATTTTTAGTTATTTAGCCATTCTCCTTTTCATCTGCGATTGATTGTTTCCTAGTTCAAGGTTTTGATCACTGTGCATTAAAAATTCCATTTTTGTTGTATCTGGCTGGGGTGTTTAGGCTTCACAAGAATAATTCTCTTTTCAGAAATGTATGATGTAAAGAGTAGATTTTTTCTGAGATTAGAAACCTCTACATTCCACAAAGAGCTCTTCAACTTGATCACGCTATGAATTAAAAGGACAACTCTAGCATCTTCACCATTTTACCGGAAGAAAAACTAAAAACACAATGGCTATTTATAGAATTAATCGTATGTTCTTTGTAATAATTCGGACACTATTTACTGGCTGTATTTACCTCGAACTGATGCATATCAGAAAAAAATCGTTAACAGTTTGGACACTGAATTAAAGAAAGCTGTCCACCGGTTTGGGCCCCTCAGCACCAAATACGGCCTCAGGGCTACAATCCCACTTGCCCCTCCCTCTCATCGAGCCTGGACCAACATAGGAATTGTGGATGTGGATCAATTAATGGGAAAATTTTCTTTACTAGTGTGCTTTTAACAAAACAATTGCATTGATAAATATGTTATAATAATTTTTCAGAAGATCACAAAAAATTAATGTTCCTAGTTATACCTAGTTAAACACTCACAGCACAGCCAACATAGTGAATTTCTCCTTCAGACTGAACTATTTTAGGAGTCTTTGTCTGACACCTTTAAGATGGCTGCCAACCTGAAATACAAAACATATGGCTTGGATGGCCGGCGCTCAACTCCCAACCAGCGGGCTGCACAAGACCTGTCGACCATGCCAAAAATCACCCCGTATAACTGGCTATAAATATGTGTTAACCAAATGAGAAGTTATCAATTTATAGGATTGACCCGATTGCAATTAATGACATATGGTAGCCAATCACAATAGAACTAATGGGGCACTGTAAACATTACCTCTCCCATCGCAATCGGACTACTAATCGCAATTGGGGAGGATAGGTTTTTTTTTAGCGCATGGCTTTTAGTGCCAGGAGTGTCCGAGGACATGTTCGGCTCGCCAGAGTTAGTAGCTGCTTCTATGCGGACAGCCATGGGGTGAGCTACAAGTACCGTCACGTGTGGAGTGTTGTCTGGGGAGGAAAGTTTGAATATAAGGACAAGGAGTTGGAAGGTAGCGGCTGTGGCCTATAGTTAGGGACCAACCCCGGCATTTTCCTGGAAGGAAGATGGGAAACCACAGAAAACCATCTTCAAGGTTGCCGGCAGGGGGATTTGAACCTCCTCGCCTCCCGGATGTGAGCGACTGCCTGCAGCCACGCCTTAACAACCACGGCTAACTCACCCGGTGGGAGGATAGTGTATGAAGTATAAGAGATCTCTAGTTCGAGACACAGCCATTTATGTAGCCTTCTTTTCATGAATTAAATTAAATCTCAAAGCATAGCCATGCATTACAATGTTTACACAAATATATCCCCATTACTTGCTGCCAGATTGTAACAAAAAGAACAATCTACTAATTTTAATGCAAGTCTACTTACATCCAGACCAAGATTGTAATAGAAGCGAAGTGTTGGAATGTCTGAAACAGGAAACAAATACAGATACAGTACGGTACTAAAGGAAGCAGAGTTAGCACAATAACAAAACAAGCATTTATGGAAGGAATTTGTACTTTTACTGGACCGTTAATCTCGCAATCATGAGCCACGGGACCTCCTTTTCACGTGGAATTCCAACCACAGGACATGGCATTTCACTTAGCAAATCTCACATGCATTGATTGACCGGGAATCGAACCTGGTCCGCCGTGGTTAAAGGCCAACTGCTTGACCACTGCGCCACCATACCCCTAATACTTCCATTTAAATTGTGATGAAAAGCATTGATAAGATATGGAAGATATTAATTGGTGGAGTTCAATATGTATGTTTTTCCAAATCTGGATAATTTTATGTTTTAAGGAATGGAAGATTGATTGATTAATGAGTTAGTATGGTCAATAATACTGAAATTACTTGAATGAAGCTTTAGCCTTTAACATGAAAACATCCACATCAAACTCATCATCATCATCATTTCCCCTTATCCAGCTCCTGCCGGGTCGGGGTATTTATGGCACTTCTCCACTTTCCTCTTTCCTTCCACCATTCTTCTTCTTCCACGATCTTGTCCCAGTCCAGATTTCTTTTCCTTACGCTGTTCTTCACTGAATCAATCCACCTTGTTCTAGGTCTTCCTCTTGCTCTCTTACCCTTGCACTTCGCCTCCAGCATCTGTCTTGGTATTCTATTTTCCTCCATCCTCTTTACATGTCCAAACCACCTTAGTTTATTCTTCTCAATTCTCTCATGTAGTTTTCCCATCCCAACTTCCTTCCCAACATCTTCATTCCTCACTCTGTCTTTCCTTATCTTTCCTATCATACTTCTTAGGAATTTCATTTCACTGGCTTGGATTCTACTCTCTTGCCTGCTCGTCAGGGTCCAAGTCTCAGCTGCATAAGTTAATATGGGAACATAGTACACTTTATACATTACCTCCTTGCTTTTCCTTGGTACTTCTTTATCCCAAACAAGTTTTCTTACACTTTGCTAGAATGCATTGCTCTGCTGTACCCTCCTGCCAATCTCCATGTCCAACCTACCAGTTTGCATCAATTCACTTCCTAGGTATTTGAACGTGTCCACAATTTCCAAACTCTGACTTCCAATTTTCACAGTGCCCTTTCCTTGTCTTTCCCCTCTTGTCATCGCCATGGTCTTGCTTTTCTCTATACTGATTTTCAGGCCGTACTTCTGAATATTTTCGTTCAGTGCATCTAGTTGTTTTTGCCCTTGCAGCCGCCCCTAACCTGGGAAACAGACGCTGCCGATTGATGCCGTACTCATACTATTCCCTGAGTACTGGGTTGCCTCTTCCGCAATCTCCACCGTTCCGAAGTCCATCTTCTCCGCTGCAGATTCCGTTGAGGTCTTCGCACGTATCCCTGTGCACGGGGCCTATGTTATACCCCATAGGACTGGGTCCTCACCAGAACTTAGCCGGTACTGTAGTTCCATGGTATATTACAGTACCGTTGCCCACCCCCGCGACGTGGACGCGCCTGGCAAGAATTGTCCATGTAGCCAATTATAATTGCCTCATGGACCAGGTTAAGGAGCTGTCTAAATCCAGCCTCCAAGGCCACATCAAACTATAAGACAGTTATATCTTATACAGAGCTTAGAGCTTCTGTCTTGAAGGGGATATGGGGTAGGATGGAGTGCAAACCACATAATAATACATGATGATGATGATAATTGTTGTTTTAAGGGGCCTAACATCGAGGTTATCGGCCCCTAATGATCTGGGTGATAGCGAAAATGATAATGAAATGGAAACCAGAACAAAATTATCTGAGATGGAAAATACGTACAAAAAGGAACTCAGATGGAAACAACTCACAATATGGTCTTACAAAAGGGAATTTAGAACGAAAAGTAGCACAAAAATAATAGATTGAAAAAAGACCCACAAGACGTAGGCGAAATTCAAAATACGTACAAAATGCAATGTAGCGTCGAAATACTTACAAAATGCAACTGAAATTCAAAATACTTACAAAATGCAAATGAGATCGAAAATACATACAAAATGCAATTGAGGTTCAAAATACTTACAAAATGCAATTGAAATTCAAAATACTTACAAAATGCAATTGAAATTCAAAATACTTACAAAATGCAATTGAAGTTGAAAATGCTTACAAAATGTACGGTAGATTCAAACGACTATGTGGATTGACAATACTTACAAAATGCAATTTAGATTGAAAATACTTGACAAAATGTAATTTAGATTCAAAATACCCACAAAATGCAATTAAGAATCAAAATATGTGCAAAATGCCCACCAAACAAAATGCAATTTAGATTCAAAATTCGTGCGAAATGCGGTTTTGGTTGAAAATACTTACAAAATGCAATTGAAATTCAACATAATAATACAGAAAAAGAAGAAAGTTAAAATCTTACAACAGGATAGTAACACACAAAAAGGACAAACACATTGACAGGAAAAAAACAACAACACAAAAAGGACACAGTTGACACACCGCCATCTTCAATCACCGCAATAATTCAAATCAATAGCTCTATATTGCTATAAGCTCCATGCATATACTGTAAGATGCAATCAGCTGAGTGATTGATATACATTGAGAACGTGTGAGCATTTATTCATTATCTTATAGCCTATAAGCCTATAAGTTATAGGTTACTATAAAGATAGTGAAATATTAGAAGAAAAGAAAAACCAGTAAAGATGTCAAAACTTTGTGTAGTATTGTCGGCTGCAATAATAGATATTGTAACACACAGAATAACTACATAGTATTTCTTCACGAACTCTATTTGAAAAGACTGGAATATTAATGAATTGCAAGCAATAAGTTTAAATTTAGTTGGGATTTTATTAGCCCATCTTTAACTTGCCCTGTTGTTGAAAGTTAATTTAGACTTTCAGGAAACATTTAAGCTCACGATAACTATAGGTCATCACTTTGGAAATAAAGTTAACCTATACGTGAAAATATGCCGAACAGCTTCTGAAACCCATTACCAAACTCACCAGCTCAGCCCCCACACAAAACTTTTAGACTAGATATTTTGATTTGTCTAGGGATCTTGGGGACATCAGCTTTCCTGGTAACTAGTTTTATGTTTCTAGGATGCCTGGAAATTTTTCATAAACTCATGTCCATTTTCATTTTAGTCATTATAAATAATGCACCAGAACATCTTAACATCTCGGAAATTTTCATCAACACTTCCTCGGGATTTGTAAGTTAGTTTTGGCATTCCAAAAACATTTCAGCCCACAAAAACTTTGAAAAAAAAAATATGGCTGAAGTACTTGAAGCTTGCCTACTCACACTATTCTTCTATCTATAAATTAACAAACACTACCTCCACTTTTCTATCAAGGACCAAGTAGAATGGATCCTAGATAAGCTAGAGAGCTTCACGAAGCAAACACAGTTATTTTTGCTGTCTATAAGAAAAATATTTCAACAACTATTGTCGCAGTCTACTGAATAATTTTAAAAATACAACCTTTATTTATATTTTAGAATAAATTTCTTTTGTAAGTTTTTCATCGAGTTTTAACTACATTATCTTGAAGTAACTTTTGTAAGGATTCTGTTAACCTTAGATTTAAATGAATATTCAACAATTTCAGATAATTTATTAGTCTGTAAGGCTTTAATGATTTTATTTTCAAAGGATATTATGCTAACTCACTATGAGTAATTTCTAAGCATTTAATTTATAAGCTTATCGGATTTCCTTCCATTTAAACTGATGATGACCCCCAATGATGGGTCGAAAACATGTTACAATACATTAAATGTTAAAGTATTAACAGGCATCTTGCTATAAATTTAAACATAACCATTATATTTCCCAATATGGTTAATGTTTTTGCTTCGTATGATTAATTAAATATATTCCTGCTATATCCAAGGTCTGCCGGCCCCTTGGTGTTGGGGTAGCGCGCCTGCCTCTCACCTGGAAGCCCAGGTTCGATTCCCGACTTGTCAGGTATTTTAGAAACTGATGCGAGGGCTGGAACAGGGAGCACTCAGCCTCGTGAAGACGACTGAGTAGCTGTCTGACAGTGAGACAGCGCCCGGATCACGAAAACCAAGATTAACGGCCGAGGGGACCAGATGCGCTGACCACGCGTCACCCCAATATCTGCAGGCCAAATGGCTGGGCAGCGGTCGCTTGGTAGGCCTAGGCCCTTCATGGGCTGTAGTGCCAGGGGTGATTTATTTTATATCCTAGGTCTACCTCCCCTATGATATTTCGTTAGATGGAAATAAAAATCAAAGTTACCTGAAAATGGTAAGTCACTTCCACTGATCTGCATGGATTTCTGTGCATGGAGATTCACTCTTGGTTGCATATTGTTGTTGTTATAAAAAATATACGAAGGCAGTGGTGTGAGCTGGGATTGAGGCTGCAAGTTGACATATGATGATGTTGAAAACTGCGGTTGTTCTTGCTCTCCCACCGGACTCAGTGACGGAGTTGTGGAGTCTGCCTGAGATGTCACTGTAATGCCATCAGAACTCTGCACGGATGTATCTGGAGGACACTGCCCGTTCATATTATTCTAGAGAAGACGAAAAAAGATTCAATAAAACTGATGTATTGTACAAACATACTAAACCGTACTGTAATGCTACCATATTTCTAGCTGTCATATAATAACAACAAACATATGGATGCAGTTATGCAGAAAGGACTCCAGCACAAAATTGGTGAAGTTTACTTACTGCTGCTATCTGGTAACACACAATGGGAATTGCATGTGGTTATTAAAGGAGTTCTGTGTGTTTAATTTTATAATTTTATCTTAATGGATGGCCTTGCCCTCTAAATCACAAATAGTGGAGTAAATTACCTAACTAGATGTCTTGAAAATGCCCTCCACAATGGAGGTTGAAACAATGGTTTACAAATTAATTATGAACAGCAAGGATACCCAGAAGAATATTTCGATAACCACCATCATCATCGGCTTTAACTCGAATCAGAGTATAAATCTTCTTCCTTCAGTCCAGTTTGTGGATGTGCTTACGGTGACAAAGTCCAATCCTGTCATAGAATAAGCGACCACACAAGTCACATAGTATTGCTGGAGGAGGACGTGGTTGGGCTGCTCGAAGTTTCCTAGCTTGACGCTTGGCCTCTTCATGTGTGCGTCGATCCCTTTCAAACGTCTCTACAGTATCTGAGATGGTACGGTGCCAAGTTGAGCGGTCTTCAGCCAGCATGTCCCAGGTTTGTGAATAAAGACCTGTCAATTTCAGGGTCTGCTTAAATTGGTCCTTGTAGCGCCTCTTAGGACCACCATGAGGTCTGGTGCCCTAGCATAACTCACCATATAGCATTTGACGAGCTAATCTCACATCATCCATCCGATGGACATGACCAATCCATCTAAATTGGTGACCTATTATGGATGATTCTATGCTGTTGATTTGAGCCTTTTCCAGAACAGCAATATTAGTAATGCGGTCTTCCCATTTAATCCTCAGGATTGATCAAAGTTTTTGTAGGTGGAAACGCTCAAGTTTCCTAAGATCACGTCGGTCAAGTCTCCACGTTTCACAGCCATACAACAATGTAGAAATAACTACTGCTTTGTACACCATTAGCTTTGTACTCATGGACAGATCTTTATTCATGTAGTGCGCTAATCGTACATATGCTGCATGGGCTGTGCCAATTCTCTTTTCCACATCCTGCTCACAGGTACAGCTCACAGAAATGGTACTGCCCAGGTACGAGAAGTGGTCTACCTGCTCTAATGGCAAATTTGAGATGGAGATATTGAATTGAGGAAGAGGTGTGCCTGGTGAAGGTTGTGCCAAGTCTTTAGTCTTATTGACATTTATGGTAAGACCAAAGCGATCACATGCACTTTTGTAACAATTAACTGACTCTTGTAGTTCTTCTGGTGTGAGAGTTGGCGACGCAGCATCATCTGCATACAACATGTTAGTAACCTGAGTTTTCCTCAAGGAGCGGAGACGACTTAGGTTGAAAAGCCGTCCATCAAAACGATACTTGACCTCCACACCTGGGATGTTTGTGGGTGAATCATAAAGCATTGCAGCCAAGTACAGCGCAAAAAGCGTTGGAGCCAGTACACATCCTTGTTTCAGTCCATGGGTAGTAGGAAATTCATCGGACATCTTATTCTGATGGCAAACCTGACCTGTCATGCCATCATGGAGAGCCTTGATTAGATCTACAAAACGCTGAGGGCAACCAAACCGCTTCAACACCGCCCACATGGCTGGTCTTGGAACCGAATCAAATGCCTTTTCCAAGTCATAAAAGACTAAGAAGAGTGGATTCTGTTGTTCTCTACATTTTTCTTGTAGCTGTCTCACACAGAAAATCAAGTCAATTGTGCTTCTGGAAGCTCTAAATCCGCATTGTGACTCTGGGAGGATCTTCTCAGAGATAACCTCGAGGCGGTTAAGTAGAATTCTTGCAAGAATCTTCCCCACAATTGATAGCAGTGATATACCACGGTAGTTGGCACAAACACTGCGATCACCCTTTTTAAAGATAGTGACGATAGTGGCAATCTTTAGGTCTCCAGGTACCTTTCTTGATTCCCATATTCTGAGGATAAGGGTGAAAATCCTTGTTTTGAGGGAATGACCTCCGGCTTGAATTAGTTCCAGAGGGATGCTATCTGAGCCAGGTGCTTTTCTGGGTTTCAATTGGGTGAGAGCTGCACTGAAATCATGATAAGTAGGAGGTACTGCCAACCACAGTTGTTCAGGTTGTTGCGGCACATCACAAAGAAAGTCTTCAGCAGCTGCTGATGGACAATTTAGGAGATTGGAGAAGTGCTCCTTCCAGCGTTCCAAGATTTCTTGACTATCAGTAAAGGTAGCAGAATTATCAGCGCTTTTCAGTGTACCTGATGACGAGCGAGATGGTCCATATATTTCCTTGAGTACGGCATAGAAGTTCCTCAAGTCTCGAGCATCCGATAGTCTCTGCAGTTCCTGAGCCTTCTGTTGCCACCAAGTATTTTTAATCTGCCTTATCTGCGTCTGGCATTTACCCTTGAGTTCCAGTAGTTTATCTCTCTTTGAGTTGGAAGTTGGGTCTTGAAGATGGGCAAGATAGGCATTCCTTTTGGCATTGATGAGAGACAGAATTTCCTCATTGTTGTCATCAAACCAGTCTTGTCTTTTCCGCACTATAAAACCAATGGTTTCCTCAGCTGACTGTGTGATAATCTTCTGTAGTGTGGCCCATTCTTGCTGAATGTCATTTGTTACTAGGATTTCTGATAACTGGGTGACGATCCTGTTTCCAAAATGTTTATACATGGATTCACTCTGAAGTTTGGATGTATTAAACTTCTTTCTTGGCAAATTTTTGATGTTCCTAGGTGGTTTAGGTCTGATGGATATCCTGAGCTTACAGGAAAACAATAACAGCTGTGAAAGCCTGAAAAGTATTATTATTCTCAATTTATTTCCACCTTGGATTAAGTCAAAAACCTACTGTGGGATGCAAAATAAAAGAAATTAAATTTTAAAAAATCTTGAAGCATAAGGGTTGAAAATGAAACCATTGTGGTCCTCGAAAAGGGAAATGTAGAGGACAACTTCTCACTGTCTAGTGCTGAAAGGAATGTGGTTTCAGCACCACACCCAAAACAATTGAACCTGAAGTACTTAGATATGTGAAATTGCAACCATAGTGTATGTATATACTTATTGTATTGAAGGGTACTATAAAATCATAATGTTCAATTTCATCCACTGTTGTAATATACGTCAACACAGGCTTTAAACCAGTGATTTATAACCCCCCAATATATATATTTCTTGAGTTAGCGCGGCGAGCTAACATGTGACAATAGACTCCGCTAGAGAAACCTTCACCACAATAACACGCTTAAGAAGATACCGGAAGAAACCCCAAGGGAGCAGCACAAACAGTAAACCCTCGGTAGCGTGGAGAGTAATTCTAAAAAAATATAGTCACAATGAAGACTAGAAAACAGTAGCCCTCACAATTTCTTAAGGAATAGGCCGATACCGCTACACGACACCAAAAAGAAGTGTGTCACTGGGAGAGACCTTCGCCCAAAAATAGCCATCTGGTTCTGGATAAAGTGAATTACTTCAGCCAATGAGGAAGAAGCGTCACGTTTAGAAAAATACGGAGACATTGAAGTTGGCGGATCCCATACTGCCGGTGGGAGGTATAATTGCCGTATATAAGACGGGACAGACCAGTATTTCATCATTCATTCGTTTGTTCATTACTAAAAATTTGATTCATTAAAAAGAAGCTTACTCAGAAGCCAGACATCTGCTTAAAGCTATAAACTTATCTGTAACCACCCGATAATAAGAATTAACAAGTAAACTCAGTGGAGACTCAGACAGGATATTTCCAGCAATGTGCTGAATATCCAAGAAGGGTGAAACAGTCAAATATCACTCAGCTAGGCGACAGCATCTGTTCAATTATTGATCACATAGCTCTGATAAGTAGGAATGGAACAGCATCTACGGCAGAACCCTCCACAGGCCAATGGAAGAATCGTGTCGACTTCGCCCATACCATCCAAGAAGATCAACAAAGCGGCGAGTTCTATTGCAATGTCAGTTGCAAGTCTGACTTGGTTCTGTTAACTTCACCTATTTAAAGTAAGATATACCCCATTCTATTTATCTAGTTGAAAGGTCTCAAGACGTCATTCAACTCATATCGGTTTTAATAAATTATTTATAGCGATCTGACTTTGAGTAAATATATTCCCAAATTTCTACTTCCCAGATGTCAACATAGTAGAATAGGATGTCTTACAGCTAGCCTCTGCTGCCCCTCCCCCAAAATTAGAGTCTCATTTTAATGATAATTACAAATTTATTGCACAACCGTCTGTTGCAGTTAGTTATTGTTGTTTTAAGGGGCGGAACTACGAGGTCATCTGCCCCTCTTAACACGGATTAAAGTATACAAACTTGGAATGGAATTTAAAATTTAGAGGTGGATACGTAAATTTGAAAAGACCGAAAATTAATAAAACAAACAAAAAATTAAATAAAACTAATAGTTATAAAAATAAACAAAAATTACGGGAAACAAAAAACAATATATATATTATTCAAAAACGAAAATCGTTGAGTCAATGTTCACTGGAAAATTTAGATTGCTGGTCCTAACCCACTCTCACTTATAAAGCAGATAACTTGTTCAGCAGCCACCGCGTCATCGGCTACTGTAAGGTTTCTTCGTAAGACAGCAAGATCCACACACTCGGATAAAATGTGGGCCGCGGTGAATACGGCTCCACAGGTACAAAGTGGGGGGTCTTCCCTTCTCATTAGGTACGAGTGGGTGGATCTTTTATGATCCATCCTTAGCCTACACAAAATGAAATTTGGCCTCAAGGTTTTTGCCGTATCTGACAGTGAGACAGGCTATATGTATTCGTTTTTACCACATTTTGATAAGTCCATTGTTATTCCTGGAAGTAACTTGCTGAAAACCTCTCAAGTTGTTTTGCACCTCTGGCAGTCACTTGTGAAGATACTCAACAGCCACCCAGAGGTTTCAATGTTTACACTGACAGGAATTATACAAGTCCTGAATTAGCAACTGAGTTAGGTAAAATGGGTTTCAATATCATGCCTACAAGGAAAGGGATGCCTACAGAACTGCAAAACAAGGAAACTAAAGAGATGAAGAAGGGAGAGGTCAAAACGTACAGGAAGGATGATATGAGATTAGCATGGAAGGAAAAGAGGGTTGTAATATCGTGAGTACGAAACATAGAGGTAACAGCCTGTTCGACGCTCCAAGTAAAATCCCTGGCAAGTCACTAACTGAGAAGCCAGTAGTTGTTTATGACTATACTAAGAAAATGGGAGGTGTGGATCGAAGTGATCACTTGATTTCAAATTACCAGTTTATGCACAGGACACTAGTTTGGTGGAGAAAACTCTTCTTTTGGTTAGTAGAAGTATGCATCATTAACTCCTACATTCTCTACAAGTCCAAGCAAATCCAATACCAGGGGAAACCACTGTCACATCGTGCTTATCGTGAATCCTCGATGGTGTCACAAGTTGCAAATCGCCTGAGCAAAATGGGGGATATGCCTGTAAGGAAGCGAGGAAAACCTCAG
This sequence comes from Meconema thalassinum, assembly GCA_946902985.2. NCBI lineage: Eukaryota > Metazoa > Arthropoda > Insecta > Orthoptera > Tettigoniidae > Meconema > Meconema thalassinum. The sequence continues at coordinate 39,629,437 of OX336391.1, read as the reverse complement.
AAAGGGGGCAGAGGATAAAAGACTGAATGGAAAACCTCACTATATGGGGAAAAAGGAAAAGGGCTGGGGAAAAAGGAAAAGGGCTCTGTTAGGTGTGTTGTTTGTGCCAGTAGAAATCAAAGAAGGGAGACAATCTACTTCTGCAAAACCTGCATGGTCAAGCCATGTCTTCATCCAGTGGGGTGTTTCGAAGATTATCACAAAAAGAAACACCTCTGATTTTAAAAACAGTGAGCTTCACTCTTCATAGTATAGTGTTGTGTGTGTTTTTGTTGCTTTTTGGGGGGGGGATTTGTTAAGTGATACAAGCAGTGTAATTTTGTTGAACAAAAAAAAAAAAAAAAAAAAGGACTGGTTTGCAGACTGAATTTTGCAAGTGTAAGCACCATGGTTTTCCTGAACTGTTTCATATTTTTTACCTTTTTTCTCTTTATAAATGTATTTTCAAACAAAATTAAAAGGTTAAAAATATTAACATTTTTTTTGAGAATTTTTATAAATGATCACTCAGGCAAAATACAAAATATATTCAGTGACACTGGAAAGGTTAAGCCTGACAGGTTTGGAGGTGGCAGGATCCATAACATTTGAAATGGATGTGTAGACTTGTAGAAAGCGAGATATGAATCAACATCTAGATCAATCATGAATCCTCATGAAAATAAAGGTGTAATGATATACCAATAACACCCCACTACCAATAAATGTATCACAGATCACAAAGATTTATCTTATATCAAGTGGTGTGAGACAATAAAATACATCTGTTTCTTCCTGGAAGAAATCGAGTTTGTCCAAACTGTGAAGTGCTTCTGCTATAAAAGGAAAGCACATCCAGGCCCAGTGGTGTGAAACTGCTGGGATAAGAAAATTTCACCTAATAAAAGAAAGTAACTGGGGAAGGTGGAGTGGTGAAGTGCTTGATGTCTACAGTACAAGAGAAGAGATATCTAAACTGGAGTTTGTTTCCCTGCCACATATGATGTCTTACGTACCATAAATCAGATTTAGTAACTGCCAAACACCAAAATGATGGAATACTTACTGTGTAAGTAATGTTCTCAGCAGAATAATTATGATACCCAAGTTGATTGGAATGCTGTTCCAGATTATACCTGAAATGAAATTAATTACTATAATTTAATAATTAATAATCATATAAAAGTACAAGATCAAAGAATATCACCTAAAAAATAAAAAATCCAGAATGCATCATTTGAGTAGCACAGGGAGGCCCTTTCTAAAAGTTACCAACCTGCTGTTTCATGAATTGAAAACCAGTTCTACCATATTCTGATAATCTTTCAACAACTTACGGTATATCTCCAGGCAACTTCGACCCATTTTGCTATTAACTCTCAGAATGCCACAAGTGACTTGAGAAAGGGTCGAAAAATTCTCCTAGTAAACTGTTCCATTTATGTACTCTTCTCCTGAGGAATGAGATTATTCTCCAGTTTGCTCTTCTGTAGTTAAAGATTCTTTTTTGTGTTCCCAATGCACCTTTGGAACTTCATAAAATCTGTAGTCATTTCATTTGAGGGGCTTGGACATCATGATCATTTAGCCCCATGTGCTTGGGTGGGTATTTATATATATATGAACACGCGCAACGAATATGGACTCCGCGCCACCTCGGTCCGATTTGAGATTATGATGGAAATGGGTACCTGGTCGCATGTAGCATGAAATGACATATTAAGCGTGCATTTAACTGCCTCCTATGGGTAGATATTTGCATTTGAAATTCCATGTCGTGAAAGAAGGGACCCGGTATTGCAAGATGGCGGGTATCGGGAAGGCTATCAGTCAGCTAGCAAATGTGATAATATTAGTCGCAAACGTAAACGTGACGTGCAAGATTTGAAGGTTGTGAAGAGAAATATGTTGAAATATGCTGGAGCAGCATGATTAAATCAACGGGGACATCTAATAAAAGCAAAAACACAACCAAAAGAGGTGAGTGGACAAAGGACTCCCATGACTTCACCTAAGAGAATGCCTGTATGCCAGAACTTCCTATAAATAGGCATCAATTCGGCAATGACATATTTGAATATAACCAAATTAAAAATGTAGAGTGTGAAATGAAAATCCACTGCCTGCTTCCAGTCGACCAACCGGGTCAGGAATGGAATGAATGAAGCTTCCATCTAGCAGCGAGGATATCAACTGTGCCGGCTGCCAAAGCCTGTCGCACTCCTCTGAGGCAATGATTAAATGAATGGCAGATTAAATGAAATAATAGTGGAGTGTGTTGTTGGAATGAAAGTTTGACAAGGAAAACCTGAGTACCCGGAGAAAAACCTGTCTGCCTCCGTTTTGTCCAGCACAGACCTCACATGGAGTGTCCGAAATTTGAACCACGGACCCAGCGGTGAGAGGCTGGCGTGCTGCCGCCTAAGCCACGGATGCAATGTAGAGAGTAAGTAGGTTAATTTAGGAACTTGGGACATTGTATCATCAGCCCCATGTACTTGTAGTCTATGTGTGGAAATACTCTGATACCGTGCTTTATTTTGTTAAGAGCTAGTGTGTTCATGTGAAATTGGGGCTAGGATTGGGAAGAATTTGACCTTGGCATGTTAGGTACCCAATCTAATAATCAACAAGGAAATCTGTCGAACAATACTATACTATGACAAAATATCACTTCCTAAAACTAGGGTACATGTTTCGAGCTATTCAAATATTTAGCCCTTCTTCAGTCCTCTCACGTCATTATTAAGTCACCAACACATCACTGACACTCATCAATCAACAAAATAAAGAAGACATTAAAACACAACTATATCTACAAACACACTCAATGGTCCTTAAAATTTATAAAAATCTGTCTCTTCTTTTGAGTGCATCTTTGCCCATGTTTTGACCAATTTGTACTATCTTGTATTCAAAATTTTGCTGAGCTGGCTTGAACTTTTCATCCCTAAAGTAAGGTTCATGAACCAAGGAAATCCGTCTTCCTCTTATGAGGGTTAGATCGCAGGGACAGAGCCAAGGAATGCAAGCGCACCTACATCCATCACCTCCTCGTCCTTCAGGGAACCCTCAATCAAGAAAATATTTTAAAAATGTTCTTGTAGCGACTCATGTCCCTGTTTGCAGTCCAGAAATGTTGTGTGAGTGAGAAGCTCTACAAGATGTTTATTTCCTCATCAATCTGTGTTGTCATGGGTTTCATCATTATCGCAACACATTCTTCATTGCAGGGCAGTTAATAAGGAGGATGTCATTTGAATGTGATAACTCGTTGACAATCACCTTGCTCGCTATCTGATGCACGAATGACTCACTGTTTCCGAAATTAACTTTGTCAATCTTCAACTTTCGTAAATCATGTCAGTCATATATTTGTGCTTCTTCCCACCCAAAAGAGAAGAATCAGTATAATATTGTTACCATGGGCCTGGAAACGAAAGGGAACCATATTTTAAGTCATTCCCCCTAAAACAACTTTAGCATCACCTCTGCACCCCTAGTTCAAACATCCTGGACACTTCTCTATTGGAACGAGATACACTCGAGCTTGTGATGACAAATGACAAGAGAGATGTGTTCAAATGCCACTCACAACCATTAAACGAGAGGCTTTCTTGGCTTCCCACTGCCGGGATGACATCGATTCGGTGGAATAAGGACACCAGTCACAATAAATACATTCTGTAAGCGAGTGGGCTCTGAGACAACAAGACTTGTTACTGGGTTCCTTCTTCCACTATTATTGGCATAAATGTCACAATATATCTTATCAGCGACCACTTAAGCACTGCTCGAGTAAACTGCAATGTTCATACGATATTAGGGACCACTTATATTAAATTTCGATGAAATTCCCGCAGTAGCGAGCTTTCAAACAACAAAAACGTACTTTAAACAAAACCACAAAAATGGCACGGGTCCATATACCCATACATACACGGAATTTGAAGTGATAGAAGCTATTTTTCAGAGTTCCCTAGTTCTAATAAAGAATTTGTCAACCTGTGTCATTGTGGTGTCTGTAGTAGTGTGTGCATTTGTAATTCAGAAGAGGATTGGGAAGGAACCTTGATTCATCATCTTTGGCAGGACCCCAATAAAAAACTAACATGGGAAACAAAAATTAAGCGATTGCCACTGTATTTGTACTGAATCTACTGTACAAATAACCATACTCGTACGATAGCTGCCTTCCACAAATACTTGATGTTACTTTTTCCACTGTGCATGCACATAAAGAAGAGAGTGGACAAGAATAAGCCTGACGGAAATCATCTGTAATCTTTTGTTCTGATAATATTGCACATTGCGCTCAAATTCCTATTGCACGATTTTGAATACGTTAGTTCTTATAAACAATCAATAGGGGATCAAGGTTTGTTAGGGCCAACATTTCCAGATGATTGACTCAGGAAAAAGAACAATAGATGAAAGTTTGGATAACCAAGGTTGAATGAGAAGATTCTCAGGACCACAAACTTTGGATGAATCCAGGAGAACTATACTTCTGGTAATGATAGACAGGGGTTTCACTGTACTCAGCTTAACCCCTGAATCTGGGGGCGTGGTGGCTCAGCGGTCTAGCTGTATGCCTCTCACCAAGGCGGTCCGGGTTCGATTCCCGGTCAATGCATGTGTGATTTTCGAAGTGAAATGCCATGTCCTGTGATTCGGATTCCACGTAAAAAGGAGGTCCCGTGGCTAATGATCTCGAGATTAACAGTCACGTTAAACAACAAGCTTCCTTAACCCCTGAAGCCGGTTCGCCGTACACTGTACGTCCGCTGGACTCTACGTGTTCAGCCGGTTCGACGTACCACAAACGGCCGGTGCAGGCGGAAGTCAGAAAGCCTATTACACATGAAACACTGCTGCTTCACGGGATCTTTTTTCACGTTATTAACCGAGTAGTTATGTACTTTCATGCGGTCTCTGTTTCATAATTAGAACTAATATGAAATTGATCGAAATCCGTTGCTTTTGATGACTCATATCGATCAGAGAAAGAACATGAAACGCGCTCTATTGACTTTCAAGTTAGCTGCTTTAGAAGGTACATCCTTTCCTACCATCTCGAGAATGTTTTGTTAACTATATCTAACTTGACAATTTTTGTCACTTATGAAGGGGAAGCACCGAAAGCAAATACTTCGTAGATAATTTTCTGCTTCGAAGCCTAGAGGCTATTCAGTCGCAGAGGAATAATTGCCGGGTTGTCTCATTCTCTTATGGGTGCAGAGATTATTGGTTTGATAGATGACAGTAGTGGAAGTGTAGTACTTGAAGTATAACATAATTTTCTCGGCAAATCAATACTTTACTTACATAAAAATTCTACAGGTACATGTTTTGGAAACCTATTTAGTTTCCTTCCTCAGCCCACTTTTTGGTGTAAAACATCATACAACATCAAAATCCTCACCAAATAACAAAAAACACAGGTCACACTTATTCTCTCGATCTTGTGCTGTTCCTATTGTGGAAGTGTAGTATCTGTACTGATAAGGACGAATGCACAGCATGATGTTATTGGAAAAGTGGCAGACAGCGCAGATGAAGACGAAATAGCTTCAGCTGTAATTACAACGTCCACTGTTCAGTGTTTGTGGCTAGAGGTAGACTTCATCACGAGCACACAAACGATCCCCTTCACGGGTATGCCGGGTACAAGAAAGCATTTCACGTCTCTTTTAGATGCTTTTTTGCTGTTTTTTGACGACAAAGTGATTGAACTTATTGTTTGAGAAACAAATATGTATGTGGCAAAATGTATAGTCGGCGCGCCCTTGAATCCAAGGTCGCGCACCAGGAAGTGGGAGTCAGTGACGGGGGACAACATTTGTGTGTTCTTGGGGGGGGCTTGTAATGTTGATGGGTATAATAAAGAAACCTACCCTAAAGAGCTATTTCACCAGGGATGAATTTTTAGAAACCCCTATATTCCCCTCAAACAATGCCAAGGGACAGGATTGAACTAATATTGCGATATTTAAGTTTTGTTGATAATTCTATACACGGGATACATATACGGGGCCTAAAAAGCTTTTCAAAATTCAGCTTTTCCTAGAAATTATTCCCGAAAATTATGTATATATGTAGATTGAGCATTATCATGTAAATATCTTGCTTTCATTGTAAATATACCTGAAACAAATACCAAAAGTGAAACTTATCAAATTATTATATTTTTGTAAATATTGCGTGTGATCACGGACAACCCTGAATAGCAGTCGTCTCATATTTATTACTGAGAAACACTGGACATGATCTCTGTAAGTAATCCTAAAACTTTCATTACGTTATATTTTGTAAATTTAACATTATTAATTCTTTACCTTAAACAGACCCGGCCAGTGGCTGGAAACTGTGCAAGATGATGATGATGATGATGAATTCTTTACCTTGTTGGTGTCTAAACCTCTGCTGAGCTTCAATTGAAATACCGCCGGAGAAGTGAACACCTCCGGATAAAATAGCCGGCCTGAGTGGTTAATTAGCCTTATAAAATATCAAATACAAGATTCACCTGGAAAATATGCAAATTCAAAATGTCAAGAAAATTCTTATTTGTACATGATTTGGATTGTTACACATCCTTCACCAATAAATCACCTAGATGGTACAATTATGACAAATGACAGCATCTTATGAATGTTTACGATTAAATGAACTCGCCCAACAAAAAGAAGCCTCCACGTCACGTCAATCTGTTTCGAGATTACAATGGAAAAAGGTTTCTGGTCGCATGTTGACCATGCATACAACTGCCACTTCGTCAGGAGATATTAGCAATTGAAATCAAAGACGTTTTATTTAATATAACCTAGACTCGCAAGAAGCACTTGTGCGCTGGTGAGAATTGAGCTCTCCCATGCATCACCAAAGAGGGGTCACGACACAAGATGGCAATGATGACAGTTAAAAAAGATTTGTGTGATAATTTGAAATATTGAGGCACCAGGCAATTCTAAACTTGACAACTCAATGAAAAACAAATTATGCAAAGTTTGAATGCTCCTGGGATATGTCCCTCTTTCAGTAGAGGCTCAAGTAATAAAATGCGTGACACCAAAATGTTATTCTATCCCTTTAGGTTCTGTACCTTGCCGGTACTTAATGTGATTTAGTACTTATCCATATCCCGTACACTAACGTGTTGCTCCTCTGAATTTTGTTGTCAGTGCCTTGCTGGCAAGAGTTTATTTAGTTGTGAATCATGTCTAATCATGAAAAAAGTTGCCCTTTTCTAAGACCTAAACAACTGCACGGAAGAGCACTGCACGACCACTAGGACTTCTGAAAACCCGGTAGCAGATCCTCCAGTATGTGTCTGGCAGAGTTATTAAGAAATGTTGAAAAATGTATCTGTTCATTTTTCAACATTTCTTAATAACTTCGCTAGACATATTCCAAAGTTTCTGTCTACTATACCTAGCAAATACACATCAAGAATTCTTATAATTTAACTGATTCAACAAACAGTACACATTTTCACAAACACATCTCATTTCTTCACTGGTTTTCAAGACAATTTGTTATGCTTAATTTACAAAATTTATTGCAACAGATCTTTTTTTTTTAAATTTACTATGTGAACTTTTGGTATGGTACTACTCAGTTACTCATCATATACCAGCTGGAGACCAAAACCAGTAAGGTTTTAATGAAATAAATTTTGACTTTAGATAAAAATAAATAGTTTAGGCTATAACAGAATATTATATTTGGGGGGTATAAATTTAAACTTTTGCTCATAAATGAGTTACACACACTAATGGGATCTCAGTATGGAATCTTTCATTTAGGCCACTACAGCAACATTCCCTTCCAACTTCACTTCAAATACCCCATTACAGTTATTTCTTTTACCGAATGAAGGTCCTGATAGTGCATTGCTCTGATAATAACGTGCCCACAAATACAGGGCAAGATAGTCCACAGGATTGGATTTTATTTTCCGTGTAGTGAGTATCTAGTGGGAAACCCTGTAGAAAAAGTTACATTTTTTTAATATACCGGTATCTCAAAACAACGTTATGGTGAATGTGTTTGCTACATACGACAAGCGAACATGATAATGAGCTACATGGTTATGGTATGATATTTAAATCTTGTCATTTAGACTTTCACGGCCCGTGTTACTATTCATAATGTTGAATTTTGGGCGTATGCCGTGTTTATTGCAAAAGCCCAAAATTCAACATTATGAATATATTTAAATCTTGTCTACCCAGTGACTATTTTCTCTGGTCAGTTGCCTATGATTAAATTACCATATGTTTTAAAAAATACATATAACACCTCTACTTATTGCGGGTGTTTAAGTACTACAGGGAAGATTATGGGACAAGGCCGATTCATCAAATATTAGCAACAAAGCAACAGTTTAAATAAGATTTAGAGTCCCTACTGTATTAAACACAACCACTGAGAAGCTAGCTTGCGAGCAATTGGAGCTTTCAAATGTGTTGTTCAGACACCAAACTACTTTTGAATTAATGCAAATGAGATATCTTTAGATCTTCTTCTCAAGTGGTCAATCCAAGGATTAGTTTGCAGCAAATCTCCACTCTTCGCGTCTCTCTGCTTTCCTCTTCATTTCTCCGTACGTCTTGCATTGCACAACTTCCTTAATTTGATCTATATACCCTAGGCGTGGTCTTCCTCTAGGTCTTTTTCCATCAACATACCCCTCGATGATTGTCTTCAGGATTCCTTCAGGTCTCAATAGATGGCCTGTAAGTTATACAATTGTTGATTTCCACAAACTTCTCTGCTCATCCACTCTTTTCAAGGCCTCTTTATTTGTAACCTTGTCAACACATGTTATTTTGAGCATGAACTTATAGCACCACATCTCAAAAGAATGCAGCTTCTTCTCTTCCACAGTCACCAGAGTCCAGGTAGAATGGCACACTCCAGACATATGCTTTCAGAAACCTATTCCTGATTTGAAGGCTAATGTTCTTAGAAGTTAAGATCTTTTTCTTTTTGTTAAAGACAGCTTTTGCACGAGCAATTCTATTTCGTACTCTTTAGCTCTGTCCATCCCTACTGAACCTACTGCCTAGATACATAAACGAGTCAACTTGTTCAAGTAGTAGTAGATCATTATCTATGTTAATTTGAACCTTGGCTTGCTCTTGTATGTCACATACGATCACTTTTGTTTTGGATTTATTTATTTTCAGATTACATTCCTCCCCCATCTCCTTATCCATTCAAATTAACATGGTTTCAAGGTCTTTTTCGCTCTTGGCTAGGACAGCTATATCATCGTCATACATGAGTAGCCCAGATGCAAAGGCTGCTAAGTGCACTTTTTGTCGATTTTGAGTTGAGCATACCGTCACGTTCGTCTTTTAACTGGCTACACGATGGAATAAGTTTCAGGGTGCATATCCCGCTCAAAACCGTTGAAAATGGCCAATAAAAATCGCATTCGTTTGCATAAACCGCTAAATGCATGTTGGCTACGGTTGCAAAGCCAGTTTGATGTTCCGCTTGTCCAAAGACCGCTAAGTTCCATAAGTATGGCGTCTGTCTTGCCACATACGGCTGCAAAACCCACTAACTGGTACAAGAACTGCCAATATACCTCCCACAGAATTTCTTTAGAATAAATAATTATTTATTTCGATCGGGAAGGATAGTTTTGTTTCAGATTTGAGTTGGCTGCACTATCGAGGAAGCGTACGAAACAATGACATGCTGCCTTGTCGAAATACACCGTTTAAAACCAAATTTGATCGACAGGTTGTTTCTTGGTTGTGGGCATTTCAAGCCAGAAAAATTAGTGATCTTGGTGATTAAAGCGAGGCAGTTATTGCATTTGTGGACTGTTAATACTATTGTGGATGTTCCAAATACGGAGTGAAGAACAGAAACGGCAGAAGTAGTGGGAGAAATAGTGCAAGTTGAAGAAGTTGAACCTGTTGATATTGGAGTTGAGAGCAACTTCTTATATCTGGTTAGAACATTAACATGCCAAAGGATCAAACCAAATAGCGTCGACACTTCTTCACAAACTGGCCAGCTTAAATTTTTTAGGTGCAAAATATTTTGGTTATTCTCTGATGGCTGTGGGGGTCAGAACAAAAACAAGACTACATGGTCGGCATGCTATCTCACTGGTTACTGCTAGAAGCTCCCGCATGTCTAGAGGAAATACGAGCACACGGTTCCCAATTGTAAGCCGCTCATTTATCCCACCTGACAAGAGTTTTTGGAAATATTGAACGGCAACTTCGCAAAGTGAGTGTCATTGAAAATCCTTCCGGATACATCAAGCACGTTGAGAAATTTGCAACAGTAGTTCGCCTGGAACAAGATGAATGTCCTTTTAGGGATTGGAAAGCGTATGTGGATGGCATGGTAAAAATTCCGGGTAGTAAGAATTTCCAATTCCAAAAAGCGAAGGAAATCTTGTTCACAATTGGCAAAACAAAAGAGTAACATGTCTGGTCCGAGGGGAGCCGTTCTACAATTTTGAGGTTGGTGAGGGAAAGAGCATCATGAAAAGAGGAACGAATTTTAACCAACATCCGGGTCCCTCACCAATTCAAGTAGGTGTTGCACTCGAAGAAACTCAACTACAAAGCGTCTGACGGCCTTTAGAGCTGAATTTCGGCGAAAACTGGCCAGCGAACGGCAACCTAAATTTCTTCAGTGAGGTCTTCCAGGAGCAAGAAGCCATTCCCGACAATATCGTCCGACGTCAAGAGGAAGAAGACGAAGCACCAGCAGATTTTGAGCTGTTGGACGGTGTCGAGGAGGACCTGACCTAACTTAAGTGCCATTTTTTCTTGTTTTGTGCACTTTCTTAATTTGAAAATTTGTATGCTGTCTAATGACATTGCCCGGTGTTTAAGAAGTATTTAAAAATAATAATCTATTTATCGACCCGACGTGGTCTATTTTTTCAAAATATATTTTTCCTAATAAACCAAATTGAAACTAAAATAGTTCTTTATTAAAAATCTCATCCAAATGGCATTCGTAAAAATATTAAATAGCGGGTTTTGCAACCTAAGTTTCATTAATGACTCTCGTCGTCACGGGTGCAAATGTCGTTAACTGCACAAAACGTGTGCAAAAACTGCTAAGTCAATATTTTAATTTATATTATAGGACAGAAGATCCAACCGTAGATTTCACAGATTTTAACTGAATAATAAATGTTTTTATGTTTATTTTCAGGGGTAAGAAATATGGTATTAGCTTAAATAGTTTGGTCGTAGCAGTTTTTCGTAATTTACTCGGTTTCGTTTATAATGCACTTAGCGGCCTTTGCAAACGGACTACTCATATATTCTTTGGCCATGAATTAATACCCCTGTCTGTGTATCTTCTCTGACATTTTGAAGCACCTCTTCTATGTATAGATTAAAGGTAATGGGCGATAATGCGCATCCCTGCTGGACACCTCTCCGTATCATAAGGTAATTAGGTATTTCAAGGATTTCAAAATATGAGTTGCATTTATAGAGACTCCTGTATTTCACAAATAAAGTGGAATAAATGTTTAATGATATTCTTTAAAATCTTGCGGGCAAATTACATTTCAATTTTGATAATCTATGTTGCTGTTCTTGTAGTAGGATAACTTTTTGGTTATACATCCTGTTTTAACCACTGAGGCTTTTAAAGACACCAGGGTGCCAGAATTTTTGCTCCGAAGGGAATCTTGAACATCAACAGTTACTATCTAGACCATCTACCTTTGTCCCCATTCTCCCAATTGCTCATGAAAACATGCCCTCTATTACACATCAAGTGCAATAATAATTATTGTTCTGTTACATCACATGGCAAGGTGAGATTTTCTCGCAAGTTCTGTGAAGTTGGTTCATCCGAATCTAAAGCTTTTGTTCATATATCTGTTTAATATTTGATTAGTGGATGTCGGCCAGTCTAATGAGATCTCTGCCCTTGACTTTTAATTACGAAGCATGTGGCCATATGGCTTCCTTAACACGTTCAACTTGACCCACAGAATCTAACATTGAGGCAAGTTAAGATGACTGAACTTTTCACAACAAGCAATTTAATTACCTATTTTAATAGTATCCATGATGGGTACACCAACAAGATCCATCACAGAAAGTGTGATGTGAAAGACTTGCATAAGATCATGTGAAAAATGAAGTCTCATTAGAACCAGATTTAAAGGGTAATAAGAAAGAATGTAACAATTATCGGGGAACCACACTTATTTCCCATGTTGCAAAGATCTTTGAGAGGATATTAGAGAAAAGAGTGAGAATGAAAGTTGAGGCTAAATGGAGGGAGAACAACATGGATTCCGAATAGATAGATCAACCTTCGATCTAATCTTTGCTCTAAGAAACGTGATGGAGAAAAGATAGGAGTTCAAAAAGAATTTGGTGATGACATTTCTATAGGTAGATATTGAGAAGGCGTACGACAGTGTACCACAAAGATTGGTCTGGGTCGCATTGATAAAAACCAGGGTAGGCAGATCAGAAATATAAATGATCAAAGCCATGTATGAAAAGTGTGTAAGTAGTGTGAAGACCAAGCTAGGACAAACAAACTGCTTCAGTGTTGAAACAGGACTTCGACAAGGAGGTGTGTTATCCCCTATACTGTTTATAACTATCATGGATGAAATCCACAAGAGTGTGAAACGAAGAATGGAAAGCATGGAGACTAAGGCCTTACTCTTTGCAGACGACATAGTAACATGGGAAGAAAATGAAATAGAAGTGCAAGAACAAGTTACTGTATGGAATCAAGAGATAGAGAAATATGGAATGAAAATAAGTGTGGAGAAGAGTAAGACTGCAGTGATGACAAGAAACAAGAGAGAAGGAAGACATAATATTGAAGTCAATGGAAATCCATTGGAAATGGTAAAAAGCTTTAAGTATTTGGGGAGCATACTCACGCAAGATGGTACAATAAATGCAGAAATAGGAAAGAGAATCCAACAAGCTAATGGGTTTTACCAATGGGTGAGAGGTTGAGTATGGGACCAGAAAGTTCTATTCTCCATGTATTACACACCAATTTTGACATATGCAGCAGGTACTTGGACCACAACAAAATGCGATGAAAGCCGAATCCAAGCAGCCGAGTTGAAGTTTCTTAGAGGAATAATTGGGAAGACACGGAGGGATAAAATCAGAAATGTGGACATTAGGGAGAGAACTGGGTTCCCAAAACTGCAAGACGAGATAGAGACCAGTAAACTGAAGTGGTGCGGACATATGATGAGAATGGAAGAATATAGAGTACCAAAAAGAATATTTATGGAGAAAATACCAGGAAGAAGACCACGAGGAAGGCCCAGGAAGAGGTGGATAGATACGGTGAAGGAAAGCATAGAGAAAAGAGGAGTAAAAGAAAAAGAAGTATAAGAAGGAAATGAATGGTGGAGGGATAGACAACTGTGTAGGTACTTGATTCGCAACCCGACCCAGGGAACTGGAAACGGGATATGCAGAAGAAGGCAGAATTATTTTTAAGAATATAAAATTTAGAATAAAACAATCTTTCTTGTGTGGCAGCTTCGGTGGCGTAGTTGGTAGCACGCTGAGATTCTATGCCCAAGATTGCGGGTTCAAATCCGGCCGAAGTCGTCGGATTTTTTAAGAGCGTTAAAAATCCCTCAGTATGCCTTCCTTCGGAGGGGAAGTAAAGCCGGCAGTCCCATGTCATGGCATGTTAAAGAACCTTCCACTAATTACACCTGTGTGAAGCTAAATTGTATAGGTTAAGAAAATAAACAACGCTCTTAGGTTCCTACGTTCGTTGCCAAGAGCCGACAGCGGTGGCGTCTGGTAGCTTCTGAACTAGTAGTCGTTGATGGTGGTGTTTGGCAGCAAAAGTAGGAACTATTTGAAAAATTCAAAAGTCTGCAGTCCTTACATGAATTAAAAAACAGATAACACACACTAATACAGTCATCACAATTAACACCGGTTATCAGACAGATTATACACACACCCAAAGTACATGGGGCTACATGACCACGTTGTCGCAGCCCCTAAACTTAAGAACCAACCATTCTTTCTTGAGATTAGTGTTCAATTTTAAACTTTACCATGCTTTACTCCTTCGACACCTGTTGGTTCAGCCACACAAAATAGGCTACTTATATTTTTATCAGTTTTCTTAGTAATGTGTATGTTACAGGAAAAGTCGATTCTCCAGTAAGAGTTGACTCTCCCTAGGTAAAGTCGACTCTTACTGATCTTTTTAGTAAAAGTTGATTAAAAGCAGTATGTGTTCAATTTCGATCAACATTTACTAGTTAGAGTTGACTATACCTAGGGAAAGTATACTCTCACTGTCTCGAGATAGTAACAGTTGACTATTTGCAAGGAAATGGTACTAGCTAATAAAAAACGAGTAGGGAGGCAAAACCAATACATTAAGAGAGAGAAATGTTTAAGAGAAACTAATAAAAATAATAAACTGTTATAATACTGTACATAAAGAGGTAGAAATATTTATCATTTATTACGGCAAGGTAAAGATTTGTGACACTTTGAGTTGCAAAGTACACTTTTCTTCTTACACATGCACTTCATGGATTTGCATTTAGTGTTGCAAGGACATTTGAAAAACCCTTGTCCACATCCAAGTGATTGTGAAGTTGCAACAGTCCTCACAGCTATTGTTTTATCCATAGGAACTTCATTTTCTTGGTTAATGTTCGTAGGACATTAAATTTACTGAATTAAGACCTGAAAAAATGTAATCATTGACATCTGAGCAATTTAATACTATGGGCAGCGAGAGAGAGAGAGATATCTTTAGCTTTGAAAACTTTCATTGCGAAAAGCTGCTTTAGAATTCCATTTCTCGTTCCAATTCGATAAAAGCCATCATCGACAACCTCCAGTACCACGCCAAGGATAGATCGAGCATCTCCTCTACCACGGTCAACATCAGGGGCAGGAATTCGAACTGATGTTCCTTTTTCTACTGGCGGATGAATGTGATCTGGTATTTTTTTCATGCGTTTAGCTTGTTGTTCTAGACAGTAGAAAGCTTCATTTCTCTGTATCTTGATGTCCTCAGTAGATTTGTCCAGGTCAGTGAGGAGATAATCACTATCATCTAAGAGCTTTTCACCACTTGATACATTTCCATTCCCGTTACTTCCAATTTAGTTTTCTTGTTGTTGCTGAATTTGATCAATTGCGCATTGAAGATCCTCTTCTGTTTCTAAATTTGCCAGTTAGAATTTGCCAGTTGCCAGTTGGTTGTTTTGAACTAGATAAGACGTGTCTCGGGGGGCAACCGAACATTGCCTCAAACGGGGATCGTTTTATCCCACTATGCAATGCACTGTTTTTCACAAGTTGAATAAACTTGAAGCCTTCACTCCATTTTGATGTGTTGTGGTCTAGCATCCAGGTGGTTATCATATTCTCTATGTCCTGGTTGGTTCTTTGGACGCTACCTTGACTCTGACTATGTCGTGGTTTGTCGTGCACCATTTTGAAGTTCGCCCATGTATTAACCAGACTGTCAATAATTTTATTAACAAATTCTCTCGCATTGTCTGGTTGTAAAATACAAATAGCGCCTAACAAAGTAAAAACATCAACGATATTATTACACACTTCGTCTGCAGTCTTTGATTTCAGTGGTCTTAGCACAACAAACTTTGTTAAATGGTCCTGGTACACCATTATAAATTTGAAGTCTTCATCAGGTTGCGACTGAAAGTCAATCAAGTCCACTTGACATCGTGAATTCATTTCCTTGAATAACAAAAGCTTTACAACCAGTCCCTTCATCTTATGTTTCAATTTTTGATCTCAAGGTTCGCACAAGCTTAAAAATAGTAAAATGTCCTTTGTAATAACATTTTGAAATTTCCCTTTCAATTGCTGAATCATACGATCTCTTCCTCCGTGTCCAGTGGATATGTGCGCTTCATTAAGAACTGCAAACAACTCTACATCAAAAACATAATACCTTATGCTGTCTTGGTCTGTGACAGGGTGTATTAGTTTTGAAATACCATTTACTTCAATAATGCCATATCGTCTTAAAAACCTGATATCGTTACTTTCTTATTTAATTGCAGTTTTTAGATTTTTCAATTTTTGAATGCAGCTATCATATTTTAATTTGGTCAATGTCAGTGAATTTACCTTGGAAGTCGAGCGTTCCTGCTGCAGTTTTTCACGAAACAGTTCTGCCGTGGTGTCTGACATAATTATTACACACTTGAACTAATTATATATATATTTATTTAGTCAATTTACCCTCTAGGTCGGTGGTTCCCACGGACTCAGCGAGGGAACTCACCACTACCGCCTCTATGGGCAGTGTCCTGGAGCTGGGAACATCTGGTCGGGAGGGATACAACTGGGGAGGTGTGATCAGCACTTCGCCCAGGCGGCCTCACCTGCAAAGCGAACAGGGGCCTCATGAGGGATGGGAAGGGACGGAAGATTGGGATGGATAGGCTAGGAAGAGGGAAGGAGGTGGCCGTGGCCTTACAGTAGGTACCATCCCGGCATTTTCCAGAAGACTAAGTGGGAAACCACGGAAAACCACTTCGAGGATGACTGAGATGGGAATCGAACGCCCCTCTACTCATTTGGACCAGCCGAGGCTGAGTAGACCCCGTTCCAGTCCTCAAACCACTTTTCAAATTTCGTGGCAGAGCCGGGAATCGATCCCAGGACCTCCGGGGCGGCAATTGACCATGCTGACCGCTACGCTACGGAGGCGACCTTAAACTAATTATTTAAACGTAAATGAATCTTTTGTCACTATTGCACAACAATAAAGAGCCGAGTAATGACTAATGGCAACTGCCTGGTGTTTGATGGGGTAATAAAAATAAAGAAATGTTCAAATCAATAACGGTCGGTCCAATAATGGAAGTACGAGTCCAAACAATGCCAATATTTTAATAATCATAACAAAGGTTTGGCGCGCACGGTTACATTTTCAGAGCAGCATCTGCGAATCAACTTTTACTAAACCACAGCAGGCATAGTTAACTCTCCCTAGGAAAAGTTGATCTGTGTGTTTTCAATCAACTGTTACTGATACTTTCAGTAAGAGTTGACTCTGCCTAGGGAGAGTCAACTCTTACTAAGAATCGACTTTCCCTGTAACATGTATACTTTTCTGGTTCAATCATAATTGTAAGAAGCCAGGCAGACAAACCTTCAACCAGGACATCTACCAGGCAGGATAAATTTAAAAAATAAATCTTTGAAGAACATTAATGGTTATATTAAAGTTGTATCATTTTTCACAGTTAAACTCTTATCTGTAATGGATATATATAAAAACTACCGAGTTTGTACTCAAAGAGTATTTCAAAGTGTCGTAGTGTAGAAAAGAAGGGAGGAAAACCCGAAGATGTACTAAAATCAGGAGAGGAGTGGTGGAGAGACAGGCAACGCTGGAGGTCCTTAATTCACAACCCGACCCAGGAAGCTGGAAACGGGAAATGAAGATGATGATGTAACATAACTCTTAGCATGGTAAAGTTGCATATTGAAAACTGATCATCAGAAAGAATGTTTTATTCCAAATTTTATAATTTTCTAAATAATTCTATATGTTCTTTAAATCAGGTTCTAACGAGACTTTTTCACATGATCTAATGTAATATCCAGGAGATATTAAGTATGGTCCGAAAGGCATAAACTTAAAAACATTAACTAAAACACTATAACTTCTCGCAATAT
This sequence comes from Meconema thalassinum, assembly GCA_946902985.2. Taxonomy (NCBI): domain Eukaryota; kingdom Metazoa; phylum Arthropoda; class Insecta; order Orthoptera; family Tettigoniidae; genus Meconema; species Meconema thalassinum. The sequence continues at coordinate 39,611,759 of OX336391.1, read as the reverse complement.
CGGCAAAACTTGCATGTATTAAAAGTAACTCTTCAACACTGATGCTCTCAAAATTAACGCAGTTTCCTGCATGGGTAAATGTGCACTCATCCTTTCAAGAAATGAGTGATTAAATGTACAGGTAAAATTTGAAAGCATAGTTTGCAATTATTCTAGATAACCTTGTTCTACTGTAACGTGTTTTTCGAGGGGTTTTTATGCAACTGGCATAAGTCAGTAGGGAGCCATTCTATATTTATTTACGCGGCAAATTGTTCAGCCAAGAGAATTTTTCATGTTAATTTATTACTATTATTAATTTATTATAATTATTATTAAGATATTTTCGGAGCATTTTATAAAAATTATAAGCATACAGATAGGTTTTCTATGTCTTAGAAAACGCTATCAAGCAAATTATTACGAACGACAATATCATAGGAAATTATGTGATTACGGAATTCAACAGAGTTTCGTCAGTTAGGGTATATTATGAGAGACATGAGTCACTGGAAATTCAAATACAAGCTTAATCTTTTCGGGAAGCATGACGCAAGCTTGGGTCGCATCGTCAAGAAAAGGCGAATTGTTGGAACGGAATACGACTTCCCCTTACCGCCGAGTGTAATGAGGCAGAGGAGGGGAGTATAGCGCGTGGGGTGCAGCCATTCAGTGGAGACGACGTAAGCTGGAAGACGGCTCCGGAGTGGGGAGCCAACGTGTGCATATATCGTTCGACGCGCCGTGGAACGAGAAGAATCTGTGTAGAACTTGCCGAGTACGGTTGCAAGTGCGTGTCGCTCCGATGTTCAGTGGAGTTAGCGACTATCTTTGTGAAACTTAACCGTGGTGGTTGTACGGTTTGGGTCCGACGTACGGACCATAGAATTATCTAATCTACCAGAATATCATCAAATAACGAAGAACCCGACCAGCGGTTGGAAACTGCTCAAGATGATGATGATGAACGAAGAAGATGGCGACGTCCAGGAGACTGTGGGAAGCACACAGCATCATCCAGTACGAGGGAAATGCTTTAGCAATTTCCAGTGGTAAGCGCAAATGACGCAGAAATACGCAATCTCTCATTTTTCTTTGTTTTACATTTCATATTTCAGTAACTTCATAGCTTGGAAATAAGAGTAAAATCAATTTATCAGACTCCGTTTTCACGTAATTTTCTATCGGTAATATTAAAATCGCAACGCTCCAATTTAAATTTTATACGTATTATTATTAATTTTGCTATACTTGTTTTATATAATAAATTCATTTCTTTTACAATGCAATCTTTGCTTTCAGTAGGTAGCATTAGATATAGACCAATTCCTTCTCCTGATACAATTGTTTGTTGGGTTAATGATCAAATCATACCACGATCTGAGTGAATAGAGTCTTGAATGTGTTCTGCCAGAGCTAGACGTTGTTAAATACAAATTTAGATTTCAACATTGCGTTGAGGTCTTGGCGCCCATTAAAACAACATAGCTTAGGCAAAGGTAAACAGTTACATTTCTCACCCAACAGTTAGGGGCTAGCAGAACGTTTCATTTGTCGCCGACAACTTGGGGCTGAAAACCTAATAACATTTGTGGAAGGAGAAGGGTATATATTTCTGTGCCTGTATTTTGGGGGTTATTTGTATCAGTGTATATCATTATGGGGGATGAGAAAGAAAGACAGATGAGGTTACGTAGTGGTCATCAACGGGAGAGTGATGATACGAGCAGTATGTCGAGTGATGTTAGTACCGGGGTAGCGGAGGTAAATCCCGATACTGAAACAGGGAGTGTAGGCGGCCAACCAGAATTAAAGACTTTACTTCTCGAGTTCATGTATCAGAACAAAGTTAGTAGTGATGCCTTAAATGCAAAGTTAGAACAGAATAATGCAAAACTGGAACAAAACAACGCTAAATTAGAACAAAACAGTAGGGAAAATAAAGAAAGTACAGATGCCTTAAATGCTAAATTAGAACAAAACAGTAGGGAAAATAGAGAGAGTAATGAAACTTTAAACGCCAGATTAGAACAAAGATGACATGACAAGATGGCTGCCGCGTATGTAGACAAAGTATACCGCTCTCTTAAAGATATCGAAAATGTAGACGAGGACAGTTCCGTAATTAACGCCAGTGATAAAATATCGTGTAGGAAGACACCTAGTATGTGTGACATTGATAGTAAACCACCAGAGGTACATTTAGGTGTAGGTGTAAATACGAGTGATATACTGTGCACGCTGTGTGGCAAGGCATCGAGTGAGAGTGTGAAATCTCTACATTAATCGACATTTTGAATAGGGACCTTAAGCACACCCAAGAAGAACTATCTAAATTAAAAGCCGAAAACAGTGTACTCAGACATAACGTAAACGACCGCAACAATCCCTCGTCATCGCCGGACTCGTGGAATGTGGTGGTGGCAAATCGCGGACGCCAATGTAGGCCTAAACCACGTGTGCGGGAAACAGCCAAGCTGTTCCCACAAAAAATATGTACGATGTTCTTGCTGAAACTGAATCCGTCTCAGAAGAAACACCACATACAAGGGCATCAACAAACTGTAAGCCGGAAAAAGTGCGGAAGTTAGCCACGTACATAACCTCAAAAAGGAAAGTACTCCTCCTCAGTGACAGTCATGGGAAAGGATGTTCAGAAGAGCTCAATTTAAAAGTATCAAGGGACTTTGCGGTAAGTAGCGTCACCAAACCAGGCGCTAGAGTTAAAAATGTTCTGGAAAATTGTGTTGAAATGTGCAGAAACCTTACTCATGAAGATTATGTTGTTTTGTGGGGGGGTACGAACGATGTAGCGAAAAACGAAGCGAATGATGCAATACAAACCTACAAAGATAAGCTCCCACTACTTTCAGGTACAAACGTTATACTCTTAGGCATCCCACACAGACATGATCTAATGGAAGAATCGTGTGTCAACAAGGAGGTAAAGAGGACGAACAAAAAGCTTAGAGCACTATCCAGACTATATCAGCATGTTCACTTTCTTGATATTGATGTACCAAGAGAACTGTTTACCCGACATGGTCTTCACTTAAACACCAAAGGAAAGCAACAGATCTGTTCACAAGTAGCGGAGGAAATCAACAAAACGTTCCACTCCCACGGACCAGTCATCCCACTACCTCATACTGCAAGTCCGACTACTGTAGAATCAGTGAATTCACTCGGTGGCGAGAGTTTTTTAGAACAGAGGTAAGTGCTCCTGCAAGAACTATAATCCCCAAGCTTAACAACAGTACAAATGCACAGAGTTCCTCAATCAGAATATTTCACCAAAATGTACAGTCACTTAATAATAAACTAGTTCATATCGATATGCTTCTACAAACATCACTCAAAGATATCCACATCCTGTGCTTGTCTGAACACTGGATGAAACCTGAACAAATCAATCATGCTGCCATACCAGGGTTTACTTTAGCTAGCTACTACTGTAGATCAACATCAGAGCATGGAGGTGTATGTATCTATATCAAAGGAAACATAGAATTTAAACCTATACCAATTCCCGATGACTTATGCATAGATAAACATTTTGAGGCAACAGCTATTTCTATCCCAAAAGAAAATTTAATTCTCATCTGTATATATCGTTCACCAGGAAATAGTGCAAAGTTATTTCTGAATAAACTAGAAGTGATAATAAATAAAATAAATAAATTTAATAAAAAAATAGTTCTTTGTGGAGATTTCAATATTAACTTTTTAGAGGAAAGTACGGAGAGAAGGGAATTGCTGAATTTGTTAAGCTCCCATCATCTAATTCACACAGTAACAGTACCCACAAGAATAACAAAAACTAGTGCAACCACACTTGACCAGATAATAATTAATGACAATGTGAACTGCAACTCTCTCGAAGTAATCAACACAGGTTTCAGTGACCACCGAGCTCAAATAATAACTCTAAATATTTCAAACCCAGTTTACAATGCTCAGTTTGATAAATGTCGAAGCTTTAGTCAGCACAATATAAACTATTTCAACAACTTGTTAAAAGGAGAAACTTGGGAAGGTGTGTACAAGTCAATAGATACAAACAAAAAATTCCAGGAATTCATTAATATTTTCCTGTATTATTTTGATATTGCATTTCCTTTGAAGAGTATCAGACTGAAAGTTTCTTCTCCATCAAAACAATGGCTTACTCTTGGAATAATTACTTCATGCAAAAGAAAGCGTTTCCTCCACGATTTTCAAAGTACGCACGAAACCTCCAATGAATTTAACATGTATTTCAAGACCTATAAGACCATACTTAACAAAGTTATAAAATTAGCAAAGAGAATGTCAAATGATAATTATATCCTGGAATCTAAAAATAAAACTAAGGCTATGTGGAATATCATAAAAAATGAAACCAGGCAAACAAAACCGGCAGTAAATAACATAACGTTATCAGAAGACTCCAAGAAGATCAATGACCCACAAAATGTCTCAAGAATTTTTAATGAGCATTTTGCTACCATAGCTGAAAAACTACTAAATGTAAACAATATACAAGCAATAAAATCAACACTCGCGAATATAACATTTAATGGAAAATCAATGTTTGTTGAAAATGTTACAGAAGCAGAAATCCTCAATATTGTAAAGAACCTACAGAATAAACATTGCTCAGGAGTTGATAACATTCCTGATATACTAATTAAAAAATGTATCCAAAATATAATTACCCCCTTAACACACCTCTGTAACCAATCTCTCATGTCAGGAATATTTCCAGATATCTTTAAAATTGCAAAAGTAATTCCATTATTTAAAGGGGGAGATAGAGAAAACGTAACCAATTATAGACCTATTTCTTTATTGTCGATATTTTCAAAAATTTTAGAGAAGATAATGTACAACCGTCTAATTAGCTTCATAAACAAATATAAATTGTTAACTGACTCTCAACATGGCTTTAGAGAAGGAAAATCAACAATGTCCGCAATTTATGAATTTTTAAATCCTGCTTTTGAGTCACTTGATGAAAGGAAGAGTGTATGTGGCCTGTTTTTGGACCTGTCTAAAGCTTTTGATGTGATAAATCATCAGATACTAATTGATAAACTCCATCAATATGGTATCAGGGGTATCGCTAGTAAGGGGTTTCAGTCATATTTAAATAATCGCCAACAGATCGTCGAACAAAAAAGTTTAGAAAATACCACAAACATATTTAAATATTACCACTCAGATCCTATGTTTTTGAAGTATGGCATTCCGCAGGGGTCCGTTCTAGGGCCACTACTTTTTCTCCTTTACGTAAATGACTTGCCATCTCAGATACCTGCATTTAAAACTGTACTATTCGCAGATGATACAAGTGTTTTGATGAGGGGTGAAAATGACACTGAACTTCAAAAATCAGTAGAGGAAGTAACAGGTCAGCTGTCCTTATGGTTCAACAATAATGGATTCCTTATCAACACTAGTAAAACAGTGGCTCTTAACTTTCACACAGCTCAGAATAAAAGTATTAATTCTCCCTCCATAATCTTAAATGACCTTAAAATTGGTAACGCCTCTTCTACTAAATTCTTAGGCCTTTGGTTGCAGGATGACCTAAAATGGAACTCGCATACCACTAAACTTGCCAAGAAACTAAGCTCAAGTTGTTATGCATTGAGAGTATTAAGACAATCGACTAGCTGGAGAACTGTTCTTAGTACTTATTTTGCTTATTGCTATTCGCTTATGAAATATGGAATCATATTTTGGGGAAATTCACCTGCTGCTCACCAAATCTTTATTATCCAGAAAAGAATAATTAGAACAATGAAAGGAACTACTAGATTGCATACATGTAAGCCTCTGTTTAAACAACTGAAAATTTTACCTTTGCCATGTATTTACATCTTTGAACTTCTATTATTTGTCAAACAAAGCTTAGGAAATGAGGATATCTTTGAGATGAATTCAAATATACATAACTACCAGACAGACAAAAGAACAATCTTCATGTACATGCTGCAAATACAACACTATGTAAAAATGGTGTATTCCATGCAGCTATAACGCTGTATAATCATTTGCCAAATAATATTAAAAGTACAGCAAATTACATAAAGTTCAAAATAAAAACTAAAGAGTTCTTGCTGGAGCACTGCTTCTACTCAGTTAAAGAGTTTTTAGAATATCAATAGTTATGTTTATGTATTCATAGGACTAAATGATGTAAGGTTATCCTTGTGTAGGCCCATATTATTATTGTGATTGTAAATTAGTATTAGTATAATTTGTGAATTGACGTGTCCTATATCATTGTACAATGTACATTATATGATTGAATGGATGAATAAAAAATACAAATACAAATACAAACAGTAAGGAAAATAGAGAGAGTAATGAAACTTTAAACGCCAGATTAGAACAAAATAGTAAGGAAAATAGAGAGAGTACTGAAACTTTAAATGCTAAATTAGAACAAAACAGTAGGGAAATGAGTGACAAATTCGAACTGATTAGAGGTGAGATCAGGGGGGTGATGGAAGAAAAGGCTAAAGAGATTATTGCAGATGTAGACAGAAAATTAGGAAAAGTACAGGAGGAGTTGGAAATTAGAATCAGTACACAGGCTGAAAATTTAAAAGAACTAGTGCAACTGGAAACACAGCAGGCCAAAAAGCAATTGGGGGGAGAAATTGACAAAATTCAGGTAGCAACTAAAGAGGTTAAGGAACAGCTGGGGGGTAGAATTGAGAAAGTCCACTCACAAATAGTTGCAGAAGTAAATGATTTAAGAGAGAGTAATAGAGAGAGCATTAGCAAGATTGAGGAGAAACAAGCAAAGCTATATGATAAAGTAGAAGAATCAGAAGGAAACAAATTAACAGTAAACAGTATTGAGAGGAAGGCTGAGGAGAAAATCGCAGAATTAGAGTTAAAATTAAAAGCTAGGATCAGGCAAGAAAATAGTCAGAATAGGCCAGTTTTTGTGAATAGCACACACAGGGAGGTAGAACTGGGAAAGTTCAGCAATCGACAGGGGTGCCCAATGGAGTTCATGAACACTATAGAAAATAAATTCGGGGAGAGGTTGGAAAATGGTAGTATTGAGTGGTGCCAGGTAGTTGAAATTTTAGAACAAGTGTTTGTGGGGGAAACGAGGAATTGGTTTGCTGTCTACAGAGACAAGTTTACTGATATTAATGATTTTAAAATGAAATTCTGTGAAAAGTTCTGGAATGAGGTTATTCAGTCGCAGCATCGTGAGGGAGTAGTGTGTGGTAAATATAACCCTAAAGGAAGCTCCACCATGACTGAATACTTTTTAGGGCAGGTATTAGTGTGTAAATATCTGGATGGGTTGAAGGAGGAAAGTGATGTGGTAAGGTTGCTACTTAGGCACTTTCCCTATAGGATCAAGGAGGCTGCTTGTATCCAGAATGTAAAGACAATATCACAAGTAGAAAATTTGTTAAGCACATTTGATGCACTAGGGAGAGGGGGTTATGAGAACAATTTCAATCGGAACCAGGGTAATAATAATAATAGACCTAATGAAGCCAGGCATCAGGAAGTTCAAGGGAACGGTGGCGAAGGGGCCAACGCTCAAAATAGAAATAATAATAATCAGCTAAATCAGAACAGAGGAAATGGCTATGGTAATCAGTATCAAGGGAGGAACAATGATTTCAGGGGAAATCAAGGGAGGAACAATGATTACAGGGGAAATCAAGGGAGAAACAATGATTTCAGGGGAAATCAAGGGAGAAATTATAATGACAATAATTACAACCAGAATAGGGGTCAAGGAAGAGGACAGCCTAGTGGTAGTAATATACAGCCAAACAATGACAACACAGCCCAGAACAACCAGACCAGTTTAGTAGTTAGTAGTACTACGGCCAGCTGTAGCGGTTCTTTAAACGCGAACCAGGCTGCGAAGTAAGGTCAGAATCTCAGTCTGTAGCATGCCCTGTCCATACAATTATACAGGAACCCTATGACCTAAATGTAAGAAATGAATTATTACATGAACTAAATGATGAAGGTATTATTCAGGAAGTGGTTAGTAAGAGCCCCATAGTTAAATTTAACGTGTCCGAGGCTTACACAGATGTTTTAATTGATAGTGATTGTATGAAGAGTTGCATAAGTAGTGCATTTTATGATAAAATGAAAGGAACTGGAGTAAATTTTGAGGAGATGCCAATTAAAAGCACTTTTGTTATCACAGCTGTTGGGAAGAGGTCTAAAGTAATTTCTAAGCAAGTTTTAGTAGACATTAAAATTAATAATCATGTAGAAAAGCAGATTTGTCTTGTAATTCCAAATTTAGTATTCAGTGTTATCTTGGGTTCAGAGTGGCTAAGTAGAGTGTCTGGTAACTTATGTTATGATGTAGGGAGTTTGAAATTTAAATTGGGTGATTCTGAAGTAGAAGTAGCGTTCAATGACCATATTCAGAGAAGTAGTGTTGTAGGTGTGATTTGTACTTTAAATGAGATATCGCCAGCCGTAGAGCGGGATTCTCCATGTTTTGTGGGCAGTGTGATTACGAACGGTAGCCTAGAGGACTCGTTACGTGATGCTGCATTTCAGGGAAATATAGAGGAAGAACAGTGTGTTCGGCTCTATGATGTGTTATTGTGTAATAGGAGAGTTTTTGAGGATCGCATTGGTATGGCCAATTGCTATACACATTCATTGAACGTTATTGATAGGTCAGTATTCACAGGACATAGATATCCTGTACCTTTCGCTTATCAGAGTGCAGTTGAGGCACAAATTAACCAGATGCTTGAAGATGGGATTATTGAGCACTCTAACAGTCCATATGTTAATTCTTTGATCACGGTACCCAAGACCGACGGCACAGTTCGTATTTGTTTAGACGCTCGTTTGGTTAACAGTAGAATTAGTTCAGATCAGCTGAAATCTATGTCAATAGAGGAATTAATGCAAACATTTGAGGGGCACTTGTGTAGATTTGAGTTCCAGTTTTTGGCAAGTGCCACTTATGTACGAAGATAGACCATTTACAGCTTTTAGTCATAAATATAACCTTTATCAATTTTGTAGAACACCTTATGGGTTAAAGAGTAGTTCAGCAGCTTTAATTAGGGCTTTAAACATCGCATTAGGGGATGACACAGGAGAATTTGTAACCATTTACATAGATGATATGGTAATTAGTTCACGCAGTTTTGAGGAGCATCTACGTCATTTAGATATAGTTTTTCAGAAGTTAGATCAGGCAGGGTTCACTTTGAAGCTGTCTAAGTCGTCATTCTGTCAGTCAGAAGTGACATTTTTAGGTCATAGAGTGTCGAGTAGAGGTGTGACACCAGAGGAAAGTAGGGTTAGCATGTGTGGACAGTAGCAACAGGGCATCGTTACAGACACTGAGAAATATGCTAGGTAGAGCAACGTGATGACGTTCATTTAAAGGGAGCCACTGGCAAGGTTGGAAGCAGGTGACGCAGTAACATTTATAGTTTCCAAACGTATTGGGAAAACAGCATATGTGCTGGAGAATAGTGAGGGAAACAGATTATACGGAACGTATAATATACATAGTCTACGAAAATATGTGTCATAAAGTGAGTGTGTTTAGCTGGCGAGCCAGCCTATCAAATGAGTAAGTGTGGTATTTGGTGCGTGGGAGGAGTTGGTCTTCCAGGCAGGCGTATCAGAAGTCACACAGGGGGGTAGTATGTAAGTAAATGAGAGTTTTTAAGATACAGGGAAATATGACGGGATTGTCGGATGCTCTTGAGCACTAAAATGTCTCGATACACCAAGGCCAGAATTTGGTAGCGCTGGTGAATTCCCATTTGCCTCCAAGAGATGGGTGAGCGCTTGTACATGGTATTTTTGCTTAAGGCGTCCACGAGGCAAAAGATGGGCCATCAGAATGCGAGACAGTCCTTCATGAAACTCATACATATCAGCACACGTGATTTCTGTTTACGGCCTCGCCATGTAAGATTTGTAAGTGTGTAATTTAAGGTAATTTGTACAAAGGTATTATTTGTGTGAGGAGAACTGGTCTGTGTTGAGAACTAGTACTAAGTAGAATATGGTCTACGGGAACTTAACAAGACAGGGCGATTACGGCACAGAAATATTTGGTGTTATATGTAATGCGCATTTACTGTTTTTTTTTCAGAAGTCAATATTAATTTAATCTACTTTAAAGAGAGATTAAGTATTATGGTCACGAGGCGCTGCCACAATAGTGTGATCGTGTGGTCAGTGATAAGTGGAATTAAATGTCACCATAAGGAGGGGACCTCCAGTGAAATTAGGAAGTTCTATGGTGATATAAATATATCAGAACACCTTCAATGCGTGTGATATGACATAAATACATAGTGCTCACACATTAATTATGTCTATTTCTCCAACATAGAGAAATTTGAGAGGCGGAAATATCCGTGGAACACTATTCTATATGTAAAACATTGGACTGGTTGCAAAGTGCAATCCATAGTGACAACAAACTTTGACGCAAAGTGCGTGAAGAAAAATTATGAGTGTATATATCTGTAATTTAGGGTGATTTCATTTATGTAATATGTATTTTGGATGGGGTTTATTAACGTGTCTGGGATAATCGGATAATGGACCGTTGTCACGGTAAATCATCCGATGATCCGAGGCGAATATGTAACGTGTTTTTCGAGGGGTTTTTATGCAACTGGCATAAGTCAGTAGGGAGCCATTCTATATTTATTTACGCGGCAAATTGTTCAGCCAAGAGATTTTTTCATTTTAATTTATTATTATTATTAATTTATTATAATTATTATTAAGATATTTTCGGAGCATTTTATAAAAATTATAAGCATACAGATAGGTTTTCTATGTCTTAGAAAACTCTACCAAGCAAATTATTACGAACGAATAGACCAATTTTTGCGATTTTCACTTTATGTAATTTCTAATATCGATAGGTCGAAATGCGTCTACTGCCACAAGGGCGAACGTCTAGTATCGAAAATAACGGCGGGAAAATAAATTTGTTTAGAAGTTACAACGGCGAATGTGATAAATGTTTGTCGCCAAAAGGGCGAATCTCACATCCAGAAAGGCGAACGTGAAAAGTGCTTACTACCAGAAGGGCGAATGTCCATGGAATTCTATTGAAATAAGAGTTTAACATTGTTTTCATTCTTACCGCGCATGCATTCTTGCACACAGGAAACCTTATCTGCATTGTTGACGAGTGCGAAACTGCAATAGCTTGTGTTGACATTTCCTCTCGATGATAATTTAAGGTATGTGCATGCTTCTTAATAATTAAAAACTAAATATTAACATAAAATTGGTAAAATATAATTAATTATAACGATAGAACTAGTTTTCATGGTTATGCCAGTTTGTTCCGTAACAAAACCCACGATAAGCACAGTAATTGGAATACCTTCCTACGTATGCTTTGATAAACATAGCTAACTGAAGTTGTAGACCGTAGACATCATGGCAATGCCTCACAATGATAGTTAAAGTGTAGGTATAAAAACAGCTTTGTGGCTAATCAAAGATGAGTGTTTACTTAGGGTATTTCTTTATTTCAGAAACATTTCAGCATGTCGTTATTCAGAGGGAGAAAGTTGGTGGAGCTAGCACTGAGAGATACAAGTAATGAGCGGGAGAATGCAGAGCACGTTGAAATGAACTGTGAACAGGAGATAAGCCAAAGTCACGTTGGAAATACTACCGGTACTTCTGATCTACAGAGTGTTTCAGTGGACCAAGATACAAGAACTGAAAATAATGTAATTACGAATTTCGACTATGTGTTTGAGCGTGAATTGGTGCCTGTGTTGGGAAGTGATGAGATGTGCCCTAATAATGGTACAACAGTGATTCATGAGAGCGATTTTCGAGAAGCTGATGATTTGACTACTGAAAGGGCAAGCAATGAAACTCACATTAATTGTCCCCATCTGGAAGACAAAGGCCAGGATTCATTCGTACCTTACAGTGGTTCAAATAATGAACACCCGACAATAGATCTCCAACTACCTGCAGTGAGTGACCAAGATTCAGATGGAACATCACACTTAACCACGAGTCGTGAGTTTCTAATTGTAGGGCAAAGTGGGAAGAGAAAGAAAAAATCACTCCCAAAAAAAGAATTGCAGAAGAAGAATCATCTGCATGGTCTGGAATATCTGTCATCCAGGGGCAAGAAAGTGTCAAAAAAATGTGTGTTAGGTAATAATCCATGTGTCGGTAAAAGTTGCAGTAACGAATGCAGCAAATTTAAAGAAGACAGAGAGAGAATTTGTAATAACTATTGGAAGCTTTCATCCGGATTAGATTAAAAAAAACTTTATTTTAAGTAATGTAAAGTTAGTACCAATGAAAAGACGAAGAGTTGAAGAAACCAAGAGTAGGAAATCAAACACTAAGCACTACCTTTTGCCACTTAATGGAGAGCGTGTGCGTGTATGTTTAAGATTTTTTCTAAAGACCCTTGCTATATCCGAGAAACTTGTTAGGTACACTGTCGAAAATTCAACAGATTTAATTGTTGCTAAGCCAGATATGCGAGGTCGCCATGAGCCACATAACAAAAGCAAGAATAGCAGTGTAAAAGAGGTAAAGGAATTCATTATGCGGTTGCCAGCGGTACCTTCACATTATTGCAGGAAGAGTACAACACGAAAGTACCTGCCAGCTGAAATGAAAAATATTTCGAATGTATACAAACGGTATAAACAGCAAGCAACTGATTCCGTGAGTATCCAAGTGTTTAAGAAGATATTCAACACATCCTTCAATATCGGCTTTCACACCCGAAAGAAAGACAAATGTTCCACTTGTGAAAAGTATAACAATATGCCAGAAGGAAGCGTAACTGTGGAACGAAGATCAGAGTTGGATATCCACCTTAAAGAAAAGCAACATGTGGAAGAGATATTCCTAAAGGATCAGAAGATACATCGAGAAGACCCCAGTGTCCTTACAACGTCATTTGACCTACAAAAGGTACTCAATACACCCATGGGAGATAGCATGTTGTTGTATTACAGTAGGAAGTATGCTGTATACAATTTGTGTTTCTATGAGAGTTCGACTAGAAATGGCTTTTCTTATGTCTGGGGAGAATGTGATGGAAAACGAGGAACTAACAAAGTTTGCACCATTCTTCAAAAGTACATAAAACATGTTGATGAAAGAAATGAAATCACTACGTTAAATTCATATTGCGATTCTTGTCCGGGACAAAATAAGAACAAGCAGGTGATTAACACCCTCAGTCAAGTGTTGCAGGAATGCATAACAATACAGGTAATCAAAATAACGTATCTTGTTCCAGGCCACACGTACATGTCAGTAGATTCAATGCATGCCTCTATTGAAGCGGCGTGCCGCAACATTACAATCTGGGCTCCAAGTGAATGGCCAACAATAATTAGAAATTCCAGAACTAATCGTCGACCATACGTATGTCATGTTTTGAACCATAGTGAGTTTCAAGACTGGAAGAGCAATTCTTCTGGTAAGGATGTGATGTTTAATAAGAAGCGATTTCCCTTTAAAGGCATCCGTTCGGTCAAGTTCGTGAAGGGAGAAAATTGCCTGTACATTACCCGCACACTTGCTGACAACAGCGAGACAATTGCAGAAATATTGCCAGTGAAAAGGCAAAGATCTAAGAAAAAGCAGGAGATGCTCCAGCGGGCCTACGAGACAAGACTTCCTCTGCCTAGGAAGAAATTCGAGGACCTATAGAAGCTATGCTCAATGAACATTATCCCGCCAATTTACCATCAGGTATACCTACAGTTGCCGAAATCTGGAAATGTCCATGACACATTGGAGGAAACTGATGAAGAAGATGAATACCCAGAGGAACTTCAAATCTGTATCCTTACCATTATCATGCAGCCATTACATCACCTGTACATTTTTCTTAAAGTAATGCAATAAATTGAAGTTGATCATTGATTTGGGATTCAATATTTCTTACTCGTTTAGAATTTTCTCTCTGTTTGAAATATCCTCAAAACAGGTACCAATCTATCAAAATAAACGGAGAGCTAGTTAAAGCAGTTACAAACGGAAAGTTGAATATAACTTTCTGACACCGCCAAAAAGGCGAACGTAGGGGCGAATAAGATAGGTAAGGAGACTTTACTCCACCAAATGGGCGAATATGCCAAAAATTCTCGTTTTTTACGTGTGAGCGACAAACAAAAGGTTTCAGTGATGAATAATATTTAATAGAAGATGAGAAACATATTAGGCTTCTTAAATTTGCATGGAACATTAATACTAATTTACTAAAGACAATAGAAATCAGTTTTCTGTTAATACTGAAATTTTTTGTAAATGGCGCATTCGCCCTTCTGGCGAAATACGGTCGATATCATAGGAAATTATGTGATTACGGAATTTAACAGAGTTTCGTCAGTTAGGGTATATTATGAGAGACATGAGTCACTGGAAATTCAAATACAAGCTTAATCTTGTCGGGAAGCATGACGCAAGCTTGGGTCGCATCGTCAAGAAAAGGCGAATTGTTGGAACGGAATACGACTTCCCCTTACCGCCGAGTGTAATGAGGCAGAGGAGGGGAGTATAGCGCGTGGGGTGCAGCCATTCAGTGGAGACGACGTAAGCTGGAAGATGGCTCCGGAGTGGGGAGCCAACGTGTGCATATATCGTTCGACGCGCCGTGGAACAAGAAGAATCTGTGTAGAACTTGCCGAGTACGGTTGCAAGTGCGTGTCGCTCTGATGTTCAGTGGAGTTAGCGACTATCTTTGTGAAACTTAACCGTGGTGGTTGTACGGTTTGGGTCCGATGTACGGACCATAGAATTATCTATTCTACCAGAATATCATCAAATAACGAAGAAGATGGCGACGTCCAGGAGACTGTGGGAAGCACACAGCATCATCCAGTACGAGGGAAATGCTTTAGCAATTTCCAGTGGTAAGCGCAAATGACGCAGAAATACGCAATCTCTCATTTTTCTTTGTTTTACATTTCATATTTCAGTAACTTCATAGCTTGGAAATAAGAGTAAAATCAATTTATCAGACTCCGTTTTCACGTAATTTTCTATCGGTAATATTAAAATCGCAACGCTCCAATTTAAATTTTATACGTATTATTATTAATTTTGCTATACTTGTTTTATATAATAAATTCATTTCTTTTACAATGCAATCTTTGCTTTCAGTAGGTAGCATTAGATATAGACCAATTCCTTCTCCTGATACAATTGTTTGTTGGGTTAATGATCAAATCATACCACGATCTGAGTGAATAGAGTCTTGAATGTGTTCTGCCAGAGCTAGACGTTGTTAAATACAAATTTAGATTTCAACATTGCGTTGAGGTCTTGGCGCCCATTAAAACAACATAGCTTAGGCAAAGGTAAACAGTTACATTTCTCACCCAACAGTTAGGGGCTAGCAAAACGTTTCACTACCAAGAAAGTCCCTGTGTGTGATGAAAATTTCCCAATAATTCCCCGAGTTTTCCAGATTAGTTTAATATCTTTATCAATCCACCCCTTCTCTTTATTGTGGTTATGGACGAGGTAATGACACGAATAGCAGGAAAGATAGGAGAAGATAAGATGAAAGCAATGGTGTTTGCAGATGATCTCATGGTCTGGGGAAACAAGGAGGAGGAAATTCAGGAGCAACTGAAGGCTTGGGAAGAAACAGTGGGAGAGTACGGATGGAAGTTCAACATCAGTAAATGTGAGATCCTGTAAACAACCAGGAAAAAGGACAGACCAATGAGTGGGATAACACTTGGAGGTGGACAGCTGAAGAAGGTGGAAAGTCTCAAGTACTTGGGAAGTATAGTGGAGGAAAATGGGAGAAATGACAAAGAGATTACGGAACGTGGCAGACAAGCAGAAGCATTTCTGAGAAGCATTAGGAGCTTAGTGTGGAATAAAGATGTCCCATAAAAAAGCAAGGAAGTGTTATACAGAAGCTACTATATCCCGATACTGACCTATGCTTCAGAAACGTGGACAATGAAGAAAAGAGACATAAGCAGAATACAGGCAGGTGAAATGAAGTTCCTGCGAAGTAGGATCGGAGTAACAAGATGAGACAGGGTGAGGAATGAAAAGGTCAGGGAAATGGTGAAAGAGGAGCCCTTGCAAGGTAGGATTGAGACATCAAGACTGAGGTGGTATGGACACTTAAGAGAATGGATGAGAAGAAGATTCCCAAGAGGATACATGAGATGCAGATGCAGAAGAAACAACCAAGGGGAAGACCAAGAGATAGATGGCTGAAAGGAGTGGAGGAATGTGTCAAGAAGAGAGGCGAGGACTGGACCAGAGTGACAGCGGAGAGGTGGTGGGAAGAAAGGACTAAGTGGCGAGGCTTATGTTCCAAACAGACCCAGCCTGGGGCTGGAAACTGTACATGATGATGATGATGATGATGATGATGAATCCATCACATTCATCACATCATTCCTCTTTTTTTGTAATACATTGATAGTGAACTTTGCTGGCAATTTTGTCTGAAAGTAACTTATTCCACAACCGTTCATTATTCAATTTCACTGTTCCTGGCATACCATATGTTCTTTAAATCTGGTTCTGATGAAACTTTTAGTTTTTCACATAAAATATATGATTTTCTTTTAAAAGTCATTTGCAAAGTTATTCCAGGAAGCCTTTCAACCAACCACTCTTCTCAAAAGACCAATTGGATAGAGAAATAAAATTTACCTATCTCTAAGCAAGTCTTTCTGTGCTTCATCCTGCTGTGAACCATTTGCCTGAAACTGCATCTGCTGAGAGGAAACGTTAGGCATCAACATTTCCTTCAATTTGCGTTGTTTATTGATCTTCGACTTCCTACACTTATTACCTGTAAAAGAACGATGGTGTTACAATGAATAGCCAACTACAGGAACAAAGTACAATTAAACTGTATCCTTCCTAAGAGCAGCGATTGATAGTGCATGACTGGACGGAAGGCATTTGGATTAGAAAGAATATTAATGTAAAGCAAGTCCAGTTGGCTTTTAACTGGAGCAGTGTTAAATGTACATCACATCTCCACTCTATTAAGCAGATCAAATCATTTAAATCTGTTAAGACATGTTGGGGGGGGGGAGTGTGCATTTTATAGAGCAATGAAGTTCCCGATCATTGTACAATTGAACAGATTCATTTAGGGGCTAGGGATAAAGGGAAAATCAGTCCCCCATTGAAATTAAGAAAATTGCACCGGCATATTACAGTGGTGAATTCTTGTTGGGATCTAGGCGCCTGTTGATGGCCTTATGAATTGTGTGTATGTGTATATATACATAGATTTAGTCAGTATCAATTTGTGAATACTCAAATAAGCCTACCATTAGATATTTTCAATATTTATGAAGTGTGATGTACATATTACAGGGCATGTTATACAACGAAATTTTTGTTCACAATATGAAAGTTAAATCAATTCACCAAAGTCTTGAAGAGCCAGGAAGGATGTCTTGGCTGACATGGCCAGCTGGCGTTGTTGATGATATGGTAGAGCCCACTGGGTTCGTTGGCCACGAGGCAAAGGTTCTAAAACATCATGAGGCACTGTACACCTGAAACAGTCAAGAGGGTGACAATGTTCTTAGCAAGGTGTTACGCGTCTGAATAGTCCTTGCCAGCGGCAGCAACATCAACTATGCTGTGACACAATCTGTTTTCCCAAAGGTGGTGGTGCGGTACAATCTGTACTGTATTGTGCCACGGGCATGGGAACAGTGTTATGGGTATTTTAAGTTAGTTCCGGGAATTAGATTTTCGTGTCCGTAATATTGAGAAACGAAGGCTTTAAGTTATTAGGTCATGTAATGCACAAATAGTACAAGCCATGTAGATGGAAGAGAATTAAATTTTTCAACCTAAGCGAGCCTTGAACCTGACATTTCAATTCTCTAACTATTATTATCTATATGACAGAACGAACTACACACTCGGTAAGCACACATACAACAGCAACCTAACTAAGAAAAACCCACATCCAAGTCAGGTGTGTATATGTTCACATGCCAAGAAGAAGGCTGTAAGGCGAACTATGTAGGGTAGAGCAGAAGACAGTTAGAAACACTATATGAGGAACACAAAAACGCAATCAAACAACCACCATTGTTTCACAACATAGAAACAGACCACAAAACAAAGGGTAAAGCTCTTGACATCCAGCCAAAAACGAAATTCCAGCAAATCTAAACGAATACATGTTTCTAGAAGAATCCCCACTATTCGTGCTGCTAAATAAAGTGAGTCCACAACCATAACGATTAGATGAGGCTATGAAAGCATATGGGAAGTAATAATCATGGAAATATGTTACTTGAGGAGGATGCACCCTATGCCTAATCTCAACAATCCAAGGACTCAGGCAGGCGGTTCTGTAGGGTCCTATCTCACCTTTAAGCTCGGTTGCAAGCAAACATGGACCTTTGTCTAAGCTGTCACGGGTGAATTAAAGGGCCTACAGTAGTAGAGAAAGTTCCAGAATCTATAACTTTCTAAAGTCATTCTAGCATCAGATATTTTCCACATTCTTAAATTTAAATTGGAAGTAGTTACAACTTCTGTCAATTGATAGTGTGGAAGGAGACTTGACATACGCTACAACACAGATATGCAATGAAACACATCAGACACTCGGTGGTTTGGTAACACAGTTATGAAAAAATCATAAATTCATCATAAATCTTGCACGAGTTAAAAGGTAGGGCTTTAGACATTAAGGAATCGATCAAAATACATACAGTAGAGCATCGAAAATCCGAACTAATTGGGACTGGAGGGGGTTTGGTTTTCCGATTTGTCCGTATTTTCGAACATTGCCTAGAAATTCCTAGTTACACCAAAAATGTGAAGATAATTAATGAAATATAAACACTTTATGTACTTACAGACGTAGATACATATTGTACTTTGATTTACTTGTATCTTTAAATCCATTAAATGCACTCATTTTACAAAAACAAATCACTTTATACCGTATTTACAAATTTACATATTTTATTATTATTTAGGCTATCACTCGTGATACGAGTATGATTGTCTTCCAAGTTACATTTATGTAAATCTTCGCTGTAATCCAACATTAGGCCTAATCATATTGCGTGAGTTCTTTGGTGACTGTACAGTCCGATCCGAGAACCACAGACTCTTCCACAATATTGGCACACAAGGTCTTGAGCAGCCAGTGGATCTTGGGGGTTGATCATTCTGCGAATGATGCGCTCTTTCCTGGCATTTCTTTTTTCAGCCAGAAGCCTTCTTCTCTCTTGTTCGAAGTACAAGTGGCCTTGATGGACGTTGCGGCGCCACTCTGATCGGTCGGATGCGACAGCCTCCCAGTTACCTGTATCAATTTGACATTTCTTCAAGTTGGTCTTCAGAACATCTTTGTAGCGTTTTTGTTGCCCACCCTGCTTTCTCTGACCGACATTCAGCTGGCAATATAAGATTTGTTTTGGGAGGCGGGACTCAGGCATGCGAACTAGATGTCCTGTCCATCGAAGTTGGTGTTTTATAATGAGAGCCTCTATACTAATAGTGCTAGCTTCCTCTAAAACACTTGTGTTAGTGCGCCGGTCTTGCCATTTAATACCAAGAATTCTCCTAAGGCATCGTTGATGGTATTTTTCTAAAGATACGAGGTGCCTTCTGTAAGTAACCCAGGTTTCGCAGCCATAAAGCAGAGTGGGAACTACAACAGCTTGATAAACGTATAATTTTGTTAGAATGCTAATGTCGTGGTTGTCAAACACGCGAACGAGCAAACGACCAAAGGCTGCACTGGCACATTGGAGGCGGTGTTGAATCTCAGCGTCAATGTTCGCATTTGTTGATAGGTGACTACCCAAATAGGGAAAATGATCTATATTCTTTAGTTTATGTCCATCAATCATGATAGCAGGAGCAGTAGCCCTGTCATGTGATGTAGGCTGATGAAGAACCTGTGTTTTATTGGTGTTTATGTCCAGACCAATGCTTCTGTATGCCTCATTGAACACATTCAGGGTGGTTTGAAGATCTTCATCTGAATTTGCTAAGATGACATTGTCATCAGCATACTGGAGATCAAGAACGGATGTAGCTGACACTTTAGTTTTTGCACGTAATCTGTTGAGATTGAATAAACCTCCATCTGTCCTAGATATAATTTCTACACCCTTTGGAATTTACATATATGTATGTACTGAACATATTTATACACAAATAAGTATACACAACTGTACGAAATCACTAAAATAATTTATCTGAAAAAACTTGCTAATTTTGGGTTGTGTAAATTTCGAAACTCGTTTTCTGCCAGCCAAATCCTTCATTCGCTTAAGTAGCAGGAGCTGAGCTTGACTGCTTTCGGGCTGTGCTTCGTACCAAGACATCACTATACAACGCACACACACAGTAGGCCTACTGTAATTAAAATACAAACTATGTATGCACTACATGCAACTACAACTACACTACTGAACAAGTGAAGCAACTGTTAAAAATAGACTGGCCCGCTGGGGGAAGGGGAGTGGATGGTTCAAAACAAACCCTCCCAAGGTTATTGTTCTCTCACAGCGCCGTGCATAATACGGTTGACATGTTTAAAGGGGGTGTTCAGATTTTCGAAGTTTCGGATTTTTGACGCTCTACTGTACCTAGGTATATTGAACTCAAGAGTCTACTGTATTGCAAAGAATAATAACCCATCAAATTTAAATGTCCACATGTACGTGGAAGGATCATCTTTATTTGTCTTATTAACAACATGATAAGAAGTTATGCTGCATACTAATGAGCATGGTCGAGAAGATGGAATGGGGCGAGGTAGCATAATTATGACGAAACTGTCAAAAAGGAAAGTACCGGTATATACTTTGTATTTTCTCTTTGTAGATTGGGCGGTGTTGTGGATTCCATGTCCCATCTTTGAGACTGGTTGTTGGCTTATTTTGGTCCTTTAACCATGGCTGTGTAAGGATGGGAGATTGGTCTGTGGTAGACTGTGAAGGTCCTGAACCATTTGGCATATGCATGACCATGTTCACATGATTAAGACATGTTTTTTCGTATTTTGGGTGAAGTTGTTAATTGTAGCTTTTCAGTCGGTCAACACGATTATGCCCAATGAATGGGCGGGGTACAAGATACAAATATATAAATACACTGCTGGAAAAAATTACAGGTATTAGTTAATTGGGCATGATCGTGTTGACCGACTCAAAAGCTACAAATTACAATTTTGTATTGGCAACACTGAAAGAATAGCTTCAAATCTCTACATTTTGGGTGAAGGGCAGATGGAATCACTGCTCTGTCCTTGAAATCAATTCAAAATTCAAATTCTATCTTTGAACTCTTTTAGGTTTGCCTTAACTAAGATGTATCTAATACCTTCCGTTTTTTAGTAAACTATTGTTTAAATGTACAGTAATCTTGGATATGGCACATCGTTCTTACATAAACTGAAAAATTGGAATACCAATCTGCTTTTATAAAAGCTCCTCAAATTATGAAAGTCATCATGAGATTGGTGATTTGTGAGTGGTTCCATATACATTTTTTCCTTACATGAGAACAGTTGTTGTCAAGAGCTACCTTTAGATGTTCCACAATTAAGATAAGTCTCCATATCAGATCTTTCAACACATTATTAGGAGACACTGTTTTTGTATCATTCAGTTCTGCCGGCCCAGCGCGACAGACAACTGTGAGAGAGGATCGCCGCATCATTCGGATGACCCGGATGGAACCCCATGCAACAGCAGTGCAAATTCGAGCAGCTGTGGCACCCCACATTACACAACAAACAGTTGGCAATCGCCCACGTGCAGCTGGCTTACGATCCTGTGTCCCTGCAGAAGGTGTTCCATTGACCCCACAACAGCGATGTGTAAGACTGGCCTGGTGTCGAGAACGATCGACGTGGGTCGACGAATGGCATAGGGTCGTCTTTAGTGATGAATCAAGCTTCTGTCTTGCCCGCAGTGATCGCCGGAATCGTATGCGCCGACGTACCGGGGAGAGGAGCCGCCCAGACCTTATTGTCGAGAGGCACACAGGGCCAACACCAAGCATTATGGTCTGGGGAGCTCTTGGCTTGAATGTGAAATCACAATTAGTGCTTGTTGAGGGCACTATGACTGCTCGACATGACTGCTCCCACTGCATGTGTGGGACTTGATGGGTCGACAACTGGCCAACCGACCTCAGTCCAATTTAGCATGTGTGGGACATGATGGGTCGACAACTGGCCAACCGTCCTCAGCCACCCACAACTCTGGAACAACTGACCCGTGCAGTGCAACAAGCATGGGCCACAATTCCTCAGGAAGCGATCCAGGGCCTTATTGACTCCATGCCTCGCCGAATTCATAAATGTATTGCAGCTCGTGGTGGGCACATCCTGTATTGATTGTTGTCCAAACTTGTGGTCAGAGGGACCTGAAAGTGTAATCATCGAATCACAACCGAATACTCGACCTGCATGTTCAATTGCAGCAATGTAGCACCTCTCCTTCTGGGTGTTGCAATTTCCATTTTCTTCAGTGTATATTTATCTATAACTTTCGAATTCCTTGTTTTATTCAAATCCATTTTCCTATTTGCAAATTAGTCCATATTATAATTTTGATGAGTTTTGCATGATCCATCTTCCATGTTACAGCAATTCCCTTTTTTTTTTTCATATAATTTATATTAATCAAATTGAATGTGTTATTGTTACAACCTTCACACTTATCCGATAGCTTTTAAATGTTTTTATTGTTGATAATTTTATTTTGTGATTTCCTCGTTTCTTATTTTTAGTTCTCTTATATTTCTTTTATATTACCTATGTGTTAATGTAAGTATTATTATTCAACAATTGTTTTTATAAACTTAGTTCATAGATTAATTTAGTTTTTAAGTTTAATCATTTATTGCTGAATAAGATCCCACTGAGGATTGAAATGTGTACATGATTTGTAACAATCTAAATTGACTATAACGATTTTATTATTCGAATGTAAATCAATTGTTTGCCGTCTCTTGATGAATACAGTACATTTGCATTTGTCTATTGGCACAGGCTAGAGTAAAAGGTGGCTTTTCACCGATGTCTCAGTCTCACTCATGGCTGTGATTATATGGAAACTACTGAGGTATGGGTGGTGCTTAGTAATGGCATTCAGGGCACAGACAGTGCCTGTGGATGCTGTGAAAGGTTTTACTCATAGGGTTAGGATTACTGTTCTGACTCAGTGAGGAAAGCAATGGCAAACTACCTCACTCCTCTTCTTGCCTAGAATGCCTCAATATAGCGCTGCCTTAGGTTTCCGTGGCTATCTACTCACATAACGTAACGGCGGTGCTTTTTGAGGATCCAACCAGCCTTCGGGCTGACTACCTAACACACAGACAAATCAATATGAAACCATCTTGGTTAGTATGTTCACTTGTTTTTATAGTGAAAAAATACTTGTTGAAAAAATCAATTTTCACATCTGCAGGAAGATATTGTATGCTTAAAAAAATAATTTCAATGTAGGTTGTCAAATGAAACCATGGTGAAATTTCCTCAGATCTACCAAATGGATTCAACCAAGGATCATGGAATATTAAAGCCCAAGAACTGCAATTTATGAAGATCACGATCTGAATGATAGGAACCAATTGTTTTAAAAACTGATCAGATAAATTGTTAGTACAGAATAGTTGAATGTTCCACTAGTTCAAAACAAACCGATCGCAACCATCAGTAAGACGACATCCGTAGGATACTGTACATCTAGCGAGAGGATTGAAATGTGTACAAATTTGTAACAAATACAGGGTGTTTCAAAAAATGTGTCTGATATTGCAACAGGGCTTGGGATGGGTCAAAACGAGAAGAAATGTTCCTATAAACATATGTTCGGAAACAAATACCTGTTGAGATATGAGCCATTTTACTAGTGTTGTGTATTTAAACGTCCGACAATGGACGTCATCCTACCAGCTACTTCTAATCAACACATGACTGTCACACACTTTTAACAGAACAAGCGTTGGGCAAACATCCATCAACACCACCAACCAGCAGCAGTGTTGTCCGCGAATACCATCTGCACGTTACAAGAGATGCTCCACTCATTGGTCACACACCCTTGTAACATCTGTACATTGTCGATGGGTGTGGCATACACCAATGTCTTCAAATGTCCCCATAGGCAGAAATCCAATGGATTAAGGTCCGGCGAACGGGAAGGCCATGCCACTGGACCCCCTCGACCAATCCATCGTCCAGGAAAGTTTCCTTTAGGTATTGTCACACGATACATAGAAAATGGGGTGGTGCCCCATCATGCATAAACCACATGCATTGGCGTTCTGGAAGCCCAACATCCTCCAACAGTCCAGGTAATTCATCGTGCAGGAATTGATGATACACAGCACCTGTTAATCTGTTCGGTAAAATGTATGGCCCTATTAGTTTGTCACCCACAATTCCTGCCCACACATTGAGACGAAAATGATCCAGAAGCCTTGACTCCATGACCCCTTAAAAACAACAATAACTAACTAACTAATTAAGCTTGAGGATTTGCATTCGCCCACACATGCGTGTTGTGGTAATTTATGATGCCTTTTCTGGTGAATCCTGCCTCATCCGTAAATAAAATGCAGGCTGTAAATTGTGGATCTTCCACCCTCTGGCATAGAAGCCATTGACAGAATTCAGCTCTGGCAGGGTAGTCAGGAGGCCTCAGAGCTTGCACACATTGGACATGGTATGGATACAGCAACTGCTCGTGTAGAACAAACCACGTATGAGCATGATTGACACTGCAGCAGCTGCAATTCTTTGTATACTACGTTCTATGTGTTGCAACACCCTTTCCTCCATTTCCGGCGTGCGAACGGTTTGTGGTCTACCGCAATCCGTTGCCCGGGCAGCAAATGAACCAGTTTCTGCAAGTCGCTGTAATAGCCAGTGAAAATCTTTTCGGATGGAATGTCGTTGAGCGTACATGATACGGGCCTGTCGTCCACTAGCTATTCAGTTAGCTAATCCGTAGCAAAAAAAACATGTCTGCCATTTCCCGTGAGTAATACGCCATCGCACTGTTTAAGTCTTCGACACAGCATGACACCACCAGTCTGGTGCGGGTACCGCACTGCACTGCCAGCACAACCTCATACCATGACTGAACATACGACTTATGCAAATACCTTCAACGGAAAGACGCCTGCACCACCGAACACAACGCCTCCTGCACGCGGTCAAATGGCTCATATCTCAACAAGTATTTGTTTCCGGACATATGTTTATAGGAACATTTCTTCTCGTTTTGACCCATTCCAACCCCTGTTGCAATATCTGACACTTTTTTCAAAACACCCTGTAGTTAATTAGGAAGTAGACAACTCAGGAAGATGATAGCTTTTGTAGAAAATGAGGGAAAATATTTAATTGCAGGCACAGGATTGGAATAGTTTTAAAAAAATAATTAATTTATCTGTATTTTGATGTAAACAATGAATACTATGAAAAGATGCACTTTGAGTTTTAGGAGCAATTAGGAATTTTCAAATTAGGCAGAATTTTGAATTACTTGGTTTCAATTAATTGAGGTTCAACTTAATGCAAAATATAATAAAAGTAACAACTAAATTTTCACCAGATAATATAGAACATTATTCATTAAACTTATCAAGAAAGATTCCCTTACATTAAGGTACTCATCGACACTACTGAAGACATTTCATTACAAGTTATCTTATTTTCTTGAAATTGATATCACTGATTCCAAGAATATAAACTAGTGGATTTTTGCCAAAAAAAGAAAAAAAAATTTGGGGGGGTCATTTTAAAAAGATTAATCACAAAAATAATGTGCAGTTTTAGGACACTATATCTTCGCTCTTTTTCAACTTAATCGAGTCATTGTTGTTGCAAATTGATCTGCTGTATGTTCAGAATGTTGTATAGCAGAATCGTTTTTGTATCATTGATTGAGGCAAATATATTAACTTTGTTTTACAATTTACGTTATTTTGTTTCAAAAAATAAATTAATTTCAACTTAACAACATCATAACACGGGAATAACAATTGGTGGGGAACAGCTGAAGAAAGTGGAGAGTTTCAAGTATCTGGGAAGCCTGATACAAGATAATGGAAGAAACGATAGAGAAATAAATGAGCGGGGGAGACGGGCAGAAGCATTCCGGAGGAGTATGAGAGGCATGTTATGGAGCAAGGATGTCCCTCAGAACAGCAAAAAGATCATATATCTGACGTACTATGTCCCTATCCTGACGTATGCCTCGGAGACCTGGGTTATGAAAGGAAGGGAGAAGAGCAAAATACAGG
The DNA here is from genome assembly GCA_946902985.2 of Meconema thalassinum. Lineage (NCBI taxonomy): Eukaryota > Metazoa > Arthropoda > Insecta > Orthoptera > Tettigoniidae > Meconema > Meconema thalassinum. The sequence continues at coordinate 39,585,482 of OX336391.1, read as the reverse complement.
CCAGTGAGATGACGTTCTTGAGAAGCAGTATTGGAGCTACAAAGATGGACAGAATAAGAAATGAGAGGACCAGAGAATTAATGAAGGAGGAACCATTACAGGATGGTATAGAGAAATCTAGACTTAGATGGTATGGACATGTAAAATGAATGGACGAGAAGGGGATACCCAGGAGAGTACACGAGACGAAGTGGGAAGGAAAGAGACCGAGAGACAGGTGGCTGAAGGGGGTGGAAGAAAGTGTGAAGAAGAGAGGAGAAGACTGGACAAGGGTGGAGGCAGAGAGATGGTGGGAAGACAGAAAGCGTTGGAGAGGCTTGTGTTCCAAACAGACCCGGCCAGTGGCTGGAAACTGTGCAAGATGATGATGATGATGATTCTGCTTTACAACATAGCTGCATTATTTGTCTATTTTACAGTTTTTAAATGAAACTAATATCTGCATTCTAAGTGGACATTTTAACTGCCCAAGTCAAGACAAATATTGAGAAAAATGAAGTGAGAGAAAACTTAACTTAAAGTTGAGGTACCTATGCTGCTGAAAAGAGTGTACACCGATTATTAAAGTGAATATAAATGAGCTAAACAATGATAAAACTAGTATAAACTACAGTATATATTTCTCGAAAATAGAGAGGACATACTTTCGAGACAATAAAAAAAAATAGAAAATTTTCTTGAAAATGACTAATGGAAGAGTCGATGAATACCTTAAATGGAAGGGAACAGCCTTTCAGATTATTCATGGAAATATCAGGAATGTACTGTATATAACAAAAAAGAAAACAGTTTGGAAAGTAGCACTTTTGCTGACAATCATTCAAGGGAATGACTAACTGAAGTTCATGATTAAGAAGTACCCCTACTTACTTGGATCCCAGCTCTTCCACAAAGACCATGACCGGCCCCTTATTGGGAGTCATTTCCTGAATATGGGCATGATATATCTGATCAGGCTTTAACTTCACAATACACTTGACGCCCACTTGAAGCTCACCATTGTTGACACCCACAAGCATCCCCAGCCTCATCTCTGAAAGAAATCATATCATGTGAATCAGAGGTACCAGTGTATTAATTAGTACAACATGGATCAGAGAAAAATCTTGTTCAGATTGAAGAACTCAAAAACTAATATTAGAAAACTGAAGCTTGTAATGAAGAACAGAAAACAGTGGCACTACAGCATGTAGAAGTTCTTGGCCGGCCATGCAACTACTCCTCGGCCATTTGACCTGCAGATGTGTCCCCTCGGTCACTATCTTTGCTTTTTGGCCAAGGCACTATATCTCTGATCAGACAGAGGATTAGCACAAGTATTCAAGACAAAACAAGGAGCAGCTTCAGATAAATTAGTAACTAATCACAATTTTTAATCATCTGTCAAGAAAATTAAGGGGTAAGTGGGCTTTTATATAATACAGCACAGCAACATTAAAATGATTCAATCCACAACATGCATAAAGGAGAGTCGGAACATAAACTGATACTGAATTCCAAGTAGCTGAGGAAGCTCAAATGGTTGGTTCCTCAGTTTAGGGGCTACAACAATGCGGTCATGTAGCCCCGTGTACTTTGGGTGTGAGTAGAATCTGTATGATAACCAGTGTTTATTGTGATGACTGTATTAGTGTGTGTTATCTGTTTTTTTAAATTCAAGTAAGGACTGCAGACTTTGAATTTTTCAAATAGTTCCTACTTTTGCCGTCAAACGCCACCAGCAATGACTACTAGTTCAGAACTTAGCTACTAGATGCCACCGCAGTCTGCTCCTGGCAACGAACGTGGGAACCTAAGAGCATTGTTTACATTCTTAACCTATAAAATTTAGCTTCACACAGGTGTAATTAGTGGAAGGTTCTTTAACATGCCATAAATCTATGACATGGGACCGCCAGCTTAACTTCCCCTACGAAGGAAGGCATACCGAGAGATTTTTAACGCTTTTAAAAAATCCAACGACTTCTGCCGGGTTTGAACCCGCGATCTTGGGGATAGCTCAGCATGATACCAACTACGACACCAAAGCTGGTAAAAAGCTCAAATGAAATAGGTCATCATTCTGTCCTGAAGACCTGTAACCATCACAGCAGTAATATACAGAGAGTTTAGTTTGTATGTAACGGAGACCCTCGCTCGCCCGTGGCGCGAGCCTGTCTCCCACCATGCACTTTGCCGTTATGAGGCGCCCGAGCAGCACTGAGTCATTGAGTATAGGAATTTGTACTTACCTAGTTCACAGCTGGTGCTGAAAATGTTCGCCATTCACTGCTACCCATCGCTGGCACCTTTTTATGAAACTGGCATTTACTCTCTGAAGTTCCTCAGCACCGATTGACTGTATTTCAGCTGTAATATAGTCTTTAAGCTCATTTATAGTGTGAGGGTTTCTCACATACACTATTTTTAAGCGTCCCCCACATATAAAAGTCACATGGTGATAAGTCTGGGCTTCGCGAGGGCCACACGTTCCAACTTATAATCCTCGTACCGAAAATGCGACGCAATTCTGTCTTGGATGCTTCGGCAGTGTGAGCAGTGGCAGAATCTTGTTGAAAGTAATTTGACAATCGCTCTCCGTAAGTCAGTTTGTCAAAAAATTGGTCAAGGATCACATTGAAGTACAAATTTAAGTACAAATTCCTATACTCAATGACTCTGTGCCGCGCAAGCGCCGCATAACGGCCAAGTGCCTGGCGGGAGAGCAAGGGTCTCCATTACATACAAACTAAACTCTCTGTAGTAATCAACTTAAAGAGTCCTAGGCATATCATTATACAGGGTGTGTGCAGTATTATTAGACAGCCGGTACCATAGTATTCCCCAGGTCAGGAAGCATCAAAAGACATGAAAATCATATATTAAATGTGTGTGGTGTAGGAGAAAACAGGAGAAATAGGATGTCACAACCCTACTACTGTGCATAAACTGGGGAACCAGAAGACGAGATGTGACAAACTACAGGCTTTGTGTTTAAACGTCTCAGAAATGTCAACAAGATAACTCGGGCAGGTCATGGAGGGCCCGTCTTGCAGAGGGGGAGGGAACCTGCTCAAGCACATTTCCCCCTTATGCACAAGCGGCATCGTAGCTTGACTGATTACAGAATATGGTCTCCCACAAGAGATTGTACACACATCAAAAAAAGTTTTGCATCACCTCGGTTCCCAGATCTCCGGCATATAGACGTTGACTGTGTATATTGTATCCAAGATACAGTCCCTTTGACTGTTCATAGATGTCACTAAAACTGCTCAAAGATGTAAACAACCATGCATGAGCAGGGCCTATTAGACGGAGGGGGTACGACAGCCGATCAGTTCCAGTCATTCCACCAGGACGAAGGTACGCTGCTCATGTTGTCTGTAGTTCTACCATGCCTAGAAGGTCAATACCGCAGTTCGATCGCGTCCGCATTGTTACTTTGTGTCAAGAAGGGCTTTCAACAAGGGAAGTTTCCAGGCGTCTCAGAGTGAACCAAAGCGATGTTGTTCGGACATGGAGGAGGTACAGAGATACAGGAACTGTCGATGACAGGCCTCGCTCAGGCCGCCCAAGGGCTACTACTGTAGTGGATGACCGCTACTTACGGATTGCCGCTCGGAGGAACCCTGACAGCAATGCCTCCATGTTGAATAATGCGTTTCGTTCAGCCACAGGACGTCGTGTTTCAACTCAAACTGTGCGCAATAGGCTGCATGATGCGCAACTTCACTCCCGACGTCCATGGCGAGGTCCAGCTTTGCAACCCCGACACCATGCAGCGCGGTACAGATGGGCCCAACAACATGCTGAATGGGCCCCACGGAATTGGCATCACGTTCTCTTCACCGATGAGTGTCGCATATGCCTTCAACCAGACAATCGTCGGAGACGTGTTTGGAGGCACCCTGGTCAGGCTGAACGTCTTAGACACACTGTCCAGCGAGTGCAGCAAGGTGGTGGTTCCCTGATGTTTTGGGGTGGCATTATGTGGGGCCGACGTACGCCACTGGTGGTCATGGAAGGCTCCGAAACGGCTTTACGATACCTGAATGACATCCTCCGACCCATGGTGCAACCATATCGGCAGAATATTGGAGAGGCATTTGTCTTCATGGACGACAATTCTCGACCTCATCGTGCACATCTTGTGAATGCGTTCCTTCAAGATAACGACATCGCTCGACTACAGTGGCCAGCATGTTCGCCAGACATGAACCCTATCGAACATGCCTGGGATATGTTGAAAAGGGCTGTTTATGGACGTCTTGACCCACCAACCACTCTGAGAGATTTACGCCGAATTGTCGTGGAGGAGTGGGACAATTTGGACCAACAGTGTCTTGATGAACTTGTGGATAGTATGCCACGGCGAATACAGGCATGCATCAATGCAAGAGGACGTGCTACTGGGTATTAGAGGTAGTGGTGTGTACTGCAATCTGGACCACAAATGCTGAAAGTCTAGCTGTATGATGGTACAACATGCAATGTGTGGGTCTCATGAGCAATAAAACGAGCTGAAATGTTGTTTGTGTTGATCTCTATTCCCTTTGTATTTAACGGTTCCGGAACTCTTGGAACCGAGGTGATGCAAAACTTTTTTTGATGTGTGTAGTTACATGGACATTTGGGAGAACCACTCAGCATATGTGGATCAACCCCAGACATCATTTCTTTATTTTGATATCCTGTGAACACAACGTAATAGGACATGTGATTATTAGTCTGCTAGGCAAGTTTAAATAATGTAACATAACCAATTTATCCCCCGCTCAGCCACATACCTTTCAATATGCGTTTTTCAAATGTTTTGGCACATCCTAATATGGAGAACAGAGATGCTGTTTGATATCTGCTCCTCTGCAGTACAGACAATATCCTTTGAGTGGCAATGGGATTCCTTTATTTTATCCCCTTTGGGAGGTCTGATTCTCATTCCTATATACCGGAAGCATAAAAGAAGGCACTAATCGATGGACACAAGAAATACTGGGAGGATGTCATGATCGGTAAGAGAACAAGATCTAGGCGCGAATGGAATCGATTGTTGACATGTAGTCCATGGAGACTCAATTCAAATCATGAATAATTATATTCCTAGATTAAGAAATGTTAAGAAACATCCCTAGTTAGTTAATGAGGTTTTAAGGGACAGAACAGTGAGGTCATCTGCCCCAAATATCCCTAGATTTCTACACAACAGGTCTATGGTAGATAGGAATTAGTGAAGGAAAACCAGAAAATAAGGAACGTCCTCACCAGACTTGCAGTCGTGGATTTTCCAGAACAAGAAATTTTATGAACCAAATGATAGCTGCGTTTTATGATTTAACCATTTCTGTGATAGATGTGTGTACTAAGATAGAAAAATCTATTGTTTAGTATGGTAAGACTTAATGTAAGGTATGCACACTTGTGTGCTTTTGGAACATATACAATGGGCATTTGGTTGCAATAATAACAACAATAATAATGATGATAATAATAATAATAATAATAATAATAATAATAATAATTTTAAAATGGATAGCAATTGGAGACTCCAATATGGGCCAGCCCCCAAGTACGGAGTGGTACACCTATCCCTACAGCTCCAGGTCCCTCTGGTTTGGAGGGTAACATCTGGAAAGGTTAGAACTCTTTAGTCATGGTGAAGGCAGACCCCAAAATCAAATCTGCTGACAATAGATGGGAACGTTGGTTTTGAAAGCAAATAAGAAACAGACCTCCCAACGGGAGATAAAGTAAAGGAATCCCATTCCCACTCAAAGGAGCGGATATGAAACAGCATCTGTTCTCCATATTAGGAGTGGCAGATGAAGAACCTTGCAGAAGGTGTATATTCACATACAGTATCTCTTTTGGTGGCACAGCGGTCAAGCTGTTGGCCTCTCACAAAGGTGGACCGGGTTCGATTCCCGGTCAATGCATGTGAGCTTTTTGAAGTGAAATGCCATGTCCTGTGGTTCGGATTCCACGTAAAAAGGAGATCCTGTGGCTCATAATCGCATGATTAACGGTCACGTAAAACTAAAAGATTCCTTTACAGTACCTCTAATGCCCGAGTGCACCAACCTCGGTAAAGAGAATACCGCGGTAAACTTCCTAGTTTACCGGGGTAAAGTCGTATTTCTGTTGCACCAAGCTCGGTTTCGAGTTTTACTGCGGTAAAATGTTTACCGCCCGTGAGGGAGCGGTTATCTAAGAAAACCGTGGTAAAGTTTTATTAATTTGTATTCTGTGGTAAAGATTCCAAAATGGAGCTGAACAACTACAGGTTATATCTCGAGTATCTTACTCGATTTGAAAGGAATGAAGGGATGGTTATAGAAGAGAGGCGAGATTTATTCGAAGAACTAAGCGATGCTTCATTCCAGAGAAGATTTTGATTGTGGAAAGAGACAGTATAAGTTATATTTTGGACATAATTGGTGAGCAATTGGAATTCCCTACTGGGAGAAACTATCCGATATCGCCTAGAAATCATCTTCTTATAGCACTGCGGTTCTATGCAACTGGGACATTTCAGGAAGTGATCGGTGACGTGTGTGATGTTGACAGAACAACAGCATGCCGCATAATACACAAGGTTTCTAATGTAGTTGCCTCGTTATCGCCACAGTTTATTCAACTACCACTTCCCAATGGGAACAAAGAAAGGTTATGGAAGGCTTCCACAGAATAGCTGGGTTCCCTGGTGTATTGGGTGCGCTGGACTGCACTCATGTGAGAATACAGTCTCCCGGAGGTGAAAATGGGGAGGTATTTAGAAACAGGAAAGGCTATTTCTCTCTAAACGTGCTAACTGTGAGCGATTCGAACCTCATGATAAGAGATATAGTAGCCAGATGGCCAGGTTCGGCTCACGATAGCACCATATTTCACGAATCTCGGCTGATAGCGCGTCTCGAAACGAGAGAAATAGCTAATGGTTATATTTTGGGTGATGGAGGTTACACATGTAAATCCTTCCTCCTTACACCTATTCAAAATCCCACCTCCGCAGCAAAAAAAAAACGGCATAACAGCGCTCATATTGCCACAAGAAATGTTGTCGAGAGGCAATATGGTGTATGGAAAAGAAGGTTCCCTTCCATGTCTTTAGGATTTCGATGCAACATACAAAACATGTCAAACATTATTGTTGCCACAGCTGTGCTTCACAACATTGCCATTGCAGCTCAAGAAATAGAGCCTCCTGATGGCCCTGAAATTAATCATGATTTACTCCAAGAAGAGGAAGAAGAAGGCAATTTACAAATTCCTGCTGTGCATCTGGATCTCAGGAATGATGATAACCCAGGACAAGTTACCAGACGTACTGTAATTAACATTTTACTTAAGATAATTATTGTCACGCCATCCGTCTTTTTATTTTCTATTATCGATTTATATTTTTCAGCCAAATCCAGCAACACGAAATTTCCATGAGGGCTGAAATTGGGAGCTCTAGTACGTTTCATCATTTTATTTTCCATTGTTTTGCACAGCTGATTACTCGCATTGAGACAAAATGTAAACAGTATGGCAGACAAGTGACTGTCGAAACGATCACTGCCATCTGCTGGCCGTCTGGATAAACTGAAGACAAGTGACTATCGAAATTAACGAATTTCTTCCGAGGGGAATAATCGCGAGAAAAGCAAGTGTCAAGAAACCGCGGTAACGAAACCGAGCGATAGTAATGGTGCACTGCTTTAACGACAATACCGCGGTAAAAGTTTTACCACGGTTTCGTAAAGACTGATGAATACCGAGGTTGGTGCACTCGGCCATAATAATACCTCGAGAGCCGATACTAGAAGCGACAAGCAAATTCCCCGGTGGTGGGCCACCCATCTCACAAAAATCTACAGTTCCCTCCTCACAGAACAACAAGTGTATCATACACAGGGTCACTCCAAACAATAACCAATTCCATCTACTGGCTCGCTTCTTGAAAATGATGTTGCCAATACAGGAGGTCAAGAAGCACATAAGATGGACAAAGGGACCCATTACTGAACTAATTTGCTCCTTCTTTTACTCAGCAAAGATCCAGTTCCTGGTTTGAAACATACAGAAAGCTCTATTATGAATGTAATAGGTAGCATTCTGATTTGAATTAACTGAACAAAACATAGCAGACAGAATGTAATAATGAAGAAGAAATCCTCAACACCCTTAGAAATTGACAATGTTCACCAAGAAATAGACAGGACACTAAGTGAAGAATCACTGCACAGCTATAGAAGATCACAAGATACTGAATATATCGATTCCAACAGTGCAGATTCCCCACCAACAACAATAAAACGAAAACAATGTAAAAGAATAAGATGAATTTGAGAATGTGTTCCTTATTAATCTCGACCAAGACTCCCAGACTGCATGAAGAGAAAGCTAACCCTGCTCTCCAGAAACATATTGGAAACTTAAAGAGGGCATACATGAAATCCTTGTTGGTATCTATGTTGCAGCCTTAACAGCCCTGAATTCTAACCACCAAAGATTTAAACCAACTGCAAGTATCAAAATTAATTCCAAAGAAACTCCAAATGAACCAGCATAGAAAATTCGTCTCTGTAGATATTTTGATGAACTATGTATACTGGCAGACATCATAGAGAAACATCTTGGAGGAAATATATTGCCCTAAGTTGCCAGAAAATTGAAAGCCATAAAGGAGCGCTTTAAAATAACATCTATGAACAATATCGCTCCGAGCATGAAGAGCTGATTATTATTGAGATTGACTCTGGCAGAAAGTAAAAGCTAATGTATCAAAGAGCAGAACTGACTCCTTGATCAAGGGGAAAAACAGTTTTACAAATCACTTTATGCCCGAGCCTTGAACTCAAGTGGATGAAAGTCAGATTAGATGACAACAGATTCTTCCACTTCTGGATATCTGTCTAGGAAGATCCTCTTGTAGCAAATCTGGATGCTCCTTGGGTGAAGAAAACTATCGATAGATCATCAGGCTTACCGTCCATGTTGTTGTATGCAATTACTAAGAAAGGTGCATGCAATGCTCTGACAAAAGCTCAAAGCTGGAAAATCTCTGGGTCAGACTACCCAAAACTTCAGATTAAAACAGTTTACAGCTGCCCATGAGCACCTCATTCTTTCTCCAAAACTCTTTAAAAGCCAGACTGCTTACCTTTATTTTTTACAAAGAGTGTAACATATTGAACACAAGAAAGGCAACCTACAAGATCCCAAGAACTTCCAACCCATTACTTGCCTCTCTTCAACTTCTAACCATCATGAGCAAAAATATCTACCAACACTCAAAAGAACAGAATATTTTCATTTTATCAGATGCATACACAAACATTACGTTGCAAAGAACAAATTATCATTACTTCAGTAATCATGAAGCAAACTCAGTCAAAAAATCGAAAACCTTCCCTATGTTTACATTGATGTTTGCAAGGCTTTTGACTCTGGTTCACAGTTGGCTTCTAATTGTACCAGATATGTGCAAGGATATGGGATGAAATTTAGCATAAATAAGAGTGAGATGGTGATCACAACAAGGAAGAAGGAAAGAACCACAACGGGAATAACAATTGGTGGGGAACAGCTGAAGAAAGTGGAGAGTTTCAAGTATCTGGGAAGCCTAATACAAGATAATGGAAGAAACGATAGAGAAATAAATGAGCGGGGGAGGCAGGCAGAAGCATTTCGGAGGAGTGTGAGAAGCATGTTATGGAGCAAGGATGTCCCTCAGAACAGCAAAAAGATCATATATCGGACGTACTATGTCCCTATCCTGACGTATGCCTCGGAGACCTGGGTTATGAAAGGAAGGGAGAAGAGCAAAATACAGGCCAGTGAGATGAGGTTCTTGAGAAGCTGTATTGGAGCTACAAAGATGGACAGAATAAGAAATGAGAGGACCAGAGAATTAATGAAGGAGGAACCATTACAGGATGGTATAGAGAAATCTAGACTTAGATGGTATGGACATGTAAAACGAATGAAGGAGAAGAGGATACCCAGGAGAGTACATGAGACGAAGTGGGAAGGAAAGAGACCGAGAGGAAGACCGAGAGACAGGTGGCTGAAGGGGGTGGAAGAAAGCTTGAAGAGGAGAGGAGAAGACTGGACAAGGGTGGAGGCTGAGAGATGGTGGGAAGACAGAAGACGTTGGAGAGGCTTGTGTTCCTAACAGACCCGGCCAGTGGCTGGAAACTGTGCAAGATGATGATTATGTGCAAGATTCATCCAAAGATCAACATACAGTCGCATACTCTTCATGGATGATCTAATAGTATACTGAGACAAAAGAGCAACTCAAAACATTATTTAAGACCAAAATATTCATAAATATGAACTTAGAATTAGATGAACTTAGGATTAGATGAGTGCCACTGTGCACATTTCTAAAGGGTTTCTCAAGCACAGTGAAGATAAAGTACTGGACACAGATGTACTGCAACTAGAGCAGACATACAAAATCTAGGTAACCAACAAAATCGGGGCATTCCTCATACTATTCTGAAAGAGGATTTTACCAATAATTATAAATCTAGACTTGTTCAACAGTAAGGTTAGTGCAAAGAATTTTTTTTAATAAACACCTGGGCAATTTCTTTTAGGATAATTAAGTGGAATTGATCAAACCTAGAGTAACTTGACAGATCAACCCATAGTTGTTGATCAAGTTCAGATTTCTTCATCCAAAATTTGCAATAGCTCCTAAATATAACCAGACTATGTCAAAATCGAGGCATCACTTTCTTCAATGTCCGGACCTAAAAATGAAAATGATTGCAGACACTGACAAAACTTTTACACCTCTCAACCGACCCAACCAAGACATTATGGTAGTCAGTTCATACAACAGACGTATTGACCACCTGGGAAGACTGGGAAAAAGACCCTAGCTCACTTCCGGTGTTTTGCAAATCTATCTCTAACCTTCTAGTAGAATATAATATGTATGTATATCATCATTAGGCTGGGCTCTAAAGGCTTAAATGTATTTTGAGAGCCTACGCGAGTATCGCTAGAAGTCATGGCAAGAAAATTCCATTCGAGTATAAGCTGTCTGACAAGGTTAACACACACCAAGCACACAGTCCTGATGTCAAGATATCCCAAACCCCTAAAGTGAATTAACACTAAATGTAATAATCAAAATTATATATTTTTTATTTATTTTTGCTTGATATCGTTAGTAAGAAAACTTGTTTGGGATAAGGAAGTACCAAGGAAAAGCAAGGAGGTAATGTATAAAGTGTACTATGTTCCCATATTAACTTATGCAGCTGAGACTTGGACCCTGACAAGCAGGCAAGAGAGTAGAATCCAAGCCAGTGAAATGAAATTCCTAAGAAGTATGATAGGAAAGACAAGGAAAGACAGAGTGAGGAATGAAGATGTTAGGAAGGAAGTTGGGATGGCAAAACTAAATGAGAGAATTGAGAAGAATAAACTAAGGTGGTTTGGACATGTAAAGAGGATGGAGGAAAATAGAATACCAAGACAGATGCTGGAGGCAAAGTGCAAGGGTAAGAGAGCAAGAGGAAGACCTAGAACAAGGTGGATTGATTCAGTGAAGAACAGCGTAAGGAAAAGAAATCTGGACTGGGACAAGATCGTGGAAGAAGAATGGTGGAAGGAAAGAGGAAAGTGGAGAAGTGCCATAAATACCCCGACCCGGCAGGAGCTGGATAAGGGGAAATGATGATGATGATGATCGTTAGTAACACTGAATTCAAGCATATTTTCTATTTCAAATATTCTGCATCATAGGACAACTTAATCTTCAAGGGAAAAAAATAATCTTAATTCTGCTGAGCGTCCAAGAAGTTTACTATAATATTGCAATATATTTCAAGTTATGTAAGCACATAGGGGAAATAAATACTTAGGAAGTAAATGTTGTGCAGTTAAAGAAAAAAATTCAAAAATCATAAAAAACAAAAACAGACAACATTATCAACCTTGGAAGATGAAAGAAATAAAAAGGAAGTGGGACTCATCTGGGTGGTTGGTTGGTTCCTTAGTTTAGGGGCTGCGACAACGCGGTCATGTAGCCCCGTGTACTTTGGGTGTGTGTAGAATCTGTCTGATAACCGGTGTTAATTGTGATGACTGTATTAGTGTGTGTATCTGTTTTTTTTAATTCAAGTAGGGACTGCAACTTTGAATTTTCAAATAGTTCCTACTTTTGCCGCCAAGCACCACCGTCAACGACTACTAGGCCTAGTTCAGAATTAGCTACTAGACGCCACCGCAGTCGGCTCTTGGCAACGAACGTAGCAACCTAAGAGCGTTGTTTACATTCTTAACCTATCCAATTTAGTTTCACACAGGTGTAATTAGTGGAAAGATCTTTAACATGCCATAAATCTATGACATGGGACCGCCGGCTTTACTTCCCCTCCGAAGGAATCATCTGGGTGAGCAGGACAAACACCTAGGGGAAACCCCACACAAGACACGGCACAAACCTAGAAAAATTGCTGAGTTTTAATCCTTGGCCGTGAAAGCCAATATACCATCTTTTTAAGAAACAAATCTTTTGACTTAAATCATCATCATCTTCATCATCATCACTGATTGAGAGAAGAATGAACTCTATCCAGGATAGTGCTGGTCCAGGGGTGGGGTGAAATGTGAAAGGAGGTAGGGTTGCATCACAGGTGTGCAGTGTCAGTTCTAGAATCAAGAAAGTTGGTGTTATGGAACCATTCAGAAGTGGGAACAGGGAGATAGAGGGGAGGCAGACACAAAAATCAGAATTCTTGCTTTCTAACCCAAGCGCATTCAATTCTGGGTGGGCACCTCCTACTTGTCTTCAAACAAAACTCTGGGAGAAATTGTTCAAATCTGAGCTGAACTCTACATGGACATTTTAACAGATTAAAAAGAACACAATTTTCTTTGAATTTTAGTACTTACCATTCTGTCCATTATTTAATATCAATCATCAGGTGTCAAATCAAGGGTCAGGAGAAGGGAAAGGTAAGGATATGGGAGTTGGGAGTGTCTCAAGAATTCACCTGCAACAAAGGTAAACCCCCGAAGGAATGGAAATAATGTTATGATCTTTGAATGCCATTTGTAATGTAAATAAGAAATTTACAAACTCTACCAACAAGATCTCATACTGTTAGCTTGTACACTCTGCCCGAGTTATCTTGATGCACTGCTGCATGACTGGGACACCATTTAATGATGTGGGTGTTTCAACTTTCATCAACTAGCAGCGCAGTTGAGTGCATTAAATCTTATTTCATAACTGCTATGGGAAGCTGCACCTTGAAGATCTGAATGGGTGCATTTAAAGTACCTCTTTGACTTGCACAAGCTACTACACCCACCAGAGAAACACAGATTATCTGAAAAAATATAATGAATTCAAGTACAAAGGGCTGATATTCAAGATGTCCTAAACCCCTAAATGAAGCAACAAGATTTTAATTCCAAGAGTAGAATGATATTACCGTTTTTCCTCGCATAAATATTGCAGATTTTTAGGCTAAAATGTGCGGAAGAAAAGCAAAGTGCGACATTTATGCAAAGAATATTAAAGATCAAATAAGACAGTGGTCGCTCTCGTCAGCCGGGAAGGCGGCCGGCTTTCTGGGATTTGCGCAGAGAGAGAAAGAGATACATGTCCACTGTTGCAACAGGTCCACCATATCCGAGTTCCCACACTGCAAGCTGCTGCCGTGAGTTCCTGCGGTATGGCAACACCGTCGCTTACCTCATCGAGTCAGTCTCTTTCATGCTGCTTTACACTCTTAAAGTATTCGTGCACTTTGTAACTATTTAGGCTTGCCTATGCACAACCTGTAGTTTACTTCCCTCTGCTTCCAAAGCACTCGAAATGTACACAATCGCTTCCACTGGATCTTTAAAAATTACGATATAATCACACACTAGCTCAGATTCTCAAGACAGACTGACTGAGATTGGTGGGATGGAAGTGAGGCATGACGTAATGGTAGCCTTCCCGGCTGACTCGAGCTCTAGTCCATTATTTGCTTAATTTGTAATCCCGTATAATTCTTGCATTTTCTTATTGTAAACACCACAAACACAAACAGGTCTCTGTTGCGATGTTTCCAAGGAAGTGGCTGATGCAAGACTGACGTGGGGTGTCCCTTGTGTATGTTCCCGCCAATAGTAGTCGGGCCTGTTTTCACGTGGGCAAACTGGGCTTAACAGTGCTTCGTATGGCGGCTTATTGAAGCTCATCATTCCGAGACCAACTCACGGAAGTGACAGGTCCATACGTGTTTCACTCCCCTGGACTGGCACTGAGCAAGATTGCTGTCTAGCGTGAGTCATAGCCTGCAGGCACAGCGACAAGTCTCCTTTCTTCTGACATCACGCTAGGTGATGTGTTAACACCTGGCGCATGAATACTGAATACGAATATGCTATGTGACTAATATGCCATGAAATTTTATAAACTATTTTTTTTGTATTTGGAATGTAGAGTGCGATGATTATGCGATGGCGATGAACATGCGAGGAAATACATCAGATGATTTATTAAAAAATATGCAATACATAAAATATTAAATGCACAAATTTCAGTGGAGAATCTAGAATGCTTTAGTTCAAAACCATCCTCCAGTTCACGATTCATAGATACTAAATGTCTGACCTTTTACCAAGGACATAGCCAAGAATTTTGGAAGAATTAAAATTTAAAAAAACATAGCAAGGGATTGACTAATTTCATCACAAAAAAAAAGAATTGTTATCTTTTATTCTACCAATTGTCATTTTACTCTGTTCATTAATTACTGGGTATTATTTTTCTCATTTTAACTCGCTGAAGAACAATTTTCTGTTGTATTGACAGGTTTGTACCTATGCAATGTTGTGTGGCCTCCTAGGAGCCTCAGTGCAGGTCCTTTCCTGTGCTGGAGTTCCCTTCTGATTCTTCCTACCACCCAGCCAGTACAATGCAGTTTCAAGCACCATTCATGTTTTCAAGCTCTGGCCATTCTTGATATTATTTTACTTCCAAGTTCTGATAAAATTCTGTGTTTTAACATGGCTAAAACATTGGATTAACTCATTAGCTAAAATGAAATCTTTATATTTTTTATTTTATTTTTTTTCTGAGAGGTCTAATTGTCTTCTGGCCATGATTCATATGATGCCATAATGTGGCAAGTCTAGGGAATAACTGTTCCCATCAACAGAAGAATTGTACACCTGATTTTACCAGTGTTGGGCTAAAAAAAACAGGTTTAGGGCACAAGCCTTTAGATCTTCTAAGTGGCAGCAAGATCATAAAGGTAAATAAATTTCCTAAAGAAACTCATACCTCTCCTCATATCACTCCAGATGTCAAACTCAATATTCCTATATATTTCAGGATCCAAAGCTTTGGCCACCTTGTACGGAAAGGGTGTTATGCCTCGTGCTAGCAACACCTTCACATTTAACTCTCCTTCATAGTCAGACTCCAGTCTCCAACCAGGTTTAACAGGAAGGAAGGAATCAATGGATTCCCTGCAACACACAGAATGGTATAAACAAAACTTTCGTACCATACTTCTTACACTGCTTTGTATTCAGGCACACAAGTTCTTAGTGAATCTAGATGCCCACCTTTCCTATGTAATTCCCCATAATACACTATTATAGATGGCATAAGTAGAATGTCCCAATACACACTCGTGAGGCAATGATCAAGTTTAGCACATTGGATCAGAAAAATAAGTTAAATATTCTGAATAATAATAATAGCAATGCTATTGGTTTTACATCCCTTTTAACTACTGTGGCTTTAAGAGATGCCGGGATGCCAGAATTTTGCCCCAAAGGGGATCTTTAACATGCCAGTAAATCTACTGACATGGCTTCCTCGCTTTGCGCGCCCTCAAATGCCAGCTGAATACATCAGGATACGAACCTGCAACCTTGGGTAAATATTCTGATGTGGTTTCCAAAGATTATAGATGATGTGCTAGCAAATTTCAGAGAATGAATTGTTCTGGTTGATGACCTCAGGAGCCAACTATGTTATACAGAACAATAGGTAAGGATCATTAGCTAGAGGAATGAATTTCAATATATGAAATGAAATGTTGTGACCTAGTGCAGGTCTTTTAAATTGATGCTTGTTGGGAACCTGTGAGTTGTAATGAGGATGAAATGATTGCATCACCAATACCTAGCTAAGGAAATTAACCTTGGAAGATTAAAATCTCCCAGGACCAGGTAGAACTCAAATCTGGGATCTTTTGATCCAAAGCCTAGCAATGGGACCAGAAATTTCAGATATATCTCACCCATCCTTGTGATACGGTGATGGTTAACCTTGTGAGTCACAAGACAGCGCCGCGGTTTGAAAAACAGTTTATTTTTCTGAAGTTGACCCAGTAGCTCACTTACAAAATACATAAGGATTAAAATACATAGTGTAGCAAAAGTATGGATTGATGTGGTAAATTGTAAGAAAGTAAAATTTCTTAAAATAGCCTAGAATGTTACCTATATCCTATATAGAGTATTGACTTTATTATGACCATTTTCTTGTTTAATTAGAACATTGTAGACAATCGATCAGGAATTATTTAGCATGTGTGGTGTATTCAGCATAGAAAACTACTATCATTACCTTCACAGGGCTAAGATGAACAATTGCTACCATGCAAACAGTGGCATTTACTGCAGATAAACTGCCAACAAACAAGCAGTGAGCTATCTGCAAAGGCTTTGCCTACAGCAGTTAAGAAATTCATAAATAAAAATGCCAAGAACAACCTGTAATTAAACTCAAGAAATTCCAAACTTGGTACTCTTCAAAATCTACAAATAGAGCTTGTGTACCAATAACAGCAATGCAACAATAAAAGTGAATTTTTCGATGAAAAACTGCAGATGATTTTCGGAGCTAAACAAGTTGAAAGGATATGCTGACCAGAAGCAAGTCCCGGTAGCTAATCACAAGCAGTAATGACCGACTGTAGCACTTCATGCAGGAGGCTGTTTAGTTGCATTCTATAGGTATTACAGGAATACATCACAACACACTCATTGCATTTCTCCAGACTAAGCATTAAGGACTGTATGTTGATCTGAAAGAGCCTATTGTGTATGTCTGAATTTGTATTACATTTTAAACTATTAGTGGTTAATGTGGCTTAAGTCTGTTCGGTTAACTCTCTATAAAACAGATATTTAGGCCAAGTTTTATTTTCCCTTATAGCCACCTAATCAGGCCAAAGAATTCCAGGCCAGGCATGGACCAATTAAACAGATTATAATCTGGCAAACTTCCTAAAGAATTAGGGTAACATATGAAGAAATCTGAAGTGGGAAATTGACAGCCAAGATACCATAATACTGTCAGGACTGAAAATGAGCAAGAGCGGACAGGGAAATTGAAAGACCACAGCCCAGAGCAATGCTGTACATGTTTGGAAGGGAGCAAGCTTGCAGATTTACATGGCTTTAAATACTGCAATCACATGGCAATTACATGGAATCCAATCCACTGGACATGATTTTCATTTATCAAATCTTGAATATATTGCCTAAGAACTGAACCCAAGATGGCTTCATGAGAAGTAAGCAGACCCCTATAGTATCAAGCTGCCCACCTGTTGCCAGTCACTTGAACCTTGTTTTCAATAAGTAGAGATCAGGGCATTTTAGAATTAAAATTGCATTGAGATGCAAGATGATCAAGTGATTGTTAATGCAGAAGGTCATTGATGTATTTTTTAATTTTTTAAATCTACTAATCTGTAGACAAATATATTGATACTGTGGATTTTATATCTCTACTGTGATTTTAGAGATGCCAGGGTACCAGAGTTTCACCCAGACTAAAATCCCTCAAATACCAACAAGCTGCATCAGGGTTAGATACCAGTACTACAACCTTGAACAATACAGCTGCATTCCAACCATTGATTTATTGTTTGTTTGAAATAAACTTTTCCATATACAGAACATACAGTACAATCTCCCTTTTTAAATTGGTGCAACTGTGCACTCACAGCATCACTGCATTCCAGGTTCAAATTCTGGTTAAAACATATGAAATAAGGCTGGATGAAGTTGAAGCAGGACACATATTCTCCAGAATCTGTGGTTCCTCTTAAGTCATTCAAAAGTAGTTCTAAAACCATCTACGTTAAATACAGTGAGATTCTTTTGCTGGAGTGGGGCCAGCGGCCGACTGCCGGGCGCTCGCGTCATCTGCCAGTCAAACTAGCTCGGGCCGCAGGGTTGCGCGGAGGGTCATTAAAGTCAGTCACTCAACTTTCATCAACGAGGGTGTGAAGTGTCAGCGCACACATAAGAAGGTAACATAGCACCTTCCTGCAAGATTTAATTAAAGATGTTCTTTTTAATTCCTGGGAGTCTGGATGACCTCACGTCACCAGATAAAGGTTAGAACATACTATTTCGCAGAAGATGCAGGAAATGTACTCTTTCAGCTGACAGACAGTAACTTTGGAAGTTACATCATTACATTATGTAGCTACTCCTGTACCCCCCTGCGTGTTTACTGTAATTAATCGAAGCACGGACGTAAGCTCATTTGATGTTTAATTGTGGTGTAATTTAAAATTCAATTGTACAGATCAATTACCCATACTCGAGTGGAGCTGAAGAACAATATACGGCAGCAGATATCCCTCACAACAGAAGGGAATTACAACGTGTAAACGCTAATTTATTTACACGGTACAATGCCTGACTGTCAGTTGAAGGAGAACACACTCAGCATCTTCTGTGAAAAGGTGAGTTCTTTAATCATGATTTGCTGGTGAATTTACCATACTTTGTTACGGTTTTCACCTACGGGCAATCCGCGGCCCGAGCTCGGTTGGCTGGTAGAAGGCGCGTGCACCCGGCCTTCTCCAGCAAAAGTATCTCCCTGTATAATGCTGTTCATTCTATGTTAATAGAACTACCGTACAGTTAATTATAAAATCCATGCAAAATATGTTCCATACTGACAAATGGAGGTTTTCAGCCATTAGGGTGTGTATTGTGCAAATTGTAGAGTATCAAAAGTCTTGATGTATGCAGTAATCAATACTGCGACTTCTGGCTTTGAAGACTGTAGCTCTACCACTGAACTAATTCAGTACGGTAGCCTAAATGTTCAAGTCCCAAATGTGTCGAACATTTTAATTCTCTACTTTCCAACTACAATACAGTACAGTAAATGGCTTTTACTATCTGTACCATACATTTCCTAAACAACTGAAAGCCTTCATTGGTCATCACTGCAATCATGAGATTTCAATTCTTGGATGTCCCATAATGTGTGAAACTAAACCCACTACAGGGGCAGACGACCTTGTAGTTCCGTCCCTTAAAACCACAATAGCTAACTAACTAAACCCACTACAATGCATCAAACTACAACATAATGACAATACTACAGTATGTTTACATCTACTGTGATAAACAGCTGTGTATTAATACAAGCCAACCTTCCAGTCGAATAATTGTAACTCTGGTTGACGTGACTATCCCTCCGATTTCGACCTGACTTGTGAAGCATTTTCTCAACAGCATAGCCGACATCCTGTAGCTTAAACACATCCTCATAGAGCTTCTCATATACCAGAGCTAGCAAAAGAAAAGCAAGTTAGTTGGTCAGTCAAAAGTAATTACTGAACTTTTCAGCAACAAGGTCCACTGAAGTGGATAGGATCAACATCTTCGATTCATCTGATTACTTTGAAACATAATGGGCAATTGTGTTACATTTATTTATGGGAAGCATATCTAGATCGCAGATGGCCCCATGGTACAGGGGTAGCACACTTCCTCTTACTTAGAAAGGTTCAGCCCGTCGGGAATATTGGAACCAACGTAAGTGCTGGAACAGGATGCACTCAGTCTCATGACGACAAATGATAAGTTGTCTCGTCTGAGAAGCAGCAAGCCTGATTAATGGCCACGGATACTCTGTGCCTAATGCACATGGATCATGAAGGTATATGAACACAGTAAGAAATATAATCATTAATTGTTGTTTATTTGATACTAGCAGTAATGCCCAACTTCGCCCGGTGGATTTATTTGTTTTATGGATGATAAATTAATACTACTACAGAACTGCCACATGATACTTAAACTAACAGAAAAGAAATATTTTTTAAATATAACTTGTGGTGGTGGTGGTGGTGGTGGTGGTAGTTGTAGTGCGGGTGATAAGTAGTACAGTATAATGGACGTAACATTCAGGTCATTTTCCAGTTATGATAATAATGAATAGGGAAACGGCTGTTTACTAACTACAGCACTGACACATTTAATTTACAAACAAATTTTAAAATATTTATCATCTTGGCTTAAAGGATTGAGCCGCGTCGCATATCGGTTATTATTTCCCGACGTTTCGGCTGACATTGCAGCAGCCTTAATCATGGGTAGGTACAAGTTGGTGTCAGTACTCAAAATATGTTTAGAAAGAGGAGCACGTGAAATAAGACACTGCCTAGGGCCTATATCTCATTGGCTGTTAGAAATGTAGAGACCAATAGTGTCGTCTTTTACCGCATAGCGCCGTAGGAAAATAATCAGAACACTTTGGAAAACTTCGGTTGTCCCGAGCTCCTGAGGTAGAACAGTATCATTTACCGCCACATAGCACTCAACGATAAGTTTCGGAATAAATGAAGGTAAATTTGAATGCACCAACACCATTGCACTTATACAGAGGCATAATATGTTCATGGTGATAACTGTTTTAAGGGGCCTAAGATATCTTTTTGCACTAATTACTCCCTGTGACTGCAATTTATAAGCAGCACAAGATTTAACTATTTTCGCAATTCTGCACCAGAACACTGGTAGGGGCGACGTAATGCAGTCTGAATTGCCAGTCAACAATGGACTTATTAAAATACTCTTACAGTTACACTACCATGGACATGAATGGTTCTAGGGCCTTAATAAATGTCTTTCAAGTTCAGTTTGTTTGTTATTCTACATGTAGAGAATGGAGAGCATGGTCCAAAATATCAAGTGGACAGTGTTACCAGCAGGGTTTCAAAGTGTAAGTAAAATTTGGTGCAAATAGGAGAAACGGTGTAAATTTGTGATGAAGGGCCTAAATGCAGGGAATGGACTGGTCTGTCCAAAATTTCATGCAGACAGTGTTACTCGCAGGGTTCCAAAGGGTAAGTATACAAATTTTGGTTCAGATCGGTGAAACGGTATAGATTTATGCCAAAGGGCCTAAATGCACGGAATGGACTGATCAGTCCAAATTTAACATAGCCTAAACTATTCCTCTTGAATCTGGTGATCATATACGAATAGAATTTTTCGAATCCGACTGGTAGTTCCAGAGATTAGCGCATTTAAACACACAAACTCTTCAGCTTAATTATATTAGTAGCGATAAGGATAAGACTATTTGGGAAATGAACCCTGGTTCTGAAGAGATGAAAGAAATTATATCTTAATTCATACCAAGGAATAATATTGGATACTGGCAAGTGAATCCAGTTAACAAAGCACAAAGCTTGCAAGCGGACGTTAGAATTAAAATCTTTCAAACCCAATCGATCCCGCACCAGCTTACCAGAGCTCCCCAACTGCCAGGGTGAATAGTCAACGAGTGAGAGAAGACTAGTTTAGCGGGATCTATGACAAATCTCCACGTTGAAGCAATTCTGGATTATAAGAGAACATAAGGTAGCCAGATAACTTAGGAGGCATAACCTAATTAAGTCATCATCATCATCATCTTGTACAGTTTCCAGCCCCAGGCTGGGTCTGTTTGGAACATAAGCCTCGCCACTTAGTCCTTTCTTCCCACCACCTCTCCGCTGTCACTCTGGTCCAGTCCTCACCTCTCTTCTTGACACATTCCTCCACTCCTTTCAGCCATCTATCTCTCGGTCTTCCCCTTGGTCGTTTCTTCTGCATCTGCATCTCATGTATCCTCTTGGGAATTCTCTTCTCAACCATTCTCTTTAAGTGTCCATACCACCTCAGTCTTGATGTCTCAATCCTACCTTGCAAGGGCTCCTCTTTCACCATTTCCCTGACCTTTTCATTCCTCACCCTGTCTCTTCTTGTTACTCCGATCCTACTTCGCAGGAACTTCATTTCACCTGCCTGTATTCTGCTTATGTCTCTTTTCTTCATTGTCCACGTTTCTGAAGCCTAGGTCAGTATCGGGATATAGTAGCTTCTGTATAACACTTAATTAAGTCACACCCCCTAATATATGGTCCAAAATTGAATTATATATTAAAAGACATAAGTCCCATAAGTGCAACCCCTCGTCCACATTGTGGGAGACGGGCAACGGCACAAAATAGGGGATTGCCTGTAGGGGCGAAGTACAGTGGGGACTTCGTGTGCCCCGGGACCGTTACGGTAGCTGTGAAGGTCCTACAGGAAACCTGAAAAGTGACGGCTAACGGGGCTCTGGTGAAGCTACGATAGGCCCAGCAAGCCAGTAGTGGATGAGACCGAATGCTTTCAAAAATGGAACGAGCCTCGGACATAATGGATTTAATAGACAACACGGCTGTACACACGGAATAAGATTTGGAACTTTAAACCTAAGAACGCTGACGGGGAAGGTGGTGGAGATAGTGGATATGATGGAAAGAAGGAAGTTGGATTTATTGGGATTGGCAGAAACAAAGTGGAAAGGGGAAAAAAGGAGAGAACTGAGAAAAGGCTATAGACTGTACTGGAGTGGGAACGAAGAGGGAAAGAGGAATGGAGTGGGAGTAGTAGTACAAGATGGTTTAAAAGAAGAAGTGCGGAGAATAAGTGTTAGGATGATGAAAGTGAAAGTAGCACTGAGGGGAGAGACCGTAGAAATAGTGCAAGTGTATGCTCCACAAGTAGGCTGCGCCTCTGAAGAGAAGGAGGAGTTTGAAGAGGAAATGCAGAAGCAGCTGGTAGGAAGAAATATGATTGTTATGGGGGATCTCAATGCCCATGTAGGAAGAGAAAGACAAGGTGTTCTAGGACCAGAGGGTTGGGGCGGAAGAAATGAGGAAGGAAAGAGACTGTTGGACTTCTGCCAGAGGAACAGCCTGCTAGTTGGGAACTCCTGTTTTAAGAAAAGAGAGAGCCACACAATCACATGGTACAGTGATGACTTGACCAGGAAGTCGGTGGTCGACTATATACTGTATGAGAAAGAACTAAATAAGAACATCACGGACATCAAGGTTATACCATCGGAGAACCTGGATAGCGACCATCGATTGCTGGAAATGAACCTGAGAGGGAGTAAGGAGAAGAAAGGGACTGAGAACCAGGAAAGGCGTATAAGGATATGGAAACTGAAAGAAGGGGATAGAAGGGTCGAGTACCTCAAAATGGTAAAGGAAGGAATTCCAACAGATGAAGAAAGAGGGGTGGAAGAGGAATGGGCTACATTTAAGAAGACACTAGTAGGTGCAGCAGAAGCAGTATGTGGGAGGACAAGTAGTAAGAAGAGGTGGAAGGAAACACCATGGTGGAATGAGAAGACAAAAGATATAGTAAGGGAAAAAAATAGAGCCTTTAGGAGGTGGTATCAAAATAGGACGGTAGAGACAAGGGAAGAGTACCAGGAAAGAAAGATGGAGGCGAAGAGAGTAGTGGCTGAGGAGAGAAGAAAGTGGATGGAAGAGTGGACAAAGATGATGGAGGATAGTGAAGGTACAAAAAAGGTCCTGTATGGTATGGTAAAAAATAAGAGGCGGAAGGATCTTACGGATTATGTTAGAATGGTGAACAAAAGGGGACAAGAGTTAGAAAATAGGGAAGAACTGAAGAAAATGTGGAAAGAATATTTTGAAGAACTTCTGAACCCAAATGGAAAAGATGGTGCGCAGGAAGAAATCGGGGAAGAGGAAGATGAACTGCAAACAGAAAGGGACTTAACATGGAAAGAAGTGGAAGATGCAGTGATTGTACCGAGTGATGAGGACAGCATGGAAGGAAAGGAAGACCCCAGAGGACTGGAAAAAAGGATGCAGAAACTATCGGGGAATAACACTGATGAGTCATTGTGCAAAGATCTTCGAGAAAGTTTTGGAAAGGAGAATTAGGACAAGGATAGAAGGAGGGATGAGGGAAGAACAACATGGCTTCAGAGCAGGAAGGTCCACAGTGGATTTGATTTTTGCTGTAAGGCAGTTACAAGAACAGCACTATGAGTATGGAACAGATCTACTGATGGCCTTCCTGGACATTGAGAAAGCATATGACAGTGTATGCAGAAACAAAGTATGGAAGTCCCTGGAGGATAGATGAGTACAGAAATGGACTATAAAGAGGATAAAGGAGATGTACAAGGGAAGCGTGAGCTGTGTGAAAGTGGGAGGAGAGAGATCAGACTGGTTGGAACAGAGAAACGGCCTGAAACAAGAAAGTGCACTGTCACCGTTACTTTTCATTGTGGTGATGGATGACATAATGACCCGAGTGGCACAAGTAATTGGGGAAGGAAAGATGAAAGCCATGGTGTTTGCAGATGATTTGATGATTTGGGGAAACAAGGAGGAGAAGGTACAGGAACAGTTGGACGTGTGGGAAGGAATAACACAAGGATATGGGATGAAATTTAGCATAAATAAGAGTGAGATGGTGATCACAACAAGGAAGAAGGAAA
This sequence comes from Meconema thalassinum, assembly GCA_946902985.2. Taxonomy (NCBI): domain Eukaryota; kingdom Metazoa; phylum Arthropoda; class Insecta; order Orthoptera; family Tettigoniidae; genus Meconema; species Meconema thalassinum. The sequence goes on along the minus strand of OX336391.1, from coordinate 39,560,923 downwards.
GAACCACAACGGGAATAACAATTGGTGGGGAACAGCTGAAGAAAGTGGAGAGTTTTAAGTATCTGGGAAGCCTGATACAAGATAATGGAAGAAACGATAGAGAAATAAATGAGCGGGGGAGGCAGGCAGAAGCATTTCGGAGGAGTGTGAGAAGCATGTTATGGAGCAAGGATGTCCCTCAGAACAGCAAAAAGATCATATATCGGACGTACTGTGTCCCTAACCTGACGTATGCCTCGGAGACCTGGGTTATGAAAGGAAGGGAGAAGAGTAAAATACAGGCCAGTGAGATGAGGTTCTTGAGAAGCAGTATTGGAGCTACAAAGATGGACAGAATAAGAAATGAGAGGACCAGAGAATTAATGAAGGAGGAACCATTACAGGATGGTATAGAGAAATCTAGACTTAGATGGTATGGACATGTAAAACGAATGGAGGAGAAGAGGATACCCAGGAGAGTACACGAGATGAAGTGGGAAGGAAAGAGACCGAGAGGAAGACCGAGAGACAGGTGGCTGAAGGGGGTGGAAGAAAGCGTGAAGAAGAGAGGAGAAGACTGGACAAGGGTGGAGGCTGAGAGATGGTGGGAAGACAGAAGAAGTTGGAGAGGCTTGTGTTCCAAACAGACCCGGCCAGTGGCTGGAAACTGTGCAAGATGATGATGATGATGATTAAAAGACATGGAAAATATAACAACCTGCCAGCCCCGAGGATCAAAAACACTTGTGGTGATCCCGTTTCTAACAAATATTAAACAATTATAAGTGTGTGAATTAGCCATGGACAATGAACAATATGTATGTGTTACAACATGTGTACCTGTAGTGTGCTAGGAGCTGTTGAAAGTGTAAGAGTGCTCAGTGTGAGATCACTAAACATTGGAGATGATAATCTCAGTGGGACCTACCAGATGGGTTAATGGATCCCACAGCTATGATGGTATCAATGGAAGCTGAAAAGATGGAGTGTAACATGTATTAAATCATACTATCGTGGGGCGACACAGACCCCAATCCTGGCACGTATGTAATAATATATTTATTGCAGCTAAATAGCCATACCCAAAGGAAAGAAATAATACATTTACAGTATATACACTGTACTCGCACACTTGGGCCTTGGTTTGCATATTCTTTAATTGTTTTTGTTCTTTTGGTGCAGAGTTCTAGGTGGTAACGTTCACACACGTATCCACATAGTTTGCACTTACATGTTTCTATCGGTTCATGGTATGAGGTGTTGTTACAAATTAGATGGTGGAAACCATGTACTGCCAGTCTTGTGAACACATGCCTCATCTCGAAGCTGGATGATGTCCATGTCCGGTCTATCATAGCTCCAGTTCCAAAGAATTCTGGTGGGGTGTCTTCTATTTTTGTGTTGAGTGTTGCAAGGAGATTTTCTGATGCTCTGGTGTTGGGCAGGTTCAGGTGTGTTCTGAAGTCTTCAATGAGGAAGGATTCTCGCGCTAGAAGGTAGACGAGTCTTGATCTTGTTGTCTTGGATACTCCGATCGCTCTCTTTATGTATAGAGCTTTTATTCTTTCTAGAGAGGATAGGTTCTTCTCTGTGAGGTACGGCCAAATGATTTCCATCCCATATGTTAGAATAGGCACGATTTTTGCTCTACAGTAAATAGTGCCATCGCCGTCTCTAGGCTGAGTGATTAATGTAGTTGATTTCGTGCATCGCCCGTATTGCCTGTGGTTTTTTTTCTATTACATGCTTTGTAAAGCATTTGGCACTTGTTTGCAGAATAATGCCAAGGTACTTGAAGTCGTTTACTATGGCTACTTTCTGCCTCTTTATGAAGATTTCTGTCATTGCTGGGATCTTTCCTCCTTGCCTAAATACCATCATTTTTGTTTTTGATGTATTAAATTTGGAATGTGTGTTTGTAGCACCATTCCTCCATTTCTTTTATCACGTTTTGTAGTTTTGTGATGTCCTTTGATCCGATCACTATATCATCGGCGTAGGCGTACGATACTACGTCATCCTTATGGGTTATTCTCATTATTTCTTCTGCTGCCAGGATGAAAAGTAACGGGCTCATTAGGTCACCCTATAATACTCCGTTCGTTTGAAGTATCGGTTCTGAGAGTGATATGTTGTCAGAGATTCTTATTTTGTTCCATTCTAGTATCGTTTTTATGGTTTCAGTCCACACATGGTTCCTGTTTAGGGTTTCTTCCAGCTTCTGGGTCACAAGTTCCCGGTTTATGAGGTTGAATGCTTTTGTGAAGTCTATAAACACTACGTAGAACTTTTCTCTTCTTTCAAGGGCTTCCCTGATGTTGTTGACTAGTAATTGTATAGCGGTTACAGCTGATCTTCCTTTCCGGAATCCGAATTGATTTTCTGGTAGATACTCGTCTATTTCTTCTCTGACTCTCCCCACGATTGTTTTTGTGAATATCTTGAACGGAATATTCTCCAGAGCGATGCCTCTGTATGTGTTTGTATCATATGGATCACCATTGCCTTTATAGAGTACTTTAATAGTTGAATGTCTCCATCTCTCCGGTATTGAGGCCGTCTCAATGCATTTATTGTATAATTTTGTCCATGTAGGTAGTAGGAGGTGAGCAGTGTCTTTTATGTACTCACTGCATATGTTGTCTGGTCCTGTGGCTTTGTTTTGCTTTGTGCTTGAGATGATGTTTTGGACTTCATTAGCTGTCAGCGGAGTCCATTCTGTTGGCGCTAGTGTACAGGTACTTTGATTATTTTCTGGGGTGTTTGTTATTCCTTCCTTGTTGAGTATATTGTTAAAGTGTGTCATCCATTTTTCCATGTTTATATAATGTGTCTGCGCTTGCTTCCTGGGACCTAGAGCGATATATGGGTCTTTTTTAGCCTCTTCTACAATTATTTTACCTTCTTCCTCCCAGTATACCCTTTTCTTCTCCCGCGTGAGCGTTTTATAGAGACTTCTTTTTCTGTTGTATACCTGATAGAGTGTGAGGTTCTTCTCGTTGGTTTTTAGTTCATGCAGCGCCTTCAATACATCTTTTTTTTAGCAGGTAGCATTCCTGATCGAACCATTGTTTCGCCTTTCGTTCCTTTCTTGGGGTTGCAGCTTGTATTAGCAGTTCTTCAAGTGTTTCTGCCACTTCTTCTAGTCTTGATTCTTCAGTAAGCGTTTCTATTTTTCTTATCTGGTTGGCTCGTCCTTCTATTTTTCCTACGTCAATTTTTCTTGATAATAGGCATTTTGTTTGTTTTTTGGGTGCTCGCCAATCACCATGAATTTGTATTTTCATGGGGATATGTTTTCTTATTGGTGTGTGATTTGCTGACCAGATAGGGGTTATATCTCCATTTATTTGTCCTTTTATGAGTGCCACATCTATGACGCTATTTCCATTGTGAGATATATAGATTGGTATGTTGCTGTTATTTAATAGGAGAAGGCCATCTTCTTGTAGTTTTTCCATTATTACCTTTTGTTTTCTAATTGTGTATATCCAGTCTACAGTATAAGTCCCCTGCTATGATTAGGGGGCTGTCTTGTTTACTCTGAGTGATAAGTTGTCCTAATTCGTCTATTATCTCCAAGGCCGTTGTATGTGGTTGAAAGTAAGCGGCTATAATTGTGATGTTTTGTTTCTATCCAGTTGTGTTATCATTTTTGTTGGGGTCAGCCAAGGCTTTAAGAGAACGGTTATTCTTCCTATTGGTCTTCCTTTTTCTCCTTGTTTCGCTTGTAGATGTATGCAATAATATTCTGCATGTTGCCAATGGTCTGTGAGGAATGTTTCTGTTAATATTATTATGTCATATCCTTTTAGGCAGTCCGTTGGTGACATGCTTAATGCGTTTTTTAAGCCTTCAATGTTCCATAACATTGTATTTTTCCTCTATTCTCTTCTCCTCAGTAGCTTGTGTTGCTCCAAAGTCCGTTCTGTGTTTTATTCGAGTGGCATCCCTGTGTTCCTCCGAAAAAAACTTAAAACGACTGACGGTGATGTTTGAAGGCCAGAAGTCTGATTTATTTACTGTTTCAAGATATTTAAATGGGATTCCCACTTTGAAGCATTTCGTGTTATACTTCGTTGATAATTCTTCGCAGATTAGCTTTCCTTTAATTTCCTTCTTGGTAAGGAATTTCGTTATCTCCTCTGTTGTTGTTTCCTCTTGTACTCTTCCTATGAAGAACCAGGCCATCTTTTCTGCTGCTTGTAGGTTTTTATCTTCTGCTCCTGTTCCAGTTATGGGAGCTTGTGATCGTGCTGGTTGTCTCCTCCTTTTGCCGATTACATCTGTCCACTTCTCCTCTGCTAATTTGTCTGTTGGTGTTTCCTGTTTTTGGCCTTGTGGAGAGTCATTTGTTATCGCTGGGAAGTTATCATCCTCTATATTGTAATCCTCGTTTCTTGCTATAGGCATTGGGATGGGGTGTGTTCCTCTTCGCATGTTGGGCATCTGCGCATTCCTTTCGAAGAACGACCCGTATGTTAAGTACCATCCTTTTATTAATCATGAGTTGGTTGTAACCAGAGATGGGAAACCTATAAATATCAGATATAGGTTAGATTTGATTCATTTGATTATGTAAATAAGGGTGATTTATTCACTGGAAAAAGTACCGAAGATTTATGTAAATATGCAGTTAGCATGTCATGAAGGGTTTGTTTGCATCATGCAGTTATGTAAGTGTAATGCAAGTGTTTGAATTCAAGCAGGATGAGGTCGATTGCATGCCAGTTCAATTAATTATTTCTTGATAATGCCTGGGCATTGCAGATTGTAAAAATCATGTGATAAGGATTGATTTGTATCTTGATAGTGGCAATGTTAGTTTATGTCAGGCAGGTTGATGTTAAATGTAAAGTTAAATGTGACCAGATTAGGTAACTGTTGTTCAGTCTAAGATAGGACAATGTGGTCATCTGTCGCTACAAGTGAGGTTAAAAAGCCACCGGTTAGATTTGGCTACAGTTTGTGAAGTAGAGCGATATTACATCATTGTAATGTTATTAAAAATAGATTTGGTTTTTGTTGTTGTCAATTTGGTCGGTGAGAATGGAGGTTAGTTGATTCCGAACCTAGGACCATTGGTTTGTATGATGGAGGTTGAAGTGTGTTTTGTGTGTGATATTCCAGCAAGTGTAAGCTGTTGAGATTCTGCATTGTCACGGAACTCTGCGAGGTTTGTCTGCAATTTTAGTAATGTGTAGTGAGCTGGCCTTTGATGCCAGGCATCACAATATTTTGTTTGATGCCGGTGGTGTAGTGAGGTGGGATGCCACCCGGGCCAAGGAATGATTGCATTAGAGATGTACTCGCATGCTGCTGTGATGCACACATGTTTATGTGGTTTGATGCCAGCGAGATGACCTTTCCTCACCAAGATCTGACAACCATCGTAATTGTGAAGGTTATATTAGTGATGACTGCATAAGTTTAGAGTATTATAAGACAATGCTAGGTTCAGGCACACCCACAATACTTAGGGAGGCTGTCATTTCCTTTCGGGTGTGTGATGATTTATGGTATGCTATGAGTAGAGCCCTGCACGGATAAACAATTCATTATCCGCATCCGCCCCACATCCGCACATTTGTTATCCCAATCTACTGGCAATACAATAATATTTTTAAATAGATGAAGTATTAAAGCAACACCTTTAGACATTTGAAGCTAAGTATGTCATGTGCTAAGTTTAAAATGAATGTTACACAGCCAGAATTGCAACCCTTTTCAGTTCAGAGTGTTAATTTCTCTTAATGACATAATTTAAATGAGATTAGCATAAATCATCTTACATTTGTAATGAAAAAACATAACGGAAAAATGTGATGTGCCACAACCATACGGGTCCTAGTAATGATATTCAACAAGTTCGGATTGTATTCTAAAAACTATCCGCAAATTTACTCCAAACATTATCCGCAGCTTATCAGCCATGCAAACTACCCGCATAGCGAAAAATTTTGTATATATCCGTGGGCTTATCCGCGCAGGGCTTTGGCAGCCGCCTGCCTGCGGGACAGGCTGGTCACAGATGTTTCACCCGTTTTGTTTAAATTTCTTTGGAGCTTAACACATTGCTGACCGGATGCCTGGACATGTCACATCCCCTGTGGACCGGACATTTTGCTACTGAGACTATTCCAGTGCACTAGTTTATAAAAAGTACATAATTGTGGAAATAACCTTGATATTATCTTTCTAGTTGATATGAGTATACACATACCCCTATTAGTGCTCAAGGGGGTGATCTATTTGGAAACATGACACAATGTGCAGTGGCGGCTTACAGAAAGAGCAGATGGAGTATATTTGAGGTTAGATTGGTCAACAATCAAAGTACGGTATGTACTTTGGTTGTTATTACGTCGCCTAGAGACCTGAATATCACTCTCTCATTCAGTTTCCACTAATTCACTATAACTTGTGCCATTTGAACGATAATATAAACGATAAATCTTATCATCTGATTATACAAGTCTTCCATCTAGTCATTGATTGAACCAACAGAAGGAAGTTCGATGTTTCGAAACAAAATCAAAGAATAAAAGAAGGCTATGAATAGACGGAATATGGCACATATACATCTACAAATGTCCTTCTCAATGTGCTAGATTGAAATAGTTCAATACGTGGTCAAGAGATGTCGCAGGAAGACCAAAAACAATGACGTGTATAAAACCAAGATTTCTCGGGGCCCGTCATCTACCGCTGGCGAGCGTACTACGAGATTTCTCGGGGCTCGTCTTCCTTGTGTTAAATAATGTTTAAGACTCCCAGATAGCCAGAGGGTATGATTTTAATGATGAAGAGATGCTGACCTGCAAGAATTATGTATTGTTTAATTGTTTATGAATGATTGATTGTGTGTAAATATAAATGTCATGTGACAGAGATAGTATATCAGTTACAGTAGTATGTGCTTGTATTGTTCACCCGACTGAGGAGAGGCTCAACCCTCACGGACAAGGATGCATTGTGTTGATTTGAGACTAGGGATAATAGTGTCCACATGTAGTTTGAGTTTCCATCATCCATCTAACACAACTAATACTGGATCTATCACTCCACTACCGTACTAGAATCTGGGGCTGGATCCAAAAGGATTATTTTTCATTTCTGTAGTAACCTTGTGCAGCCCAACATGTCGCAGTATTTCAGGGATTCATTAATGCAATATCAATGGGATTCACCTCCTTTGTTTATTATGTTTATTGCTATTTTAATTATTGGGTAATTTAAAGTGTTAAAGACTGTAAATACATTAAGTTAACCCTCTTAGTGCCAGGCGAAAAGGTAACGGTGAAGTCTAAAAGTGCCAGGCTGTTTTAATGGAAAATGTAGGCTTTCAGAAAAAAATATGTGTATCCCCTGTTTTGAAAGATACGAAAGCGAAATTTAGTCAGAGAGTGCAAAACATAGCTATCTAAATTCAGGGAAATTTTCAAATCATTATGAAACTTTTTCTTTCTTTATTAATTAATTACCGGTAATTAAAATAATTTCTTCTGTAAAATAAAAATTAGAAAGTTTGATTATTCCTATTACCCCACGCTTATAAATGGAGTAAAAATGAACACTGGAGAGCACACATACATAACAAAAGAACCAGGAAATGCAGCTTTTTTAGTTTAAAAAATATCAGCAGGGGTGTCAAATATCCGAAATTCTAAAATCTAGCATATTCATAAAATACCGTACACCAAAAATGGCATTGTTGATATAAATAAAATAAAAATAATTACAGTGAAAATAAATAAACAGAAGGGCCCCTGTAGTTTTATCTTTCACATTTGTGGTTGTGTAGCTTATGGAGGATTGTCCTGGTCAACATTCCTTTCTTCCCAGTCACTATTACTATCAAGATCATTACCATCACTATCACTTGTTTGGTTATTTACGATCGCATTCAGCGCAGGTAATTCATTGTCCGAAGCGGAATCGGCACTTGATTCATCACATACAAGATCGCAATCACTGTCCACGAAGTCCAAGAGTTCACCACTTGACTCATCAATCATTAATTATTCAATTTCTTCCTCTCTCAAACAATGCTTCCTTCCCTTGGACGCCATGCTTTTACGAGTCGCGCGTAAACAAGTCAAGGAATTTCAAATATCGCTCGAGTATATCGATAGACAGAAAAAAAAGTTGTTTGCCAGGAAATGGTTGCTAGAACTCTCTTTAATGGTCACGTCAAGTTTAGATGCCATTTTCGGTCTATAAGCCCCTCTAAGAATACAAAAACGAAGCGTCTGGCAAGTTTCGTTCATTTTATGAGGATCGCTCACAGCGACTCTGGCACTAAGAGGGTTAAAGAAAGCTTTCTAGTCAGTCAACACAAGTTGTGCCCAATTACATTGAGCAGGATCCTGAAAAAAAAAGTTATTATTACAAACTAACACACTTTTATGTACACAATGGGGTACCTACTTAATTGGATGACATGTTTCGAATGTCAAGCGTTCATCTTCAGATCCTGTTACTTAGGCTTAATTAGAATACGATGTTTATGAAATACACTTAAACACAAATATATCTATACAATGATTATATTACATAAGTTTGTAGTAACTGGTGTAATGCATCAAAATTATTTACAGACGGTATAGTTCACTTCTATGGTTGTTGCATTTTTATTATTATTATTATTATTAATCTTGATTGGTCACATTGGACCACTTGAGTCGTTCCACAATCACTTCTTCTTTGAAGGTAGTACTGCTTGGTTCTTGCGCTCTTTCCAGTACTTTTTCATTCTTTCAGATCGGGATTTTCTCAACTCATCTGAAATCTCCACAGGCTTTCTGTGTGACATTTCTGCAGAAAATTTGCGAGTTTTAAGAATGGTGTTAATTTTATTTTTCTCCTCGGCATCTGTTATCTTGAGTCCAACTGCTTTGAGATCTTGTTGGATTTCTTGGATCCATTTTCCTCCAGTTTTCTTTCCTAGATTTCTCATCACCAGTTGGCGTACAATTCTGTTTTCTGGAAGCCGTAAGATGTGAAAAAAATATGAAATTCTTTTCTTCTTCATTGTGCTGGTGATTGGATCAATCTCACGATAGACAGTTTCATTTGGGAGAATCCTCCAGACTCCCTCAACCTGATACTTTTTATTTATGCACATTCTAATGATTCTTCTTTCCGTTTTGAGGAGCTGATCAGTTCTTTGTTCATTTTTAATTTGGAACAGTGTTTCACAAGCATAAGTGGCTTCAGGGAGAGTTACAGTTTTATAATGTTGGATCTTAGTAGCTATTGATAGGCATTTTTTATTATATGTTGACCAGGTTAGAGATTGTGCCTTTTTCATTTTATTTGTTCTATTTATCCAAGTTACTTTTTCATTTAAGTTATGTATTATAATTTCTCCAAGATACTTAAATTGAGGAACTAGGTTAATTTTATGATCATTTATATAGACTTCATTTATATCTAAGGGTTTCATAGGCATGATCTCAGTTTTTTCAAAGGATATCTGTAATCCTATCCCTTGAGCAATTTCTTGGAGACTAGTGATCTGAGTACAAACCTCTTCCTTGTCTAGTGCTAAAAGAGCCAAGTCATCTACAAATCCTAAGCAGTTTATTTTTATTGATGGTTTTGTTCCAATTTTGATCTTAGGAGGGTTTTCCTTTTGCCAAACCTTCATGATATAATCAAGAGCCACATTGAAAAGCAGAGGGGATAATCCATCACCTTGTCTGAGACCAGTTTTTACTGTGAAAGCTGTTGATATTTCTCCCCTAAATTTAACTTTCGAATTTGTGTTTGTTAATGTTAATTGAATGATTTTTATCAATTTAGGATGGAGACCGTATGATCTGAGGATTTTTAGCAGTGTCAGTCTATGAATACTATCATAGGCTTTCTTGAAATCTATAAAAGAGATAAAGAGTTGCTTATTTCTGTTTTTGTAATATTCCATTATTAATTTCAGGCTAAGGATTTGGTCTGGACAACTTCTGTAAGGGCGAAATCCTCCTTGATATTCTCCAAGTTGTGGTTCCAGAATGTTTTTGATCCTGTTGTAAATTATACGAGAGAAAATTTTATATGCGAAGTCCAGAAGGGTAATTCCTCTAGTTATCTGGGTTCGTTTTGTTTCCGTTCTTAAATAATGGATGGATTATTCCTGTGGTCCAGTGTGCAGGAATTTCTTCAGTAATCCACATTTTAACTAGATGTTGATGAAGATTTATAATCGCAGGTTTACCAGCATTTTTCCAGATTTCAGCAAAGACTAAGTCTTCGCCACAAGTTTTGTAATTTTTTTGTTCTTTAATTGCGAGTTCTACTTCATTAATGTTTGGAGGATTTATTAAATCAGGTGAAGTTAAAATAGGTGTATCAGTGTTTACTTGCAGGGTTTCCAGTGGATCATCACAATTTAACAGTTTCTCGAATGCTTCTGCAAGGATCTCTGTATTTTCTTGGTTAGAATGTGTTAACTTTCTTGTTTGATTTTTCAACATTAATGTTGGAGCTTCAATTTTTTTTAGATATTTACCAAATGTTTTGTAATAATCTCGAGATTGCTTTTTCTTGAAATCGTCTTCTATCTTTTCCAGTGTATTTTTAAGATGATTACGTTTCGTTTGTCTGATGATTTTATGGGTTAATTTTCTTTGTATAGTTAGTTCTAAATTTGATTCTTCTGACTTTAGAGCGTGATGTTTTATCCATGCTTGGTGTCTTTTCTCTACTGCTTGATCACAATCTACATTCCACCATTCATGTTTTTTCCTTGGATTTATTGGTGCTAACTCCTCTGCTATTGATTTTAATTTAGTGATTAATTCGTCCAATGTTTTAGTGTTGAGAGATTCTTCTCCTGTTCTTTCACAGTACTCTATATTTTTTATTAAGGTAGAGGATCAAATTTCCTCCTATTGTTATTATTAGGTTTTTTCTTGGCCATTGGAGTTAATTTTATTTTGATCTTTACCACATAGTGGTCTGATCCTGAGTCAACTCCCCTTAGAACCTTGACATTGTGAATTATCTTTACCACATAGTGGTCTGATCCTGAGTCAGCTCCCCTTAGAACCTTGACATTGGGAATTATCTTTACCACATAGTGGTCTGATCCTGAGTCAACTCCCCTTGGAACCTTGACATTGTGAATTATCTTTACCACATAGTGGTCTGATCCTGAGTCAGCTCCCCTTAGAACCTTGACATTGTGAATTATCTTTACCACATAGTGGTCTGATCCTGAGTCAGCTCCCCTTAGAACCTTGACATTGTGAATTATCTTTACCACATAGTGGTCTGATCCTGAGTCAACTCCCCTTAGAACCTTGACATTGTGAATTATCTTTACCACATAGTGGTCTGATCCTGAGTCAACTCCCCTTAGAACCTTGACATTGTGAATTTCGCGATGGTGAAATTTATCCATGCAGACATGATCCAACTGCCATTCACCCCTTCTGAAGTCAGGATGTTTCCAAGTTTTCAATTTATGGGGCTGTCTTTTAAAACATGTTGATTTAGAGATTAATTTGTGGTTTCTACAAATTTCGACTAATCTTTGACCATTTTTATTGGTTCGTTTATGTGCTGTCCATTTTCCAATTATATCTCTATATCTTCTTTCTTGTCCAAGTTGCGCATTGAAATCACCAGGGAGAATTTTGATGTTTGATGAAGGGATGTTTATTAAAGTTTGATCCAAAAAATCCCAGAATTTTTGTACTTCTTCTCTGTCCTTAATGGTGGTGTTTTTTTGATTAGTAGGAGCATGTGCATTAATAATTGTATATGTTTTATTTGCCGATTTCAAAGTTAGGGTCGTAAGTCTGGAGGATTGAGATTTAAATTCTGTTATCGAGTCAATGATTCTCAGATCTATTAAGAATCCGTTACCAAATTGTGGACAATTTTTCATAACTCGTTTTCCTGGAATTCCTTTATATAGTCTATATCCTTGTGATTCCAGATGGTCTTTATCACTATTTCTAATTTCCTGAAGGGCCATAATTAGAATTTTATGACTTCTAATGATATCCGTGATGATCTTCAATTTTCCAGTTTGAACCAGAGAGTTAACATTATGTGTAGAAAAGAATGAGACTTGTTTAGGTTTGATTTTCCATAGTATTTGTTTGTTTGCTACTTGATGAGTTTTCAGACGCTCCGATTCGTCATTATCTTCCGCATGACAGCCCACCGTATCCGAATGCTGTCATTTCTGTAATCTATCATTACAGACGGCGGAATTATTCTTCAAATGACTTTTCATGGTCGACTATCTAAGGTTTCACCTTGAGGGGAGGATAAATCCTCGAATTACAATCATCATCATCATCATCATCTTGTACAGTTTCCAGCCCCAGGCTGGGTCTGTTTGGAACATAAGCCTCGCCACTTATTTCTTTCTTCCCACCATCTCTCCGCTGTCACTCTGGTCCAGTCCTCGCCTCTCTTCTTGACACATTCCTCCACTCCTTTCAGCCATCGATCTCTTGGTCTTCCCCTTGGTCGTTTCTTCTGCATCTGCATCTCATGTATCCTCTTGGGAATCTTCTTCTCATCCATTCTCTTTAAGTGTCCATACCACCTCAGTCTTGATGTCTCAATCCTACCTTGCAAGGGCTCCTCTTTCACCATTTCCCTGACCTTTTCATTCCTCACCCTGTCTCTTCTTGTTACTCCGATCCTACTTCGCAGGAACTTCATTTCACCTGCCTGTATTCTGCTTATGTCTCTTCTCTTCATTGTCCACGTTTCTGAAGCATAGGTCAGTATCGGGATATAGTAGCTTCTGTATAACACTTCCTTGCTTTTTTGTGGGACATCTTTATTCCACACTAAGCTCCTAATGCTTCTCAGAAATGCTTCTGCCTGTCTGCCACGTTCCGTAATCTCTTTGTCATTTCTCCCATTTTCCTCCACTATACTTCCCAAGTACTTGAGACTTTCCACCTTCTTCAGCTGTCCACCTCCAAGTGTTATCCCACTCATTGGTCTGTCCTTTTTCCTGGTCGTTAACAGGATCTCACATTTACTGATGTTGAACTTCCATCCGTACTCTCCCACTGTTTCTTCCCAAGCCTTCAGTTGCTCCTGGATTTCCTCCTCCTTGTTTCCCCAGACCATGAGATCATCTGCAAACACCATTGCCTTCATCTTATCTTCTCCTATCTTTCCTGCTATCCGTGTCATTACCTCGTCCATAACCACAATAAAGAGAAGGGGTGACAGCGCACTACCCTGTTTCAGACCACTCATTTGTCTGAACCAGTCTGTTCTTTCCCCTCCAACTTTCACACAACTCACACTTCCACAATACATCTCCTTCACTCTGCCTACAGTCTCTTTTTCCACTCCCATGTTTTCCATTGCTTTCCAAACCTTCTCCCTACACACACTATCATAGGCCTTTTCGATGTCCAGGAAGGCCATCAACAGATCCTCTCCAAATTCGTAGTGGTGTTCCTGGAGCTGTCTCACTGAAAATATGAGATCCACTGTTGATCTCCCAGGTCTGAATCCATACTGTTCCTCTCTCAATTTTCTCTCCACTTTGGCTCGTATTCTACTTTCTAATATCTTTTCATATATCTTGGCACAGTGAGGTATGAGTGTGACTCCCCTGTAATTTCTACACTCCTTTCTGCTTCCTTTCTTAAATATTGGGACAATTAATCCTTTCTTCCAATCTTCTGGGGTCTTTTTCTCCTTCCATATCACCCTCATCACACGGTACAGCCACTGTTTCCCAACCTCCCCTGCTGCCTTCACCATTTCAACACTCACTTCATCCACACCTGGTGCCCTTCCTCCTTTCATCTTGTCTATAGCCATTTCCAGTTCTCTCCAAGTCAGGTCCTTTTCCATTCCTGTGTTGTCTTCTCCATCTTCCAATACATTGTCTTCCTCCCTATGACCATTTGGATTCAGCAAATCCTCAAAGTACTCTTTCCACACTGTCTTGAGTGTCTCTTTGTTGTGTACCTCAGTTCCGTTTTTGTCCATCATTACCACATCCTCTCGCAGACCTCTTCTCTTACTTTTGACCATCCCATAAAGTACTTTCTTATTTCCTCTGCTGTCTTCCTCCATCATCTCTGTCCACTTTACCATCCACTTCTTCCTCTCCTCTGCGACAATCTTGTTTGCTTCTTTCTTCTTTATCTTATAATCTTCCCTTGCCAGATCAGTTCTTTCCTGGAACCACACTCTGAAAGCCTTGTTCTTCCTTCCCACAGCTTCTTTTACTCTCTCATTCCACCATGGTGTCTCTTTACACCGCTTTCTGTTGCTTGTTCTTCCACATACTGCCACTGCAGCTTCCACCATTGTGTTTTTGAATTGCTTCCATTCCTCTTCCCCTGTTTTAGGATAGTCTGTTGGCATCTTTTCCCTTATTATCTTCTGGAATTCTTCCTTGACTTCATTTTCCTTGAGTTTCCATACTTTGATTCTCCTTTCCTGGTACTCTGTCCTCTTGCTATCCTTAACAACTCCCAGGTTCATTACAAGTATTCTGTGGTCGCTATCTAAGGCCTCTGATGGTATTACCTTTATATCTCTGACACTTCTCTTCATTTCCCAGTCGTACAGCATGTAATCTACCAAAGATTTCTTTGTTAAATCACTGCTGTACCACGTTACCTTGTGGCTTTCTTTCTTCCGGAACCAGGAGTTGCCTACCACTAAACCGTTTCTCTTGCAAAAATCCAGCAACTTTCTCCCTTCTTCATTCCTGCTACCCCATCCTTCTGCTCCCAATACATTTTCATATCCTTGCCTTTCACTTCCTACATGTGCATTCAAATCTCCCATGACAATGATGCTCTGACCATTCAACTGCTGTTGTAGCTCCTCCTCAAAGTCTTCCTTCTCTTGAGCTGCACATCCAACTTGAGGGGCATATACCTGGGCTATCTCCAGGCTTCTTCCCTTTACAGGTACTCTGATCTTCATGATCCTGTCACTTATTCCCTTTACCTCTTCCTTCATTCCATCTCTCACAACTACTCCTACTCCGCTGCTCCTTCCTTCACTGTTCCCACTCCAGTACAACCGGTACCCTTTCCTCAGTTCTCTGCGACCTTCTCCTTTCCATCTTGTTTCTGCCAAGTCCAGTACATCCAGTTTTCTTCTCTCCATCACATCTACAATCTCCTCCACTTTTCCTGTCAGTGTCTGTATGTTTAATGTCCCAACTCGTAGTCCATTAGCATATCCGGGTCGTCGTTGTTTGCATCCGTCCTTTCCGAGGCCTGTTCCTGGTTTGAAAGCAAATATGATATCCACTACTGGCTTGCTAGGCCTATCGTAGCTTCACCAGAGCCCCGTCAGCCGTCACTTTTCAGGGTTCCCATAGAGCCTTCACAGCTACCGTAGCGGTCCCGGGGCACACAAAGTCCCCACTGTACTTCACCCCTACAGGCAATCCCCTACTTCATGCCGTTGCCCGTCTCCCACCACGTGGAGGAGGGGTTGGACTTGTGGGAGACTACATTACAATCCTGAATGTTATTCAGAAAGGTGAAAGAACTGAGAAAAGAATTCTCAGTCCCCCCCCCAACACTAGTCTCTTCACTGACCCAGTTTCCCGCTGGGATTGATTACCCAACCTTCCACTGGGTTGCTCAGCTTAGCAGGGGACACCACGTGCAGGTCAGTGTTGGGAGTTGGAGTGGAGAGGTTATGAGGATTCTCTTCTGCTGAATCCTTGTATTACTGATTTTGTTGGTTAGTGTCATCACATCACACTCCCTTTGTCCAGGTCTACATATTTATAGAATGTAGATATTGAATTGTTATTGTGAATAACGTCAATAGTGATGTTATCTAAACTATTTTGTTATTATGTTCTAAGTCAACCGTTCTTATTTAAACTAGTGACCTAATTGTATTGTAATATATCGTGTGGCGAATATACAAATATACAATATACAAAAATAATGCCAACTTATCTGGTTTTAGAAGCTGATCCTTGTAAAGTCCGTCCTCGATGCACGCGCTCACTGGTCTGACGCTCCCGGAAAGCGTCTTACAGTTTACACTATGTTTGACTCTTCTAATCAGAACATTTTATCAAGTACCGGTATTAACAAAATTTTGCTATCAAACACAAGGAAAAGTGCCTTTCTATTGTATTGTAAGCTTTGAAAAGCTGAAGTAACAGGAGCCTCTAGGGGACAAGGGGACACTGCCCATGTATCCCGTACTTGAGAGAAAGTTACAACAGAGAGTAATACAAGAACTCTTCGGAACAAGTGGCACTTCCTTTACGATGAGCTCCTTCCTTAAGACTAAGAGGATACAATTTACGATCATCATCACTACTAGCACAAGACTGCCAATTTAGTATCGTCTATTTTCCCCCATTGTATTTTGTTTCAGTTAAATTATTGTTTAATTTCTTTTGTTTTGGTATATTTCAAAAGTTGGATTTTTACAAGATTTACATTTTTAAACTCTAACTGTATTTTAGCAATTTAGGTATTTTAATGTTTGAAATTTATGCTATAATGTATTTTAACAATCTATTTTTGAACAGTAGGAGTAAGGAATATTACCGTATACATGCGAATAAAACCCGCCATCAAATAATTGTCACACCTTAATTTCATGAAGGAATTTCTTTGGTGGCTGCAGGAGTTGATATCAAGATATCACTGCATGCATACGGCCGGAGGTAAGAGAAGTTCCACTTGCGAGTAAATCACGATTCTTATCACCCGTGAATTTATGTATGACATTCCCGGTAAAATATTCATTCCAACTGTCATAATTGAGATTGATATCTGATTGCAGCAGAAGTTGATATTGAAGTATTACGAAGCATGCATGGCCGGTAATATGGTTAGGGGGTCACTCACGAGCAAACTGCTTTTTACCGCTGCAAACCCAGCGTGTTGGCGGTAAGATATACATTCCACAGGCCATCTTTTCCAGCGTCCTAGAGAATCAGTCTTGCAAGTGAAGCAGTCTGCACCTAGTTGCCTTTTTTCTGTGTTTTTATCCTCCTTTCCCTATCCATTGATATTTTTTGTCTTGTAGAGTGGAACTATATTGTCACTTGGTACAGTTCATATTTACCAATCCCACCTCACATACTAGTGCCACAAGCCCAATAAGGTACTTCAAATGCCATGGCTCTTTCCCCAGATGCTATCTATGAAACAATAGTTTTTCTGAACAGTTTGTAGTGAAATCTAACCATGGTGAAGAGGCCAAAGTTTTGCAACAAGTATTTCATACTGTACTGCTTATGTTTCTAAACTTTTATGTTTCTAACTTAAACAATATTTTCAAAAACCTGTTTGTTTAATGTTTTTATTAAATTAAATTTTAACAAAGTATTGGTATTGATGTATCATTTTGGATTGAACTTCTTATGGTTATTGAGTTCTAAGTTAGTGAATGTGTTATTCCAGGAGAAGAGAGATTGGTGCAATTTTGGAAAATATTAGTTCAAACATCTGGCCAAAATGAAGATTTACCCTAGTTATTTCCAACATTTATCTTTCTTTACTTTCTTTACTAGACTATAAAGCAGGATTTAGAACTAACAAGGTAACTCACATTGACAGAACGCTGTCTTCTCGATGTATAGCTTTGTGTAAACTGAATCATAATGACCATCAGATGTGGAACACAGTAAGATAGTTTCCTTGAAACCATTGTTTGTAGCAACCAGAGGGGGTTTTCCAGAATGCTGGAAAACTAGAAAGTCTCGGCTAGAAAAAACAGCAGAAACAGTGGTATTAACAACTAAAAGTTAGATTAACATAATTAACATTAAATCTAGTACACTAACCCTTCATAATTTTCACGACGACAGATGGCAATGCAGTAGCCTAGGGTTTCTTGCCTCATGTACATGCACATTCCTGCCATTTTTGTGTAGCTGCATTCCTAGAGCAATATTGTAATCTGTGGTGGGTGCAGTTGGTAATATCTTTACCGATTCTTGAGGTATTTTACGTGAGAGTCATCATCTTGACGAATGGTTAGGAATAGTGCAGCTGAACTTGTTACATTTACTGTACATTCATTTAGTTTGATGGGAGTTTGGTTAATTTGTGCAATAAACAAACCCCCCCATGCATAGTTTTATGAGTTGATGTTATGTAATACATTTAGAGTCGAGAATGAGTTGGTGCAGACATGTTAGGAGAATGCAGGAGGGCAGGATATCAAGGAGGATGCACGAGTTGGAAATTGAGGGCAAGAGACCAAGAGGAAGGCCAAGAGATAGGTGGATTGTGGGTGTGAAGGAAGGAATGCAGAAAAGACGAGAGGAGTGGGACAGAGTGAGGAGTGAAAGGTGGAGGGAGGATAGAAAACTATGGAGAGGCTTATCTTCCAAGCAGACCCAGCCAGGGGCTGGAAACTGTAGAAGAAGATGATGATAAAATGAGTTAATGTAATATTTTCTAAGTGTTAAGTTTGCTATATTTCATAAACTATCACGTCAAATGACCTCACATCTTTGTATTTTGATTCATGTTATGTTTATTACTAAATAAGAACTCAAAATATCCAAAGTCTGTTATGTAGAAAATAAAACAATAAGTTGGAGCAGACAAATTGGAGTGCTTAGTAATAGTCAAACCTCCGTACAATGATTACTGATACAACGATAAAGCCGGGGTACCGCGATAATTTTATATGGTCCGGGCTGATTTCCTATATTTACTATGTTAATTACCCCTCATTACAACGGTAAAGTAATATTAGCAACACCCTGTTATATCGAAGACTAAGTTTTGGGGATCTTACTATTTTTTTCTTCTAAGAATGCGACCATAATGGTATGTATTGTTTGTTAAACCTCTCGACCTCCAGCTCTGTATTTTCAGAAGCTTCGCTACATACTGTGCTGACGTTAAGTAGGTAGCGAATAAGGTACAGCCACAGGCGAGCTCTGCTAGGCGGCAAAGTAGAAAGAGTCATAGAGCTCCTGTGTTTGAACCAGTATTAAATGTTTTAGTCTCTCCATTGTTGAGCCTGAGTTGCAGTCAGAAGTGTTGTGTTGGGGTCACACGCAGTTTATTTTGTTGATTTTTGCAATCTGTGATAATTTGAAGTACGCCACGGGTTCTTCTCTGCAGCAACACGTCAGGGACACATAAGTTGACACCATCGATGATCAAACAAAAACAAATCCCCGAAGCTTAAAAAAGTAAGACGCTCGAGTACATACATTTCTTTTTACCTTTCTTTAATTTATAAGTTGATTCGGTACCTTCAGCTGTAATGTTATGACTACGCATAAAGAGTAGTCTACATATAGTACATTACTCGACCAGATTAATTTTGAATTTTTTTCATTATTCTATTATTTCTCATCAGAAAAGTACTACTGCATCATCATCATGGGTGAGTTAGCCGTGGTCGTTACGGCATGACTGCTGGCTGTCGCTCACATCCGGGAGGCGAGGAGGTTCGAATCCAACCGCCGGCAACCTTGAAGATGGTCTTCTGTGGTTTTCCATCTTCCTTCCAGGCAAATGCCGGGATTGGTCCCTAACTATAGGCCACAGCCGTTACCTTCCAACTCCTCATCCTTACATTCCAACTTTCCTCCCCAACGGTACTTGTAGCTCACCCATTGGGTGTCCGTCTCGAAGCAGCTACAAATCTGGTGAGCCGAACCTGTCCTCTGACACTCCCGGCATAAAAGCCATACACTAAAAAAAAAAAAACATCATCATTTCCCCTTATCCAGATCCTGCCGGGTTGGGGTATTTATGGCACTTCTCCACATTCCTCTTTCCATCCACCATTCCTCTTCCACGAACTTGTCCCAGTCCAAATTTCTTTTTCTTATGCTGTTCTTCACCGAATCAATCCACCTTGTTCTAGGTCTTCCTCTTGCTCTCTTACCCTTGCACTTTACCTCCAGCAGCTGTCTTGGTATTCTATTTTCCTATACTGTATAAACTGACCTTTAAGGTACAGTACTGTAGTAGTGTCTGTTAACAAAACCTCATTATAATAATAACCCAGCTATAACAATATCATTTTCATGGAGCCATGAATATTGTTCTAACGAGGTTTGACTGTATTGTATGGTAAAAGAGGGTCAGTGTCCTAGAGTTAACTAACAATGAATTTTGATGAACATCTGAGCTGGCAAGAACAGATATACAAAGTTAAGCAAAAAATTCTTCCTGCAATAGGAGCAATATACAAATTACAACATGTTCTTCCATCTCATATATTAAAAAC
Organism: Meconema thalassinum; assembly: GCA_946902985.2. Taxonomy (NCBI): domain Eukaryota; kingdom Metazoa; phylum Arthropoda; class Insecta; order Orthoptera; family Tettigoniidae; genus Meconema; species Meconema thalassinum. The sequence goes on along the minus strand of OX336391.1, from coordinate 39,540,745 downwards.
ACTGTATTACAGTCTAGTACATAACCATATAACATATATGTGCAGTATTTGGGGAAGATGCACTACCACATTATTAAATCAAGTAAGCACTCTCCAGAAAAGGGCAATTAAAGCAGTTTATTCCCTTCCCTTACTTACCCATACAGCAGATTTAGTTCGAATCTCAGGAATCCCCCTTCTAGAAACCTGTATAAAAGTATCTGCTTCTCTGTTCATACATAAAAGTGGAGAACTCGCGTATAAAGGCACAATAAAGTTTCCTCTTCAAGGACAAAACTATGAGTATAACACCAGAAATTCCAAGAACCTTGCAATTCCCAGGGTCTACACCTCTAAATACGGCACCAAAAGCATATTTAACCAGGCTATAAAGGATTATAATACTCTCCCAGCACATATAAAGTCAATAAATCCTGTGTTAAAATTCAAGAAAGCCTGCAAACAATTCTTCACAACTACACTCTGATACTTCCTAATTTATAAAATTAATAAAACCTTGAATAGTAATTTACTGTCATTATAAAATACTCTGTAACTTTGTTTTTGTATGTTAAATAATATTTAATATTCCTTATTATATAACAATGTTTAGTCCTACTATAGGGCCTTGCCCTCTAGGACATCCTCTGTATGAAAATAAATAAATAAACATTCCACATAAAAATATTTCAAACACTTTCGTGGCGATACAGCTCATTTAAAGTTTAAAATGAACACCAATCAATACTTAATATATAGATTATAGGTACATGTTTCGACCTGACATTGTACATCATTAATATTTTTCATTTTTTATTGGGCTGAAGAAGACCTCAATCTCAGGTTGAAACATGTACCTATAATCGATAATAGATATAGTTTAATTCAAGTACTGATTGGCATTCATTTTAAACTTTAAATTCATATATCAATATGGATTACAAAAAACATTTTGATACAGTTCATGGAAACTAAAATTTTCAGTACAAGTCTTCATAATTGTTATTTGCTGAAGTTTCCACTGCTAATTTTGCTACCACGTGACAGCTTTTTTTTTTTGACTGCGCTCCGCGTTGCAGTGGCTTTTGTGACATCTCTGTCTCTCTGGTTCTCTGAGGCCACTTGTTTTATAGTTTCAATTATTGAAGTTTAGGGTAGACATTGGCAAGGTGATTTACCTTGAATTGATGCCTGCTAATTTGTGTGAATTTGGATGGCTGGAACGGTTGTCAATACAGTTTGATATTTGTGTTCTTTTGGTAAATGGAATATGTAAGATTTTGGTCTGTTCGATGGATTTTAGGTTTAAGTACAATCATTTATGCACTGTTATTTTCTGGTGCCAGTTGTTGATTGTTTGGAGTAGAGTTTTTTCATTAGTTATTTCCGTGTCGTACAGGCAAATGACGTCCTCCATGAATCTACTCCAGTGTATAATGCCCTAAGATGAGTTCCCTAGACTATTAATAAACACGTTGGAACTAGACCACTGAGTAGCGAGTCCTTTGTTCGTATATTTTACCTTCAGATTGGAACACGTACTGGTTGAGCATGATCTTGAGCAATTCAACTATTTCTTCCATTTCTTTTTCTGAGTTATTCTCTTTTAGATTGTTTTCTATTGCCCATATTGCATCTTTTACAGATATGTTTCTATACATGTTCATTATGTTGAATGAAATCATTCTCATGCTCGGTTATGTTTTTAAAGCCCCTATTTTATTGACTAGTTTGGTTGAGTTTTTTACAGAGACATCATTCTTGATAACCTATTCCTCAGAATTTTTAGTAACTTTTTACTTAGTTTGTAACTTGGTGCACCTCTACAATTTACAATTGGACAAGTTAGTGTCCATATGAATCTTAGTGACGGTAGCTGTTGATATTATGTCTGTTAATTTAGTTGTCAGTGATATTGTGTAAATGTATTCTAATTCTATTTAACACTCTTTGATCTGTTTTTAAAATTTGTTTGTAGGAACCTTCTCTATTTCATTAATTCCGTTATCATTTATTAAGTTAAAACATTTTATTTACATATTCAGCTTTATTAACGATTACTGTTGTGTTGCCTTTGCTTTAGTTACATTTATGTGCTCTTTATCTAATTTAATCTTTAATGATCTGATTATTACGCTTTGTTGTTTTTATTGCTGTTATTGCTTAGCTTTGCTCACTACTAGATGATTAGTTACTTTTGTTTCTTGTTCCAGCAGTTTGCTACACACTATTCCTTGTCCATTATAAGTCGACTTGATATTAAGGGCCATGTGTGTGTCTTCACAATTGAATTTGAATCCTTTTTACAACATCGTTACCTCCTACTTTGAGAACAGTATATTCATTCTATTATAGCACCTATTGTGAAATTTAACGCTTTTTGGTGTTCGCTTTTACGTTATGTTTACTTGCATCAAGTTTTCAAATTTTGTCTTTAATGTATTCTACCTTTTGATTGGTTGACTTTTAACTGTGCTATGTATATTGTTTGAGAACAAATCACATTCAGCATAGTGCTGTAACTAAATGTTGTATAGATGGCAATTTATTTAAATTTTAAAATAATTAAAAAGTAATGTGTATACCAATACTGTGTTGAAAGATCTGATAAGGAGACTTGTGTAATGTCTTCAAGCTACTTTGACAACAACTATCAATAGGCAGATATAACAACCTTAATTGGAACCACTCACAAATCACCAATTTATCAAGAAAATATAACCCGGAAATATGTTTTACCATGTGAATAGTAAACAGAAGCAGATTAATAATGTATTGTGTTGACCAACTGAAGAGCAATTCTGTTAATTGATTATACAGGCAACACTGAATAATGGCTTCTAACATTTCAATATCACAACACTCCAAGAATGGGAATCAAGGAACTTGAAAGAAAATACGGCAAAAAATACACACAGTTTAGAATTGAATTTACTATAATAAAATAAAATAACTTATTTTGATAAATATACGTACCTATACAATAAAGACATGGCCTCCATCTCTAGCCGACCACCCCATTCCTTAAAACTTGACATTCTTGATACGTAAGTCTCAAATGAACTTTCTATTCTCTGGAAATCACAGTTATAAAAATATTAAGAGCATATGTCACAGACAATTACAATTAATATCGAATTATGCTGAAGTCAAAGTGAAAAGAGAAAAATTGAATTCACTTTGACACCTGTTCTTTAATGTTACATGTTATCGCCCCTCCAGTGCGGCCTTCGTCAACTTTGGTTTCTTTGCTAAGTTACACTACATAGGGTATTTGATGAAAAGAATAACAATTTAAATTTTCATTACTATGAATTGGTCATCCTTACAATTTCAATTATGAAAGATGTTTTTCAGGTGTTAAATTCCAGAAAGCAATTTTTATCAAAATAATATTCTATATATACATTTTTAGTATCTTGATTTTCAAGTATAGTCAAATGGATTGGCAAAATAAATTCTTGTAAGGAAAATTTAATGGTAAGTCAATACAGAATCTGAAACATAAACCAACATCGTTTATTTCACAACACATACTTCCATCATTCCCAATTTAGGAATCCATTACCTTATTGATCTGAGACAGTATGGTATATGATAAATGGTACTACATAACACTTGAACTTATGATCCCTTTTAATGAAACATGTTGTTGATAACAAAATCCAATCATAACACCAGGAGTAATGAATGAAGATCCTAACTTTACAATCCAAAGTAACAACAAGAAAACATATACCATCAAAATGCAGAGAGATTGCAAGGGGGGCAATGTTATAATGTCATAATGCCACCACTCCCCATCTCCCATTGCAGAGGGGAATATCCAAGTGATCAGAAAACCCCTTGAGCAGAACAGCCCACCAAAATGTGTTGCGTTTGGCCCCGGATTAAGGGATTTGACTTCTTATCGGAAAAGAGTGTTTCGCAACGCAATGTGTGAGATGCATTTGGAGGTGTGGCTTCAGAGACTGGTTGATGGAAGGGAGATCAGTGGTGTTGTCAGCTAGAATGTCTGCTGGCTTGAGGTGGTCAATGCTGACTCAGATGTCCTAGTCTGGAATCATAAGAGTGTGAAGTTTTTGTTGTCACAGATGATCACACATGTGCTCTGGTCTGTGGTGATCTGCTCAGGGACACCAAATTGTCATCATCATCCATCCAATGAAGAGAGCCTCAGCGACACCCTCAACAGTGATCTGCTCCAGGAGCCGAACCTCAGGTCACCGGGTGAATCAGTCAATGGCCCTTGTGCAGTATAGATAAGGTCCAGCTGGAGGGAGAGGACCAAGTACATCCACATGCAAGAGCTGGAAACAGGCAAGGGGAAAGAACCAAGCTGCGAACATGTGTGCTGGATAACCTTACATTGCTGTCAAAGCAGGCACAAGCCCAGCAACCAGAGGTTCAGTCATCATTAGCTTCTAAAGGCTCGTTGCAGCCATTTCTTACTGTCTTCAGCAGTTCTCTTCATGTGGGCATATGAGTCACATTCCATCTCCTTGACAATGTTCTTGAGATATGATTGTCTTGATCGTCCCCTTGGTTTCTTCGCCAAAATTGTTCCTTCAAAAATTACCTGGAGGAGAGTGTCATGTCTGAGTATGTGTCCAATGAATTTTGCTTTCCTTTTCTTGATGGTGTTCAACAGGCATCGATTCTCCTGAATTTGGTTCAGAACAAGCTCATTTCTCTTTCTTTCCATCCAGCTTGTTCGAGCCATTCTTCTCCAAAACCATATTTCCACTGCCAGAGGTTCACTTACTTACTTAATTCCTGCCGCTCCTTCCGGAGCATAGGGCCTTGGCGAAATTTCTCCACGCAGTACGGTTCCTGGCTATTCTCTTCACTTGACTCCAGTTCTTGTCCACCTCTGCAATTTCATTTTCGATCGTCCTCTTCCAGGTCTTCTTAGGTCGACCTCGCTTCCTGGCACCTTGAGGATTCCAGTCTAGCGCCGCCCTCTCAACAGCTCCGTCCAGCTTCCTTAGTGTGTGACCGATCCAGCGCCATTTCCTCTCCATGATCTGGATGCTAATCGGTTGTTGATTGGTGATGGTCCAAAGATCTTCGTTTGAGATTATGTCCGGCCACCTCACATTCATGATGCGACGCAGACATCTGTTAATGAACACCTGTAGCTGGTTGTTGATCGGTTTTGTGACTTTCCATGTTTCACAGCCATAGAGAAGAATCGACTTTACGTTGCTATTGAAAAGGCGGAGCTTGGTCTTCCTGGAAATGTTTCTATTTCTCCAGATGGGGTAGAGCTGGACAAAGGCACCATTTGCCTTCCTGATACGGCTTCGAACATCTTCCTCTGCTCCCCCATCATTTGTGACTATACTCCCAAGGTAGAGGAAGGACTCAACTCGCTCAATTTCCTTTCCGTTGACTGTCAAGCTAGTCTTGACATCAGAATTTATCCTCATCTCTTTGGTCTTGTTGGTGTTAATCATCAGTCCTGCACGTTCTGCTTCTCTCAGCAACCTCCCCAGCTTATCTTCTATGTCTCGGTACCGTTGTGCCATAAGACAAATGTCGTCCGCGAAATCCAGATCTTCAAGCCTGTCATTTATACCCCACTGAATACCCCTCTTCCGTCCTCCCATTACCTTCTTCATCACACTATCCAGGACCAACAGGAACAGAGTGGGGGAAAGGACACACCCCTGTCTCACTCCGGAACTGACCTTTATCTTTTCTGTTAATTTGCCTTCGTGAAGAACCTGGCACTCATACCCTTCGTACATCTCTTCCATGATTCTGATGATCTTTGTTGGAATTTTATATTTCTCGAGGGTCTTCCACATGATTCTTTGATTTACGGAGTCGAAGGCTTTCTCGAAGTCAACAAATGTGAGGTAAAGGGTATTCCGCCACTCCACACTCTGCTCCAGAATGATTCGGAGGGTGTTGATGAGATCCACACAGCTGCGATGTTGTCGAAATCCAGCCTGTTCCTTCCGAAGCCTTTTTTCTACGCAGTCTTTTATACGATTCAGGATGACTCTCGCCAGTACTTTGCTTGGAATGGACAGCAAGGTGATTCCCCTCCAGTTGTTACAGTTTGTGGTGTCCCCTTTCTTCGGTAACTTGACGATCAACCCCTTCTTCCAGTCGGTTGGTATTTTCTCCTCCTTCCAGATCTTCTCCAACAGCGGGTGCAGCAGATTGATCGTGATATCCAGGTCTGCTTTCAATACTTCCACTGGGATATTATCCAGACCTGGTGCCTTCCCGCACTTCATCTGCTTCAACGCTGTCCGTATTTCGCCCCGAGTTGGGGAGTCGAGGCTGATGTCCGGGTCACTTTCTGCTTCCTCTTCATCTCCTCCTCGCTGCTTACTTTCTGGTCCTCTATCTCTATTAAGAACCTCCGCAAAGTGTTCTCTCCATCTTGTCAGCTGCTGTTCACACGTCGTGAGGATCTCGCCCGTCTTGCTCTTCACAGGCCTAGTTTTATTAAAACCTTTCTTCGAAAGCATCTTTGTGATGCCATAGAGCTCCTTAACGTCCCCCCTTCTTGCCGCTTCTTCTGCTTTCACCGCGTGCTCATCAATCCACCTCCTATGATCCTTCCGCACACTCCTCTTTACCTCCCTGTTTGCTGTTGAATACTCTGCTTGTGTGAGAGCCTTCTGCTGCCTAGTCTTGCAGGTGTTGAGCTTGGCCTTAATCTCCTTTCTATAATTTATCTTGTCCCAGGTCTGATCGAATATCCATTCTTTCCGCAGGTAGTTCTTGTACCCGAGCTGCATCTCACTGGTTTCCACAAAGATATTCTTTACCTCGCTCCATACAGTCTCCACATCCTTCTCTGTCTCGGAGTCCAACACCTGGAATTTATTTCTGAGCTCCAGTTTAAATTGGTCCAATCTCTGCTGGTTCTTAAGCTTGCCCACATCAAACTTGTTGTGCCGAGTGATAAACTTTCGGCGGACTGCCACGATCTTCATGCGGAAGTTGGCAACCATAAGATGATGGTCACTACCGACATCCGCTCCTCTCTTGTTCCTAACATCTTCCAAGCTTCTTCTGAACCTCCTGCTCACCGCGATGTGATCAATTTGATTTTCTGTGACTTGATCAGGAGACACCCAGGTGACGTTGTGGCACCGCCTATGAGGAAACACCGTGCCACCCAGCACCAAATCCTGACTGGCGCAATATTCCGTAAATTTCTCCCCATTGTTATTCATCTCACCAAGGCCATGTTTACCCATGATCTGCTCCAACCCCTCATTGTTTGATCCCACCTTCGCGTTGAAGTCTCCCATAACAATGAGAATGTCCTTCTTACTTGTTTGTCTTGTGGCATTTCGCAGCATTTGGTAGAATTCTTCCTTCTTCTCTGGCTCCGATTGTTCTGTAGGCGCATAGCATTGGATGATGATCACATTCCTGATCTTTGTCTTGAACCTAGCAAACATGAGCCTGCTAGAAATTGGCTTCCACTCCATAAGGCTACTCTTTGCATTTCTGTTGAGCAGCAACCCCACTCCATCCCTGTGTTCTTCCTCGTCGCCCCCAGAATAGAGAAATGTAATTCCATCTGTTGTCTGTATTTCACCAAATCCTGGCCACCTCACCTCACTCAATCCTAGGATATCCAGCCCATAGTTCTTCATCTCCCGTGTCACTTGTTTCAGTCTGGTTTTCTCCATCAAGGTCCTCACATCCCAGAAACCGATTTTCGTAATCCTTTTCATGCCAAAAGTCGTCATCAGGTTATCCGCCCGGTTTTGTAGTTTCGCTTCAGTTTCAGTAATCAGTTTATTTAAGAGGAGCGAGTGATTAACCCACTGCCTCCGAGTGCCTTGGAGGGACTGCCACCTTAGGCCTGAGGCACCAGGCTGATTTTCTGTCAGGGTTTCTTCCCTTAGCCTTTGAAGAACCAACTCCAAACTACAAGGCAGCAGTTGTTTCACCAAAGCCCCGTTAGCCGTAATTTCTTCAGGGTTCCTGTAGGGCCTTCACAGCTACCGTAGCAGTCTTGAGGCACACAAAGTCCCCACTGTACTTCACCCCTACAGGCAATCCCCTACTTCATTACGTTGCCCATCTCCCACGACGAGGACGAGGGGTTGGATTTGTGGGAGACCAGAGGTTCAGAGTTTGTATAAATAATTAAATACTTGGCGGTGTTGTGACTGTGAAACAAATGGCCTTGGCTTGCTCGGAGAAGTATTGCAGAAGAGTACGCCATTGGAATTGGGAAATAATACACATTAAAGCAGGAGCACGCAGCCACAGTCGAGCAAATCACGAAGGTAACCGTCGTTATCATGCACTCGCACGAGAAGTGTGATATAAACAGATGATTTAGGGTGTTAATGCGTGAAAGTGGATCAATGGCAACATTGTTCGAAACGCTAACATGCCTTAAATCAATGGTGAACTGGGCAATGAACAACAGTTGGTTTACTTGAACTTTAATTGAACCTGTGGAAGTTTCTCTCAAATGATGTTAGAAGGTGAAAGGTCACTGGATGACGAAAATGCTGGACAGTCTCATACACGCACGGCATTCCCTATAGTAAGCCGGCCATTCTGACTGAAGAGTCTATGTTGTCAGCCATATCGGAAGTATTGGTATCTGAAACTTTGTTAGAAAGCCTGTGTGAATGCATGGAAAACAATTTTCTGGAGAAAACTGCTAAAAATTTCCCCTGGTTGACAACGAACTGCACGAGACACCCCTAAGGGCAAGGTAGATACGACTGTGAAGATGTGGAGAGGAGCATTGCAGGTCGGAAAAGACAACAGTGTGGCGAATGACACGGCACTTTTGTATGTATTGAAAACTTGCTAAAAGATTGCCATCCAAACTATAGGTGGATTGTCACAAAGACCCGTCAATGTGTCATTGAGAAGCAGCTTGATAATCTGCTGCAGAAAGTGAAAAAGTTTACCATGCCTAGAAAACAGTGCAGATTCTAAACCCCTATAGAGTATAGGAACATGCATCAAAGTGTATAATAAACCCAGGGTTGTTGTTTTGTTCTTTTCTTTCTTTCTTTCTTTCTTTCTTTAGGTTAGAAAGTGTGATACATATTGATTCCCAACCCAATTTAATTGGGCACAATGTGTTGACTGACTGAAAAGCATCCTGTCCCGAAACTGGTGATGGTACCAACAAAATGTGCCACTGTGGCTAGGAGAAGCGCCACAGGATTGTCAATCATGGTGCCTCGATCATGATGATGATGATGATGATTGTTGTTTTAAGGGGCCTAACATCTAGGTTATCGGTCCCTAATGATCTGGGTGACAGCGAAAATGATAATGAAATGGAAACCAGAACAAAATTATCTGAGATGGAAAATGCGTACAAAAAGGAACTCAGATGGAAACAACTCACAATATGGTCTTACAAAAGGGAATTTAGAACGAAAAGATACACAAAAAGAATAGATTTAAAAAAGACCCACAAAACGTAGGCTAGATTCAAAATACGTACAAAATGCAATTGAGATCGTAAAGACGTACAAAATGCAATTGAGGTTCAAAATACTTACAAAATGCAATTGAAATTGGAAATACACAATGCAATTCAGATTGAAATATCCCAGTTCCAATCCAAATTATTCACAAAGTGCAATTGAAATTCAAAATACTTACAAAATGCAATTGAAATTGAAAATGCTTACAAAATGTACGGTAGATTCAAAGGACTCATGTGGATTGACAATACTTACAAAAAGCAATTTAGATTGAAAATACTTGACAAAATGTAATTTAGATTCAAAATACCCACAAAATGCAATTCAGAATCATTTTTTTTGCAAAATGCCCGCCAAACAAAATGCAATTTAGATTCAAAATTCGTGCAAAATGCGGTTTTGGTTGAAAATACTTACAAAATGCAATTGAAATTCAAAATACTCACAAAGGTCCCTCCGCCATATTGAAAGACTTACTAAAAAGCAATTTAGATTGTCAATCTTTACAAAATGCAATTGAGGTTGAAAACAATCGCGAGATGTAATTTAGATCGAAAAAACATACAAAAAGCAACATAGAATAAAAATGCCTTAAAAAAAATTGCTAGAAGGGAATTTAGATACACGGTGAACCAAGTAACAAAAACAGTGCGGGAATCTGAAAGAGAAAAGGAAATATAAGGAAAAGAGGAGAGGAGAGAGGAGAGGAGAGGGTCCGCCCCAAAGGTAAGGGACAAAAAAGGAAAACGGACCCAGCTCAGGAATCCCTCGGGGTCGCCAACTCCCGAACTCACCAGCCGTGAGCCCCTGAGGGTGTAGCATTATCTACGGTGCACCAGAAGTGGTGGGGCTACATACACCCTGCCTCCTTAAGGGCCTTGAGCACAAGGCAGGAGGTAAAAAGAAAAAGAAGGCTGACCCCTCACAGAAGGATGGCATCAGGTAAGATGAGACAAGGGCCAATTAAGGCGGGAAAGTGAAAGACTCCCTAGGCCTCGGATACCCTAATACCGTCGGGGTCGGAAGAGAACAAGAGTTGACCAAGGGAGGTCGACAGGAAAGAAGACGGAGAGGAGCCCGGCACAAGTAAGTGGAAGCAATGCCGGACTCAGCTGGGGCCCCGTGGTCGCCAACCCACGCCCCACTAGATGTGAGCCCCTGTGGGGGGTTCCTCGACCAAGTTTGAGCCGAGTCTCTGTTGTGCTGAGAGTGCAGCAGCCTTCATTTGCTGTTGCAGTTCATGTAAAGGAGACAGAACCATGATAGGGGGAGCTGAAGAGGCGTAGACAACAGAGGGTGCGAGCTATCGGCGATCTCCGCAGTCTGCTCTAGGGTGGAAGAAGCCTGTGTTGGGAGGTTGTGTGTACAAAAGTTGGGAGGCTTCGTAACCTCAGGGTCAGCAGAATGGTGTCCTAAATAGCTGATCCAGTCAGATATTGCATGTGCCAGAGGAAACTAGACGGTCTACGGTCGGGGTAGCAGGAAGTCCTTACCATCCTTATCGCTCCAAGCAATCAAAACTTATCAGGAGAGAGATAACACATGCACCCGGACAAAAGGTGAAAATAGGCTACAAATGGACACAGCCTTATAAGTGGCTATGGATGTACTACATAAAACTCAAGAGTTACCTGAAATTGAGTAAAAATTTTATTTTGCAGATATTTCCTTCAATACTTCCATCATGTGATCAGAATTTCAGTATTCCATGCAGTTTTCTTCCATGTCTCCCAGCGATTCATGATATTAAACTGATTGCCACACTGTCTTTAAGTAGCAAAAAATGTACAAAATTAAATAGAATAAATAGAAGACCCTGGATAATCTGGAGATTGGATGATTGTCTGATTAATAATTGGGATTTTAATGTACAATGCCGGCAAAAAAAAATTTGGTCACCTGAAAAGACTACGTCGAATTTGATCCGATGATGGCAGATGCCACCTGGGGGATAGTAGATGTACTGATAAGGGTTTCAACATCGTCTGCCAACAGATAGCATAGTGGCATAGCTACCAGAGCGCCATCTGTGTCTACCATTTAATAGGGAAAGCTCACAGCCATACAGTTCATTGTGGTGCAAACGCGCGAAGCAAGCAGGTACAATGCCTCGGAGATGCACTCGTGTCTCCTACAGCCAACAGAGAGTTTGAAAGGGGTCAAATTGTGGCCTTCCGAGTGGCGGGATGATCCTTTCGGAGAATTGCCACACAAGTTGGACATGCTGTGTCCGTTGTGCAACGATGCTGGTATCAGTGGTCATGTGAACATTCTCACACCTGTAGACGAGGTTCTGGACGTCCACGCAGCACAGACATCCGCCAGGATAGTCGTATTGTAAGGACAGCAGTGGCAGATCGTACAGCTATCACAGCACAGATACGAGGGTTTGTGAGTCCAGAAGTGTCAACACGAATGGTTGCGAACTGGTTACTAGCAGTGAGACTACGAGCACGCACACCTTTCGCCCGTCTTCCACTCACGCCACAGCATCAATGTGCACGGCTCTACTAGTGCCGTCAGAGGATCACTTGGTAGATGGAATGGCGCTCCGTGGTCTTCAGCAATGAAAGCAGATTCTGCCTGCACGCAAGTGATGGTCGTTGGCGCGTTCGACGTAGACCTGGTGAGTGCTGTCTCGTAGAGTGCATTCTTCCAAGACACACCGGCCCCACCCCAGCCCTTATGGCCAGGGTTGCGATAAGCTACAACTCTCGTTCACCTTTGGTGTTAGTGGAGGGAACGCTAACCAGTGCTCGGTATGTGTAGGATGTTGTTAGACTTGTTCTTTTGCCGTTCTTGCAACAGGAAGGGGATGTGTTGTTCCAACAGGATAATGCTCGCCTACACACTGTCCGTGCAACTCAACATGCACTGCAAGATGTGCAGCAACTTCCCTGGTCAGCAGGATCGCCGGAATTGTCGCCAATCGAGCACGTGTGGGACATGATGGGCCGACTAGTGACTCGTGCGACTCGTTCACCCACAACTCTTTCAGGACTGTGTGAACAGGTCGAGCAGGCGTAGAATAACGTATCCCAAGGCAGTATTCGCCATCGGTATGATCGACTGGATGCAAGAGTCAGTGCCTGCATTGCCGCCAGTGGAGGCTTCACCTCATACTAATATGGGTGTTTCAGCATGGGTCGATACCTGGTATCTCTGAACTGCTTGACCTATTGATCTGTATATTTAATCATTTCATGTATTCCATATGCACTGTTGCCACAATAAATCTTGAGTGAATTGGTAACCTCTAACAGGGTGACCTAATCTTTTTTTCCGGCAGTGTATATATGTGTAAATCTATTATATATAATCCAAAATTGACTCATCACCGCAGGTCTCAAACCACTAGACCTAGAAAGCTGAAATTTTGCATGTTGGTTGATCCGAGTATGTAGAGGCTCACTAAGAAACGGTTTTTGAAAATTCTATTTGTACGTCTCCCACAAGTCCAACCCCTCCTCCACGTGGTGGGAGACGGGCAACGGCATGAAGTAGGGGATTGCCTGTAGGGGTGAAGTACAGTGGGGACTTTGTGTGCCCCGGGACCGCTACGGTAGCTGTGAAGGCTCTATGGGAACCCTGAAAAGTGACGGCTGACGGGGCTCTGGTGAAGCTACGATAGGCCTAGCAAGCCAGTAGTGGATATCATATTTGCTTTCAAACCAGGAACAGGCCTCGGAAAGGACGGATGCAAACAACGACGACCCGGATATGCTAATGGACTACGAGTTGGGACATTAAACATACAGACACTGACAGGAAAGGTGGAGGAGATTGTAGATGTGATGGAGAGAAGAAAACTGGATGTACTGGGCTTGGCAGAAACAAGATGGAAAGGAGAAGGTCGCAGAGAACTGAGGAAAGGGTACCGGTTGTACTGGAGTGGGAACAGTGAAGGAAGGAGCAGCGGAGTAGGAGTAGTTGTGAGAGATGGAATGAAGGAAGAGGTAAAGGGAATAAGTGACAGGATCATGAAGATCAGAGTAACTGTAAAGGGAAGAAGCCTGGAGATAGCCCAGGTATATGCCCCTCAAGTTGGATGTACAGCTCAAGAGAAGGAAGACTTTAAGGAGGAGCTACAACAGCAGTTGAATGGTCAGAGCATCATTGTCATGGGAGATTTGAATGCACATGTAGGAAGTGAAAGGCAAGGATATGAAAATGTATTGGGAGCAGAAGGATGGGGTAGCAGGAATGAAGAAGGGAGAAAGTTGCTGGATTTTTGAAAGAGAAACGGTTTAGTGGTAGGCAACTCCTGGTTCCGGAAGAAAGAAAGCCACAAGGTAACGTGGTACAGCAGTGATTTAACAAAGAAATCTTTGGTAGATTACATGCTGTACGACTGGGAAATGAAGAGAAGTGTCAGAGATATAAAGGTAATACCATCAGAGGCCTTAGATAGCGACCACAGAATACTTGTAATGAACCTGGGAGTTGTTAAGGATAGCAAGAGGACAGAGTACCAGGAAAGGAGAATCAAAGTATGGAAACAAGGAAAATGAAGTCAAGGAAGAATTCCAGAAGATAATAGGGGAAAAGATGCCTACAGACAATCCTAAAACAGGGGAAGAGGAATGGAAGCAATTCAAACAAACAATGGTGGAAGCTGCAGTGGCAGTATGTGGAAGAACAAGCAACAGAAAGCGGTGTAAAGAGACACCATGGTGGAATGAGAGAGTAAAAGAAGCTGTGGGAAGGAAGAACAAGGCTTTCAGAGTGTGGTTCCAGGAAAGAACTGATCTGGCAAGGGAAGATTATAAGATAAAGAAGAAAGAAGCAAACAAGATTGTCGCAGAGGAGAGGAAGAAGTGGATGGTAAAGTGGACAGAGATGATGGAGGAAGACAGCAGAGGAAATGAGAAAGTACTTTATGGGATGGTCAAAAGTAAGAGAAGAGGTCTGCGAGAGGATGTGGTAATGATGGACAAAAACGGAAATGAGGTACACAACAAAGAGACACTCAAGACAGTGTGGAAAGAGTACTTTGAGGATTTGCTGAATCCAAATGGTCATAGGGAGGAAGACAATGTATTGGAAGATGGAGAAGACAACACAGGAATGGAAAAGGACCTGACTTGGAGAGAACTGGAAATGGCTATAGACAAGATGAAAGGAGGAAGGGCACCAGGTGTGGATGAAGTGAGTGTTGAAATGGTGAAGGCAGCAGGGGAGGTTGGGAAACAGTGGCTGTACCGAGTGATGAGGGTGATATGGAAGGAGAAAAAGACCCCAGAAGATTGGAAGAAAGGATTAATTGTCCCAATATTTAAGAAAGGAAGCAGAAAGGAGTGCAGAAATTACAGGGGAGTCACACTCATACCTCACTGTGCCAAGGTATATGAAAAGATATTAGAAAGTAGAATACGAGCCAAAGTGGAGAGAAAATTGAGAGAGGAACAGTATGGATTCAGACCTGGGAGATCAACAGTGGATCTCATATTTTCAGTGAGACAGCTCCAGGAACACCACTACGAATTTGGAGAGGATCTGTTGATGGCCTTCCTGGACATCGAAAAGGCCTATGATAGTGTGTGTAGGGAGAAGGTTTGGAAAGCAATGGAAAACATGGGAGTGGAAAAAGAGACTGTAGGCAGAGTGAAGGAGATGTATTGTGGAAGTGTGAGTTGAGTGAAAGTTGGAGGGGAAAGAACAGACTGGTTCAGACAAATGAGTGGCCTGAAACAGGGTAGTGCGCTGTCACCCCTTCTCTTTATTGTGGTTATGGACGAGGTAATGACACGGATAGCAGGAAAGATAGGAGAAGATAAGATGAAGGCAATGGTGTTTGCAGATGATCTCATGGTCTGGGGAAACAAGGAGGAGGAAATCCAGGAGCAACTGAAGGCTTGGGAAGAAACAGTGGGAGAGTACGGATGGAAGTTCAACATCAGTAAATGTGAGATCCTGTTAACAACCAGGAAAAAGGACAGACCAATGAGGGGGATAACACTTGGAGGTGGACAGCTGAAGAAGGTGGAAAGTCTCAAGTACTTGGGAAGTATAGTGGAGGAAAATGGGAGAAATGACAAAGAGATTACGGAACGTGGCAGACAGGCAGAAGCATTTCTGAGAAGCATTAGGAGCTTAGTGTGGAATAAAGATGTCCCACAAAAAAGCAAGGAAGTGTTATACAGAAGCTACTATATCCCGATACTGACCTATGCTTCAGAAACGTGGACAATGAAGAAAAGAGACATAAGCAGAATACAGGCAGGTGAAATGAAGTTCCTGCGAAGTAGGATCGGAGTAACAAGAAGAGACAGGGTGAGGAATGAAAAGGTCAGGGAAATGGTGAAAGAGGAGCCCTTGCAAGGTAGGATTGAGACATCAAGACTGAGGTGGTATGGACACTTAAAGAGAATGGATGAGAAGAAGATTCCCAAGAGGATACATGAGATGCAGATGCAGAAGAAACGACCAAGGGGAAGACCAAGAGATCGATGGCTGAAAGGAGTGGAGGAATGTGTCAAGAAGAGAGGCGAGGACTGGACCAGAGTGACAGCGGAGAGATGGTGGGAAGAAAGAAATAAGTGGCGAGGCTTATGTTCCAAACAGACCCAGCCTGGGGCTGGAAACTGTACAAGATGATGATGATGATGATATTTGTACGTGACTTTTTTCGGCCCGTTGGCATTGACCATCCAAAATTGACTCATCAACGCAGGGCTCAAACCACTAGACCTAGAAAGCTGAAATTTTGCATGTTGGTTGATCCGAGTATGTAGAGGCCCACTAAGAAACGGTTTTTAAAAATTCAATTTGTAAATGACTTTTTTCGGCCATTTGGCACTGAGCAAGGACAGTCGGTACAAAGGTCGGATTTAGCTCATTTCAAGCCGCCAGATACGAGAAACAATACTCGGAGGTCCTGTAGGGACCCCGAAACAAACTTTTTAAGTTCTTAAAATGAACGGTTTCGGAGATATTCCCAAATAACTGTGTTCCCTCTGAGAAAAAGATCAACGTTACTATGGCAACCGCTGAAATTTCCCAGACCGGGGATAGTTTTCTGGCAATATCTCGAAAACCGTTCGTTTTAGGGCCTTAAAACGCGGGGTTCGGTTCCCACTTCTAACCACGAACATTGCTCCTCGCATTGATAGGCGTAAAATGAGATATATTTTATTTATAGTGGTGGCTTTTGGGGTCGGATGCGATCGTGATTTTGAGTCTAATTGTATACTCCTTGAGTTGGTTATTGTAAGCGAGCTTTCAGATCTTTACTCTAATTTACAATATTAAGATTCTTTCTATTTTGCATGGTATGCTTTCATTTTCTTTATAAATTTGTTTTTTGTTAACTGAATATTTTTGTTTGCCACTTTTGATCTGCTCTTTTTCGTGTTTTACCATGATCAGCAACCCATATTCACAGTCGAATGTGTCGTATTCTACCGGCTGTCACGTTAATTATTATTTTTTCTTAATTACTCTTAACTTACTGAGGATTAATGTTGGTATTTTGTCTTTCACGGCCATTGAATCCCCGCAGAAGGCACGGCTTAAACATAGAAAAGTTGCTGAGTTGGACTAATGTACTAATGGTGCAGCAGAAAGGAGGAGAATTGAAGCTTTTGAAATGTGGTGATACAGGAGAATGATGATCGGATGGGTAGATAGGGTAACAAAGGAGGAGATATTAAGACGAGTGGGAGAGGAGAGATGTTTCTGGCGACTGCTAATGAAGAGAAGAGATAGGAGGGTAGGACACATATTAAGACACCCAGGAGTAGCAAGCTTAGATATGGATGGGAGGGTCGCGGGCTAGAACTGTAGGGGTAAACCAGGGTTAAAGAGATTGCCTCGGATGTAGGGTGTGGTAGCTATGTTGAGATGAAACGATTAGCTCAGGAGAGGGAGACATGGAGGGCTGCATCAAACCAGTTAAAAAACTGAAGACTCAAACAACAACAATCAGGAATTTTAATTACTTAGAGTGGCATGTGAGGCAAAACGGTGGTTGGAGATTTCAATCCCTGGGATGTTACACTGGAAGAGACTGCACAATGTACATCAGCGGCCAAGGTGAGAGATATTTAACTATAGGTCTATTAATAGCGATATGTTGACGTTCAAATCATCAATAAGCATGGCCAAATTACAACCAGAATAGCTTAAGTAAGAATACTTTTAATTCCCCATATTCCGATAGATTTGCCATTCCAGTGTTCAAGAGTGCAGTTCCCTCTTCAAACAATATTCGCAATTTCTTTAACAAAGCGCAATGACACACACTTAACAGTAGCACGGGAACATTTAGACAAAAACCATTTTTTCCCATGGGCAACTGTATGTGGCGTGCTCGCGAGCATCTGGACAACAAAATCGTTATGTCTCAGCAGAAGATGCCAAAACCAAAAACGTAATTTTAAAATGTGTTAACATAATGTAACATGGAACCCTGCAGACATTCACAACTCTATAAAATTCCCACTTTGCTGCTCATATCAATATACTGTATGTATCAGAATATTCAGAATTAGAATGGACCCACCTATAGCCGTGATTGCTGTAATAGAATAGACCAATTATCAGCAATAATGCATCGTTCCCATTGTCTTGATCGCGGGCGAAGCCGCGGGTACCTGCTAGTGTCATATAAATGTCTGTCATACATGAAATTAAGAGTAATGCACCTTGTGGCTAGTCAAGTGGATTTATCCTCCCGACAAGTATATTTTTTGCTCAACTTCCTCAGCACAGTGCCATAGGGTGTGTATATCCATGCACAATTTTAAAAAAAGGAGCACCATTGTGGCTTACACAATCTTGCATTTTACCAACAATAAAATATAAATAAAGTTGAAGTAATGAAATCAATTACCTCTTCAAATCGATGCCTTTGTCTCTGAATAAATTCCACACATTGCCTCCTCACAGTTTCATGAAAACTCTGAGTGTAGAACAACTGTTAAACATAAAGAACACTATGAAAAGTTCACAAATAGAGTATGCACAAAATGACACCACAAATAAAAAACCAAGAATAACAGCAGCTTTTTAGTAGGATAGTGCCGATTGCCAATGATATTCTATAGGACTTCAAGGGTATGGAATGAAGGTTTTGCTGTTCTATTTAGGAGCTCAGGATCCCATGACCAGCAGCTCTCTGTACTTCGCTGTGCATAAAATGTCTTATAATGTGTGTTATTTTAGTGACTGTATGATAATGTGCATACTTGTACTTGGAGCTAGTATCAGAAAGGAAGGAGGAGGTAGGCATCAACATTTGCCTAGAAGAGAAGAAGAAAGCCTCAGAAAAGTTTGAATGAGAGTGGGATTTTAACCCGTCTTCTCATTTGTCTTCACAAGTGGTGTGGATAGGGGCAGATGACCTCACTGTTTTACCCCTTACAACAACAATAACTCACTAAGCTGTGTGAGTCTTTGAGGATTAAAATACTTCATGGCCAAGCCGAGAGTCGACCCTGACCCATCTGAGTGGAAAGGAACTATTACAGTTAGACCAAGAAGAGAGTTAAGGCATCCTAACATCCATCTTAGAAGACATGAGGGGAACAAGTTACAGTCAATACTGTCTATTCACAATGTGACAGCAAAAAGCTTGTTTTAAAATATCTTGCTCGCTGACATCAAGTGAAGACCATCAACGTCATGCCTCCTCTCCACTCTGCTTTTGCTCCTCTCTTAGTACGAGAGAGATGAGGCTAGAGTTATGGGAGAATTGTCAACAGAGGGATTTGCTTAGGAGTGCCAGGAGATGGACATACCCAGGAGGAATCTATAGGCAGCCAACCTAAGATTGATTTTTCTCACATCCCAGCTGGGTCGGGTGTGATGAGCCTCATCAGTTTTTTGTGTCATGCCCTTTCTTTTACTCTGTTTTTTTTATCTATTCCTCGACCCGATAAACCTGTGACAGAATCTAAAGCGTCTTCATTCTGGGACCATCTACTTTAACTAATGGGTTGGGTGTTTAATGAGGCACATTACAGTACTAAATATTTGAGAGGAAGTAATTGGGCATTATATCTTGGATGCTGAAAAGTTTTGCAAGCTACCGTGGCCCATTTCTGGTAAATCATGAAACCATGTTCTGTGTATCTTAAGAGTTACGAGTGATTGTAAAAAAAGAACTAAGCACACATCAGTTAAGTAATTTTGATTCCTAGCAAAAGGCATTAATTTATGTATTGTAACCTGACTGCCCTGTTTTCCCTTCACTTCTGCAATAACTAAATTTTGGTTAATTTTGAAAACCTGTTATATTTCCTTCGCATTTGCTATCTGAAAGTTCCTTAATTTTTTCCCCTTTTGTATTTTTCTTAATTGTTAACCTAATTTAAGACCTCATATATTTATCACCTGTAGAATTGCTTGTAACTGGTTAAATACCTGGAGTAGGTTTCTCTTCATGTTCAGCTGTAGGATGTATGCAATTATATTCTAATCAAACTGGATTGCTGATGTGTCCCCCTAATGTTGCTTTTCTTTTTCTAAGCCATTTACTCAGCCTGAACCTAAAATATTACAAACTGTGTTAATATTTTTGACTGAGAGTGTCAACCTCTTACCTGTTCTGCCACGGCTCGGAACAAGCATGAGGCATCTCGAGCAGTGTGTTTGCGATATAGCCCTTGTAATTCTAGCCACTGATCGATGGGCTCTGATACCTTGCTATAAGGCTTTCTCTGAGGCATCTTTCTGATTTTCTGGGTTATTCTGGGGAAAAGAAATACAATTTTTACAACCTAAAAATTATAAACACAATCCCTAGTGTGTTGCAATAGCAAATGGAAGTAGCCTATAATATTCCGAGCTACATGAATGAATCTTCATATGATTTAAATTTGAAAGTCCACAGATTGGAATTTGATTTTAAATCGCTTGGAAGATGGCTATAAGCTTGAATGGCTGAGAACTTAAAGCTACAGTTACCAAATTTATACGAGTGGATTTGAAAGAGAGCGAAGTCATCTGCTTGCCGCGAGTTATAAGTATGAATGTCTGAATTTAGGGTGTAGTCACTGTCATGTTTAATTCTGTGTATTAGTATTGCTGACCTACATTCTGCACACATTGACACTGGCATTATTTTACTCTTGGCGTATAAATCTCGACTGTGTGTGTTAAAGGTTGGGTTATATATATTATTTTTTTATTGCTCTATTTTGTATTACCGTAAGTTCATGCAGGACTGTTTCTTTACACTGAGTCCAAATTACATTTAGATACTGCAGATGACTGTGTACGAGTGACTAATATACTGTGATTAGAATTTTTGTAGGGATTAAGTATCTCAATTTTCTCAACAGCCCAGATGCTGGAGTTATCTTCTTCACAATATAATGAACGTGTGCTACCCAGCTTAGGTGTTTATCAATGATTAGGCCCAAATATTTAAAATCAATTTCCAATCTGTCAACTTTCAAAATTTAAATTAAAGAGACTGCTTTGGAATCGGTACCTAATAAAGTAGGTAGCCAAATTTAGTGAATCAGCATATCTAATTTCACTCGGCATTGATAAAATTATTATTAAATTATTTTACCATTTATTTATTTCATTTTATTTATTTACACTGTTTACGCCCCCATTGGAGCACCAAAAATCAAACCTTATATACAAAATCTTCAAATAGTAAGTTCAGGTCTTAATACTAGATAATTTTTTTCTTTCCCAATACTTCTTCATTCTGGAAGATCTTGCAGCCAGTTCTTCTGCAGATATAACATATTGCTTACGCTGTGAAATTTTGAATGTTAGTCGAGTGTATTTGTTATTCAGAAGCCGTTTCTCTTCTCTATGTTCAATTTGATGCTTAGTAATTTTAAATTCGTCTAAATCCATTTGTATTTCTTTAAACCATGTGATTTTTGTTTTACTGTTCCAAAAGAAGTCAAAAAGTTGTTTCAGGAGTCTATTATTTGGAAAGCGGGATCATCATCATCATCATTTCCCCTTATCCAGCTCCTGCCGGGTCGGGGTATTTATGGCACTTCTCCACTTTCCACTTTCCTTCCACCATTCTTCTTCCACGATCTTGTCCCAGTCCAGATTTCTTTTTCTTACGCTGTTCTTCACTGAATCAATCCACCTTGTTCTAGGTCTTCCTCTTGCTCTCTTACCTTTGCACTTCGCCTCCAGCATCTGTCTTGGTATTCTATTTTCCTCCATCCTCTTTACATGTCCAAACCACCTTAGTTTATTCTTCTCAATTCTCTCATTTAGTTTTCCCATCCCAACTTCCTTCCCAACATCTTCATTCCTCACTCTGTCTTTCCTTGTCTTTCCTATCATACTTCTTAGGAATTTCATTTCACTGGCTTGGATTCTACTCTCTTGCCTGCTTGTCAGGGTCCAAGTCTCAGCTGCATAAGTTAATATGGGAACATAGTACACTTTATACATTACCTCCTTGCTTTTCCTTGGTACTTCCTTATCCCAAACAAGTTTTCTTACACTTTGATAGAATGCATTGCTCTGCTGTACCCTCCCGCCAATCTCCATGTCCAACCTACCAGTTTGCATCAATTCACTTCCTAGGTATTTGAACGTGTCCACAATTTCCAAACTCTGACTTCCAATTTTCACAGTGCCCTTTCCTTGTCTTTCCCCTCTTGTCATCGCCATGGTCTTGCTTTTCTCTATACTGATTTTCAGGCCGTACTTCTGAATATTTCCGTTCAGTGCATCTAGTTGTTTTTGCACTTCTTCGGTGTTCCTTCCCCAGACCACAATACCATCTGCAAATAACAGTAACTTCATTTCTTTATGTCCATATGCTTCCTTTGTTTCCTTTACAATTTCATCCATCACCATTATGAACAAGAGAGGTGACAGCACACTCCCCTGTCTTAATCCAGTCTTGTTCCTAAACCAATCTGTCTTTCCAACTGGGGTCAGTTCCCTGCTAACACAGTTGTTGTACATTGCTTGCACCATTTCCAACATTTCTCTTCCCAGTCTCTTCTTAAACATGGTTTCCCATACCTTCTCTCTGGGGACACTATCATATGCCTTTTCTAGATCTATGAAAGTCATGATCAAATCCTCTCCATATTCCCAGTTCTCTTCCATCACCTGCCTCAAGCTAAATATTGGGTCCACTGTGGATCTTCCACTGCTGAAGCCGTACTGTTCCTCTTGCAACTCTCCTTCCACCTTTCTTCTCATTCTTCTTTCTAATATCCTTTCCAATATTTTTACTATCTGTGATATGAGGGAGATCCCTCTATAGTTTTCACACACCTTCTTGTCCCCCTTCTTAAACACTGGTATTATTAGCGGGATATGTGTCAGAAAAAAAACGCAATCCTTCGTTTTCGCATCGTGTCAATGATAGATTCATTTTCCTTGTAAAGTATTGAATTGGGCAAAAGTCTCCACTGGCCCTCAACCTGGTGTTTTTATTGAGTATTGTCCGAAGAATCCGTCTATCAACCTTCTGTAGTTTGTCAGTTGTTGATCGGGTGTTTAGTTTAAATAAAGTTTAATTTGCATATGTTGCTTCTGGCTTAACGACTGAGAAATAATGTCGAAATTTAGCATTAATCGAAAAAGATTGTTTCTTATATGTTGGCCAGGTAATCTGTTGTGCTCTTCGCAATTTTAGTGTTCTACTATCTATTGATGCTCTTTCATTGGCATTCCAAGTGATGATCTCACCAAGATATTTACATTCTTCCAGAATCTTTATTTTCTGGGCATTATGCAGTACAATATGTGATGTGTCAACTTGAAAAGATGGCATCATTTCTGTTTTCTCAAAAGAAATTTTCAACCCAACCTTTGCTGCTAATCGTTCCAATTCCTCTACCTGAAATTTAGCTTCTTCGATACTAGTTGCTAATAATGCTAGATCATCTGCAAAGGCGAGACAATTTAGTTGAATATTTTTTCCAATCTTAACATTTGGTGGACAAACCTTATTCCATTGACGCATATTTCTTTCCAGCACACAATTAAACAACAATGGAGATAATCCATCTCCCTGCCGAAGACCATTATGGATTTCAAATGACTCAGAGGTTTCACTTCTAAACCTAACTCTAGATTTAGTATTCTTAAGAGTGACCGCAATAAGTTTATCAAGTTTTCGATGTAAACCAAATTCAGTAAGGACATTTAATAGAGATTTTGAAAATCAACGAAAGTGATTTTACTTTTATTGTAAATTTTCTTTTAGTAAGCTAATGAGTGTCGAGTATAGTATAATTGTTGACAATTAACTTCATCACGCAGCAAATGTGTATGTAAGGTATATATATATATATATATATATATATATATAATTGTAGAAGACACCAATAATTTGTATTGTACAATTTTTATGTAAGAGCCTCTGGCTTGTTGGAATTAATTGTTCAATAAATGATTATGATGATGATAACACAAAAACCGAGAACACAATCTTGATGGTTTCTACAAGAAGAAAGGTAAACATTAAATAAGGGAACATATACTTATGTTTTTCAACAATGTGTATATATTTGTTCTACATTGACCAGATCTCAATAAGTAGATTGTAACTATCATTTGAAAAGAAAAAAGGATAAAAAAGAAAGATGGAAAATGTAACAAATCCTCCCATGCTGTTTTCTTGGCAGTTGACATTGAAAAATATTACACATCAGAGTGGTACATTTTATTTTGCACTCATTACAGGAAAAATATCTGAATTGTATAAAAATTGATAACATCCTTTCTTTTAGTAAACTGGTTTTATGCATTGACAAAATGTTAATGGTGAGCCTGAAAAATCATGCAAGTCTGTTAAAATAAACTTGGTGAAGAAAATACAAGTTCTGGAGACCATCTCTAAACTACAGTCCATGCATTATTTCACTGCTATAACTTCCAGGCATCTTTGCATTAGACTTCCCTGATTTATCATGGCAAGTAATTCAACATGGAGAATTGCTCCATGTTATTAAATCATATTGCATCAAAAGTGGACTGGCATTGGTTTTTCACACTCCCTGCAGAATTAGTAAATACTGACTAGGAAACCATAAATTTAGGACCAGATTTGTTTTTTCCTTCTGATTTTTGGAGCCTGATGTACTTCCAAAAGAAGGGTGAGCCAAGGCCACACTAGATAGACAGGCCACAAGGTTCCAGCCGTGATGTCACAAAAGTGGCCCACGTTCAGCATGGCAGGGTACGGCCCGCTCTCACTGTCACCATGGTATTGTTCATTTATTGAACCTTATCGATATAATTGAACAAGCCTTCAATTGTAGTTTTATTAGGCTTGTGTACTACAAGAGTTTTATACGGGGGTGGGTAAAAGTGGCAGGACAGTTTATGTACCAATATTACCTCAATTGGCATTTCCTTACGTAAATTTAAGCTGACAACTCTCATTTGTAACGGAACACAGTTTCATGTAAAATATTAAATATTAAATGCCTATACAAATTGCTTTAATGTTTCTAGGCAAATACATGATAGCAATGATGATTTGGGGAAACAAAGAGGAGGAGGTACAGGAACAGTTGGACGTGTGGCAAGGAATAATACAAGGATATGGGATGAAATTTAGCATAAATAAAAAAAGGAAAGGAAGGAAGCTTGTAGTTTAACGTGACCGTTAATCTCTAGATCATGAGCCACGGGACCTCCTTTTTACGTGGAATCCGAACCACAGGACATGGCATCTCACTTCGAAAATCTCACATGCATTGACCGGGAATCGAACCCAGACCGCCTTGGTGAGAGGCATACAGCTAGACCGCTGAGCCACCACGCCCCCCTAGCATAAATAAGAGTGAGATGGTGATCACAACAAGGAAGAAGGAAAGAACCACAATGGGAATAACAATTGGTGGGGAACAGCTAAAGAAAGTGGAGAGTTTCAAGTATCTGGGAAGCCTGATACAAGATAATGGAAGAAACAATAGAGAAATAAATGAGCGGGGGAGGCAGGCAGAAGCATTTTGGAGGAGTGTGAGAAGCATGTTATGGAGCAAGGATGTCCCTCAGAACAGCAAAAAGATCATATATCGGACGTACTATGTCCCTATCCTGACGTATGCCTCGGAGTCCTGGGTTATGAAAGGAAGGGAGAAGAGCAAAATACAGGCCAGTGAGATCAGGTTCTTGAGAAGCAGTATTGGAGCTACAAAGATGGACAGAATAAGAAATGAGAGGACCAGAGAATTAATGAAGGAGGAACCATTACAGGATGGTATAGAGAAATCTAGACTTAGATGGTATGGACATGTAAAACGAATGGAGGAGAAGAGGATACCCAGGAGAGTACACGAGACGAAGTGGGAAGGAAAGAGACCGAGAGACAGGTGGCTGAAGGGGGTGGAAGAAAGCGTGAAGAAGAGAGGAGAAGACTGGACAAGGGTGGAGGCTGAGAGATGGTGGGAAGACAGAAGACGTTGGAGAGGCTTGTGTTCCAAACAGACCTGGCCAGTGGCTGGAAACTGTGCAAGATGATGATTATGTTGATGAATTCACAATAATAGGCTGCAACCTTGTGAATTCATCAACATAAGCAACCTTGCCTTGGAGGCTGGATTTAGACAGCTCCTTAACCCGGTCCATGAGGCAATTTTAATTGGCTACATGGATAACTCTTGCCAGGCGCGTCCACGTCGCGGGGGTGGGCAACGGTACTGTAATATACCATGGAACTACAGTACCGGCTAAGTTCTGGTGAGGACCCAGTCCTATGGGGTATAACATAGGCCCCGTGCACAGGGTTACGTGCGAAGACCTCAACGGAATCTGCAGCGGAGAAGATGGACTTCGGAACGGTGGAGATTGCGGAAGAGGCAACCCAGTACTCAGGGAATAGTAAGAGTACAGCATCAATCGGCAGAGTCTGTTTCCCAGGTTAGGGGCGGCTGCAAGGGCGTCTGTTTCCCATGTTAGGGGCGGCCTGTATAATAGCTGGCAGTAGCTTCATAAAATGCCTTTGGGAGTGGCGACCCCATCGTAATAATAGCCTAAAATGGAAATGGCACTTCGAATGAATCGGAAAAGGTTAGGGCGTACCCTGCAGGCGACGCGCAGTTCTTTTGGTACTGGGGGAACTGTGAGAAATGGGCGACCAGTAACCGAAATGAAAGTGGGAATCATGAATGTCATGACCCGGACAGGCAAGGTGGAGGAGGTGGTAGACTTCATGGAGAGGGAGAATGTTGGATTGATGGGGCTGAGTGAAGTGAAATGGAAAGGTAAAGGAAGGAAGAAATTGAGGAAAGGATATACATTATACTGGAGTGGTGGCCAAGAGGCCAAAAATGGCGTGGGACTGATAACCTCGAAACAACTGGAGGAGTATGTTGAAGTGGTCGAGTGTGTGAGTGACAGAATAATGAAAATTAGAATGAAGATGAAAAATGACGTGATGGACTTCATACAAGTGTATGCACCACAGACCGGAAACAGAGAAGAAGATATTGAAGTATTCCTGGAGGATGTAGAAAGAGTAATTTCAGATGTAGAAGTGGTGATCATGGGAGATATGAATGCACAAGTCGGAAACGAGAGACAAGGAAAGGAAGAAGTCATTGGACCATATGGATATGGGAAAAAGAACCAGGAAGGAGAGGAACTTGTAAACTTTTGTGAAAGGAATGGACTGATAGTGGGTAATTCATGGTTTCGGAAGAAAAACAGCAGGAAAATTACGAGATATGGTTGGGGCGATAGAAGAACAAAATCAGTAATTGACTACTTTCTGGTGGAAAGGACTAATCGCAGAAAGCTGATAGATGTGACAGCTTTACCAGGAGAAGCATTTGATGGGGACCATAGAGTTGTGGTGGCAAAATTTAGATGGGAAAAATTGGAAAACCTAAAGGAGATCAGAGAAAGTAAAATAAAAGTATGGAAATTGAAAGACAAAACCGTACAGGAAAATTTTCAGGAGAGATTGAAGCAACAAATCCCAGTTACTGAAATGGAAAACATAGAAGAGGAATGGTCTCACTTTAAAAAGGCATTTGTTGGTGCAGCAGAGAGTGCTTGTGGTAGGACGTCAACAAGAGTGAAAGAGAAGGAGACACCATGGTGGAATGAGGAAGTGAGGAAAGCAGTGAAAGAAAAGAAGTCTGCATGGAAAGAATGGAACCGAGATCAAACAGAAGAAAGCAAAAGGAAGTATCACGACAGCAAACGGAGGTGTAAGAAAGTGGTAGGAGAAGAAAAGAAGAAAAGTTGGGAAGAATTTACACGAAGAATGGAAACAGATGTAAGTGGCAGTAAAAGGATGCTGTATGGGCTTCTAAGAAGTAAGAGGAAAGAAAGAGTTACTACAAAGCTAGTGAAAAAGGAAGATGGAGAGTTGTTAACACACCCAGAAGAGATAAAGGGACGATGGAAGGAGTATTTCGATAAGCTTTTGAATGTGAGCAATGGTACTGGTGAGATGGAAGTGACACAACCTGACGACTCTATAACAGAAGATGATATAACAATGCTGGAGGTGGAATTAGCAGTACAGAAAATGAAGATGGGAAAAGCAACAGGGGTGGATGAAGTCAGTTTAGAAATGATAAAGGCTGCTGGACCTGTTGGTATGCAATGGCTGTATCGACTGCTAAAGTGTGTGTGGAAATGGAAATGTGTACCAGAAGACTGGAAGAAAGGGCTAATAATACCAGTGTTTAAGAAGGGGGACAAGAAGGTGTGTGATAACTATAGAGGGATCACCCTCATATCACAGATAGTAAAAATACTGGAAAGGATATTAGAAAGAAGAATGAGAAGAAAGGTGGAAGGAGAGTTGCAAGAGGAACAGTATGGCTTCAGGAGTGGAAGATCCACAGTGGACCCAATCTTTAGCTTGAGGCAGGTGATGGAAAAGAACTGGGAATATGGAGAGGATTTGATCATGACTTTCATAGATCTAGAAAAGGCATATGATAGTGTCCCCAGAGAGAAGGTATGGGAAACCATGGTTAAGAAGAGACTGGGAAGAGAAATGTTGGAAATGGTGCAAGCAATGTACAACAACTGTGTTAGCAGGGTACTGACCCCAGTTGGAAAGACAGATTGGTTTACGAACAAGACTGGACTAAGACAGGGGAGTGTGCTGTCACCTCTCTTGTTCATAATGGTGATGGATGAAATAGTAAAGGAAACAAAGGAAGCATATGAACATAAAGAAATGAAGTTACTGTTATTTGCAGATGATATTGTGGTCTGGGGAAGGAACACCGAAGAAGTGCAAAAACAACTAGATGCACTGAACGAAAATATTCAGAAGTATGGCCTGAAAATCAGTATAGAGAAAAGCAAGACCATGGTGATGACAAGAGGGGAAAGACAAGGAAAGGGCACTGTGAAAATTGGAAGTCAGAGTTTGGAAATTGTGGACACGTTCAAATACCTAGGAAGTGAATTGATGCAAACTGGTAGGTTGGACATGGAGATTGGCAGGAGGGTACAGCAGAGCAATGCATTCTATCAAAGTGTAAGAAAACTTGTTTGGGATAAGGAAGTACCAAGGAAAAGCAAGGAGGTAATGTATAAAGTGTATTATGTACCCATATTAACTTATGCAGCTGAGACTTGGACCCTGACAAGCAGGCAAGAGAGTAGAATCCAAGCCAGTGAAATGAAATTCCTAAGAAGTATGATAGGAAAGACAAGGAAAGACAGAGTGAGGAATGAAGATGTTAGGAAGGAAGTTGGGATGGGAAAACTAAATGAGAGAATTGAGAAGAATAAACTAAGGTGGTTTGGACATGTAAAGAGGATGGAGGAAAATAGAATACCAAGACAGATGCTGGAGGCGAAGTGCAAAGGTAAGAGACCAAGAGGAAGACCTAGAACAAGGTGGATGGATTCAGTGAAGAACGGCGTAAGAAAAAGAAATCTGGACTGGGACAAGATCGTGGAAGAAGAATGGTGGAAGGAAAGAGGAAAGTGGAGAAGTGCCATAAATACCCCGACCCGGCAGGAGCTGGATAAGGGGAAATGATGATGATGATGATGATGAGGCTGCAACCTTTCTTAAAAATTAGGTTTCTGCTTAAAACTTATCTAACAATTCCTAAGATTTCAATTTATCAATTCTTCTTTTCTTTGGCGATTTATGGGTTCCTTACTTGAGGATTTCTTCTTCTTAGCCATGATGTTTGTCTTCGATAACTTTTCTATAGCTATTCATTAATATATTACAAAAGACGCCTATAAATTTGTCAACAAAATTTTCAAAACTACTTCCACAATCACTGCATGATTCAAACACCAAGTTTTCATTCTCCAGAACATTGTTGACAACCAAAATCAGAATGTTTCTTTAAGAGTCGCATTGTAAAAGCATCGATTCATACTTATCACTTATAAGTACAGTATATTAAATAATTTAAATTGTGTGATCAAAATGTTAACAATAAAATCTGATGGATACTTCAAAGCTCCCCAGTCGATTACATTGCAATAATAATTTTCTTCTGGCTTTAACACATCTGACGTTACATTATCATTATTTAACAATAAAACATCTTGACAACTTCTACATGTACAGTTTTTCATAATTATTTTACAAATATATCTGCCAATATGAACTAGACCTAACAAAATATTCTCAGATACAATAACATCATTAAACTCAACCTCCACACTTTCAAAATGTGAAATTCTGTAGTTTTGAAGCTTTTACAATCTGACCTCTTGTAAACCAAATACTCACATAATGAAATATCCCTAATAGGGATATCTGCGTGTTTAGCAGAGTATGAATTTATTACCGTTAGGGCTTTTAATTTTCGTTCAGACTCGAGGACTTGTTTCACTGATATATGGTAGCAGGCACCACTCATTCGCCTATACTGCCCAAATCTTGTTTCTAATTCATCAGTCTGAAATTTTTCTAACAATACATACTTGAATCCTAAACTTGTTTTCAAGAAATTTACCAACTCCGGAATAATTTTTACAGTGTGAACTAAAGCTATTTGAGTTTCATTAGTAAGTTTTGCATGACGAGTCTCATTTTTTGGTCCGATTTCCCCTTGAACAGGCATATTATCCCACCTAATTAACCAGGTTAAAAACTTGCGCAGAAATAAATCATTGTCGTCATGAACTGAAAATATTGAGTTTCAATGAGGGTCGTTAAATCTAGCGCCTTTGAAAGCATGCTTAACATTAACAATCTTCCACCACTGAAGAATTATTTCTAAAAATACAGCTGTGCTTTAAAATCATTGGTATTTTTTATTTTGTCAAAGTGTTTAAAAGCGGCGACATTTTTCTCGTCGAACAGTTTAGAACAAAGGTTTACATTTTGTCGCTCTAAAGACGTTGGGTGCAAAACTTTTTTGGTTCAGGGCAGGAGCAAGCTTAACTACATTATTCCCTTCTCCTCTGTGCACCTGTTAAAGGTGAACAAGACTAGCAAAACATTTTTTGTCCGACTCAGGGTTGTCAAAGTCAGGGAACACAAAAGTTTGTAAGTTATCAGCTTTGTTGTGGTGTTTGAAGCCATATTTTCAGTGTTGCCTTAGTAAACAAGAGTTTAGTGCTTTTCAGTCGGTCAACACGAATGTACCCAAAAGAGATGGGTTATGCCCTAATCCTGAAATAAATTACATGAGATTAATAAAACACTAGGATTAATCTCATGTAATTTATTTCAGGATTAGGGCATAACCCATCTCTTTTGGGTACATTCGTGTTGACCGACTGAAAAGCACTAAACTCTTGTTATCAGCTTTGTTAAGCCAGTTATTTCTTAAGCTTTTAAATAAATGAACAGAATCAAACATTACAAAAATTTTGCGTTTCATCAAATGGGTTTTGAAAAGTGGTTTGTAAATTGCCTTTCCATAGATTTTCAAGCATTTTCGTGTTAACACTGTTATTATCCGAAATTATGCATACTATCTTATAACCTATAACTGTTAATACTTTAAGGACTAGCAAAGTTAGTTCTTCTAAGAAATGTGACGCTAGGTTCTTACACGGAAACAAACCAACAACGTCTTTATTTCTTTTAAGAATGGACGACAACATAAA
Source organism: Meconema thalassinum (assembly GCA_946902985.2). Taxonomy (NCBI): domain Eukaryota; kingdom Metazoa; phylum Arthropoda; class Insecta; order Orthoptera; family Tettigoniidae; genus Meconema; species Meconema thalassinum. The sequence continues at coordinate 39,509,360 of OX336391.1, read as the reverse complement.
ATTTTGTACAGTTGTAGCTACTGTAGTGTTATTTTCTCCACTTTTACTACTAAAAGTAACTCCCTCTACCTTTCCTCCTTAATAGTTAAGCTCAGGTTTTACATAGACTTCATCCAGCAACAAGTTACAAAATCTTTCATGTTCACTTAACAATTTTAGTTTCTTTTTCAAGTAATTCCAACGCGAATCGTCTATACCCGAATTTCCTGTGCCTAGTTTTGCAGTAGAAGACTGTAAATACACAGGGTGAGGCATTGTAGGGAACGTTGACTGTCTTATCTTCTTATATGCCCCAGGGAATGGGAAAAATATTGAAGCGAACCATGTTATGAGTATACAGGAGTAAGACACTTTCTTTGCAAAGGCTAAGTTTAACTGATCCTTGCAAAATTCCATTTTATCTGCAATTACACAGTCATCAACTTCACACTTTTAATTTCGTCGATTATTTTATTCACAGTTTCTATTTTGTCGTGGACAGTCACTTTAAGAGTCACAAGCAGGACTAAACAGGAAGTTACAGATACCGGTACTTCTCAAATTCGACCATTTTAACATATTGCCTCTGTCACCTAATGCACGTATAGGGTTACCCTTGATCAAAATATCATGCTTTACGGCTTTAAAATCAAGAGTCTCGTTTAATGTTAAAGAATACCAATTTTCGGAAAATTTTCCTCAGTCATATAAATTTTGAAAATACAGTCTTTGGCTGTCAAAATTGACAAAAATTTGGTCAAAATCTAATTTGCATTTAATACTAAAATTACCCTTAATGTCGTCGAAGTCTTTGATCCTATCATCATCTTCCTCAGCTTTTCTTCTTCCCGTTTTTCAATTTCCTTTTGTCTTTGAATAGGAGTTTTCCTCAGTGTTGGAAGATTTTTTGACAGATAGGCTGGCACATTTTCAAACTTGTAGGAATAGCCTCGTTTGAGAGTTTCAAATGGTCACATTTTACAGTTAAAATGGACCCATCGGGTCTTTTAACAGAATCCTCTAATTATGAACCTTTCGTCGAAGTGTTTTATGCACACAACAGAGCTTGCCGAAGGGACAATTTTGGATCGATGGATGGCTAAGATCCACTTTTGTTTCTGAACCAAGTCAGTAGGGAATTTAAACACTGAAATATTAGGTTTGTTTGAACTGTAGTTGCTTCTACAACCAGGTAGACAACACGACGTGGGTATAATTCACTATGTTCACACACGTTTCAATCATTAAATACCATTAAATGCGTCACTGCTGCGAGGTTCATCTCAGCCTACAAGTCACTGGTGATGTGGCGAGAAGTGAAGCGTCCGGCAACATGTGTGACGTAGCGACCAAAGTGGAGGGGGAGCCTTATGGCCTGTCTATCTAGAAGAATGTTTCACACCAACATATGGGCTGAAGAAGGAAACATCAAGTTACCGAAACATGTACCTATAGTATTTTTAGTAAAGTAAAGTATTGATTTGGCGAGTGAAAATTGTTTTGTACTTCTTGGTCTGGGGAAACAAGGAGGAGGAAATTCAGGAGCAACTGAAGGCTTGGGAAGAAACAGTGGGAGAGTACGGATGGAAGTTCAACATCAGTAAATGTGAGATCCTGTTAACGACCAGGAAAAAGGACAGACCAATGAGTGGGATAACACTTGGAGGTGGACAGCTGAAGAAGGTGGAAAGTCTCAAGTACTTGGGAAGTATAGTGGAGGAAAATGGGAGAAATGACAAAGAGATTACGGAACGTGGCAGACAGGCAGAACCAATTCTGAGAAGCATTAGGAGCTTAGTGTGGAATAAAGATGTCCCACAAAAAAGCAAGGAAGTGTTATACAGAAGCTACTATGTCCCGATACTATGCTTCAGAAACGTGGACAAGAAGAAAAGAGACATAAGCAGAATACAGGCAGGTGAAATGAAGTTCCTTCGAAGTAGGATCGGAGTAACAAGAAGAGACAGGTTGAGGAATGAAAAGATCAGGGAAATGGTGAAAGCGGAGCCCTTGCAAGGTAGGATTGAGACATCAAGACTGAGGTGGTATGGACACTTAAAGAGAATGGATGAGAAGAAGATTCCCAAGAGGATACATGAGATGCAGATGCAGAAGAAACGACCAAGGGGAAGACCAAAAGATAGATGGCTGAAAGGAGTGGAGGAATGTGTCAAGAAGAGAGGCAAGGACGGGACCAGAGTGACAGTGGAGAGGTGGTGGGAAGAAAGAACTAAGTAGCGAGGCTTATGTTCCAAACAGACCCAGCCTGGGGCTGGAAACTGTTCAAGATGATGATGATGACTTCTTGTAAACATTGTCAATACGGAACCTGGAACGAGTGCGGTTTATACTATCTAGTGCGGTCTTGGGTGAGCTAGCATTACTTAAGAGGAAAAGGCAGTTAAATCTGCAAATCTGTCATTTTATTTAGCAGAGGTAAGCAATGAAATGATACTTTCTCCCTGGTTCAGATGTTTGACAGACCATTAACTGTGATCATCATCATCATAATGTTTCATTATGAAATCATGCCTCCAAGAAAAGAATATTTTTCTGTAATTAATTCTCCTAACCTTCTTCTACCCTTGTTCTTATCAGACTCAAAATGTATTCTCCATTTCAATATTTGTCATGATACTTCCCCATACGTCATCATTCTCTACTGCTCAAAACATATACCACAAAATGAGCCTTTTGTCTTCTATTTCCTAACCCCTCTTACCCTGAATTCCCAATTATATTCTATACACCACTCTTCTATGGCAATCCTCCTAAACAACATTATAATGATAATGATCGTGTGGCCTCCAGAGAGGCCGAGTGCAGGTCTTTCTAGTTGACGGACCTGCGCGTCGTAATGAGGATGTAGTGATGATGAAGACGTCACATACACCCAGTCCCCGAGTCACGGGAATTAACCCCAGGGGATTAAAATTCCTGATGGCTCGGCCGGGGATCGAACCTGGAGCACTTTGAGCCAAAGCCTAGCGCGCTAACCAACATTAATTGCTTTTCTTTGTACATCCTCCACATCCTTAATGAGATAATCTTGACAAGGATCTTGGGCTCTTGCAGGGTACTACAATAGAGGTCTGACCTAAGAATTCTATTTTATTCCACATTGCTGTCATTACCATGTGCATGTATTATGATCCCTTTGTAATTACATCTTCAACATATACTCAAAGTGAAGGTATATATTAAAGGGAACTTGTCAGCTTATCCAAAACTACTAAAAGATGATGAACAGCAAAAGGTGGATAGAACCTTCAACAAGGACAAACACAATGACAGACAAGACTCACCTTCTCCAAACTAACAAATTTCCCAGGAAGCACAAAAAAACGAATTTTAAAATAATGCCCAGGGATTTCTTGATGAAAACAATTCTAAACTTAAGAAAAATATTATTGAAGGTCATTAAGTTGTGTCAATAAATCATGTGAGATACAAACTAAGTTATTTACGTTTCCAAAATGGAGAGGGAGAGATTTGGCACGACAGTTGGGATAAGGCAAGTTTTGCTCCAACGCAGATTGGATAAGACCTTATTTGCTTCAACCGAAAATGATTTTGAACATCTGTTTACAGTGAACAAGGTGGACCCAATTAATTAAGACCTTTGAAAATCACGTTTAAACACTTATTAATGAATACGCAATAGGTCAAAGAATACACTCTTTAAAAAATTCATGAAGTAGTGTCTCATTAGTCCTTCAATGATATTTTAAATAATATGTCCAATTCTTCTTCTTCCTGACAACAGTAAGGTTCTTCATCCTGTGTCCAACAGCAGCTTCATCATGTACTGACGACATTCTTCTGATAGTTTGTTGATGGATCAAACCACTGATCACCAAAGTAACTGATAAGTAGTATTTTGACATCACCACGTGGAACCAAATTAACAACTACATTCTTTAATGTTGTACCATTTTTTAGCCTATTATGAAAAAATAGGCTTCCGAGATCACCTTCTGTTCGTGTGTGTATGTGTGTGCCCCCCACCCCCAATAACTTCTAAACGGCTGGAGCGATTACAATGAAACTCTGTAAGGTCATAGCACTATTTTGGCCGACCCTGACCATGCCCTTCAAATTTTATTACATCTCACCAATACATCATGGCGGCTGTGCGAAATATTTCACCGGCATTCCATATCTCCGAAACAATTAGACCTACTCATATCGCCCAGAAATTTAGTATGGTGAGAAAGGGTGCTACTAGACGTTGACCTATGTGACTTTCAAAAACCTGTTAACTACAAAATGAACATGGCGGCCAAGTGAAGTTGAAACATTTAAATAGACTTTTCTCACGATTCAACCATCCAAACTCAGTGAAACTTGGTACAGAAAATGACTATACAAATTGCAATGCACTGACATCTAATCTAGTTCAATTGTTTACATAACCTCAAGATCGCGGCTATGCAAAATTTTAAAATTAAGTTTTTATTCTTGTGTTCTAATCATGCTAACGAAATCAACGTTTGAATAATGAACATACACAATAATCCTCATCTAATAGTACATAACTCTATGGCCTACATATATTGAAATCCAACATGGCGACCATCCGAAATATTTAGATGGTTCTCAATATCTATTAATCTACGACAGCAATCAAACTGAAATTTTGTATGTTGATAGAGGCTATGAACATAAATTCACCTAAGGGACGTTCAATAGCCTAGTGAGCCCAAATCCAACATGGCGGTGACGCGAAATTTATATACTCAAATTGATATTTCTCGCGATTTAACCCTCCGAGCGCAGTGAAACTTGGTACGGTATATCCTATTAGACTAATTACAATTTTCCATCTATTCAATACATTTTTTAATTGAAATTAACTTATTTCATTATCGGGACATGTTTCGAGCTCTTCATCAGCCAGGTGCCCTCACAACAATAATAAAAACACAAAGCTCATAAACAAGTACATTTAAAAATATTCTTAAAAATTGACCTATAATAAAACTTAACATCCTATAATAACAATTATCAACTTATGATAATGGAAACATCTAACGTTCTTTAATAAAACTTGTGGTAGCTTCATTCAGACTTCCCCACACATGCAAAAGAAGTGGAGCTGTGTCATGCACAATTTGTTGACTGCCCTTTCGACCAGCAAACAAGTCATCACATGAACGACTAGTGGAAACTCCCATTGATGTGGCAAGGTTCTTGTTTATATCTGCCCTCAATGAAGCCTCCTCATAACGTAAGTCTGTAAGCCACATGAATTTTAGTTCAAGTTTGATGTCTCATATTTTCATGATATTAGAATAGTCTCTTTTTTCTTTCCATTATAGTTTCATGAGGAGGCTTCATTGAGGGCTGATATAAACAAGAACCTTGCTACATCAATGGGAGTTTCCACTAGTCGTTCATGTGATGACTTGTTTGCTGGTCGAAAGGGCAGTCAACAAATTGTGCATGACACAGCTCCGCTTCTTTTGCATGTGTGGGGAAGTCTGAATGAAGCTACCACAAGTTTTATTAAAGAACGTTAGATGTTTCCATTATCATAAGTTGATATTTGTTATTATAGGATGTTAAGTTTTATTATAGGTCAATTTTTAAGAATTTTTTAAATGTACTTGTTTATGAGCTTTGTGTTTTTGGTGAATTTTTAATTATTGTTGTGAGGGCACCTGGCTGATGAAGAGCTGATTATAAAAGGGCTCGAAGCATGTCCCGATAATGAAATATGATCATTTCAATGAAGAAAGAATTGTATTGAATAGACGGAAAATTGTAATTAGTCAAATAGGATTATATGTCAATACGGACCAATATGACGTCGAATACTCCTTACAGTATAGCCTTGTATACATTTTAATCCACTGGCATCTTAATTCATTTAAATTATTTTCATAACCACAAGATGGCGGCTGAGCGAAATTTTAAAATCTCATTTTTCATTTCTTGTGTCCTAATCATGCGATTGAAGTTTGAATAGAACACCTACACAATAATCTTCATGTAACAGTACATAACTCTAAGGCCTATATATAAAAATCCAACATGGTGACCATCCAAAATAATTCGACGGTTCTCAATATCTACGAATCTATTACAGCAATCAAATTGAAAATTTGTATGTTGATAGCGGCAATTAATATAAGTAGGATATATGAAAATAGGCTGCATAGTTCTTCATGGAACTACTTGTCATAACTGACCTCGCTTTGTTCATGTCAGAATTGTACGATGCTTCACCTCTGATCAGAACATTATTCATTGATTTTGTTCGTGAAACTATGAACCGTTGAACAAGGGCTGCTGGCCGGGTACTTACATGACCTCCAAGCTGAGCTGTGATTGGCCAGTTGGATTAGACCAGTTTAGGAATGACAGGTGCGTTGGAAGAGGCAAGTTTCGCTATGACACTGGATTTTCTGTGCTCATTTCTAACAGGAAAATACCAGTTATTGAATTTTTATGAATTTTATGTTTATCACAAACATAAGGGATTAACCCAAGGAATCCAATGCTATAGCTATCTCAATTTCAGTAAAAAGTGGATAAGGCAAGTTTTGGTATGGGACGGCTCTTATATCTCTTAAAATACCAAAGGAATGTTATAACTCTAAACATTTAACCCTCTCTAAAGTGATACAAACATGTGAACCCCAAAACAATTTTTACAAAAAAAAATTAAAAAATAAAAGGCCTAACATATATAAAATTATTTTCTGAATCAGCACTAAGTTGTACTGGAAGTAAAATTATGTCACAGGTCAAAATAAGATACAAACTTAATCATCATCAAATTCCAGCTCCAGTCGCCCGGGTGCTGTTAACAAGCCCTCGCCACCTTTTCCTGTCCATGAATAGTTGGTCTTCATGGGTCCTTCTCCAGTCTAGCCCTTTGTCGTCAAGATCATCCTTGATTTGGTCCAACCATTTCTTCTTTGGTCTTCCTACTGGTCTTTTTCCTGGGATAATCTTGTTGAAATAAGCTTTTGGTGTCCTTTCATCTCCCATTCTTTGAAGATGCCCATACCATCCTAATCGTTGCTTCTGCAAATATTTTGTAGCACTGATATCTATGCCAGCCTCTGTCCTGTTTGTTTCGTTCCTTACTTTGTCTCTCCTTGTCCTTTGAAGCATTGTTCTTATAAACTTCATTTCGATGCCTGAATCCTACTTTCTTCTCTTCTGGACAGGGTGCAAGTTTCTACTCCATAAGTTAGAATTGGGATGTAGTATGTCTTAAACAGTATATGTTTACACTTCCTGGGCACTTGATTATCCCACAGTAGTGTTCTAACTTCAGCTTTCAATAATACCACATTATAAACTTTCAACCCCTAAATATTTAGCTGGAAAATAAAGGAAAATATATGTACATAGCCCAATGGTTTCTTAAGACCTTCTCTCAAAAATTTCAGAATTTAGAACCAATTTTACTTTTTCTTTTCTCTTGGCAAAGTGAACTCCGAAGGCAATAAAGCTATCATTCAATATATAAGGTTGAATATGGAGGCCATTAGTCTACAATATCATGGGGGCCAACAGTATATATCAAATAAGGAACCTTACTTAAGTTCAATTCTTGGGGCAGAAGAACTTAAAAAGTTTCATGATAATAGTCTAAAAACAATATAGCAACGAGAGAGAGAGAAGAAAATATATTTTGATGGATATTAAGCATTAAGGTTGCAAAACGTTCCTGAACTATACATAAAACTCCTAATGGATATATATAATAATGTAAAGACATGTGTCAGAAGCCCAGCTGGTTTGTCCGAAAGCTTTGATATCAAAGTGGGGGCCCATCAGGGAAGTGCTCAAGTCCACTGTTATTCAATATTACTATCAACTACCTAACAAAACAATTTCAGAAACCCTTACCGTGGAATATTTTGTACGCTGACGATGTGGCACTAATATCTGACAGTATTTATGACCTACAGGAGAGTTTAGACCAATGGAGGAGAGCTCTAGAGTCTAATGGACTGCGCATTAGTAGAACCAAGACTGAATATATGGTATGCGACTTCCACAACAATAAACCCAGTATAACAAATATTGAACTTAAACTAGATGGTGAAACCTTACCAAGAGTAACAAAATAAAATATCTAGGTTCTGTCATTGCTGAAGATGGCACGATAACCGCCGATATAATCCATAGGGCCACGTCTGGGTGGAACAAATGGCGCGAACTAACAGGAATTTTATGTCATCCGAAAATACCCATAAGAACGAAGGGGAAAGTTTATAAAACTGCCGTAAGACCAATCCTACTCTATGGTAGTGAAACATGGGCTATCACAAAGGCACATGAGCAAAAGCTACATACCACTGAAATGCTTATGTTACGTTGGGCAGGTGGAGTTACTCTCAAAGATAAAATCCGTAATGAACATGTGCGGGGCAGTTTCAAAGTAGCGCCTATAACAGAGTAACTTTTAGAAACCAGGCTAAGGTGGTATGGACATGTTATGCGAAGACCGGAGAATCATAAAGTGAAGAAGTGCCTTTCCATGGCTACGCAAGAGAGGGAGCGGCAGACCTCAATCAACATGGATGATGAATGTCCAGAGGGACATGAGAGTATTGGGCCTATATGCTGATGATGCTTTCCAAAGAAATGAGTGGCGCCTCAGGATTAAGAAAGCCGACCCCGCGTAACAGGAAAAGGCGAGGAGGAAGAAGAAGATTAAGTTAACATGTAAAAAATCACAACTATAATGAGAAAAGAAGACAAAAATAAATGGATTGCCTTTTCTTTACAACAGCAAGATTGAAAAAAAAAAAGCACTTTTCTCCTCAATTTCGATTGAGCACTTCACGGGATTGAGTAAATAACTGCAGTAATCTTATCTTGAGGAAATGTTAAACAAATTGTGAGCAATCCTAATTCGGTTATTGTTGTTGTGATGGTTGTGAAAAGGGAACATAGAGTAACAGAGATCATATGACCTAAATTAGAGTAGATGCCCCGTAATTTGAAATGTGACCGACTTGGACGGAGCCACACAGGTCTGAACTAAAATTCAAACTTTTGATCTCCAGACTTCCAAGCTCTCACTAACAGTCCCCCTAAAAACAACATGGTACAGCACTTGGCAACGTCTCGCCTGTCGAGTCCAAGGTGGCAAGATCGAATCGTGGCGCAGTCAGTTGGAATTTGAAGATGCACAAGTGCTAGAGTGTCATGTCAGTAGACATGGCTGAGAGGGAGCGGCAGACCTCAAACAACATGGATGATGAATGTCCAAAGGGACATGAGTGTATTGGGTCTATCTGCTGATGATGCATTACAACGAATTGACTGGCGTCTCAGGATTAAGAAAGCCAACCTTGCGTCATGCCGGCCCCGTGGTGTTCGGGTAGTGCGCCTGCCTCTCACCCGGAGGCCATGGGTTCAATTCCCGGCTCCGTCAGGGATTTTAGAAACTGACGTGGGGGCTGGAAAGGGGTGCACTCAGCCTCGTGAGGACAATTGAGTAGCTGTCTGACAATGAGGCAGCCCCCAGTCACGAAAACCAAGATTAACCCATACACGTGCTGACCACGAGTCACCCCAATATCTGCAAGCCAAATGGCTGGGCAGTGGTCGCTTGGTAGGCCTAGGCCCTCATGGTCTGTAGTGCCAGGGGTTGTTATATTATTTATTATTTAACCTTGCGTAACGGGAAAAGGAGAGGAAGAAGAAGAGGTTAAAGATCCCCTTCGGAGCAACATTCCAGCAACCTGGTGTTTCTAAAAGCTACAGTAGTTCAAACGGATGAAAAAACCAATAACATTATTATTTATACTGAACATGACAATATTTACTACCAGCATAGTACACGTGGAGTATGTCACAGTCCCATCTCACTCCCTCAAATGTATAAAGTTTTTCACAAAATGACAAATGCCATATTATCACATATCATCCATGTTTCACTCGCATAAAATAAGTACCCATACACCATGATTTTCCTAGCTCAAAGGCTTTTTGCAACATAAATATCACAGTATTTCCACACTTAAGACCAAGGTTGGAGAGTAATGCCATTACTAGTAACAATGTTGTTGTTGTTGTTTGAGTCTTCAGTCTTTCGACTGTTTTGATACAGCACTCCATGCTTCCCTGTCCTGAGCTCTCTACATAGCTACCACACCTACAACCGAGGCTATCTGTTTAACATATTCTAACCTTGGTCTACCCCTACAGTTCTTATCCTCGACCCTTCCTTCTATAAGTTTGCTATTCCTGGGTGTCTTAGTATGTGTCCTACGAACCTATCTCTTCTCTTCATTAGCAGTCGCCAGAAACATCTCTCCTGTCCCACTTGTCTTAATACCTTTCATTCGTAACCCTATCTACCCATCTGATCATCATTCTCATGTAACATAACATTTCAAAAACTTCAATTCTCCTCTTTTCTGCTGCTCCAACAGTCCAAGTTTTACTTCCATAGAGTGCCACGCTCCAGACAAAGGCTTCCAAAAATAATTTCCTAATACCTAAATCTATATTCGATGTCAACAGATTCCTTTTCTGTAGAAATGCTTTCCTTGCCTGTGCTAACCTACTTTTCACATCCTCTTTGCTTCGTCCATCAATGGTTATTTTGCTTCCTAAGTAACAGAAGTCACCTACTTCCTTTAGCCAAATCGACATCTTTAGGGGATTTTGATTTCTTTCAACTGCATTCCAATATTTTTACATTTATTAATTTTCATCATGTCTCCCACAAATCCAACCCCTCGTCTTCGTCGTGGGAGATGGGCAACGTAATGAAGTAGGGGATTGCCTGTAGGGGTGAAGTACAGTGGGGACTTTGTGTGCCTCAAGACCGCTACGGTAGCTGTGAAGGCCCTACAGGAACCCTGAAGAAATTACGGCTAACGGGGCTCTGGTGAAACAACTGCTGCCTTGTAGTTTGGAGTTGGTTCTTCAAAGGCTAAGGGAAGAAACCCTGACAGAAAATCAGCCTGGTGCCTCAGGCTTAAGGTGGCAGCCCCTCCAAGGCACTCGGAGGCAGTGGGTTAATCACTCGCTCCTCTTAAATAAACTGATTACTGAAACTGAAGCGAAATTACAAAACCGGGCGGATAACCTGATGACGACTTTTGGCATGAAAAGGATTACGAAAATCGGTTTCTGGGATGTGAGGACCTTGATGGAGAAAACCAGACTGAAACAAGTGACACGGGAGATGAAGAACTATGGGCTGGATATCCTAGGATTGAGTGAGGTGAGGTGGCCAGGATTTGGTGAAATACAGACAACAGATGGAATTACATTTCTCTATTCTGGGGGCGATGATGAAGAACACAGGGATGGAGTGGGGTTGCTGCTCAACAGAAATGCAAAGAGAAGCCTTATGGAGTGGAAGCCAATTTCTAGTAGGCTCATGTTTGCTAGGTTCAAGACAAAGATCAGGAATGTGTTCATCATCCAATGCTATGCGCCTACAGAACAGTCGGAGCCAGAGAAGAAGGAAGAATTCTACCAAATGCTGCGAGATGTCACAAGACAAACAAGTAAGAAGGACATTCTCATTGTTATGGGAGACTTCAACGCGAAGGTGGGATCAAACAATGAGGGGTTGGAGCAGATCATGGGTAAACATGGCCTTGGTGAGATGAATGACAATGGGGAGAAATTTACGGAATATTGCGCCAGTCAGGATTTGGTGATGGGTGGCACGGTGTTTCCTCATAGGCGGTGCCACAACGTCACCTGGGTGTCTCCTGATCAAGTCACAGAAAATCAAATTGATCACATCGCGGTGAGCAGGAGGTTCAGAAGAAGCTTGGAAGATGTTAGGAACAAGAGAGGAGCGGACGTTGGTAGTGACCATCATCTTGTGGTTGCTAACTTCCGCATGAAGATCGTCGCAGTCCGCCGAAAGTTTAACACTCGGCACAACACGTTTGATGTGGGCAAGCTTAAGAACCAGCAGAGATTGGACCAATTTAAACTGGAGCTCAGAAATAAATTCCAGGTGTTGGACTCCGAGACAGAGAAGGACGTGGAGACTGTGTGGAGGGAGTTAAAGAATATCTTCGTGGAAACCAGTGAGATGCAGCTCGGGTACAAGAACTACCTGCGGAAAGAATGGATATCCGATCAGACCTGGGACAAGATAAATTATAGGAAGGAGATTAAGGCCAAGCTCAACACCTGCAAGACTAGGCAGCAGAAGGCTCTCACACAAGCAAAGTATTCAACAGCAAACAGGGAGGTAAAGAGGAGTGTACGGAAGGATCATAGGAGGTGGATTGATGAGCAGGCGGAGAAAGCAGAAGAAGCGGCAAGAAGGGGGGACGTTAAGGAGCTCTATGGCATCACAAAGATGCTTTCGAAGAAAGGTTTTAATAAAACTAGGACTGTGAAGAGCAAGACGGGCGAGATCCTCACGACGTGTGAACAGCAGCTGACAAGATGGAGAGAACACTTTGCGGAGGTTCTTAATAGAGATAGAGGACCAGAAAGTAAGCAGCGAGGAGAAGATGAAGAGAAAGCAGAAAGTGACCCAAGCATCAGCCTCGACTCCCCAACTCGGGGCGAAATACGGACAGCGTTGAAGCAGATGAAATGCGGGAAGGCACCAGGTCTGGATAATATCCCAGCGGAAATACTGAAAGCATACCTGGATATTACGATTGATCTGCTGCACCCGCTGTTGGAGAAGATCTGGAAGGAGGAGAAAATACCAACCGACTGGAAGAAGGGGTTGATAGTCAAGTTGCCGAAGAAAGGGGACACCACAAACTGTAACAACTGGAGGGGTATCACCTTGCTGTCCATTCCAAGCAAAGTGCTGGCGAGAGTCATCCTGAATCGTATAAAAGACTGCGTAGAAAAAAGGCTTCGGAAGGAACAGGCTGGATTTCGACAACATCGCAGCTGTGTGGATCTCATCAACACCCTCCGAATCATTCTGGAGCAGAGTGTGGAGTGGCGGAATACCCTTTACCTCACATTTGTTGACTTCGAGAAAGCCTTCGACTCCGTAAATCAAAGAATCATGTGGAAGACCCTCGAGAAATATAAAATTCCAACAAAGATCATCAGAATCATGGAAGAGATGTACGAAGGGTATGAGTGCCAGGTTCTTCACGAAGGCAAATTAACAGAAAAGATAAAGGTCAGTTCCGGAGTGAGACAGGGGTGTGTCCTTTCCCCCACTCTGTTCCTGTTGGTCCTGGATAGTGTGATGAAGAAGGTAATGGGAGGACGGAAGAGGGGTATTCAGTGGGGTATAAATGACAGGCTTGAAGATCTGTATTTCGCAGACGACATTTGTCTTATGGCACAACGGTACCGAGACATAGAAGATAAGCTGGGGAGGTTGCAGAGAGAAGCAGAACGTGCAGGACTGATGATCAACACCAACAAGACCAAAGAGATGAGGATAAATTCTGACATCACGACTAGTTTGACAGTCAACGGAAAGGACATTGAGCGAGTTGAGTCCTTCCTCTACCTTGGAAGTATAGTCACAAATGATGGGGGAGCAGAGGAAGATGTTCGAAGCCGTATCAGGAAGGCAAATGGTGCCTTTGTCCAGCTCTACCCCATCTGGAGAAATAGAAACATTTCCAGGAAGACCAAGCTCCGCCTTTTCAATAGCAACGTAAAGTCGATTCTTCTCTACGGCTGTGAAACATGGAAAGTCACAAAACCGATCAACAACCAGCTACAGGTGTTCATTAACAGATGTCTGCGTCGCATCATGAATGTGAGGTGGCCGGACATAATCTCAAATGAAGATCTTTGGACCATCACCAATCAACAACCGATTAGCATCCAGATCAAGGAGAGGAAATGGCGCTGGATTGGTCACACACTAAGGAAGCCGGACGGAGCTATTGAGAAGGCGGCGCTAGACTGGAATCCTCAAGGCGCCAGGAAGCGAGGTCGACCTAAGAAGACCTGGAAGAGGACGATCGAAAATGAAATTGCAGAGGTGGACAAGAACTGGAGTCAAGTGAAGAGAATGGCCAAGAACCGTACTGCGTGGAGAAATTTCGCCAAGGCCCTATGCTCCGGAAGGAGCGGCAGGAATTAAGTAAGTAAGTAAGTAATTTTCATCATGAATTCTTTCCTCAAGACAGAATCCATTCCATTTAAGAACTCATTCAAATTCTCTAGCGAGTCGGCTAAGATGACGATTAATTGGAGGATTATCCATTTCACAAGGTCTGTATTGATGTGTACAATAACGATTCTAATGGGTTTAGGGGGTCTCCGCCCAATCAATACAATTTATTATTGGCAATTAACAATTTATTGCCTCTGGGAACATGAGACCCCCCTCAACCCATTAGAATCGTTAAGATGACGATATCAGCAAATCTCAAGAGTTGAAATTATTTCTCCGTGAATCTTTACTTCCTACTTTGATTTTTTCTCCAATTTCCTTCATTGTTTGTTCAATGTATAGATGGGTGTTAAGTTGCAGCCTTTCTGAATACCAGCTTCTCTCTCATGTCTTTCCACTCGAACAACTGTTGTCTGGTTTCTGTATAGATTGTAGATTACCCTCCTATCCCTGTACTTTATCCCAATCGTTTTCAAAATGTCAGACAACTTACTCCAAATAATGTTATCAAAAGCCTTTTCTAAGTCTACAAATGCCATGAAAGTTCCCTTATCCTTCCTCAATTTAGCTTCCAAAATCAGCCTAAGACTTAGTACAGCTTCCCTTGTTCCTAAGTTTTTTCCTGAAGCCAAACTGGTCTTGACCCAACTCTGTTTCTATCTGTCTTTCCATTCTCTTGTAAATTATTCAAGTCAGGATCTTTGAAGCATGAGTAATCAAGCTGATTGTACGGTAATCTTCGCATCTGTCAGCTCCTACTTTCTTCGATATAGGGATGATTAACATTCTTCTTGAAATCAGAGGGTACCTCACCTGTCTCTTAAATCCTACTTACCAAATGAAATAACCTGATCAGGCCTTCATCACCTATGCAGCTTAGCAACTCAATCAGTAATCACCTATTCCTGGTGCTTTGTTCCTGCTTGAGTCTTCCAATGCTCTGTCAAATTCTGATCTCAATATTAAATCTCCTTTCTCATCCTCATCAATTTCCTTTTACGTACACCCCACTGGTGCCATACACTCTTTGAGCAACAAAAATTCTGACATGGCTCTGTGTAGACCATTTACTTAGGAGCCTGAGAATAGAAAACTTCCCACAATCTTTTGTGAAGCATTTCCAGCCTGTGTAAGATATTCAGCCCAACCCTCAATCAGGTATAAAATGTGCTAAATAGCTTGTAGCACCTATGTTTCGGGCATGTTTCTGTAGGCAATTCTGAGAACACAAAGCAACATTTTATTACTTACTGTCAACCACGTTGAAAGGCTTCAGAAGGGAGAGGAATTGGAACCAAACCTCTGCCATATTTTATAATATAGGGCAAGTATCTTGTTAAAATCATCCATGAGGTATTACTTCACTGGTGACATTGAAGTTAAAACAAGTTTGTGTCTCGAGTTGAGCATTTTTATGGAGCAGAAAGAAGAGAAAGTGGTGCCTTGGCCACCATATTTGATTTCTTAAATGGATGTGAAGTAGCACACCTCATGCAGACATCATACATGCCTTAATTCAATGCAGTTAAAACCATACAATATTTTGTAACCAGTATAATAATAATATTACTATCAGTAAGACTGCACAAGACTGATAAAATTCAACCACCTCTGCCCACTCAACTTTGAAGTTTGAAGCCGTCACAGGAATGGAACAGAGTTGGTACACAATAATTTGGAAAGAAACATTTACACCATTAGAAGGGTGAGTAGCTCTACAGTCTCTGCGAGTGCTATACTATCTGAAGCTTGCAATTGCTCACACCACAACTTTGATCGCACTCCACAGACATATCAGAGATGTTCAAACATGTCTTTATGGGTGAATTTTCCTACTTGGCACTCCTACCTGTGTGTTTTGCTCATGATTCTGCAGGTTCTGCAATAGGGCACAAAGGAAACAGCCATACAAATGAAGTAGAATTGATGACCGCTCAAGATCTCTCAAGGTTGGGAGAGAACCCTGCAGATGACGATGGGAAAACTTGGTATAAGGCTCTTGATTTCTGGAGAAGTTCCAGACCAGCTCAGAACATTGTTTACCAGTCTCTAACAATTACCCTTGCTCAGGGTAGTAATTGATGTTCTTCAAAGATTGAGGAGAAAGCTTTCATAAGGGCTCAAGTTTGCATTTGAGGGTGCACAAGTGAGAAGGAGCCATGTCAGTAGATTTACTGGCACGTTAAAGATTCCCTTTGGGGCAAAATCCTTGATATGGTACCCCGGTGCCTCAGTAGTTAAAAGGGACATAAAACCAATAACATTATTATAGGTTACTTGTGAGCATCCCATGTGTAAGTTATATATCACCCGCCCCGCTTTACTGTTATGCAAGCGGACGTGATACAATTCTGACGGGGGCTATCATCTTGTTTATTTGTTTAAACGCATTTAATAAACAAATAAATATATTTCCATTGACTTTTCATGAAATTCAAGACTTTTCCTGTAGTTTACTATTGAGACGATTTGGAAGATTTGGGTATAAACTGCACCTTCTTAACACCCTCTGGTTTAAAAGATCGAGTTTTGTGGAACATACACCTTAGCACTCTCTATATAATATGATGATTATGTTACGTCTGGTTGGGTTGGTTCCTTAGTTTAGGGGCAGCGACAACGTGGTCATGTAGCCCCATGTACTTTGGGTGTGTGTAGAATCTGTCTGATAACCGGTGTTAATTGTGATGGCTGTGTTAGTGTGTGTTATCTGTGATTCGGTATGTGATGTCGGTACGATCAATATCTTTTAGATATTACGTAGGTACTGAGTGACTGGGTTCAGCGGTGGGCAGAGCAGGTAGGGAGTAGATGGATCTGGTGCGGTCACTTAACCCCTGACAGAGGACAGCTTCATGGATGGAGCCAATCTAGGTAGTTACTCAGCCTCAAAAAAGAAAATATACAACCTGCACAGTATTATGGTAATATGATGTGAAGTCTATGATCAAGGGAGAGAGTAAATTCAGAATAAACTAGATGGATATAGCCAAAATCATGAGATATGTGAATGTTAGTAAATCTGCTTACATGAGATTGTCATATTCAAACACGCTTTTAAATCGCATTGGACCAAACTGGGATCTCACATGCAAATATTAGGATTTGAAGGCAATGTGGTCATTCAGCACAACAATGCTGGGAGCAAATAATAGTAGCAGCAGTAATAATAATAATAATAATGTTATGGGTTTAATATCCTGCATAGATTTCAGGGACCCAGAGTGCAAATATTTTTGCCACGGGGAAGGTGGAGGGGCTGTATTGTGCAAGGATTTCTGAAATTTGTTATAGACAGATATTTGATTCATCAATCCTTGTGCTAATTCATTGGGGGGTCCCAACTACATGTTACTTTATATTTTTGATATCCATAAATTAGTTTAATATTTGTTCATTTCATTGTGTTTTTTAAGATATCAAGACCATCAGGAAGAGTAGAGGGAGGGGGTGGTCAAAAAACCATGAATCTAAGAATGAACTGACAAAACATCAATCTAGAGTAGTGTATGCCAAATTATAAGAATATACATTTACTCTAGTCAGCAAGTTGTGCGAGTTATAATACATAGCCTACACTGTTTTGATAGTAGCCTAGTCACAGGCTAAATGAATAAACAAAGAAATTAAAAATAATTAAGTCAGTCATTAATACATGTGGCAATCTTGGGTTGTTATTAATAAATAATAATAATAACAATAAAGATTATTTTATACCCAAAATATGGTACCATATAATTATAAAAAAATATTGGTAAACAACATTTAAATATCATATAAAATAGACTACAAATCAAACATTTAAAAAAATAGGCTACAGTATCAGGAATTAAAATAAAACTGTGGAAAGCACCTAGTCCTCACAACCGTTGTGGTTTCTTATTTCAGGGTGCGGGCACATGGTTTTCATAGTAAAATATGTACAAATCCAAAATTTCACAAACCGACAGAAAAGTGTATAGGCCTATGTCGCCTAAGTGGGGAGCTATGCTCTCTGTATCATCTTGGAGACTGCTGAGATCACAACCGATCAGCACATTTGCTGAACATTGATACAAATCAGTATTATCTTATTCATATATTCTTTCTTTGTACACATTGTGTTTAATTAATAATAATATTCGGAAAAGAAAAGTTAATCAATAGGAGCCCAGCAAGGAGAGAGGAATGTCGAATGTCCGACTCATTTGGGATCCTGTGGCCGCCAACCACAATACGGTACCGCATATGTGAGACCATGAGGAAATTAACACATGTTAGCCAACTGGTCCGCAAATGTGCGAGATACAAGGACATCTGAGGGCAGATGACCTAGATGTTTCGCCCCCTTTAAACTACAACCTGATGGTCCATCACTAATTCCTTCCACTTACGGAGAGAAAATAAATAACCATTATGCTTACATCGTGCAAAACAGTTCCAAAGTAATTTACGAGGTTTTTACAAAAATGTTTACCAGTGATGCAATATCTCGTCAAACCTGAAAACGTCGGCTAGCATGTTGCTCATACAGTAATTTCAACACACTGGCATTTTCCGAAAAAGTATTACAAATTGCAGGACAGCACATCGACATCGAACTATCCGTACCTACAACTACAATACAGTAGCCTACGTACGGTACCCAATTATTCTCTGTACCGGTATCCAACTCTTTTTAGTATATTTCCCGAATACCGGTACTTATGAAATTATTATTCATGAATCCTAAAATGGATGCTCGCCCGGTTGGTATTCCAGTTTTATTTCATTGACTGTGTAGGCTAACATTATTATTGACTCTATGGCAATGGATCGACATACAGAATTTCAGACTTTTCCCAATACGGCAACCCCTTTATGACAATTTTTATTGTAGATTAGAGTCATACACATTAGAACACACTCGTGCAATAGTACATTTTAATTGCTTGTACGACATGCATTATAATAGTTTTTAAAAGTACTGAATTGAGCAGTTCAGTAGCCTATTTTTAATTAGAGGTAGGACATTTTTATCTTCTTCCAATTACTCGTACAGTTGAATTCACTTATTAACACAAAGCATGAACAATACAACGCTTCATACAACAAATAAAATGTTCTCAACTTACCTTTAAAATGAATTTTTGTAGTTACAACCTGTTGGAAATGCACGACATTTGATTACCCGTCTCGAGCACCTGTGACACTTTGATTGATCACCTGTCGAATGCGCCACAGAGCAATGCGCAGTCAAAATACTTGCAAGATGCACTGCTTCAGACGAACAAGTGCCGTTCCTTTATGGAATAATCTCCTGGGCGCGATAGTCGATTTAAATAAAAACTCGTCAGATGAAACTACGGTACGGTAGTTCATTCTGCATTATACGAAAGAAAGGTTTAAAAAAAAAAAAAAACAGTTAGCATAATTAATTCTTCACAGGGTAAGAAAACACTTTATCGAATAACTGTGGAACTTTAGGTCAATCTCTAATGTACCAATAAGTAAAAATCCAAAACTTACACCATAGTCTACACAATAACTAAAACTGTAACCTCATTTATTATTTTTAGTCTATTAGTATACCTCTGTATATTCTAATGGGTCAACAGTCCAGAAGAATTTGCAGCATTTAGCCTTCCTCTCGGTCCGACCCTTGTCCGACCGATGGCCTTCATATTTAGTAGTAACATCCTCGAGGATATTTTCTATCTCCCTGCCCGTTTTCATAGGAATTTTTGCACTTTCAAGATTACAGTTTCAAAGTTTGCTAAACGTTTATGAAATTACAGTCAACAAGGTGACCACGATGTTCCGCCTTTTAAAATAAGAATCACCACTGAACATCTTACTAAATAAGTGACCGAACAAAATGGATTGAATGCGTGAGGCTTACAGTAGGGCTTTGACGTACCGTACGGTAGTTCGTCATCTGAAGATAAGAACAGGACTTGCGACTGAACACGGCAACCACATTACTAGTCAATTCGTTACGGTATTGCTATAAGCCAGTTGGGCGAACGTAGGCGGAATAGAGCCCTGAAAGCAAGTAGGGTACCGGTACTAAAATTTAATAATAAGTAGTCTGAAGTAGTCTGACTGGGAATCAGTAAGAACAGGTCGAAAACAGGCTAAATCATGGGACCCAAGAGGCACGTGCATTGGTCAAATTGGAAATAATTTATTGCTAGAATGCTTGTATACACAGCCATTTAGATAAAATCATGTTTTGGGGATTTCTTAAAGGAATATAACTTAACTACCCCTCTCATTTGTCACAGAAGTCGATCCTTTTTATTTGGTTGTTCCATGTGCGAACTGCAAAATGAATAATTAGTTCGTAATTTGTTGGTCCTATAGCCATTTCTTGATGAATGCAGTGATTTTTTTCTTTCGTTTTTCTGTTTGCACAGGCTAAAGCAAAATGCGATATTTTTCGCCCAATGCATCAGTCTCATATGGATATTATTGAATGGAAGCTATTGAAGTATCTGTTCATTGTTTGATATGCTTTGTCTTCGTTGGCAACCCGAATTGATCGGGAAATACATTTAAACAATACTGAAAGGTGTCAATGGCTACATAGCGATGGCTAGTGCCTCTGAATGCTATGCAAGGTCAGAGCGTCAGTGAGGAAGAAACAATCTACCTACTGTGCTTCACTCCTCATCTTGCATAGTGCACCTCAATTAGTCTAGGCTATATATTAAAAAAAAAAAAAAAAAAAAAAAGGTGTTGCCCTTTTTTTATCATTTTAAATGATCTTGTCGACTTCGTCGTTACGTTGGGGTCTGGCGTTACGTTACGGTGACAGGACGAAATGTACCCAGATGCACTGAGGTGTGTGACGTCATAATACTGCTTGGTGCATGTGTTCCCCGAAAATCTCTACTTCGTTTGTATAAGACAAAAATACCCGATTCTTGGATGTCACGGGTAATCTCGAGAACCACTGGATGGATTTTGATGCGGTTTTCACCATTCAGTGAAGGATATCTCGAGGAAAGATTCTGTAGAAAATAATTTATGTAAGATCAAAAGAAGCCAAGCAGTAACGATTTCAGTGAAAAAGTCGAAAACAAACTTGGCGTCCGAGCGCTTCTTAAGCTTACGCTGGGCAAACCATTAAAAATAGCAATATACTATGAGCGTAAGAATTGGTCAGCATGAAAAGTTCTACAAAAAAAAAAAGTCCGCGAGAGCATATCTCTATCTTCAATACATCGCCCACTATAAGTGTTTTTAGACTGGATGGAAGGGGCACGTCCCCACGCGCTCTGGTGAGCGTGACGGCATCCCGCGCGCTTGACCTTGCTTTGCCCTTGGTTTGCACTTGCCGTTCACGAGTAATTTGAAACAAGATAAGTATTATGCAGATAATTTTCTAACATGTCAAGAGTCTCCAGCCTTTCTAGCATTTTTCATCATTTGTAGCATTTAAAATGATACAAAGTCTAGTCTTTCAGACTGACAGTCACTTTTTTCTTTTTGAGGAGGAGGGTGTTCCACATCCATAAGCTACAGTTGAGCTTATTAATGGTCACTTGCTTTTTTTTTAATCTACTACCGTAGCTTACAAGCGACGCCAACATCATGGGAGCAACTAGGCTAATGATAGGCCTAAGTGAATTATGAAAAATGGGGAAACCATAGAAGACCACTTCGAGTACAGTGGGATCGATCAAATTCCATTTCCGAGTCCGGAGATAGCCTAGTTACATGGCCGTGCACCTTGGCATACACGGAACTACGATGTCATCTGCCTCTGTATCCTACCCAGTGAGATAGAATAGATCACACTTTTTGGAAATACTTCCTTTTCACCGGCCACGGTGGCCGAGTGCGCTAACTCGTGCCTCGCTGGCATCGTGAGAGTGTGGGTTCGAATCCCACCTCGGTCGTCCTGAAAATGGTTTTCGTGGTTCCCTATTTTCACCACCAGGGAAATGCCAGGACGGTACCTTTCAACAGGTCCACGCCCGACCGACTTCCTTCCAAAGTCCCTTAATTAATTAGACCCAAGTTAGCGGTCACCATCCCCAGTTGTATTTGCTGACAAAGTGTTCTTGCGACGGTATAGGAATGATCCCACGCAGAGTCAGTGAAGCCGAGCTGGGCGGATAAGCGATTTAAAACAATCCTTTCGAATACAGGTACCGTACTGTTGTATAAAAAGTCGAAGAAATAAATGTATTCATCAGCGTCTTTAATAATAATGACCATGGTAATACCGGTAATAATATTGTATCCGCGGGGCCATATTTACACATTCAGTCGCCCGGTGACGTTTATACAATTCTCCACCATTATTTAATCGATTAATTGCAATGTAAACTGTTGTATAATAATAAATATACTGTAATAACCCCTGGCACTACAGCCCGTGAAGGGCCTGGGCCTACCAAGCGACCGCTGCCCAGCCATTTGGCCTGCAGATTTAGGGTGACGCGTGATCAGCTCATCGGGTGCCTTCGGTCGTTAATCTTGGTTTTCGTGATCGGGGCGCTGCCTCACCGTCAGACAGCTACTCAATTGTCCCCACGAGGCTGAGTGCACACCGTTCCAGCCGTCACGTCAGTTTCTAAAATCCCTGACGGAGCCGGGAATCGAACGGGGCCTCCGGGTGAGAGGCAGGCGCGCTATCCCAACTTTACGGGGCCGGCTAAACTGTTATATAAGTACTGTAGCATTAATTTCTAAAGCTTTAATGACTAAAAATATGTTATAAATAGCAGTTAACTATTTTACAAAATCTATAATAAACGCGTTTTTTGCTATAGTTACTACATCGCACACCAACTGACCAACCGGCCACATCAAGAATTATCATGTAAGGAAGCAGATGACGGCGGATGACCTCGCTGTTCTGCCCCTTTAAGCAACAATAACTAACTAAGGAAGCATATGGGAGTGGTAACCATCAACGATAAAGTGTGAGAAACATGGTTCTGGTGGTATGGCCATATCACTAGAAATAACGAAAATTTGATGGCAAAGACAGCTCTCCGCTATAATCCAGGAGTATATCGACCTCTTGACCTCCCGATGAAACGGTGGCTGGACAGATTCAGGGACAAGCCTCAATTCTGACAATGCTCTCAAGAGGAAGAAGTGGTATATCATGATCAGCAACCAAACAAGTGGACCCTGCACCATCGCGGGATAGAAGAACAAGAAAGAAAGAATACTAAATGTTTATTGTTGCTTGGGAATGAGAACGACACCGCGCATCGCCCTTTATACGCTCCAGGGTTGCTCGAATGAAGTAGCATGACATTTTCTTGGAAAGAGTTGTGTGATATTTAAAAATAGTACATTATGCCTATAATGGCAATAATTAGGACACGAGTATGTTTATAAAACGAGCGTATGCGAGTTTTATAATTTCCATACGAGTGTCTTAATTACCATTAAAGGCGACTTGCATTCGACTGTTTATGTTCGACGATAATTATTATAACTATTTTATGTTCGAACATAAATATTCATAAATATCTTTCGAGATTTCGCCAGTTTTATGTACTGAACAGAGCGCATGAGATGCAGAGAATGGCTTGTATTTGACCATGGCATCCTCGATTACCCTACTATGACACTAGGCCACGCAGTGAAATTTAAATTAGAAGGCCGTGGAAATAAGCGCAGGCGCGATTCTATCCTTATCTAATTGGTCAAACAACTGTTTCTTGTGCTCTGATTGGTGGGAGAAACTGTTTCATAATGAAAAATAGTGTTATAATGAGCCTCATTATTATACAGTTTTCTGACATATAATAAGTCAGGGTCGAACATTAAAAATAAAAAATAAAACGATCACATAAATACAGGTTATAAGACAAACGATAGTTTGATGTTTTTCAGTCGGTCAACACTATTGTACCCAAATGAGATGGGTTATTCCCTAATCCTGAAAAAAAAAAAAAAAAAAAAAGATACGAGCCTTATTACAGTAGTCGCATATGATGTGTAACATCTGACATGTTATCCTATTCGTATACTTCACAGCTTGTACATACTTAAAATGTTAATTTACGCTCCATTTTCATACTGGTACTATGATGAATGTATAGATTGAATTGGAGATATGCTACTGTCACACTTGTGGCGCAGCGAACAAGCTGTTAGTCTGTCACCAAGGTAGACCGGGTTTGATTCCCGGTCAATACATGTGAGATTTTCGAATTGAAATGCCATGTCCTGTGGTTCGCATTCCACGTAAAAGGGAGGTACCGTGGATCATGATTGTGAGATTAACGGTCACGCAAAACTACAAGCTTCCTTCCTTCCTTAATAATTCATAATAACAAAGTGACACACAACGTCGACTGTACGGTACTCTCAAATACTGTGAGCACACTCCTCAGTAACTATATCATTCATTATTGTCAAGGCTCTCATACAGTTCGTCGTAAACAATCAAAACATGCCTTCCTACAATCATGAAATGACCTAGTCTCAGCTTTTATTCCACTCATTTAACAACATTCTGTTATGCATTTAATATTTGACTAGCCTACTTAACCACAGCTTGACAATAATGCCGCTTACTTAAATGTCATTTGTCGTCTTTGTCCTACCCCATGTGATGTTCAACCTTGAACGTGAAGCTTCATAAACTGCTCAATGACAAATGAAAGTCGGTGAAACATTTACCACTGTGCTCGTCAAACCAGTGCCTGCTAAATGCACTGCCTACTGTATTGCCATAATATTCCCGCGCTACAGAGCACACACTGCCTATTTCCAATACATACATTTTCTATTGTTATTGTAAAAGGGAGTGTTTTACAGATATTGTAGTTTATAATACGGAACTCATTTTATTAGATGATTTGTAGCTTCCACCAGCACTAGCCTAAATAAAGAATACGATATGGATCAACTAGATTAATAGACGCGACACCGCTCATAACCTTACATTCCTTATAAACAGGTCCTCTTGATTCACAGACCAACACGTAATTTCATATGGATTCTGTTAAAATGAGTCATATTGATATGATAAATATCGTTTAAAATGATAATCTGGTAGCTGGATCGATCGATCGAGCGGGCAGTGCATACTTCCGTTTTCCACCACTGCCAGCTAGTACACTTCCGTCCGATTGATCAAGCGGGCAGTGCATACTTCCGTTGTCCACCACTGCGAGCTAGTACACTTCCGTTTGATCGATCGAGCGGGCAGTGCATACTTCCGTTGGATCCACCACTGCCAGCTCGATCGTTCCGATCCACTTCCGTCCCCAATTTTCAAAATCACTCCCACAAAACTATCCGGCAACCGAGCGGAAAGATGTTACACATCAAAAAAATGTACATGTGATTAATAAATACACTTCGATAACATCGTCAAGCTATCATCAGCAGATCCACTACACTTAGGCTTTAAAATGTAGCCTATGTCTGAAAATATGGGTGAAAAATTGAGAGTAGATAGTGTCAAAGATAACTGCTTTCACCAAGACAGCACAAGACTCAATCAGATAAGGTGCGGTACAATACAACCTGAACTGACCATCACATACTCTAATCAAGCAAGTTTGGAGGGCAATCACCACATCACATAGACTATAACTAACAAATACCGACGAGTTGAATTACGTCAACTAATACTGCAACTAGAGCCTCCGTGGCTTAGGCGGCAGCACGCCGGCCTCTCACCACTGGGTCCGAGGTTCAAATCCCGGTCACTTCATGTGAGATTTGTGCTGGACAAAGCGGAGACAGACAGGTTTTTCTCCGGGTACTCCGGTTTTTATAATTTCTTGTCGACTTCATCGTTATGCTTGAGTCAAAAGTTATGCGTAACGGAGACGGAGACGGTGACGTCATGCAGCCACGCGGGAAGCCTAAGTTAATGGGGAATGGACGGCGAGTGCATGACGTCATGCAGCCACGCGGGAAGCCTAAGTTAATGGTTAATGGACGGCGAGTGCGTGACGCCATGCAGCCACGCGGGAAGCCTAAGTTAATGGGTAATGGACGGCGAGTGCGTGACGTCATGCAGCCACGCGGGAAGCCTAAGTTAATGGTAAATGGAGTCTGTTGAAAGTGACCTGGGGCTTTGAGCGAAGCGAAAATAATACAGGGTGACTCCTAAAGGGGTGTACAAGATGCCAGATAAGAATACAGGGTGATTCCTAAAGAGATATACAAGATGCCAGATAAGAATACAAGGTGACTCTTAAAGAGGTGTACAAGATGCCAGATAAGAATACAGGGTGACTCCTAAAGAGGTGCACAAGATGTCAGACAAGAATACAGGGTGACTTCTAAAGAGGTGCACAAGATGTCCCACAAGAATACAGGGTGACTTCTAAAGAGATATACAAGATGCCAGATAAGAATACAGGGTGCCTCCTGAAGAGGTGTGCAGGATGTCACAGCAAAATACAGGGTGACACTTAACGAGGTGTACAGTATGTTAGATTCATTTCAAATACAGGGTGACCCTTAAAGAGATTTGCAAGATATCAGATTCAAATAATGGGTGACCCTTAAAGACTTGTAAAAGATGTCAGACTCAAATACAGATGCCCGCGTGGGAAGCCTTAGTTAATGGGTAATGGAGCCCTCCTGAGCCTTTCTAACATGTGTAGCATTTGTAGCATGCGTCATTTGAAATGATATAATGTCTAGTCTTTCAGACTGACTGTAATTTTTCCCTGTCACAATTTCATTCCAGCAACACTCTCCACTCTCATTTCATTTCATCATTGCCCAGGGTAGTACGACAGGCTTCGGCAGCCGGCACAGTTCCTATCCTCGCCGCTAGATGGGGGCTTCATTCATTCCATTAACTGACCCGGTCGGTCAACTGGAAGCAGGCTGTGGATTTTCAATACTGCAACTAAATAAGTGTACAAATTGTAAATATTTTCACCCATATTTTCAGACATAAATTGTAAAGCCTAAGTGCCATGGATCTGATGATGATCGCTTGACGATCGAAACTGGTCATCCAAGTGAATTTATTAATCGCATGTACATTTCTTTTAGGATTAGGGAATAACCCATCTCATTTGGGTACAATCGTGTTGACCAACTGAAAAGCTTCAAAATTTCGTTTACTAAGGTTGGTTGTTTGGTTCCTCAGTTTAGGGGCTGCAACAACGCGGTCATGTAGCCCCATGTACTTTGGGTGTGTGTAGAATCTGCCTGATAACCGGTGTTAATTGCGATGACGGTATTAGTGTGTTATCTGTTTTTAGCCTATTTTCAATTTTGAAAAAATAGGCTTATGAGATCACCTTTTGTCCGTGTGTGTGTGCGTGTGTGTGTGTGTGTGTGTGTGTGTGAGGTGTGTGTGTGTGTGTCCCTAATAAAATCTAAACGGCTGGAGCGATTTCAATGAAACTCGGTAAGTTCATAGCACTATTCCCGGCGACCTCGACCGTGCCCTTCAAATTTTGTTACGTCTCACCAATCTAACATGGCGGCTGTGCGAAATATATCACTAGCATTCAATATCTCCGAAACTATTACCGATATCGCCCTGAAATTGTACACGGTGATAAAGGGCACTACTAGAAGTTCACCTATGAGACTTTCGAAAACCTGGTGACTACAAAACCAACATGGCGGTCAAGCGAAGTTGAGACTTTTAAATAGACTTTTCTCGCGATTTAACTATCGAAACGTAATGAAACTTGGTACAGCAAATATTTATACACATTGTAATGCACTGGAATCTAATTTAGTTCAATTGTTTACGTAACCTAAAAATGGCGGCTGTGCGAAATATTTCACTGACATTCTATATCTCCGAAACTATTACCGATATCACCCTGCAATTTTGTACGGTGATAAAGGGTACTGATATAAGTTTACCTATGTACATTTCATAAACCTGTAAAGTATAAAACGAACATGGCGACCAAGCGAATTTGAAATATTTTAATAGACTTTTCTCGTGATTTAACTCTCTGAGCGCAGTGAAATGTGGTACAGTAAATGATTTTGCAGATTTTAATGCACTGCCATCTAATTTAATTCAATTGTTTACATAACCTCAAGATGGCGGCTGTGCGAAATTTTAAAATTAAGTTTCTAATTTTTGTGTCGTAATCATGCGATCGAAGTGAAAGTTTGAACAATGAACCTAGGCAATAATTATCTTTGAATGGTACATAACTCTTTGGCCTATACATATAAAGATCCTAAATGGCGAGCTTCCGAATATTTAGACGGTTCTCAATATCTATGAATCTTTTACAGCAACCAAACTGATTTTTTTTATGTTCATAGAGACTATGAACATATGTTCACCTATAGGACTTCAGTAACCTGGTGAGCACAAATCCAACATGGCGGCGACGCGAAGTATAAATATTTTAATGGACGTTTCTCGCGAATTAACTATCCGAGTGTCGTGAAACGTTGCACGTTAAATGCTTACACAAATGTTGATCCACTGGCATCTAATTTATTTCAATTGTTTGCATAATCACAAGATGGCTGCTGTGCGTAATTTTAAAATCTCGTTTTTACTTCTTGTGTTTTAATCATGCGATTGAAGTTTGAATACCACACGTACACAATAATATTAATGTAATAGTACAAAAATAAAAATCCAACTTGGCGACAATCTGAAATATTTAGACGGTTCTCAATATCTACGAATCTGTTATAGCAATTAAACTGAAATTTTGTATGTTGATAGTGGCAATTAACATGAGTAGGCTATATGAAAATAGGCTGTATAGTTCTTCACGGAACTACTTGTTTAATTTAAGTTGAAACACTCTTACCCTCCTCGCTAGAGTTGATTTACCATTAACTACCCTCATTACCACAAACCTACAGAATTCACTGCCTTTAACTACAGGCCACAAGTGATTTTAACATTACTCCCGACTTTGAATGGGCGCCAAGGTCGACCATATGGGTCTTCCTGAATAAAATAGGATAAATACATAACTGTTGCCCCGACTATGAAACACCCTCATCCCAGGTGTAGGGCATTTGGCATGCGTTTGCTGATGTACCAGGTTCATGCAAGACAGGAATATAAACACACATGAATTTTAAAGAGATAATCTATTGGCTGTACTAACACATATATACACAAATATACAACACAAATACCCTTCATACACTCGTGAAATAATACAGTACCTTGCCACTGAATTTAGGCTCTGAGAGCAGGAAGACACTACCGGCCATATTAGACCCAGGCATAATAGCCACCTACGTATATACACTGTACCGTCCGTACACAAAATATCTACACACGTTAGACTGGTTCATTCACGTTCACGTCTCCATTCTCGCATGACTTCGATGAAATGTTTACGACTGAATTATCCTTTAGGCGTGGTAAGTTATTACCAACAGCCCATGGTATGGATGGACCCATGAAATGTACGTAGCATCCAATAGCCCGTAAGAGCTCAGTGGATAGCTAAACATTAGTCACTGCTCGTTCATATTACGATACCATGATCGAGTAATAACGACACTAATTGCAAGTGGACAAACGGACTTTCACAGTGAAAGCAAGAAGACGATCTCTAACTGTTCGTTACGGAAACCATGTCACGTAAAACGACCCTGGGCGTTAGTAGATCAGTGTTCTGCCGATAAAGCAATAAGACGAGCTCAGAACGCCAGACACGCCATTACATGCACTGGCGCAGGGCTACATAACCCCAACGTTTCTGCCGGAACTAATTTGTGCGTGGCCCGCTCCTAGCGGAACATCCGCGTCAACACATAAACATCAGACAGTCAAAATCCACACTGACGTCACACAATAGTTTCTTCACGCGAAGTTCATGGGAGTTCATGCCATAAATAGCCTAGGTATTTCCACACAAGCTGAATTACTGCCTGTCTTTTCCGGGTATGTCACAAATCCAGCACTCGAAAATACCAATTCATTGTACCTTTATAGTACAGCCACGAATCTAACATTTAACATTACTAGGTCAAAATAAAGCCATTAACCCCAAACCAAAATGAAATAATGCTTCTACTTAAAACAGTCTTATATCCTTATTCCCAAAACGTAATAAATCGCAAAACCCCGTATTTTATAATATCAAATATCCAAAACCGATAATTAATAAACAGTGATCCTAGGTGGTCCGGACCATCTAAAGATGAATCCGTCCACAAAAACACACACAGGCATAATAAAAATCACCTCTGCAACCCCACGTTAACCCAATATAATAAGATACGAATAAAATACCCCAAACTAACTGCACAAGGCACAAAACCCGAGGGTGAGCTACTGTAACTGAATAAATTCGGTTACAAAATACTGCAACTTAGAATTTTTCAAATAGTTCCTACTTTTGCCGCCAAGCGCCACCGTCATCGACTACTAGTCCTAGTTCAGAACTTAGCTACTAGACGCCACCGCAGTCGGCTCTTGGCAACGAACGTAGAAACCTAAGAGCGTTGTTTACATTCTTAACCTATCCAATTTAGCTTCACACAGGTGTAATTAGTGGAAGGTTCTTTAACATGCCATAAATCTATGACAGGGGACCGCCGGCTTTACTTCCCCTCCGAAGGAAGGCATACTGAGGGATTTTTAACGCTCTTAAAAAATCCGACGGCTTCGGCCGGGTTTGAACCCGCTATCTTGGGAATAGAAGCTCAGCATGCTACCGACTACGCCACCGAAGCCGCCTGTTTACTAAGGCAACACTGAAAATGGCTTCAAACACCATAAGGTTATTTGACAGATTCAACACACACAACTACACAGGGCTGATGGCCTAGATTTCCCAATCCCCTAAAATGGATTAACAACAATTTAAAATAATGCATGTGCTAGCTATTTTAAAGCGGATTTTTTCCACTGATAAAGAGATTTACGAATGTTTCGAAGACCGATCGGGCAAAAAAAGAAATGCCGTTCATAAGATGCTGTCACTTTGAGGCAATTGCATTGGTCTGCCCATTGGTAAATATGAGCCTGGGCCTCAGTTCCCTGAGTTGGAGCCATTCAGGCGATCAATTCTTCAATATCATTGTTGTTTCATTTGAGGGACTTGGACATCGTGGACATTTAGCCCTGTGTAGATATTAGGGTGTGTACATTGCATTTTGTCTGTGTTATTGTGATAGCTGTATTAGTGCCGTAACTGAGGTGAGGATTGGGAAAGGGGCGGCTATGGCTCTAAGTTAGGAACCATCCCAGCATTTGCCTGGAGTAGAAGTGGGGGAAACCACGGAAAACCACTTACAGGATGGCAGAGATAAGAATCGAACCCATCTCTTCTCATTTTTGCCTCATGAGGCTGAGTGTGCCCCGTTCCAGCCCTCAGAGCAGAATGACATTTCTTGGCAGAGCCGGGAATCGAACCCGGACCTCCGGGGTGACAGCCAACAGGGCTTGGCGCAATTCTTCAATATTGACGTTCCGTTTAACATTACCATCTTCTGAAATTTAATAAATTACGTCTTGTAATCAAATGTGATACAAGCCAGCACCGTACGACTCGGAGTGCCGAGGATTTTTGCTGCCCTTCAAAAAGCCGACTTTCTGGCCGAGAATCAAACTCGCGAACTTGGGACCTGAAGCGAATACTGTGGTCGATCCACCATGGAAGCCCTAACAGCATTTATAAATATCCGGCGGCACGACTGCAATGGTCAGCAGTGGTTCCAATCCGGACGATTACGGCGTCCATCCTGACATTCACCAAGTCATTCCTCCGCGCAAACACTGGAACGGTAACTTATTTCAAGGCCCGGGGCACCTACCCAGTTCCTGAAAAAGTAACGCTTGTTCCTAATGGAAGGACTAGAGAAAATGAGGCAAGCCGGCATAATTAACGCTTCACAAGCACAGATTTCTGTACATCTCTTACATTATTCATGTTTACGGTGTTAACGCTCGCTAAGGTGCAGTGAAAGGCCATGGGACCAAGTTATATCCGAACTCGGTAGACGAGTGGGTTCGAACTCCACCGTCAGCGCCGACCTTCCAAATGGTTTTCCGTGGTATCTCATTTTTAGCTCCAGGCAAATGCCGGGATAGTACCTTCAACCTTCTGGTAGGTCATGGTGGTTTCTTTTGAACTCCATGCCCATAAATGAACATTAAAAATGAAAACTTACTATTTTATGTCATTTCAAACGTACTGTAGTGTACTAATGTTGATCCGCAGAGGGGACAGGGGTGTATATACAATATTTCGGGGAGGGGGGGGGGGGGGCTGGCCTCCAGGAATATTGTGAGTATTCTCAGGGGATTGTCACCGCAAAATACCCAGAAATATCAACCAATATCTTAGAGCATATAACTTTGTGCAATTATTTTAGATAAGACTCAAAGTTTATATAGCCTACAATTACTGGCAATACCAAAAAAGTTGTAAAAGACAATACAACACACAAATAACATTTTATAGTTAATGCATTTTCTATTATGATCTATGGAGTATGTATGTCTACCCCTTATTATTCCCGTTTTTCCAACGGGGTCGGGGATGAGATGCGATGGAAGTCTTTGTGGCGATGGATTTTACGACCGGATGCCCTTCCTGACGCCAACCTCATGAGAGGAGATAATGAGAGATGAAATGAATGATGGTGAATGAAACTGGGCAAGGATGTGGAAGGAAGCGGCCGTGGCCTGTCAGAAGGTACCGTCCCAGCATTTGCCTGGTGTTGAAAATGGGGAAACCACGGAAAACCATTTCAAGGACGGCCGACGGTGGGCTCGAACCCACGCGTCTACCGAGTCAGCAGAGAGCTTGGCCCCATGACCTAATGCCGCGCTTTAGCCAGCGTAGCCACTACTGTCGGTATTATGATCTATGGGGTATGAATGGCAAATATCTAAATATTTGTCAATTTACTAAGCAGAAAGGTAAACAATTTTTTTAAGTTAATAATTTATTTCTCAAAAGTACCATACTGTGGAATGCACAGTTTTGCCTCACAAGGCTGAGTGTACCCCGTTCCAGCCCTCAGACTATAATTAAAATTTCTTGGCAGAGCCGAGAATCAAATTCGGATCTCCGGGGTGGTAGCCAAGAATGCTAGCCACTACACCACGAGTTAGTCTCATTTAAATCTTAATATTGTTTATAACTTAGCCAATAAGTTAAGATTAGGGTACAACGAAATTATAATTATTTTATGCTCCTACCAAAGCAACAATTTATTAATTTATATTGGCTTTTATCGGGGGGGGGGGGGGCTGGAGCCCCCTCAGCACCCCCCTTGTATACGCCCCTGAGAGGGGGAACTTATCTCTAGAGGAGAATCAACAGAGCAACTGACCAGTAACCAGAACCGGAGAGCGGGAAGTGAGGCGATTTCCTACGGGAGTGTATGGCTTATGCACCAAACGTTCAAGGCCACAAGAGCCTCGGATACCCTGATGTGTTTGGTCAGCCACCAGCGGCCACCAGTCTCAAGTCTGGTGAGTTACGGTATATCATCGGTGCGTTGTGGCTGTCATCATCGCGGAAGCCCGGGTTCGATTCTCAGCTCTGCCAAGAAATGTAACCCTGGTCTGAGGGCTGGAATGGGGTACACTCAGCTTCGTGAGGCATAACTGAGAAGTGGTTGGTTCAATTCATACCACAGCTATCCTGGAAGTGGTTTTCCGTGGTTTCCCACTTCGACTCCAGGAAAATGCCGAGATGGCATCTAATTTAAGGCCACGGCCACTTCCTACCCACCTCAAGTACAAATAATACACACACTAGTACAAAAATCACAGTAACACGAGGATAAATGACCACGATGTCGCAAAAAAACTAAAAGAATCAACAACAACAACAGCTTAAAATCTGTGCATGCAATCGTCTTGAGCTCGGCGCAGCTACGTGAGGAAAGTCTCCTCCAGCCCTCCAGCTCCTCTCTAGTCATACTGCATCGTCACCTTGAGGCTTCCGCCCAAGCTTTAAGTAAAATATTTGCAACTGCGTCCCTACAGTAATTCACATTCGCGTGGTGTGAAAAAAATACTGCTGTTTAATTACTCTGTTACTGGCTAAATATCTTGCAAAAAGGCGCGGATTCTCCCCAAACGGAGACCATTTTTTTTGCTAACTCAAAAAACGAAAACACAATAACCAGACAAATAAAACTTAACGAATTTTAACTGAAAAACAGTTCTTTTTTCATTTTATTCAATACTGAAAATATCTTTATTGCAATTATTATGTTCTGTTACAACTGTACATATTTACAACTCCATACCTATTTCTTACACAACTAATTCTTTTATATACATGGCACAACAATTAACGAGCCACTTGACCATTAAAATGCATTGAAAAGTGGCCCGCTAATTGTTGTACCGAGTATATATTGGTTTATAAAAAAATAGAATAAAAATTGTCATATATATACACGGATAGGAATTCGGGGCTTTTTTTCGCACCAAAAAATTTTGCCGACGTCCAAACTACAAGCTTGGTTAGCAATTTAAGCTGTGACTTTCTCCCTTTGTCGGTACCAACTCGACTTGCCGAAACTGTAACGTACCTTGATACTTTTCTCGAAGCTCGATGTAAAAGTCGCAAAACGCGCCGTTGCAATTTGTACGAATATTTTTGGTTCGCTAAACGCATCAAATTTCTATCCATGTAGCTTGCAAAAAAATTGGTCCGGTTTTGTACGTTTGGTTATTTTGTGATTGCGATTTTATTGATACCATATTTTTTCTTAACAATTTCAATTCTCTGACCCCCTCCAAAGCCAAACTCTGGATCCGCGCCTGCTTGCGAAAGGGTGTGATGTTTCTGGTGTACAACCATCACAATAACACAGGTTATCAGACAAATTCACACACACACACACACCCAAGTACACGGGGCTACATGATGACGATATCGCCAAGCCCCAAAATGATTCAACAACAACTGTTTCTGTTGTCAGACGTAGATACATGTGAAACTGTTCTTCTCGTAATGTGAATTGACTTGTTAAATCGTATTACTGTAGGTGCTTGGGACACCATATCCTATATTCTTGGCAGAACGGGGAATCGAAACCGAACCTCTGGGGAGACAGTCAAGAATGCTAGCCGCTACACCTCGAGGTCGTTCGCGGTAGTGTAAGCGTGCTCAGAAAGCAGAAGTTTCGGCTTCCTGACTGCGATCTCATTCTTAAGTCGAGGCGCGTGGTGGCGCAGCGGTCAAGCTGTATGCCTCTTACCAAGGCGGACCGGATTCGATTCCCGGTCAATGCATGTGAGATTTTCGAAGTGAAATGCCATGTCCTGTGGTTCGGATTCCACATAAAAAGGAGGTCCCGTGGCCCATAATCGCGAGATTAACAGTCACGTTAAACCACAAGGTTCTAGCTTCGTTCATTCTTAAGTCCTACCAGCCGCTTCTTGTTCTTATATTTAGGGGCTTGCGACATCATGATGAGTCCCGTATACTTGGGCGAATGTTCAATTTGTCTGATAACCTGTGCGATAATGTGTGTATACTCACGACGACCAACGCATCCCCAGTCACTGTCCTTTCATCCCCAAAATTGTTGGTGATTCACTTAGAGGCTTTAGAGCCCCGTGTAATTGGGTCTGTGTGTAATTTTCTGATAACCTGTGTATTGTGATGGCTGCATTAGTGTGTGTATTTGTAATTCGGATGAGGATTTGGAAGGAGGCTGCTGTGACCTTAATTTAGGAATTGAAGTAATAGAAGCCATTTTTCAGTGTTGCCTAATTCTATTAAAGAAAGCTGACCAACTGAAAAGCTCTCCCGGTATTCACCTGGAGTAGAAGTGGGAGACCACGGAAAACCACTTCCAGGATGGCTGAAGGGGAGATCGAGCCCACCTCTTCTCAGTGTTACTTCACGAGGCTGAGTATACCCCGTTCCAGCTCTCAGACCAGAATTACATTTCTTGCCAGAGCTGGAAATCAAACCCGGGCCTCCACGGTGACATCCGAGCATGCTAGCCACTACGCAACGCGGCGGATAATCCCCAAACTCCTGCCCAAGTAATCCCGCCAAAGTGGTTATGAGTGTTCTGTGTCGGCTTAATTTCTCTCGACACCAGATATCTCAACCATTCCCTCGTGGTTTAAAGGTCCTGTGGCTACTGCCTGTAGGATAGTTGTCAGCTATTGCGTCGACTATTTAAACATGTTAGTTTCATTTTCGTGACGAAACGTCAAATAAAAGAGGTATCACAACACAAACTAAGTACCGGTATATTAATTTATACTTCCCCCAGGGGCTCACATCTAGTGGGACGTGGGTTGGCGACCACGGGACCCCAGCTGAGTCCGGCATTGCTTCCACTTACTTGTGCCGGGCTCCCTTCCGTCTTCTTTCCTGTCGACCTCCCTTGGTCACCTCTTGTTCTCTTCCGACCCCGACGGTATTAGGTTATCCGAGGCCTAGGTAGTCTTTCACTTTCCCGCCTTAATTGGCCCTTGTCTCATCTTTCCTGATACCATCCTTCTGTGAGGGGTCAGCCTTCTTTTTCTTTTCCTTTTACCTCCCGCCTTGTGCTCTAGGCCCTTAAGGAGGCAGGGTGTATGTAGCCCCACCACTTCTGGTGCACCCTAGATAATGCTACACCCTCAGGGGCTCACAGCTGCTGAGTTCGGGAGTTGGCGACCCCGAGGGATCCCTAAGCTGGATCCGTTTTCCCCTTTTGTCCCTTACCTTTGGGGCGGACCCTCTCCTCTCCTCTCCTCTTTTCCTTATATTTCCTTTTCTCTTTAAGATTCCCGCACTGTTTTTGTTACTTGGTTCACCGTGTATCTAAATTCCCTTTTAGCGATTTTTAAGGCATTTTTAATCTACGTTGCATTTTGTAAGTTTTTTCGATCTAAATTACATCTCGCGATTGTTTTCAACCTCAATTGCATTTTGTAAAGATTGGCAATCTAAATTGCTTTTTAGTAAGTCTTTCAACGCAGGTGGCCGGGCCTTTTAGTGAGTATTTTGAATTTCAATTGCATTTTGTAAGTATTTTCAACCAAAACCGCCATTCGCACGAATTTTGAATCTAAATTACATTTTGTCAAGTATTTTCAAACTAAATTGCATTTTGTAAGTATTGTCAATCCACATGAGTCGTTTGAATCTACCGTACATTTTGTAAGCATTTTCGACTTCAATTGCATTTTGTAAGTATTTTGAATTTCAATTGCACTTTGTGAATAATTTGGATTGGAACTGGGATATTTGAATTTGAATTGTATTGTGTATTTTCAATTTCAATTGCATTTTGTAAGTATTTTGAATTTCAGTTGCATTTTGTAAGTATTTCGACGCTACATTGCATTTTGTACGTATTTTGAATCTAGCCTACGTTTTGTGGGTCTTTATCAATCGATTCTTTTTGTGAATCTTTTCGTTCTAAATTCCCTTTTGTAAGACCATATTGTGAGTTGTTTCAATCTGAGTTTCTCTTTGTACGTATTTTCCGTCTCCCATAATTTTCGTTCTGGTTTCCATTTCATTCACATTTTCGCTATCACCCAGATCATTATGGGCCGATAACCTAGATGTTAGGCCCCTTAAAACAACAATTATCACCATCATCATCATCATTAATTTATACTAGTATTTCTCCATTTTTTATACATGGGTATGTATATTAGCAGGTACCGAGGCTTCGCACGCGATGAAGACAATAAGGATAATGCATTATTGTTGATAATTGGTCTATTCTACTGTTTACAGAAATCTCGGCTAGTAGGGTCTATTTTAATTCGGAAAATTCTGTTGCCTACATAGTATGCGCCGCAAAATGGGAATTCCATAGAGTTGGGAAAGTCAACAGCGTACGATGTTATCTTATATGAACACATTTTATAATTAAGTTTTTGGTTTTGACATTTTTTGCTGAGACATAACGATTTTGTTGTCTGGATACTCGTGGGCTCGCCGCATAGCTTACATTTGCCCATGGGGAAAAATGGTTTTGTCTAAATGTACAACTGCTGCTGTTAAGTGTGTGTCATTGCGCTTTGTTAATAGTAATTGCGAATATTGTTTGAAGAGGGAACTGCACTCTTGCACACTGGAATGGCAAATCTATCGGAATATGGGGAATTCACAGTATTTTTCTTTAAGCTATTCAGGGTGTAATTTTCCCACAATTATTGATGATTTGAACGTCAACATGTCGCTATTAATAGACCTATAGTAAAATATCTCTCACCTTGGCCGCTGATGTACATTATGCAGCCTCCTCCAAAGCTACATCCCAGGGATTGAAATTCTCCAACAATCCTTTTGCTTCACATGCCTCTCTAAATATTGAAAATTACGGATTATTGTGCTTTTATAGACCTTTCAAAGAGGTTGTCCTCGCACTTGGTGTAGATGCATTGTCATAGGAAAACATTCCCTGTTACGAACATGGACCGAGTAACCTGTACCGAAAGCTTCTGCGGATTTAACACCAGGCCAATTCTGAACAACAGTTCCTTGAACTCGGATTTGCCAATATCTTATTGTATCGTTCCATGTGTAATATCTCTACAGGGTAAGTAAAATTTGGTTCAGATCGATGAAACAGTGTACATTTGTGCCAAAAGGCCTAAATGCAGGGATGGAGAGTGCTGTCCGAAATTTCAAGTGGACAGTGCTTCCTGCAGGAATCCAATGGCTAAGTACTGTACCCATGTGAGTAATCTCCATGGAAAATATGCTTCCGCCTCCAGCTAGCTTCAGACCTCGGCGTGTACCGTTCTCCCACTGAGCAGTTGCATATTCTTGATTTGACTAAAAGGTATCAACTCTACAATGATAAGGCACAACTCTACTCTAAAGACTTTAATTCAGTAAAATTCATGGCTTCAAACAAATAATAAGAACCCAATCCCAATAAACAATACACAAACAAACAAAGTTACTCCCACAATCCACTAATTATAGTTGAACAAATTAAATCCATATCATTATTCAATCCTTTACCATTACGTGGACTTTAAACTTCACTCAAGTGCGCTGATGCACATGTAATGTTTCACAAAAACTGTACTGTTACACTCATGTCACCTAATATGACTTCTTTAAATTCACAAAGTTACTTGTTTCTTACAACACATCTTAATTTACATCATGTGTACTGTCTGTGTTATATCTCTCTCTCCCACCAAATGCTTTCATGCATTAGCCAACTCATGGGTTGCACTACAATCTATTTGCAACACCACAATTACGTAAGTCTACCCCTCCACTCTCCTCTTTTTATAGTTCCACTGCATGCCATTGTGATTTCAATAAATAACTTCTGTTATCGCTGTGTCGGATAGTATAATTATGCTACCCTTGCGAGCGTAGCCTGTGGCGTCAAGTGCCCAACTTCATTAACTATGTGTCACTGTCAGTATAAAATGCAACTTCCGACCATTCGTAAGATTGCTAAATTTTTATATCATCAGGGTAATCTATGATTAGCAATGTGTTTTAAACCACACACATTCATTACACACTATAACAATTCTTCCTTTCAATACAAGCAAGGTCTTAAATCTGTCCTCTCAAAACGCCAGCCTTCACGGTACGTTTAGCGACCCAGCCCCTCGGAGCTGCCTGTATACAATAGAACAGAGTAGGGGTGTTCACAGCTGTAAACCATCCCTTGTCTCCCTGATTCCTGGACTTCATCTCTCCAAGCAGTATTACGATTCTGAATACAATATTGTGGTCATAATGATCCACGTGATCCCATATGATCTAAACTGAATATTATGCAATGGTTCTGGCTGAGCTTGAATATTTAATCCTAGCCTTAGGACATTAATAACGGCCTCAACAGGT
The DNA here is from genome assembly GCA_946902985.2 of Meconema thalassinum. Taxonomy (NCBI): domain Eukaryota; kingdom Metazoa; phylum Arthropoda; class Insecta; order Orthoptera; family Tettigoniidae; genus Meconema; species Meconema thalassinum. The sequence goes on along the minus strand of OX336391.1, from coordinate 39,469,634 downwards.
CCGTATCATACTATGAAGGCACGAGATTCATAAAACACAGGTCTAGTGGGTAGCCGGTATCTTAATAAATGTTACGGTCAGCCAACAGCTGCCGCCAATAGGATTCGCTTCACAAGAGCCGAATCATTCTATAACAAGTTCTCGGGCAATCAGGTATAGTGTAGAGGTTTCCAATGTTCTCCCCTCACCTACCACATGATTCGAACCCGGAACATTCCATATCCATCATCGGAGATAGGGTACACACTAAATAGGCTCCGGCATAAATTAATATCTCTGTACGCCCTAGGCTGTACAAGATTCCATACGTCGATTAGATCACCTGGATATTTGGATAAATTCGTTGGTCATGGAAAAGGGTTGACCATCCTGAGTCCCATGACACCTCACTTGAGCCTCTCTGATTATTAGCTTATAAAATCATAGGTCAATGACCTTGCTGTTTTGAATCTTTTGGGTAAATTCGTTGATCATGGAAAAGGGTTGACCATCCTGAGTCCTATGACACCTCACTTGACCCTCTCTGATTATTAGTTAGCGAGATATTAATAAAAGTGCAGTTAGGTCCTTTTGACATAAATAAATAATATATTCAAAAACAGAATGTCACTTCAAGTCCAACGACCTCTCATACAGGTCCCTAGCCTTATTGATTCATGAGATATTAAAAAGCTAATGACCTTAGATCTTTTGGGTAAATTCATTGGTCATGGAAAAGGGTTGACCATCCTGAGTCCCATGACACCTCACTTGACCCTCTCTGATTATTAGTTAGCGAGATATCAACAAAAGTGTAGTTAGGCCCTTTTTACATAAATAAATAATATATTCAAAAACAGAATGTCACCTCAAGTCCAACGACCTCTCATACAGGTCCCTAACCTTATTGATTCATAAGATGAGCAATACATATTTCTTTCTCTCTTCACCTGTGTTCTCTCTTTCACTGACTCTCCCCCCCCTTCACCTCTCACCACTGTCAAAACAGGTTGTGACTTGTTAGCTCTTATCGTGCACGTGCACAGGTGAACACCTGTGTTTTAGGTCATATTACACATGAACTTGCATTTTATCACGTATGAACCAAAACAGGATGTGACTTGTTTCACAAGGAGAATGCTAATAATGACATCTCGCACGTGTTCACATGTATTTCGCCACTTTCCTTTCATATCGTTATCCCATTATAGTAGTAGAGACTGGGGAACAACGTCAGTTCAACACACGCGAAATGTAGTTAGGCCCTTTGACATAATTTAAATAAGTTCATGAGCCAGTCCGTAGGAACCGGTCCAAAGGGATCAGTCCAAAGGGGCTTATCAACAAGGACTCATCCACAAGGACCTGTCCACAAGGACTTGTCCACAAGGACCTGTCCACAAGGACTCGTCCACAATGACCCGGCAACAATGACCCGTCCACAGGGACCTGTCAACAAGGACCCGTCCACAGGGAACCGCTCCCCCACCCTCTTACATAAGCTATGAGTGGGCATGCTAATTCATAGTGGCTTTCCACCGCACACATGTCTCTTGTGTAGAACAACGTTTCATTCCATATTAGCATTCAAACTCTCACATGTTGCAATTGAAAAGAGAGATTCTCTAAAAAATTACAATTCCACCGCCTAGTAGGGGTAGGTTTTATTTTTGGAGTGGTAATATGTTGTCCATTGGAAAGAGGGTGTTAGCCCGAGTTCAATGACACCTCATTCGTCAAAATCCGACCACGGGTTCGGGAGTTATCGGACTGCCGCCATCTTGTGAGGAGGGTGAGGAGGAGGAGGGGCCAGAACTCTCACAAACACACTACTTGTGAAGAAGGCTCAAAGTATAGGCCTACACCATAAAGTGACTTCAGCACCCGGTTCCAGCTACGTCCTTCTCAATGTAGAGGTTGATGTTTGATGTAGCAACAATTACTCAACACACATAAAAATTATGAGTTTTCACATTTAAAAAAATAGAAAAAATTGTAATACAGCACAGCTCATTTTTCCCTTTTCAATTTAAGGCATGCCAATCCATGTACATTTAAGTGCGGAGTAAATTATTCAACAACAGGGTTGCCGAGCTTTTCTTAACGATTGAACAGTGTGGCAATTTGTGTTTTTGTTGTATGCATTTCTTGGTCTAAGGAGCTAAACGTTTAGGTTATTACCCGTAAATTTTCTATTATGACTGGCTGCGTGGCTCAGCGGTAACGTTCTTGCCTGCTGACCATAAGATAGCAGGATCGAATCCCAGCGCAGTCAGTCGGCATTTGAGGGTGCGCAAATACGAGGGAGCCGTGTCAGTAGATTTACTGGCACGTTAAAGATCCCCTTCGGAACAAAATTCCTCACCCTGGCGCAGTAGCGGATCCAGGCCTTGCGGGGCCCTGGGCGATATGATAAGGTGGGGTCCACAACAATAGGAAATTTAAAAAAATCAAATCAAATGGAAAATAGTTTTGTTACAATATTTTGAATACACCACAGTTCATTTTTTTAATAATATGAAAGAAACCTTTAAGTCCCCTTGAAGAAGATAATAATAATAATAATAATAATAATAATAATAATAATAATAATAATAATAATAATAATAATAACGTATGGCTCGGGTGCCGGGTGCAAGCTTTGTTAATTGACACCCAGGGGGTAGCTTGCATGTCGAATTTCTTCGTTCCTTTGAACGCTATGAAAGTCAAGGAGGTTAGCTCCTTGACACTACAGCGCTTTCTAGTAGAGAATGGAGAAACTTTGTGTTGGCGGAAATTCCCGAGATTAATTTTTCCATTTAACACGGCCTACTGAATTCAATTGGGTTCTTTAACATGCCAACAACGTATGACATCCATGTCGTGATTTTTGTCGCCTTTCAAAAATCATTTACCACGGCCAGGGGCGAACCTGCAAGCTTGGGGTTGGTAATCCGACACGTTAACCATTCACCCACCGTGGCAAGGTAAGGTTTGGGTGATAGTGAAGAAGATTATCTAAACAATGAAATATTAACAAAAATATTACTTTGCGACTTTTTTCCCGGCTGAAGTCTTCCATCATTTCACTGAAATCTAAACTTGCTAAACTGTCATGGGAGGTCATAGCTGCACTGAAAAAAGGAATATTAATTATAAATTAGTCTGAAAAGTATAATTAATTAATAAATTTTATTTAAAACAATCCATGGCGCGGGGCCCCCCTGACCGCGGGGCCCTGGGCGGTCGCCCTCCTCGCCCTACCCTGGATCCGCCCCTGGCCTGGCGTCTCTAAAAGCCTCAGTAGTTAACAGGGACGTAAAACCAATAGCATTATTATTATTAACTTATTATTATTATTATTATTATTATTATTATTCTATTATGAGACCTAAGTGAACATTGAAATAATAAATATACTTCTAGTAATAGGTAATCTTATGGCATTGAATTGCATGTTCAGTTAATATTTCTTTGCAAATATCACTGAAATTCTACTTATGTAGACTTTCACAGCTTCATCCAACCTTTTGGTCGGATGTTTGAGGGGTAGAGTCAGGTTTGACAAAAATACTTCTCCACAAAAGGCATTTTTATCACTAGTTTGAATTAGTTTGAATGACTTAATTGGGGCGTATGGTGAAGTCTTTAACCTATGCAAACTAGTAGGTTACTAACAATTCCGGCGTCTAGTGCATCAGTGGAAAGAACGTTTCCTATCATGAAATGTATAAAACGTATAAAAATCATCATCCAAAACTCAATGCATCAAGAAAGTCTTTCACATCTCGCATTTCTTTCCATTGAAAAGTAGTTATTGTACAGCCTGCAGGGGCACGCTGATTTTCACGACCGCGTAATTGATGAATTGCTAAGAGGGAGAGAAGAATTGAACTTCGCTACAAGTGATCCGCCAAGGTACAGTAAACAGTGACATTAATTCATTTTGTACAAATGAGAACTGAATGCACTTGATACCGCAATAACCAACTATTTTTTTAAATAATGTGATAGGTCTTCAAAATACTATTCAAAATATACGGATGTATATACATTTAAAAATATCTATCATTTACACCTACGGTACTCTTTCATTATAATTTGAATGATAATCAGAGCAAATTTATGGGTTGATGGGCCACACTGAAGATTCCAACGGACTATACACTCCAACACAATAATATCTAGTTACGGTATACTAAATTTTGCTAATTGCACTCAAAAACATACAGTTGTGAGTTAACCGGACGAAGCAGAATTGCAACTATCACGCCCAGCATAGGTCGGGTCTGATGGTCAGAACTTTCTCTTGGGGTGAACAACCGTGATGGAGGGTGGGCATGCCGCATTCTCACTAGGGTTAGCCATCTGAATCGAAGCAGACCCTGCTACCAGCCTTGACTTGTCTCGACGACAGCCATGTGGCTATGGAACACCACACCCCCTGTCTTAGCCAATCAAGGACGACCTGGCGTTCTTGGTGTACCACTCCATCGGCCATAGCGGTGTTCCGGGCCAGAAGGCTTCTGGACGTAAACAAGCCGTTGTCATAGCAACCAGCCGCGCTCTTTCCTCTTTCTCTACAAAGTAGTACTGGCTGATCGTGAAGAACTGGGGTTGAGAACGAGGAACTTCATTCAAAGCGGCGCTTTTGCAGTTGCTCGCACGTTAGAAAGTCATAATATAAACTTTATTTTATGAGAATATACAGCAGGCCTACTAGGTAAGCGGTGCTTACCCCGTGGTATTGGAGGAAACGCCACTGCTGACATAAATTATTTTTCCGACACAACGTATCCGTTTCAATAATCGAACATCCGTGTTCGTTACGTTAAGTTTTACATAACTGACTTGCCATTATATTAACAGTATTAATAGTGGTAACGATTAATCCACTCTCTGATGTATAACAACATCTTAACTTTATTGAAATCAAACCATAAACACATGAGGGTATACCTCCTAATATTGATTCTTACTGGCATATTTTATACTTCCGAAATCACATTACATGCAGTGGCTATACTTCTATAATAACATGATTTGTGGGGTACTTACGTCGGCTTATCTAGGTGGCTCCAACCACCATATTCCGGTGTCACCTGCCATTGGCCTACTTAGTGACACATTGCCATCCTGCTAATACACATCTTGTATGACATCTGATTCATAAACACACGACACTTTGCCATTTTTATAATGAAGCTAGTGCTTCCAAAACACATGACACTTTATAACACTGGTTATATTATTAATTTAAGAGTTATTTTACATAAAATCACTGCACAAACACACGTTACACTTTATATTCCTGACTGGTTGAAATTCCCTGGCAAGATATCAGAATCGCAGGTGCGGACGGCCCTTTCTTCGGTCCTACCCCCTCCTGATTGAACATCTCGATCATCTGCTCACGGATTCACCAACAGTCTATCGATCATCCCTTGATAACCTTCCTGATATTGCAGTAACATGCTTACATATCGTCATGAACGCTACTTACTGGTATACTCAAGATATGTGTAACCAATCACTATTTTCACCGCGCTCAACCTTGTACATTGTATTTACATAAATTATTACTTTCAACAGTTCTGCCTAGTATATCACACGGCACTTAATAAACAGTATATAACAGTCTTACTGCACGGCTTCCCAAACTGAAGTCCGAGCCTCCTCTCTTAACTTCGGTAATATGCATTTCGCATAATCAAGATCGTTGATTACCGTCTCCATTCTTATTTCATGACCATGCATGAATATATTATCACTGGTGCGTTACACTGCACCGCTAACATGCTGATTACCAGTATAATGTTTAAGTCTTTGTGTGCGCGCCTGGGCGCTCCGTAACTTTCAAACACAACAACTCCAACCAACTGCAAGTTCCAACTGTCTACGACTCTAAGTTCCAACTGTCTACCACTCTAAGTTCCAACTGTCTACCACTCTAAGTTCCAACTGTCTCTCTGACTGGGTCCACCCTCTTATATCCGTTTCGCACGAAACAGTAGGGCAAGAATTCCCGCGCTATATCAGCTCCTCTCTTAGGATGATTCTGGTCTTGGAATAATATCCATATTGTTCCTTTTTCTTCGCTGGTCACGAAAATGCATGTGTGTTCGAGGATCGATCGGCCAATTAATTAATATTAATTGCCTTATCCATGGCGTGGGGACGCGGCGTTGCTTAAAAATCCCCTTTTCACTAGTCAGGTCAGTCCGCGAACACCACTTGTCCTGTATCATTACGCACTGCATTAAATATGCCTTGATTTCGCCGTTTAATGGCTCTAAAATTAGCCTCCTGGCTAAAGATTACCTCTGTGCAACTCTCATGTCATTGCATTGCTCCAATCACGAGTAATCAATGATTTTCCTAGGGATCTTCCCATTCCACTCTCATTTTCATTCTCAAACGGGGAAGAACCTGGTCATTATTCAACCCCCGGACCCCTTGCAGACGACTTAACTGGGTCAACAAGATTGACATGGCTCCAAGAGTCTCCTCCCACAATTCTGGGGCTATTAGTAAAATGTCAAACTCTGCACTTCTGTGTTCCAAGTCCAGCATAGCCTACTTCATGTAGTCCAAATAATGCTATATTCCCCTCATTTTCCTGCATTATTTCACTAAATAATGTCAGTATCAACTGATATCACACCAGTGATTAAATATATAATTTCCTCTAGGGGTTCTTACAACGAAACACCCTCAACAGATCTCGGATTCGTTCCCTGGTGGAACCTTCATTCAGAGCTCAACTTATCTCCGAGATCCACGTTCGATTCCAGTCAGCTTGACCCCCTCGGGTTCAGTACGTACATTTTAGTTCAGATCGGTGAAACGGTGTAGATTTGTGCCAAAGAGCCTAAATGCAGGGAATGGAGAAGGCTGATGGAAATTTGAAGTGGACAGTGTTACTTGTCGGATTTTAGAGGGTATGTATGTAAAATTTGGTCCAGATCGGTGAAACGGTGTTGATTTGTGCCAAAGGGCCTAACTACGAACATTGAGCTTTATATAGTCTATATATATGGATGAAAGGCAAACTAAAACCTGTAACAATAAAGTTCGGTGAATAGTCCTATACTATCAACATAGATGAACAATGCACGGCAGTAACCCTATTGTCCTTCGAAATAATTCCCTCCCATAACTATGCAATGCTGAGATCGGCGATACATGTCCTGGAAACTTTGCAAGAAGGCGTCCTTTGGGATGGTGTTCAAAAGCCTCGTCACGTTGCGTTCAGTGAATAAAGTCAGAACGGTCGACCTGGCAACATTGGCGACACACAACGCAACGTGTAAGACCTGTTTGACACAGTGCGTGTTGAGAAGGATGAATTTATGCAACCTACTATGCACACCTGTTCGGTGGGTTGCAATGAGAAGGATGAATTTATGCAACCTATCATGCACATCTGTTTGGCGGGTGGCAGTAAGAAGGGAGAATGTTCTGTGGATGGAATGGCTTATCTGAAAACCATCGTCACGGGCGACAAGACCTGGTGTCTGAGGTACGACCCCGAAGTCAAGCGTCAAAATATGGAGTGCGGGATCCAGGTCCAGGGTCACCGAAAAGTCCTGAAGGGCCAGAGGTTTTCGAATATTTCGGGCATCCAACGTAATGTGACGACCCAAATGTAGGCTATCCGTAAAGCGTTTCCAGGACTTGTACATACATTCTCAGAAGTGCATAACCACGCACGGGGATTATTTCGAAGGACAGTAACTGTTGTTTCAGGTAAAACAACAATCCGTTCGTAATATAGACACATCCACCAATCTTTTCGGTCACGTAATGAGCCTTATGAACACCATCCCAAAATATAAATATAAAATATTGAACCCTTGCATAGAAGCTTATGAGACTCAGTTTCGGGGGGTGTAACAGTCCATTTCGTTTAGTTGTTGTTAAAGCGCTTCTATAACATGCAGGGTAACACATAACAAAATAACATGCAGGAAGAAGTGAATACCAGGGTTAAAACAAATGAATTTAATAACAGATCAACTATTTACAATAAAAATAAACAAACAAAAACTCCCAAAATGACCCCCATCTGAATTAATTACTTGCCATAACTAGGCCTAATCTCAGGAGAGATTATAAACTGGATCAAATGTCCCAAATACTTCATTGACATTGTGTACGTGTGCGGCTGTTCTACATGCTTAACGATGAGTACAAATAAATGCGAGATTCGTCACCATCCGGTAAACCTTCAGAGGACGAATCTGCCTTGTCTAGAGCTAGACAGACGCGGGGAACCAACTATACACTACATAAATTAATCCGACACTTCCTACACTAAATAAAACAACAAATAATTTCCGCATGAAATTGGAATCATAGAACTGCCGTAGCAAAAACATTAATGCCTAAAATTAGGACTTTTCAAATCAACACAAGTACATTAACACGTGACCAACAAAAGAAAAACACATATCACCGCTTGCCATTTTTACAAGTAAATACAACTACACCAACAGGTGTCACAACAGACAAACTAACATGAAATGAGTCATAGAAAATCACTAGGCTCAGAGCCAACATTTACATTATTAACACAATATTCCATTCATACGAGATGCGATAATTCGTAACAGACATGGCGAACTCCCCAATTAATTATGGTCCAATGACCATCACAAAAGAACAGGTTTGCTAATGATAGCTTATAGGGATCAGTCGGTCAGCTGGACTGCCTAACAAATGAGTCACCAGACCCAGACGGGCGCTAAGTGGAAATCTGCACATCTGTCAACAAACGTGTCAATAACCTCGACCTGCCGTGGCATGGGTTCGAGTCTCGAAGAAGCGTGCTCCCAAAGCACAATAAAATACGTGTGTGTGTCAGAATAAAATATCTCAGCATTTCCCCTAGGAAATCCAAGAATCAGCACTGGGCAAGGTACAGTAGCCTCCAAGAGCGCTCTGCCTTTCCATCAAAATACAACAAGAAAATATGAGGGCGGTAGCACCACCTACCCCTCATCACGAAGAATCAATACACACACACTTGACACAAGAACACACACACAATCACACGTATGGGTTTGACAGAAACCTGAAATAAATGACATAAAATATTTTCCACCAGATATAGCTTTGGTTATCAAATAAAAACCCCGTCAACAATTGGGATTTTTCCTCAAGTTCCAGATGGTGGAAACTATTCGTTGAATTGACGCTAGAATAAATCTTCTTTCCACGGAAGCCCTTCAATACATCCTTGATCCTTGGTGCTTGGGCATGCTCAACTAGCAGTTTGCTGTTTAAAACCCGAGCGTCTAGGCATAATCTGATTGATCCATTTGGCTTGGCCACAGCCAATATTGCATTTAAATATGGGGTTGCTGCTTTCCTAATCATACCAGAATCTAATAAGTTACTAATAATGTCCTTCACCTAAGCAACATGTTTCTCTGGGATCGGGTACAATTTACTCTTAAATGGGGTCCAATCGGTAACTTGCATGGCATACTGGAAATTTAAAACTTTTCCAGGGATTGTGTCGAATACTCCCTTATGATGTCTCAACATCTCTTCTAATTTTCTTCTATCAGGTGCCCCTACTATTGCGTCCTTAAGTCGCTCCTGAGGTAAAATTTCAAATTTGGACCCGCTAATTTCTTCCTCCGCCAAATATATCCAAAGTTCCTGCGAAATATCTTGACCGTCAATTTCAACCACTGCTGTCTGGCTTAGTCGTCCCTCCGTTGAGTTCTTATCTTCGATCGCCTCATTAGTGCATTCTTCAATGACCCAAGTATTCGCCTCTCTCTCTAGTGGACTTTCTTCCATGTTCAGACCCACATGACTCAACCCCTCAACTTGTTTGAAACTCACAGTGTTATTATGTAAGTCAATTATAGCATGAAAATCACAGATGAAGTTGGCTCCCAGAATGACGTTATAATTCATCTTTGGTATCACGATGAAAGTTTGTGAAAATGTGTGGTTTAATATTTCCAGGTCTAAATATGCTTGGTGCTTGCAAACTATGGTCTTGTCAGGAATGACCCCTCGGACTTTCAATAATGGTACAGGCATAATTGGAATGGTTTGTTTATTTCCAATTTCTTTCAACAATGCTTCCGTGACTAAGCTCACCTGGCTACCCGTGTCGATCAGGCACCTCACTCTAATACCTCCAATATGAGCATAAATAATGGGTAATTGTCTGATTACATACTCTCGGTCCTTCACCACTTCCTCCAGGCGATCTTCCGGGAATGCTACCCACTCTTCTATGTTCGCAACAATCAACTCCTCCCGTTCCCTGGTGTCCTCCGTTCTCAGGCTATCTGGTTTTGGTTTAATCGTGTTTTTTTTAATCCTGGGACCCATACGTTGAGTTCCGCCGGTTGTCATCGCGTCTCTCCTGCTGACGTAATAAACTCTCCGCCCCCGCTCCTTGATGATTATCTGGGATCTGCCTATTTGCCATCGCACGCCCCCACTTCTCTTTCTCTGTTTCTTCGGCATTTACCTCGTCCAAATATTTCTGTGATTTACCGTACCGCTCCTTCCAGTCATTGCGATAGTCTCCCTGATTATCTTGCCGATAATTCCTCGTATTGTTCCATCTGCCGTCTCCGTTCCTTTGGTAAGGTCTACCCTGCCTTGGGTTTCCCCTCCAGTTGGTGTATTCCCGCTGGTACGTCCACTGATTGTGATTGTTCTGATTATTATTATTATTATTATTATTATTATTATTATTATTATAATTATCACGGCGATTCTGGAAGTTCCTATTGTTGTTATTGTATTGGTTTCGGCCACCGAACTCCTGCCGTCTGGGCGTAAATTGTGTTCCGGTAGATTGTGTCTTCGTTTGATTACTCTGATTGTGATTATTTTGATGCCCTTGAACAACTTCAGCCGTGTTTACACACTCCATGTTCCGTCTCCCTGTCTGCGGACTGACCATACTCGTCTCATCCAAATGGCGGAGTATCTCCTCGGCCTGAACTGCGGTTTTGATATTACCAGCCACTAAAAACTGCTGAATATTCATCGGAAGCTGCTTACCGATGGTTAAAACCATGTTTTCCTCTGAAGGGGGGGGGTCGTCAAAATCCCGGAATTTAACCAGCTGTTGGGCTAAAGAACTCGGAAAACCTTGTGGGGTGTGTGCTGTGATATTTCCTGGTGTATAAATCCATCCTCAACCCCTGCTGCAATGACGGACTCCAGAACTTCCTCAAGAATGCCTCTTTAAATTGTGCCATGTCATTAAATGTGTACTTGAAACTCTGGAACCAAATTAAACTTGGGCCCTCTAAAAATGTTCAACCAGTCGCAGCTGTTTTGCGGGACTGACGTGTTGGTCATTAAAGTAGTCATCCAGCTGACGCATAAATGCCTTCGGAGTAGATCCTGAATTCTCCCTGAATTTGTCGGGTTTGAAGACGTTTCCCCTAATTACTTGTATCACTTGGGCAGGTGCCAAGCCGGGTTGTGGAGTTGATGTCTCCCCTCTGTAGTGTTGGAATGTGTCGCACGTTATCTTTGGACTCTGACCTCTGCTCGTATCCTCAGCCAGTTTCGAGCCCACCGGACTTCCAATACTTCCCTGTTTGCCTACTGTGTTTTCTGCAGAGAATAAAGTAGCATTTTCTAATGACCTTATCTCGTTCTTAACTATGAGGTCTGCGTGTTCTTGGAGTTTGGACTTGATGTTTTCCTCCAAAGCCTGCACTCTAGAATTGTACTCGCCTAGCCGCTTTAATATCATCAGCCTATCTCCTTTAGTTTCATTCACCTGCTGTTCCCAATCTTTCCGGATCCTGTTCTTCAAACTACTAATTTTTTCTTCACTCCTCTCCTGATTCTTCTCAAGCTCTTCTCGTATTTACTCTTGTATCACCTGCTGGGTTTTAATTAATTGTTCTCCTACCTCTTCCTGATTCTTACTTAGCTGTTCTCCTATTTCTTCTCGTATTTGCTGCTGAGTTTTAACCAATTGTTCTCCCATCCCTTCCTGATTTTTAGTTAATTGTTCTCCTACCTCTTCTCGTATTTGCTCTTGTATCACCTGCTGGGTTTTAGTTAACTGGTCTTCCAGGTTTTCGCGCAAGGGCATCCGTTCTTTCTCCGTTTTTATTTCAAGCTTGTCGAGTTACTTTATTAATTCTAGTACATTATTATCGACCGAATTAATTTGCTCCTGTATGTTTTCATTGTTGGCCTCTATCCTGTCGAATTGCCCCTGTAATTCATCCTGAGTGCTTTTTATTCCAGCCGTGTTGTTTACGCATGCTGTCTCAATCTGTTTCAGTTTAGCGGCTACCATTTCATCTAATTGCACAAGTTTATTGTCGAATTTAGATTCTAGCTTCTTAATCTCTCCTAATTGCTTCGAGTTATTTTCCGCTACCTCTCCTGCCAGTTTCTCTAATTCTACCCTAGTACTCTGGTTTATTTCCTGGGTGATCTTCTCTAACTGAACTGTTTGTACTGTTGCCTGCTCTGATAATTTATGGTTTAATTCAGCTAATTGTTTGTCATTATTTTCACGCAACTCGTGTAATTGTTTGTCGGTATCCAATTTCTGGATCTGCAATTGTACCGTAATGATACTGTTCACGTCCTGTAACTGTTTATCACTATCTAATTTCTGGGTTTGTAATTGCCCCGTAATGTTACTGTTCACGTCCTGTAACTGTTTATTTATTTGTTTATCATTCTGTTCACTTATTTCCTCCTTCATGTTTTTTAATTGTTCTTCCGTTTTCGCAGACAACTGCACGGACATCTGCTCCATGAACACTTTGATGCTAGCCATCGCACAACACACAACTATATACTCAGAGAAAAACAGGGTCATGCACTGGGATTTCAGTCATACACACGCACACATGTCTTGATATTTAAATATTACTGATTCTAATTTAATAAAAGTTTCAGTAATCAAAATTTTACTGAATAATGACTCTTATTTCCAAACAATAAATAACACCCTTGTGATCTGCTTTTAAAATTCCTAACCAACAGAATTTACGAACAACACCAATTAACCGAAGTTAATTAAATGTAAAAATAAGGCAACACCTTCCTGCTTTGACTGAGTTCACTAATATGCAAATTTTCTAATTTTATGCCGGGCGCCAGAACAAGTTAACAACAAATACAATATCAACTTCTAACCTTGTTCAATATTTCTAACTTTAAGAACTCAGTGATTTTACTAATGCACATGGCGGTTCAACTTCGCCTCAATTTACTGAATTTACTCATGCCCGCTTGACCTGGCATCATTTCTCAGCGAAATAAGTATGAGGTCAGCAAAGCAACAACAACAAAAATCCCCACCTGGGCAGCCATTTTTGATATATGAACCCTGGCAAAGAAGCTTATGATACTCAGTTTCGGGGGGTGTAACAGTCCATTTCGTTTAGTTGTTGTTAAAGCGCTTCTATAACATGCAGTGTAACACATAACAAAATAACATGCAGGAAGAAGTGAATACCAGGGTTAAAACAAATGAATTTAACAACAGATCAACTATTTACAATAAAAATAAACAAACAAAAACTCCCAAAATGACTCCCATCTGAATTAATTACTTGCCATAACTAGGCCTAATCTCAGGAGAGATTATAAACTGGACCAAATGTCCCAAATACTTCATGGACATTGTGTACGTGTGCGGCTGTTCTACATGCTTAACGATGAGTACAAATAAATGCGAGATTCGTCACCATCCGGTAAACCTTCAGAGGACGAATCTGCCTTGTCTAGAGCTAGACAGACGCGGGGAACCAACTATACACTACTTAAATTAATCCGACACTTCCTACACTAAATAAAACAACAAATAATTTCCGCATGAAATTGGAATCATAGAACTGCCGTAGCAAAAACATTAATGCCTAAAATTAGGACTTTTCAAATCAACACAAGTACATTAACACGTGACCAACAAAAGAAAAACACATATCACCGCTTGCCATTTTTACAAGTAAATACAACTACACCAACAGGTGTCACAACAAACAAACTAACATGAAATGAGTCATAGAAAATCACTAGGCTCAGAGCCAACATTTACATTATTAACACAATATTCCATTCATACGAGATGCGATAATTCGTAACAGACATGGCGAACTCCCCAATTAATTATGGTCCAATGACCATCACAAAAGAACAGGTTTGCTAATGAGAGCTTATAGGGATCAGTCGGTCAGCTGGACTGCCTAACAAATGAGTCACCAGACCCAAACGGGCGCTAAGTGGAAATCTGCACATCTGTCAACCCACGTGTCAATAGCCTCGACCTGCCGTGGCATGGGTTCGAGTCTCGAAGAAGCGTGCTCCCAAAGCACAATAAAATACGTGTGTGTGTCACAATAAAATATCTCAGCATTTCCCCTAGGAAATCCAAGAATCAGCACTGGACAAGGTACAGTAGCCTCCAAGAGCGCTCTGCCTTTCCATCAAAATACAACAAGAAAATATGAGGGCGGTAGCACCACCTACCCCTCATCACGAAGAATCAATACACACACCTGACACAAGAACACACACACAATCACACGTATGGGTTTGACAGAAACCTGAAATAAATGACATAAAATATTTTCCACCAGCTTGCGCTTCCAATCTAGTCCGTGACTAAAGAACCTGAAAAGGACTAAAAAAAACGCTAAGAGAAATTAGAACTAAGGTGTTCTACAGTTACATCTTAATTTGTTGCACTCGGCAAACCTAGTATGACAAAAAAAAAACTGTTCATAAAACATCTTACAATAATTACCTCCCTTTCCTTAAAAAAAATGAACTTTAATAAAGCACCACTTATCGAATGTAACGAGTTTCGCATTCGCATGGATAAAATCAAATACACACGCCGTGTACACTAAATATGACTCCAAAGAAAAATATACAACAAACAAATTTGGCCACGCGCCAACGTACATTTACAGATAATAGTGTCGGCACACACAAAAAATCTAAACACAAGAAAAAAAAACAAGAATGAACTATTTACAACGTTCCCGCGCCTTATCTAACTACATTTTGAGTAAATCAATGTTTGTACATCACCGTTTCAGCTTGCAGAACATTAACCTCCCTACGGGAAATCTAGCCCTCCATCGTCGACGTCGTTGTAGAGGCGATGCACATCATTCCAATACACGGCCATACATCAGACATCTTGGCGTAGCTTCTTGGACAGAAATGTTCAATGTTAATAATATGCCTAGCTATAATCGCTGTGAGCTACTACTTTCACTCACGATAATTTCCTATGCGATTACTGATCGAAGCCTTGCCCTATCTTAGCATTTGCTTAACACACGCACAAATATCACTCAAAAATATAATACAAAATTTACATAAAATTACACACTTCAAACTCTTCGCAACTGGCTTGAAAACAAGTCTTAAACATGTCTATCTTGCAGCCCTTATCTCGCCTAGAGATCTCCACTGCTACACGTGAACACTGCTCCCTTGAGCACAAAATGAAATGTTAGATGCTCATTAGAGCTTGAAAAATCGTGACGCAGACTGACGTGAACGTTGCTCACCAGAGCTCAATAAAATTGTGTCATAAACAGCTCATCACCGATCAATTTATTAGAAACTGGCAGAATGAGGTAGAGTGGGGAGAATTTATAAAAATAAACTGGAGTTTTCACCTCAAAAACTTGGGACTAGTATCAATCTTCTTCATTTTATCCAAACGTCTCAATGCACTTATGCGGAATTAATTCGGATCGGCGGTTCTTTAGATATGCGTTTCCGCGCCTTTTTCCAGGGTACGCAATTCACCGCGTGGCTTTGGCGTCGCCTCTTCTGATTGGCTGATTCAATCCTGGATCGGTTGTAAACTTTACTCATGACACTCCCATAATGACTCCAATTTAGGTGCGCGTTGGTACAGAATTTGTCCTTGAACTCGGCTTAACCGGTCGTCTTCAGGAATAACTACCAAGCTGCTTCTGTTGTAATCATTGCAACACACTACCTTGCCTTCCCTTTGTCAATTTCAACATGTACTGCCTGGGCATCAGTAATAATAATAAATAAATCATGGAGACTTATTCATCGACAGATTAATAAGGGTTCAATATAAACAAGTTTATAGTTTCATTGTACATGTATGCAGTCAAGTCGTACAACATACCATCTAAGTTATTAGTCACAAATTCCTAATAACTGGCCACACGCAAAATGAGGGGGATAACGTGTACTCACTCATTGAGAAACTGAGAAAACGAACACTGAAGGTCGGGCCTGTCTGTATCCTGCTCAATGGGGGACAGTCGTACAAACCGCCAAGGAAAATGGAGAGCCATACGAAGTTAATGAAATTGATACAAGGGATAATATGTATGAAATGAAAACATTGTGCACGTCCATGTACTGTGGAGTGAAATTAAAGTTGAGAAGGAAGAAGCGTGCTTACTTAAGTACAAATGCAGTTTTGAGGACAGTGATTATGGTATCATCAATGCTCATCGTTGGAAAAGAGGAAGAGTTTCCGGAACACACGAACTCATTCCAGCATAATACACAGCCCACAGGTATCAGTGAATCGAAGAAACGCGATCTTCTAACACTGTGCGAAGCAAACCAAATCAAGCCACAGTACCATGACTTCTGTAAGAATCTTAAGAGTTTCTGCTGAGGTGGAAGATGTTGATTTTGAAGACAACCATTCATAAGAAGATAGCTCGGATGTGCACTAAAATATGAAGTATCTGGCATATGAACAAGTTTTAATGTATTAATTTTGTTCACATAAAGCTTGGTGTATGCTGAAATACAAGAATGCTAGATTATCTTGTAAAATTGATTTGGCCATAAATGCATTAATCAAAGTTTATTCATTTAATTATGGCCATAAGGGCAGAAATATCTAATATAAGCAAAAATTTTCTAAACTTGTTACTGCGTATAACACATAGGTCTCAGTCTCAAAAAATGAAAAGATAATTCCAAAACTGGATTTGCCAGAACGTTTTTAAACTTTAAATGCGACCCTCAGAACTGCAATTTTTTGCACTTCTAGCCGTCTTCTTCCCAAGGTGCGATATATGGATAAAAGGCAACCTACATGTTAATCCAGGGTATAAGCTATCTCCACTTCAAATTCCATCCAAATCCGTCCAGCCGTTTTAGTGTGAAGAGGTAACAAACGCACTCACTCACACACACACTTTCACAAAATCATAATATACATAGGGATATACTGAATATAGGGATATATGGATATGCAGATCTTTTTTTATTATTTTATTTTTATTTTCGGGCATTGCTAGTGTGGTCACAGACGTTTGATATGAAATCCAGTTTAGCTAGACTTATAGCTTCCCTAATATTGAAACATACGTATTATATAATATCTCATCCCCCCGGTTACTTAAATAATGCTGTAATGTGCTGAGCCTAGTGCACAGCTTGCCCCATTGCCGGGTGATATGATGTAATAGTTCGGGGTGGCTACATGTGCTAATCCACCATATTGGGGTGACATAATGCAATGGTTCCACTCCTGAGTGATTGTGAAAGAGTAATATTAGCTCGGCGGGTGCCAATCTCCAACAGACGGTTCTGAGATAAATTTATAATTATTATTAAAATGAGACTCTTTAATTTCGGGGGAGGGGCAACAGAGGCTGGCTGTAAAACACCTTATTCTACTGTGTTGACATCTGGGAAGTATAGATTTGCGAATATATTGACTGAAAGTCATAGATATCTATAAATCTATAAATAATTTATTGAAACAAATATGAGATGAATGACATCTTGCGATCTTTCAACTAGTGAAATTTAAAAAGAAATGAGGGAGGGGGTCTTACTTTAAATAGATGAAGTTAACAGAACTAAGTCCGACTTGCAACTGACGTTGCAATAGAACTCACCGCCTTGTTGATCTTCTTGGATGGAATAGGCGGAGTCGCCACGTTCCTTCCATTGGCCTGTAGAGGGTTCTGCCATAGATGCTGTTCCATTCCTACCTATCAGAGCTATGTATTCAATAATTGACAGATGCTGTCGCCTAGCTGAGTGATATTTGACTGTTTCACCCTTCTTTGATATTTAGCACATTGCTGGAAATATCCTGTCTGAGTCTCCACTGAGTTTACTTGTTAATTCTTATCATCGGGTGGCTACAGATAAGTTTATAGCTTTAAGAAGATGTCTGACTACTGAGTAAGATTCTTTTTAATGAATCAAATTTTGAGTAATGAGCGAATGAATAGATGAATGCCGGAGTAGGGAATACTGCTCTGTCCCATCTTATACCAGGTGAGTCAGCCGCCCCTTATAATATTGCTTTTATGCAGCCCAACTGACGTGTATTATCAGGAAGGTCGATATTTCTGTGCTTGCATCCCATCTTATTATGTAACTAGCAGAAGTACCCATTCCGCGAACGGTCTTCGGTATTAATAACCAGACGTTATTAATTGAGCTAGTACCGACAGTAGTGGCTACGCGGGCTAGAGCGCTGCGTTAGGTCAAGGGGCCAAGCTCTCTGCTGACTCGGTAGACGCGTGGGTTCGAGCCCCACCGTCGGCTGTCCTTGAAATGGTTTTCCGTGGTTTCCCATTTTCAACACCAGGCAAATGCTGGGACAGTACCTTCTGACAGGCCACGGCCGCTTCCTTCCACATCCTTGTCCAGTTTCATTCATGTTCATCCATTCCATCTCTCATCCCGACGCGCAGGTCGCCCACGGGCGTCGACTAGAAAGACCTGCACTCGGCCTCTCAGGAGGCTACACGACAACAACAAAAAATGAGCTACTGTGGCAATGGTTAGGGGCTTGGAAACTGTTTGTCGACAAAGAAAAATGATTAGTTAAAATGTGCTCTCAAACTAAATTTACCTTACGTGTACTTCCTGACGTGAAAATAAAATTGAAAACCTTGTAGACGAAACGCAATACACGTCACATAAAAACTGACCTTCGCCGTTGTGTCAAGTCCCCATCCACAGGATGACCCCTTCAATAAATTACGAGTATAAAGGCTTGTGGTGCATGAAAATTCATGGTTTTTAGCCTTCAATGCCCCAAATTACTAAAAGCCGCAAAAAATACTATTTCAATTCAGGAATGTTTGAAAATAATGTTGCTGTTTGGTGGCAATAATAATAATAATAATAATCATATGGCCTCGGGTGCCGGGTGCAAGCTTTGGTATTTGACACCCAGAGGGTAGCTTGCATGTCGAATTTCGTTGTTCCTTGAAGCACTATGAAAGTCAATGAGGTTAGTTATCTAAGCTCCTTGAACACTATAGCGCTTTCTAGTAGAGAAATGAGGAACTTTGTGTTGGCGGAAACCCCCGAGATTAATTTTGCCATTTGAACACGGCCTACTGAATTCAAATGGGTTCTTTGACATGCCAACATCGTATGACATGCGTGTCGTAATTTTTTTCGCCTTTCACAAATCACTTACCACGGCCACGAGCGAACCTGCAAGTAGACCGACACGATAACCACTCACCCACCGTGGCAAGCTGTTTGGAGATATAATAGACCTTCTGTACGACATATCACACGTGTATGTCGTGTGAAAAGATCTAGAGTACCCCTTGTCGCCCTTAAGCACATTGATGAATTTTACAGTTTTGGTTGGTTCCGTGATAACCTTATAGCCATTTGCAAACTTTCACAGAATTGTAACAAATGGAGTGGCATTCCTTCTTACAGAAATAGATGGAAAGTTGGATGTCACCTCTTGAGATACTGTTGTCATGGTTACTGCCTTGCATTCCTTCATTAATGTATTAAATGAAATTCGTTTTCTGGGAATATCTCAGAAACTGTTGGTTTTAGAGCCTTAAAATGTAGTTTTCGGGGACCCTTTACCGCTCTTTATGGGCCCCGAGTTTTGTTTCTGACACCAAGGCGCTGAAAATGAGCGTTGTATCATCGATGTACGCCATGATATAATAATAATTATAATAATAATTATAATAATAATATAACAATATAGGGATAGGGATATAATAGACCTTCCGTACCACATCCGCACGTGTAAATCGCGTGAAAAAAATCTAGAGTACCCCTTGATCCCCTTTATCGCATTGATGAATTTTACAGTTTTGGTTGGTTCCGTGATAACCTTATAGCCATTTGCAAACTTTCACAGAATTGTAACAAATGGAGTGGCATTCCTTCTTACAGAAATAGATGGAAAGTTGGATGTCACCTCTTGAGATACTGTTGTCATGGTTACTGCCTTGCATTCCTTCATTAATTTATTAAATGAAATCAGTTATATTCATTTCTCACATTGAGCGACTGAAAACGAGCTTTGTCTCACCCTACCACGCCTATTTCTGCATGTATTTTAATGGGGTAGACCCCCCTTTATGAGAGGTACGGAGAAGAGTTACATTAATGATTGGTGTCGTGCCTCTGATGGATATCTGTACCAAATTTTACGTTGATCCATCCAGCCGTTCTTGAGTTATTAAAAGGGAACAAAGTTGTCCACAGACAGATAGACAAACAGACAGACAGACAGAGAGACAAAAAAAAATCACGCGCATCCGTCATGAAACAGTCTGAAACGCGTTAGAACGCAAATTTCCGTAGAAATTCAGAAAAAAAACCAGACAAACTTTCATTTATATATACGCCTATATATACATGGTGATACTTATTAACGTTTGAAACTCCCTGTAGCTACGTAGATGGTGTTGAGACAAGTAATTTGATATAGGTCACTTAGGGTCGCAAGTGTCCGGAAATACCTTAAAAGTGTACCACAACTGTTAAACATATGACGTCATTAGGTGACGGCTCATCTCGAGCGGTCAACCCGTGCTCCATTACGCACACCAAAGCACACGTTGAATATCATATCACTCCGGTTCCGTGTCCTGCTTCCACTTGAAAGAAGAAGAGAGAGAACAAAGAATGCTGATGGATAGGCCCCGGATTTGAACCTCGAACCCCAGCCCCCAGGTCGCACACGCAGACGTGGAACCAGAGTAATATGATATTCAACGTTTGCTTTAGATGCTTTGGTGTGCGTAATGGAGCACGGGCCTGACCGCTCGAGCGTAGCCGTCACCTGATGACGTCATATGTTTAACAGTTGTGGTTCACTTTTAAGGTATTTCCGGACACTTGCGACCCTAAGTGACCTATATCAAATTACTTGTCTCAACACCATCTACGTAGCTACAGGGAGTTTTAAACGTTAATAAGAATAGGGATACGCTTCACAAAACTCAAGCTCCTAAATCAGAGGGAGTTAGAAGGTGCGGTTTGTACCAAAATCTTCCAAATCGTCTCAATAGTACAGGAAAATTTTGCATTTCTTGAAAAGTCAACGGATATATATTTATTTGTTTATGAAGTGCTTTTAAACAAATAAAAATACGATAGTCCCTGGCATCGCGTACAGCCCGCATAGCACTAGAGCCTGGCGGGTAGTCTGTACACATGGGGTTCTCGCTCGGGTCCGCTAGTATGGTACTAAAGCACTGTAAGCATATCTCGCAAACAATACTGAACCCTATTATTCCCCAACCCGATGTGACTACAGACCGTTCGAATAATTTCATGTACTGTATCTGCGGTCAATTATTGCAGTGCAACATATCATCTGCGTAAGATGTCGGGCCAAGTGACTGGGTATCGCAAAATATGGAATTACCGTAATGCTTAAAACTACGATTTAGTGCCATTTGAAACAGCGAACTGGAGGAGTAGCGTACTCTAATAGGCTCTTAATACAAGGGCCATTCCAATTGATGATCCGGAGGAGTGAAGGTTCGAATCCCCCGTTGAAAAAATATTTTTGCAACGTTTTGCATCGTTATGGCGTGTCAATGCTACAATCATATATCATTGTGTGCCGCTGACACGCAGTTTTATATTCGTGCTGAAAACAATTGCTCTTCCGGTACGCACAGT
This sequence comes from Meconema thalassinum, assembly GCA_946902985.2. Taxonomy (NCBI): domain Eukaryota; kingdom Metazoa; phylum Arthropoda; class Insecta; order Orthoptera; family Tettigoniidae; genus Meconema; species Meconema thalassinum. The sequence goes on along the minus strand of OX336391.1, from coordinate 39,447,758 downwards.
CAACAGAGTACAGCGGATACCTTTGCATTCACGGCCTACACAATAACTTCTAAGACGTTAATGAAACCTCTGTAAAACATGGAATGACATTGCAACCATTTTGAAATTCTCACATGAGCTGTAATCTAGAAGCAGCTTGACGCGGTGCAGTAGACTATAGCTCATGAGGTCAGGCGCGGATCTAGAGTTTGGCTTTGGGGGGGTCACAGAATCAAAATTGTTAAGAAAAATGGTATCACTAACAACGCAATCACAAAATAACCAAACGTACAAAACCAGACCAAATTTTTTGCAAGCTACATGGATAGAAATTTGATGCGTTTAGCGCACCAAAAATATTCGTACAAATTGCAACGGCGTGTGTTGCGACTTTTACATCGAGCTTCGAGAAAAGTATCAAGGTGCGTTACAGTTTCGGCAAGTCGAGTTGGTACCGACAAAGGGAGAAAGTCACAGCTTAAATTGCCAACCAAGCTTGCAGTTTGGACGTCGGCAAATTTTTTTGGTGCGAAAAAAGCCCCAAATTCCTATCCGTGCATTGCTGCACATTCATCGTGACATCACTATAGACATCGATTCGGTAATCACAAGGTTTGCTAAACAAAATAGACGAATTGATTTTGTTATATAAATAATCGTTTTTATATAACAGGTATGAAGTTGTAAATATGTACAGTTGTAACAGAACATAATAATTGCAATAATAGTACATTATGCAACGAGCCTATAATGGCAATAATTAAGACACGAGTATGTTTATAAAACGAGCGTGAGCGAGTTTTATAATTTCCATACGAGTATCTTAATTAACATATTAGGCGAGTTGCATACGACTGTTTATGTTTGACGATAATTATAACTTTATTATATGTTTTAACATAAATATCTGTGGGATTCAGTTAAATCAGTTAGTGAACTGGACGCACTGGCTTTGCTGACTGAACAGAGTGCATGCGTGGGTCAAGGCACTCCAAAAGCAGAGACCATTCACTTTGCTTGCCAACACAGAAATATGTTGGATTTTGAGCGCATGCGCGAAGGTATGCTTACCTAATTGGTCACACAACTGTTTCTTGAGCTCTGATTGGTAGGAGAAACTGTTTCATAATGAAAATAGTGTTATAATGAGTCTCATTATGATACAGTTTTCTGACATATAATGTTTACATTTCGACATCTTCGAACATAAAGATATTTTCAGTATTGAATAAAACGAAAAAAACTGTTTTTCAGTTAAAATTCGTTAAGTTTTATTTGTCTGGTTATTGTGTTTTCGTTTTTTGAGTTTGCAAAAAAATTTGGTCTCCGTTTGTGGAGGGGTCATGACCCTCGTGACCCCTCCCCCTTGAATCAGCGCCTGCGTGAGGTAAGCACGTGACGAACATGGCGAAGAGCCAGTACTACATGTGAGAAGTTCGAGTACGGGCGAGGTTATTCCTTATTGAAGTTTTATTCAGTTTGTTACCATCTCGTAATGTTCGTGAAATATCCCCTTGTATGCAAATTGTCAGCGAATGAAAGTCCTAAGAAGGGCCGATTTGTCATCAGGATCAGACCACGACAAGATGGATAGGTGGGCAAGGGGGAATGGGGGTGGCAGGGGGACCAAAATGCACTAACAATGGTTTGTTACGGTAGCAAATTCCACGAAGTGTTGACCTTCTTGGATTGTTCACATCTGCGCACGCCACTGAACGGACAGTCTAGAGTGCTGTAGCATGGCCGGTGTTATTGAATTACAGCTTTCGACGATGAGTCGTGAAAGGCTCTCTGGATTTTCTGGCTGCTGGGTGTAGACTGCTTGTTTCAAATACCCCCACTGGAAGAAGTCTAATGGCGTTAAATCAGGTCAAGGGACAGGTACTCCTTTTCCTAACCTTTTTCCTGGATATGTGTTATTGAGATGGTTGCGAACAGCTAACGTACCATGTGGTGGAGCTCCGTCATGTTGAAGCCAAATCATTAAACGTTTCCCAAGTGGCAGAAGTTGGAGCTCATGGCGTAGAAAGTGTAGATAGCTTGCGCCTGTCAAATGGCCTTGAAAAAATACGGTCCAATAAGGCAATCGCCCAAATTTCCACAACATACATTTACTCCCCATTGCACTTGATAGGCCGACAGTCAAACCCAGTGAGGATTGTCAGCACTCCAGTAGTACATGTTAAGGCGGTTGACGGTACTGATCACTTTCGTGATGTTTATAGTGTGTTTTTCTTTCGTGCTGTATTTGTCGGTCAAATGCTTTTGAGACCACCGAACGAGCAATATGTATTTATTCATTTCTGTCAATATTATATTGTCTATTACTAGTGTTCACTCTCTATATACATCTAAGACTCTTACCTCAGCATGTTTAAGGTCATGCGCCTCCAGCATACGCTCGCATACTGAAAGGGGTGTCACCTTGCTTGCTGCCTTCCTGCCTGACGGACGTCACAGCTTGCCCTGGCCAATCATCGCCCGCCAGCCTGTAGGCTTCCAGACGCTTCTATGATGCTATTATTTAAGTGGCGGCGTTTTGCTCCCCATCCGCATTCCTTCTTCAACTTTCTACGGCCTTCTTCAACCTGCGATAGGCATTCGTGCCTTCCGCCCTTCTCCGGGGCATTCTAAACTTCAGGCCTAAGCTACATTTCATGGTTGAAACTACCATGCACCGCAACAGCACATAACTTCTGCACTGAGAAAGTGCATTCTACACTACTACAAACCGCAAGAAGCTGCGCGAAATCGCAGTTATAAACGCCATGTTATTTGGCATTCAAGAAATAACATCGAACCTAACGATGTTAAACAATGTACAACGCTGGTGAAGAAGAAGATCGCCCTGGCGAGGTTATTTTCCTGATGCTGGACATCTCAAATTTTACTGCCAAAAATCAAGTGTTGGCCACGGCAGTCTCCGTCAGTATGCTTTCTAGTCATCGCCACTAAAAAGATAAGTTTGTGCCTTTTATTACTGTTTTAATAATCTTCGTTTTAAGTGTTTTTGCTAGCAAGTGCAAGAATATATTAAATTTGTGTGTGCATCAAGCAGAATGAACTTTTGTCTAATAGCACATGGCTGTGCCAACCTAATTAAAATTAATGAACATTTGCAATTGCCCCAGGCGGGCCAACATAATTAATTTTTAATTAAATCTTATTTATTAATGTATTTGCGAGTTTCACCATATAAATAAAAATATTGTATTTACTCTCAATGTTCAGTAAGGTATTGAAAGAACCAGGCCGCATTTCCTCAGCCCAATCCTTTCAGTCTAAGCTTCTCTTAAGGAAGTTATTTTGTCCAGGCCTTAAGCCTGATGCTGTTCTTCCGTTTATGTGTATGAATTTGGGCTGTTCTTCACATAACCATTTGATGCCGATAACCGGGAATGCTTGTAAACATTCTGTTTAACAAAATCTTCAAATTAATTAATATTGGAACTAATTCAAAATTTAAATGCCATACTGAACATTGAGTGTGTTAATATTTTAAAAATTGTGTTTTCTAATCTACTTCGAAAGTTTCAGCTCGAGTGTATATGGTTGGCACTGAGAAGGGAGACAAACAGCAGGTCCGCATTTCAACGCAGGGGAAGCCGCACTCTCTTTTCTGGCAGACTGTCAACTTCTTCCGAAGCAAGGTGTACCAGCTCACAGTATAGTCGTGAGTACACAACAAACTTTCATAATGCCGATTGACGAGAAACTCATTAATGCCAGAGCTTCTGTCAAAGGCAAGTTAACGCGTTTTCGCACTTTTCTATATGAGCTCACGGAAAAAGAACGTAATAGTGACATAATTTCTCAAAGGCTGAAAGGTTATGAACAGGCCTTTGAGAAATATGATGAGATCCAAAGTAATATTGAGACACAGTATCCCGACCAGCAAAGTGACCGCTGTGAGGTTGAAAATTTATATTATAAAGGGTTCGCAGACGCAAAGCAACTTTTAAGAAGTTTAACATTGCAGGAAAAGCAGGAGAAAACTCCTTCAGAATCTTCTTCTTTTCCTTCCCGTGTTATATTACCGAAAATATAATTACCTAAATTTGCCGGAGATGAAACTATATGGGAACCATTTTTTTAAATTATTCAATTCATTGATTCACGAAAACGATTTTCTTCCTTCAATACAGAAGTTTCATTATTTGCGTTTGTCCTTGCAAGGCAACGCACTTAAACTCATCCAAGAGCTTACGTTGACAAATGAAAATTATGAAGTAGCTTTGGCTCTTCTCACAGATCGGTTTGGGAACACTCGTTTAAAAACTCAACGTCACATACAGGGTTTATTCAATTTACCTATTGTTCAAGCTGATAATCTTGCCTCGCTTCGTAATCTGATCGATGCTGCAGAACTTCATATTCGTGCACTTGCAAATTTGGCCCAACCAGTTGACTATTGGGATCTATTTTTGATTCATCTTATTTCTGCTAAATTAGACACTAAAACTTTAAAAGATTGGGAAGCAGATCTGTCGCAACATTCATTATGTACCTACGAAGCTATTATTAAATTCTTAAAGGCGAAATGCCAAATTCTCTCTGCCGTAGCCAGCCAAAAGAGTAGCTCCACCTTTAAACCTCCTTCTAATAGTAAGGTCATCAGCCCCACTCAGAGAGTACTAAGGTCACATGCCTTTTCTACCAATATTCGGTCTCCCAATCAAGTACAAGCTTGTGTTGTGTGTCAACAACCACATAACTTGTATCAATGCGCTCAATTTAAATCTTTTTCTGTGGATGAAAGACGCAAATTAATTGCGACCCACAAGCACTGCTTTAATTGTCTATCAGGGACACATATGATAAGCAATTGTCGTTCTGAACGGTTATGTTTTCACTGTAAAGCAAAGCATCATACTCTCCTGCATAGACATGAAAGATCGCGGACATTAACAACCAATAGTTCATCCGCTAAATCTAATTCTGAGACTTTGCCGAATAACGCTCAGTCTTTTACTCAAAGCTCTGTATCGTTCAGTAAAACTCAAGTTTTATTGTCCACTGTCCAAATTCTAGTGAAGAATGTTCACGGAAAATGGGTTTCTGTAAGAGGATTGTTGGATAATGCTGCAACTAACAATTTTATCAGTGAATCGCTAGTTCGCAAGTTAGGTCTACAAATATGCCCTACTTCTATAGAAGTTACAGGAATTAATGGTTCTAAATCGCAATCTCTGAGTTATGCTAAAGTGGATGTAAAAGATTCCAATAATCTCGGCATTCATTTAAATTTAGATTTTTAATTATCAATTCCATAGGTAATGACACTCCCATTACTTCGTTTCAAGTCCAGGGTTGGAATATTCCGCATCATTTGCAACTTGCAGATCCGAATTTCAACAGAGCTTCATCTGTAGAAATTATTTTAAGTGCCAGCATTTTTTGGCAATGTTTACATCCGGAAAAGATTAAAGTTGCTCGTGATGTTTTCTTTCGTAGAACCGATTTTGGTTGGATTGCCACTGGGCAAATATACCGCAACCCCGTTCAACAGAAATCTCATTGTTATTTTGTTGGTGCTGATTTAAATCAAGAATTAATTAAGTTCTGGGACATTGAGGACATTCAAGTCACCTCACCGCATTCTTGCAATAATGAGATCTGTGAAACATTCTACGTAGAAACCACTGTTCGCACTACTGAAGGCAGATTCGTGGTTACTCTTCCTCGCATTTCTAACACCCCCCCCCCCCCCCCCCTATTATTACAGAATCACATTCCAGAGCTCTCAAAGCTTTATTCGCAATTGAAAATCGCTTTAAAAAAGATGCTCTCTTAAAAACTCAGTATACTTCCTTCATGGAAGAATACGAATCAGCAAATCACATGGAGGTAGTTCCAAAATCTGAAGAAATTAGTAATCCTCCTAAAGAAATAGTATATCTTAATCATCATCCGGTTTGGAAAAATTCTTCCACCCGAGAACAGATAAGAGTGGTTTTTAATGGGTCATCTCCAGATGCTAATGGTGTTTCTCTCAATGACACTCTGCATTCTGGACCCGCTATTCAGACAGATCTTACTTCAGTTTTACTTAACTTTCGTCTATTCCCCATTGCTGTCCTTGCTGACATTAAGCAAATGTATGGGCAAATTCTAGTAAATTCAGAACAACGTGATTTGCAAAGAATACTGTGGCGAAACGACAATGCAAAACCTATAAAAATATTTCGTTTAAGAACAGTGACATACGGTCTTAAGCCGTCTGCTTTTCTCGCAATACGATCTCTTCATATGTTGGCCGAACAAGATGGTCATCTTTTTCATCCTCTTGCTTCTGAAGTATTGAAAACTGCATTCTATGTAGATGATTTTCTGTATTCTTTTCCTAGTATCTCTGAAGCACTTCTTGTTTGTGAAAATTTAAATTCTCTTCTTTCTGGTGGTGGGTTTACCCTTCATAAGTGGAACTCGAATTCATCCGAATTTTTATCTAACTTTTCACAAGTAACTCCTGTTGACAAATGTGTTGCGCTTCCTACTGAGGAATCAGCTATTAAAACCTTGGGTGTTTTTTGGTCTCCTGCTTCAGATACCTTTTCATATCAGGTACACTTATCTGAGTTTCACCCTCAAACGAAAAGGCAATTATTGTCGGAAATAGCAAGAGTTTTTGATCCCTTGCAGAACATTGCTCCGGTGGTTATTACTGCAAAAATTTTCTTACAAAAACTTTGGTTATTGAAAATTGGTTGGGATGAAAAGGTACCCTCTCCCCTTTTAGATGAGTGGTTGAAATACCGCAAGAGTTTGTTAGATCTTTCTCAAATTTCTATTCCCCGCACTTTAATTTCCGACCTTTCATGTCAGTATTTCGATTTGCACGTATTTGCAGATAGTTCTGAAAAGGCATACGGTTGCTGCGCCTACTTAGTAGGCCGCCCTTCCAATACTTTACCCGGATTTTCCAATTTAATTTGTGCAAAATCAAAGGTAGCTCCACTCAAATCCATATCTTTGCCTAGATTGGAATTATGTTCTGCTGTAATGGCTGTGGAATTAGCCAGTAAATTAAAAATCAGTTTAAATTTGAAATTTTCGAGCACGTGGTTTTGGAGTGATTCTTCCATCGTGTTAGCTTGGCTTTCAAAACCTTCTTCGCATTGGACCACTTTTGTGGCTAATCGCGTTTCTAAAATACAAGAGTTGTCTCATTTTGACCAATGGAATCATGTTCCGGGGAAAGAAAACCCCGCTGATATAATTTCACGTAGCTGCTTGCCCAAGAAATTAATTTCTCTCAAACTATACTGGAATGGTCCGGCGTGGCTCAGTCAGGATTTTTCTTGTTGGCCTCGTTCATCTGATCCGCTCGCAGAAGATGTTCCTGATGCTCGCATTGTTACCGCTTCCCTTTTTCTAACTTATATTGCTACTAGTCTTTTTCAGCGTTACTCTTCATTTAATAAATTAATTCGTGTGGTAGCATATTTATTTCGATGGAAATTTCTTGTTCTTGATCAGCCTGTGAAACCGCAACCCTTTCTCACTAAAATGGAATTGGAATTTGCTACTCGTAGAATCTTGTTTCTTATGCAATAAGAAGTATTCTTTCTTGAGTATCAGACGCTTTTAAGCAAAAAAGCTCTGCCAAAGTCTAGTAGGCTGTTACCTCTCACCCCTTTTTTGGACCAAGATGGATTAATAAGGGCGGGGGGCAGGCTGGAAAATTCTAGTTACTCAGATGAGAAAAAACATCCCATTATTCTCCCTTCTAGACATCCTATTACTACTCTCATCGTAAAGAAATTTCATTATCAGAATTTGCACGCTGGCACCCGCACCTTGCTTTGCTTAATTCGCGAGCAATATTGGCTCATTAACGGTGTACATGAAGTTTCTTCTGTTATTCGGAAATGTATACCTTGTTTCAAGTCCAAGCCCCAGCCAATCACGCAAATTATGGGAAACTTACCATATTTTCGTTCCGAACCTAGTAAGCCTTTCGCCCTTACGGGTATCGATTATGCTGGTCCTTATGCCTATCAAGTTAATTCCCCTTCATCTAAGCGAAAGTTGTTAGGTAAACTTTATATTTCTTTATTTGTGTGCATGGTGACAGGAGGCATTCACCTTGAGTTGGTTACAAGTGCTTCTACTCCTTATTTTATAGCAGCCTTTTCTAGATTTGCCGCTAGAAGGGGTGTTCCCTCTGAGGTTTTCTCAGATAACGCAAACATTTTTGTTAGTATTTTGATCTTTGGAAAACTGCACTTACCTCTCCTTCTGCTAAGGAACAGTTTTCTAATTTTTCTCATGCTAAGGGATTCAAATGGCATTTCACTCCCCCTTACGCCCCCCATCATGGTGGCCGTTGGGAATCTTGCATAAAGCTCACGAAGAGACAGCTGAAGAAAACCCTTGGTTCAGCCATCCTTTCCTATGAGGAATTCAATTCTTTAATTATTCAGGTTGAGGGTATCGTAAATTCTAGGCCGCTCACGCCTGTGTCTAACGATCCTAAAGATCTTCTTCCGTTAACACCTAGCCATTTTTAATAGGCTGTTCTTTAGCTTCTACGCCTCCTTTGCTGAGTCGACGCTGTGATCTCGGGTTACCTATTTTCTGGAGAAAGTTAGAATCTTTGCGAAAGTCTTTTTGGCGCCGTTGGAAGCTGGAGTATCTCAGCTCACTTAACAGAAGAGAGAAGTGGCGGCTTTCCCAGCCTGATGTGCGAGTGGGAGATATGGTTCTTTTGCGAGATCCAAGTCCCCCCCCCTCGTATGGAATATTGGTAGGGTAACTCACTGCCATCTGGGTCGTGATAAGCATGTGAGAGTTGTAGATGTTCTCACTAGTAAAGGTGTCTATACTAGACCAATTTCTATGGTTGCTATCTTGCCTGTTGAGGCTTAGTGTCATCTTCTTTCATTGTTGTTCATATTTTTTCCAACTGATTCTTTGATTGTTTTTTTTTTCGGGGGTCTCGGAGCATGATCACTTTCGTGATGTTTATAGTGTGTTTTTCTTTCGTGCTGCATTTGTCGGTCAAATGCTTTTGAGACCACCAAACGAGCAATATGTATTTATTCATTTCTGTCAATATTATATTGTCTATTACTAGTGTTCACTCTCTATATACATCTAAGACTCTTACCTCAGCATGTTTAAGGTCATGCGCCTCCAGCATACGCTCGCATACTGAAAGAGGTGTCACCTTGCTTGCTGCCTTCCTGCCTGACGGACGTCACAGCTTGCCCTGCCAATCATCGCCCGCCAGCCTGTAGGCTTCCAGACGCTTCTATGATGCTATTATTTAAGTGGCGGCGTTTTGCTCCCCATCCGCATTCCTTCTTCAACTTTCTACGGACTTCTTCAACCTGCGATAGGCATTCGTGCCTTCCGCCCTTCTCCGGGGCATTCTAAACTTCAGGCCTAAGCTACATTTCATGGTTGAAACTACCATGCACCGCAACAGCAGAGAACTTCTGCACTGAGAAAGTGCATTCTACACTTTACTCCAAACTGCAAGAAGCTGCGCCAAATCGCAGTTATAATTGCCATGTTATTTGGCATTCAAGAAATAACATCAAACCTAACGATGTTAAACAATGTACAACGCTGGTGAAGAAGAAGATCGCCCTGGCGAGGTTATTTTCCTGATGCTGGACATCTCAAATTTTACTGCTAAAAATCAAGTGTTGGCCACGGCAGTCTCCGTCAGTATGCTTTCTAGTCATCGCCACTAAGAGATAAGTTTGTGCCTTTTATTATTGTTTTAATAATCTTCGTTTTAAGTGTTTTTGCTAGCAAGTGCAAGAATATATTAAATTTGTGTGTGCATCAAGCAGAATGAACTTTTGTCTAATAGCACATGGCTGTGCCAATCTAATTAAAATTAATGAACATTTGCAATTGCCCCAGGCGGGCCAACATAATTAATTTTTTAATTAAATCTTATTTATTAATGTGTTTGCAAGTTTCACCATAAAAATAAAAATATTGTATTTACTCTCAATGTTCAGTAAGGTATTGAAAGAACCAGGCCGCATTTCCTCAGCCCAGTCCTTTCAGTCTAAGCTTCTCTTAAAGTAGTTATTTTGTCCAGGCCTTAAGCCTGATGCTGTTCTCCCGTTTATGTGTATGAATTTGGGCTGTTCTTCACATAACCAGGTACCATTATTGTGAAATCTCGATTCGTCCGAGAATAGGATTTTTGTTAAAAATGCTACATCATCTTCCACATTTCCTAACAGCCACTGACGGAAATTCATCCGAGCTTCGAAATCGCTCCCATGGAGCTCCTTGTTTAGTTGTTGATGGTAGGGATGATATTTGTGCGCACGCACAAATACGGACAAATACGGACGACTGGCTAATGTTCACCTGTTGTGCAATTGCTCTTGTGCTAGTGTGAGGGCCATTGCGAGCTACGCCCATAACCGCGTCCTCATTCTCACCAGACGTTATGGTCCTCTGTCGGATAGGTGTTATCGCCCCAAGTTCCCCTGTTGTTAGTAAACGTCTTTCAATATTGCGTTGAGTATTTACAATCGGATGTTGCCTGCCTGTGTATCTTTCCCGATAAGACGTGGTGCCTGCAAGGAATTCCCTCTTGCCTCCCCGTAAACAAGAAACATGTCAACGTATTCGTCCGTGGAGTACATGACGAATTATAGTGATGGGCGAATGATATTCAAGTACGAGTGGGCTCGCTCCGGCTCGATACGGTATCGAACCTGTTCGAACTGTCAGGCGACCCCACACATAAACTATGCGGAGCGCTGACGGCCTAGACGATATTTCCTGGTACCTTTCGCTCGCGTACGGTGTGAATGAACGTATTAGGCTACTACACTCAGTATATTGATGTGTGTGGGGGTGGTGAACACCAGGTGCTCTGCACTCTTCACACTCGAACTGTGCAACGGATTGACATCAATAACGCCCTTATGGACGTCCTTGGAGCTACGGTGGTTCTACATCAGGTCTATCACCCATATGGCTGTGCGATCGCATACATAGGCGGATAGTGTATGAAATGAAACTTCGACGTGTCTAGACATGGGATGGGATGGGATATGGATGAAAATACCTACCAAAGAGCTATATGAACACACAGACAGACTCACAGATATCATTAGAAAACGCAGACTAACTTTCTACGGGCACATACAGAGAATGAACAATAAACGACTTACAAAGAAAATCTTTGATGAAGTAAACAGTTAAAGAAGGAAAACAAATTGGTATCATGAAATAGAAGACGACTTAAAGCAATTAGGGATCAACAAGCAAATTTTAGTAAGTGAAAGGAAGAAGATAGGAACATTGTGGACGGAACAAAGGAAACAGGAGCACAGTCAAAGGATGAAGAGATTTTGGGAAGAGAAGAAGGGAAAGAAGTGAAAATTGTGACATCATGAGATATTTAAGTTCAAACACTGTCCATAAGGGCAAAAATGATGTAATAATAATAATAATAGTCTAATAATAACAACAACAATAATAATAACATCGAGCTAGTGACAGCGTGATTTCGGTCACGTAGCTGTCAACTTAAGCTCTACCCACAATGCGCTGTCGGCAGACTGTAGTTGAAGGCTGACCCGTGCTCTCTTATGGCGTCATAAACAATGTGAAGTTGCTTGTCGGTAGTAGATAGTTGACAATCGACAGCGTGTAGTCGGCTGTCGCCAATTTTATCTTGGACAGCCAACTGCATATTTGAGAGCCAATAAGAAAAGATCACAAGATGGCGTCACTTTGTCGTCATCAGCTGTGTAGTTGACTATTTGTATTCACAGTATATTCTTCGCATAATTACTTACTATATATATCTTTTTAGAATCACTCTCCACGCCACCGAGGGTTTACTATTTGTGCTGCTCCCTTGGGTTTTCTTCTGGTATCTTCTTACGCTGTTTATTGCTGTGCAGGTTTCTCTAGCGGAGTCTATTGTCACTTGTCGGCTCACCGCTCGAACTCAAGAAATATATTGGGGGGTTATACATTTACTATTTGAAAACCCGTGTTGACGTATATTACAAAGATGGATGAAAATGGACATATGATTTTATAGTACCATTCAACACAATAAATATACATACACTATGGTTGCAATTTCACATATCTAAGTACTTCAGGTTCAATTGTTTTGGGTGTGGTGTTAAAACACCACAATCTATATATATATAAATCAATGCTCCGTGATAGTTTGTCTGTCTGTCTGTGGGTGTGTATGTCTCCTATGCGTTCATATACCATTCATCCGATTGCGATGAAACTTGGGTGAGATGTTGAGTACACTCCAATGACGGTTTCTGGCTTAGTAAATCCATTTTACAATAGGTAGCGCACGAGTAGATTCAACAAATGAGCGACGACGCGCGAAGCTTTCCAACAAACTCCCGTATGCGTTCATATACCATTCGTCCGATAGCGATGCAATTTGGGTGAGATATTGCGCATACTCCAGGGAAGAATTCTGGCTTAGTAAATCCACTTTACAATAGGCAGCGCACGAGTAGATTCAACAAATGAGTGACGACGCGCGACGCGTTTTAAAAAAGTCCCGTATGTTCATATACCATTCATCCGATTGCGATGAAACTTGGGTGAGATGTTGAGTACACTCCAAGGAAGGATTCTGGCTTAGTAAATCCACTTTACAATAGGTAGCGCACGAATAGATACAACAAATGAGCAACGACGCGCGAAGCGTTTCAACAAGGTCCCGTATGCGTTCATATACCATTCGTCCAATAGCGATGAAACTTGGGTGAGTTATTGAGCACACTCCAAGAAAGAATTCTGGCTTAGTAAATCCACTTTACAATAGGTAGCGCACGAGTAGATTCAACAAATGAGTGACGATGCGTGAAGCGTTTAAAAAAAAGTCCCGTATACGTTCATATACCATTCATCCGATTGCGATGAAATTTGGAAGAGATGTTGAGTACATTCCAAGGAAGGTTTCTGGCTTAGTAAATCCATTTTACAATAGGTAGCGCACAAGTAGATTTAACAAATGAGCGACGACGCGCGAAGCGTTTCACAAAGTCACGTATGCGTTCATATACTATTCGTCCGATAGCAATGAATCATGGGTGAGATACTGAGTACACTCCAAGGAAAGATTCTGGCTGAGTAAATCCGCTTTACAATGGGTAGCGCACGAGTAGATTCAACAAATGGGTGACGACGCGCGAAGCGTTTCAAAAGGGTCCCGTAGGCGTTCATATACCATTCGTCCGATAGCGATGAAACTTGGGTGAGATATTGAGAACACTCCATGGTAGGATTAAGCTTAGTAAATCCAATTTACAATAGGTAGCGCACGAGTAGATACAACAAATGAGCAACGACGTGCGAATCGTTCAACAAAGTCCTGTATGCGTGCATATACTATTCGTCCGATAGCGATGAAAATTGGGTGAGATGTTGAGTACACTCCAAGGAATGTTTCTAGCTAAGTAAAACCATTTTACAATAGGTAGCGCACGAGTAGATGCAACAAATGAATGACGACGCGCGAACCGTTTCAACAAAGTCCCGTATACGTTCATAAAATACCATTCGTCCGATAGCGTTGGATATTGGGTGAGATGTTGAGTTCACTTCAAGGAGGGTTTCTGGCATAGTAAATCCATTTTACAATAGGTAGCGCAGGGGTAGTTTCAACAAATGAGTGACGGCGAGCGAATCGTACAAATAAAATCCCGTATGCGTTCATATACCATTCATCCGATTGTGATAAAACTTGAGTGAGTTATTGTGTACACTGCAGGGAACGTTGATGATTTAGTAAGTCGATTGTATAATAGGTAGTGCACGAGTTGATTCAATAAATAACGGCGCGAATCGTTTAAACAAAATCCCGTATGTGTTCATATGCCATTCATTCGATTGTGATGAAATTTTGGTGAGTTGTTGTGCACGCTACCACGAATGCTTCTAAGTTAGTAAATCCATTTTATGATAGCTTAGAGGCAGTTAACGGAAATTGAACAAAATATTGTGTATCCAAAAGCACTTCAAGAAACAATATTACAACGCCAACACTTTCCTTTATTGGCATTGCAACGCATGCCGGGTACAGCTTGTGCATAATAATTTATTGTGTGATACACACAAGCATACAGAGCTTATGGCAAACATGCTTCTAGGGGCAGATGACCTCGCTGTTTCGCCCCTTAAAACTCCAATAACTAACAAAACATGCCTCTAAATACTAAAGGAAGCAATGGAAAAAAATTATCTTCCATCCTGTCGATAGGGATACTTCTACAACACTATCCCCTTCATTCGCGAACCACTGCTAGTCGGTCGAATATCATTGGCGGGCGGTTGAGGATTGTTTTCATGCACTGGTAGATATAACCCAGTATTTGCTGACGCGTTAATTTTCATGTTTGTATGAATGATGTTGACTGTAAATTGATACGTTTCACAAATATTAATCATGTAAATTACAAGATTTTCAAATAGCGAACAACTTTTAAAAAAGTGTGAATTGTCTGGACTGAAGGTGAGGCTCGTGATTGTGGTAACACGAGAGGTGTATTGGCATCTCGCTCATCATCAGGTACACTGAAAAGCGCTGATAATTCTACAACCTTTACTGATAGTCAAGAAATCTTGGAACGCTGGAAGGAGCACTTCTCCAATCTCCTAAATCGTCCATCAGAAGCTGCTGAAGACTTCCTCTGTGATGTGCCGCAACAACCTGAACAACTGTGGTTGGCAGTACCTCCTACTTATCATGAATTCAGTGCAGCTCTCACCCAATTGAAACCCAGAAAAGCACCTGGCCCAGATAACATCCCTCTGGAACTAATTCAAGCCGGAGGTCATTCCCTCAAAACAAGAATTGTCATCCTTATCCTTAAAATATGGGAATCAAGAAATGTACCTGGAGACCTAAAGAATGCCACCATCGTCACTATCTTTAAAAAGGGTGATCGCAGTGTTTGTGGCAACTACCGTGGTATATCACTGCTATCAATTGTGGGGAAGATTCTTGCAAGAATTCTACTTAACCGCCTCAAGGTTATCTCTGAGAAGATCCTCCCAGAGTAACAATGCGGATTTAGAACTTCCAGAAGCACAATTGACTTGATTTTCTGTGTGAGACAGCTACAAGAAAAATGTAGAGAACAACAGAATCCACTCTTCTTAGTCTTTTATGACTTGGAAAAGGCATTTGATTCGGTTCCAAGACCAGCCATGTGGGCGGTGCTGAAGCGGTTTGGTTGCCCTCAGCGTTTTGTAGATCTAATCAAGGCTCTCTACGATGGCATGACAGGTCAGGTTTGCCATCAGAATAAGATGTCCGATGAATTTCCCATTACCCATGGACTGAAACAAGGATGTGTACTGGCTCCAACGCTTTTTGCGCTGTACTTGGCTGCAATGCTTTATGATTCACCCACAAACATCCCAGGTGTGGAGGTCAAGTATCGTTTTGATGGAGGGCTTTTCAACCTAAGTCGTCTCCGCTCCTTGAGGAAAACTCAGGTTACTAAGGTTACTAACATGTTGTATGCAGATGATGCTGCGTCACCAACTCTCACACCAGAAGAGCTGCAAGAGTCAGTTAATTGTTACAAAAGTGCATGTGATCGCTTTGGTCTTACCAGTGGCGTTTCCTCCAATACCTCGGGGTAAGCACCGCTTACCTAGTGGGCCTGCTGTATATTCTCATAAAAATAAAGTTTATATTATGACTTTCTAACGTGCGAGCAACTGCAAAAGCGCCGCTTTGAATGAAGTTCCTCGTTCTCTACCCCAGTTCTTCACGATCAGCCAGTACTACTTTGTAGAGAAAGAGGAAAGAGCACGGCTGGTTGCTATGACAACGGCTTGTTTACGTCCAGAAGCCTTCTGGCCCGGAACACCGCTATGGCCGATGGAGTGGTACACCAAGAACGCCAGGTCGTCCTTGATTGGCTAAGACAGGGGGTGTGGTGTTCCATAGCCACATGGCTGTCGTCGAGACAAGTCAAGGCTGGTAGCAGGGTCTGCTTCGATTCAGATGGCTTACCCTAGTGAGAATGCGGCATGCCCACCCTCCATCACGGTTGTTCACCCCAAGAGAAAGTTCTGACCATCAGACCCGACCTATGCTGGGCGTGATAGTTGCAATTCTGCTTCGTCCGGTTAACTCACAACTGTATGTTTTTGAGTGCAATTAGCAAAATTTAGTATACCGTAACTAGATATTATTGTGTTGGAGTGTATAGTCCGTTGGAATCTTCAGAGTGGCCCATCAACCCATAAATTTGCTCTGATTATCATTCAAATTATAATGAAAGAGTACCGTAGGTGTAAATGATAGATATTTTTAAATGTATATACATCCGTATATTTGGAATAGTATTTTGAAGACCTATCACATTATTTAAAAAAATAGTTGGTTATTGCGGTATCAAGTGCATTCAGTTCTCATTTGTACAAAATGAATTAATGTCACTGTTTACTGTACCTTGGCGGTTCACTTGTAGCGAAGTTCAATTCTTCTCTCCCTCTTAGCAATTCATCAATTACGCGGTCGTGAAAATCAGCGTGCCCCTGCAGGCTGTACAATAACTACTTTTCAATGGAAAGAAATGCGAGATGTGAAAGACTTTCTTGATGCATTGAGTTTCGGATGATGGTTTTTATACGTTTTATACGTTTCATGATAGGAAACGTTCTTTCCACTGATGCACTAGACGCCGGAATTGTTAGTAACCTACTAGTTTGCATAGGTTAAAGACTTCCCCATACGCCCCAATTAAGTCATTCAAACTAATTCAAACTAGTGATAAAAATGCCTTTTGTGGAGAAGTATTTTTGTCAAACCTGACTCTACCCCTCAAACATCCGACCAAAAGGTTGGATGAAGCTGTGAAAGTCTACATAAGTAGAATTTCAGTGATATTTGCAAAGAAATATTAACTGAACATGCAATTCAATGCCATAAGATTACCTATTACTAGAAGTATATTTATTATTCCAATGTTCACTTAGGTCTCATAATAGAAAATAATAATAATAATAATAATAATAATAATAAGTTAATAAGTTAATAATAATAATGCTATTGGTTTTACGTCCCTGTTAACTACTGAGGCTTTTAGAGACGCCAGGGCAGGGGCGGATCTAGGGTAGGGCGAGGAGGGCGACCGCCCAGGGCCCCGCGGTCAGGGGGGCCCCGCGCCATGGATTGTTTTAAATAAAATGTATTAATTAATTATACTTTTCAGACTAATTTATAATTAATATTCCTTTTTTCAGTGCAGCTATGACCTCCCGTGACAGTTTAGCAAGTTTAGATTTCAGTGAAATGATGGAAGACTTCAGCCGGGAAAAAAGTCGCAAAGTAATATTTTTGTTAATATTTCATTGTTTAGATAATCTTCTTCACTATCACCCAAACCTTACCTTGCCACGGTGGGTGAATGGTTAACGTGTCGGATTACCAACCCCAAGCTTGCAGGTTCGCCCCTGGCCGTGGTAAATGATTTTTGAAAGGCGACAAAAATCACGACATGGATGTCATACGTTGTTGGCATGTTAAAGAACCCAATTGAATTCAGTAGGCCGTGTTAAATGGCAAAATTAATCTCGGGAATTTCCGCCAACACAAAGTTTCTCCATTCTCTACTAGAAAGCGCTGTAGTGTCAAGGAGCTAACCTCCTTGACTTTCATAGCGTTCAAAGGAACGAAGAAATTCGACATGCAAGCTACCCCCTGGGTGTCAATTAACAAAGCTTGCACCCGGCACCCGAGCAATACGTTATTATTATTATTATTATTATTATTATTATTATTATTATTATTATTATTATTATCTTCTTCAAGGGGACTTAAAGGTTTCTTTCATATTATTAAAAAATGAACTGTGGTGTATTCAAAATATTGTAACAAAACTATTTTCCATTTGATTTGATTTTTTTAAATTTCCTATCGTTGTGGACCCCACCTTATCATATCGCCCAGGGCCCCGCAAGGCCTGGATCCGCTACTGCGCCAGGGTGAGGAATTTTGTTCCGAAGGGGATCTTTAACGTGCCAGTAAATCTACTGACACGGCTCCCTCGTATTTGCGCACCCTCAAATGCCGACTGACTGCGCTGGGATTCGATCCTGCTATCTTATGGTCAGCAGGCAAGAACGTTACCGCTGAGCAACGCAGCCAGTCATAATAGAAAATTTACGGGTAATAACCTAAATGTTTAGCTCCTTAGACCAAGAAATGCATACAACAAAAACACAAATTGCCACACTGTTCAATCGTTAAGAAAAGCTCGGCAACCCTGTTGTTGAGTAATTTACTCCGCACTTAAATGTACATGGATTGGCATGCCTTAAATTGAAAAGGGAAAAATGAGCTGTGGTGTATTACAATTTTTTCTATTTTTTTAAATGTGAAAACTCATAATTTTTATGTGTGTTGAGTAATTGTTGCTACATCAGACATCAACCTCTACATTGAGAAGGACGTAGCTGGAACCGGGTGCTGAAGTCACTTTATGGTGTAGGCCTATACTTTGAGCCTTCTTCACAGCTTACCCTCGAAAAAATTCCACGCCACGCCACTGGGTCTTACCATAAATGTCAATAAGACTAAAGTCTTGGCACAACCTTCACCAGGCACACCTCTTCCTCAGTTCAATATCTCCATCTCAAATTTGCCATTAGAACAGGTTGACCACTTCTCGTACCTGGGCAGTACCATTTCTGTGAGCTGTACCTGTGAGCAGGATGTGGATAAGAGAATTGGCGCAGCCCATGCAGCATATGTACGATTAGCGCACCGGGTCTTCATGAATAAAGATCTGTCCACGAGTACAAAGCTTATGGTGTACAAAGCAGTAGTCATTTCTACATTGTTGTATGGTTGTGAAACGTGGACCCTTTACCGACGTGATCTTAAGAAGCTTGAGCGTTTCCACCTACAAAAACTTCGATCAATCTTGAGGATTAAATGGGAAGACCGCATTACCAATATTGCTGTTCTGGGAAAGACTCAAATCAACAGCATAGGATCATCCATAATAGGTCACCAATTTAGATGGATTGGTCATGTCCATCGGATGGATGATTTGAGATTACCTCGTCAAATGCTATATGGTAAGTTATGCTATGGCACCAGACCTCATGGTGGTCCTAAGAGGCGCTACAAGGACCAATTTAAGCAGACCCTGAAATTGACAGGTCTTGATTCACAAACCTGGGACATGCTGGCTGAAGACTGCTCAACTTGGCGCCGTACCATCTCGGATACTGTAGAGACGTTTGAAAGGGATCGACGCACACATGAAGAGGCCAAGCGTCAAGCTAGGAAACTTCGAGCAGCCCAACCTCGTCCTCCTCCAGCAATACTATGTGACTTGTGTGGTCGCTTGTTCCATGCCAGGATTGGACTCTTTAGTCACCGTAAACACATCCACAAACTGGACTGAAGGAAGAAGATTTATACTCGGATGATGATTGGCAACATTGCTGTAACTATTTGTCTTGGTGATTAGAAACTTAGAAACCAACTCCCGTTTAAAGCCTGCTGAATGAAAAAGAATATAGGGACTGGGGATCAATCGCATTTTATGTTGCCGACTGAGGATGTGTTAGCCGTCGTGACTCTACAGTAACTGTAATTATCAGGGCCGAGAATGGGGTAGGTGCACCGTACTTGAAATAAGGTACTATCCCGGCATTTGTCTGGAGGGAGTGAGAAAAGCCACACTCAGGATAGCCGCTGTCAGCGTCGGGATTCGAACATCCAATCTCTAGACATGCTACTGTTCCCCATCGTGATCAATGGTGTGCACAGCTACGCATTGAGTTCTCACTTGAAGGCACGGGATTGAAACTATGAGACCTTTTAATTCAAAATCGGTACGTCATTTCTAGCCACTAAATCCCAATTGCCACCAGTCATAGATAAACCATCGCGAGGAAAAACTCTACAAGCGGAGAGGATTATGAGGATGTTTAGGAGAAATCTGACTCTACCTTTCCTTACTGCCAAGCAATATTAAATTATTAAAAATTCATTGGCTACAAATTTCAACAAATTTTTCAGAATCACATTTCTTCTTTCCTGTAAACAATATTGAACAGCAATGGGTGTCTGCAGTCTTTCTGAATCCACTGCTTGCACATATTTTGACATACGTATGAGTAAGATTATTTTTGAAAATGTATTTACAGTAGACCTTCATCACAGCGCATTTACGTTTTAATGTACAAACATGCGTGATCGCCATTCAACCAAAACATTTATCAGGACTTAATCTTGAGCCCAATAGTGTGACTCTTCAATGGCAGCAGTTTTTAAGAATTTCGACATAAAATCACAACTTGTAAAAAATGTTTTTAAAAAGTCTTGACTTTATTTATATGCGTAAATCATTTTTTCCAGTAGAAATGCGATTCCGTTTTTGTTTTTATTGTAAACAGGACAAGGGGCGCTACTTGCCATTTTCCCCTGGTCTTCCATAAATACTGCTAAGGTTTATGGTAAATACATAATGAATGAATGTGTCACAGTGGCCGAGACACCACACAGTGAATATGGGCTGTCGCCTCGGAGGTCCGGGTTCAATTCCCGGTTCTGCCAAGAAATTAATTCTGGTCTGAGGGCTGGAACGGGTTACACTCAGCATCGTGGGGAAAAACTGAGAAAAGGTGGATTCGATTCCCACCTCAGCCATTCTGGAAGTGGTTTTCTGTGGATTCCCACTTCTACTCCAGCAACATGCCAGGATGGTTCCTAGCTTAAGGCCACGGTCATCCTTCTTCCCGATCCTTAGCTGAATTACAAATAGACACACTACTACAGACACCACAACAACACATGTTATCAGACAATAAAATCCCTTATATACCGGTAAAATAATTGTTCGTTTGTCCTTCTGTCTGTCTGTCTCTCTGTCTGTCTGTCTATCTGTTCCTCCATCAATTGAAAACGACTCAACAGATTATGTTCAAAATTTGCAAATGCTTATAAGAACATCTCGGAATCAACTTAGGATGTAAAATTCAACAATACATGCAATGCGCTTAAGGGGACGAAGGGGTGCCCTATTATCTTTACCTTCGATTTACTCGTGTGATATATTGTACAGCCTCCCAGGGGTATGCACCCCTTGGAGACCATCCCCCCATCATCTGCCTAAATCTCCTAACGGGCAACCCTTGGAAAGCCGGGCCAACATCCATAAAACGTAGCAGGGACAGCTTGCCACTCTAGAAAGCAGCTCAGTCCTTGCACAATGGTTACACATAGCGACATACTATTAACTGGGCCAGCAATGCCAACACATTGCTGACAACATAGAGCCGGAGAGTATAAGAAGGCATCTTAATGAGGTCAAAGGATCTCTCCATTATCAGTGCTTCAACGATACGGCCGAAGGCTACGCCGGTGTCAGCAGAGGTAAGTCAGTCGTGTTCAGAGTTCCTACTTTTGTAACCTCTAACCCACAACTTGTACTTTACATTGTGAACATAATTACATTCCCTACAAGGGACTCATACTCAGAATTACAGACCAATAAACACTTGGTCAACACATCACACTAGCATTACTGTTTATACGCCTCTTTACATCCCAACGCCCTTCCTTATTCCCGTCACGGTAAGACGTGACAGACGGTAGTCTAATAGCGCTAGCTCAGATACCATTGTATTTCTCGAGCCGGCCCGGCTGCCAGCAAGCAGCACGTGCCACTCGGCTGATACGAGCAGATTCAATTACATAATAAGCAGTCAGCTGAGCGACTAGCACAGTGACCCTTGCATTGGGTCCCATCCCTTCAAACACTACTACATTATTTATAGGAACGCCCCCTAGTTCCTAGCACACCACAACACTCTACACTGGTCAGCTTACCCTGCCAAGGGAAGCTACCCTTTTTAGGCACAACCTTACAAATTAGTACAATAACTCTCCCTTTTAGATCCACCCCCAAATAAGGGATCTAAAACACTGGTGGAGGCGGGGTACTACGCATAGAGAACGGGACTCAACCAACGAGCCCTCGTAGTTAAAACGACCCCTTCCGTACCGCAAAAAGCCAAGCAAATAGTGAAATTTTTTTTCCCAGACAAAAAACACCATTTTTGCTCCAAAACTAGCTAAACAGGGGAAATTCTTATTAAACCAACCCCCCAGCCCCAGAAAGAATCAAACAGATACGAAAATACACTGTCAAACACGCACAGATATTTTATTTTATTTTATTCACATACACTTCAGTCAGAATGACGCCTCATGCAGAGATTGCAAACCATAGAGGCAATAGGGTTACGCCAACATTATTAACATTATTAATAAGATACCAAAGGCATATACAGAGGCGACAGACACAAATACGGGCACTCCAAACAAACATCGGGGCAATACAGGGCAAACAGCCATACACTCCGTCAGAGGGCAGGACAACGCAATTAAGATGCGCACACAAGCACTTGAGGAACATACATGAACACCTCAATAGAATCCATGTCCAAAGAAACAAAATATACCAACAATTAATCACCACACATGGTCCCGTAATAGATAATGCAACCCTCGAGAGAATGAGGGTGCACTACACAGGTTTACACGCCCAATACAGGGAGCTAATTCGCGTCCAAGCGCTTCTCCAACTAGCGGCCACAAAACTATACAGAGCACAGAAACATTAATACAGTAATTTGCAAACGGACCATAAGCCTCAATAAGGCAGTACACCCAAATTTGGGACAAATACCGTGAGCTACAAGCCAATAAGGCCATTTTTGAGTTCATGGTAGGGCCACCAGCCCAGCCGAGAGAGGACATAAGCGTAGATACGCTAACTCGACAATTTGCGAGGATGTCCCTCTCGCCACGTACTGCCACACAATGGAAGGAGTTCGCCGTGGCTACAGTCCAGGAGATGGCCAGGTTAGGCTCCTACTTACTGCAGAATAAATCTAACACAATTACACGTCCTTCAGCTCCGGTCCGGAAGGCAATTTTGCCAAACCAAGGGGCAGAACCTAGAACAACCCCCTCGGAACAAAGAGACGAGAGGGAGTTGAAGCCAGGGCCATTAAACACACACATGATATGACAGGGAAACAAAGGGACATAACCACGTCATGGGCTGAGGACGTAGAGCCCGCCCTACAGCACATTAAGCCTACATACACGTACACAGATAGGCTAACACAATGGCAGGAGTCGGCCGTGGCCGAATGCCAGAAAGCGGTCAGGCTACAAGCCACCACATTGCCAGGGCATACACAAGCCATTAAGCGACCTTTACCGCCAGTTCAAAGGGCAAATTTGCCAGAACGAAGGCGAACACCGGTACTAGTCCCTCAGGGTGCACGATACACGCACGCACATTTTGACCAGGCATTACCACACAGTACACGGGGATTAGGAAAAGTGTTATTACCTACCCCACAAAACAGATCGGTCGAAAACACACACACCCCCGTAAACTCTACTAGGATAGCGCGGAGCGCATTTAGGCCCTCGCAAACAGGCACGCTCAAACCTACAGACACGCGCTACGGTGGAAGTACGCCCAGGCTTACTTTGCTACAAAATCCCCCGACAAATGGCTAAGAAGCGCCTCAGTGGATTTCAGGGGCCTATAATCTAATAACAGGGCAAAACCCTTCACCTTTCTGAGCACTGAAGCTCGAAAGAGGATAACGACTTCCACCAGGGCCACAGAAATAAACTAACATCGCTAACACCAACATTATAGGCCACATAAGTTCTTTCACACGGGGGCGATAAGAAAATAGTCCAACAAGTACATAATAAACATAAAATCGCATATTTTTCTTTCTTATTTTATGTATATACAGTGCAACATAGCCAAATTAGAAGGAATAATTCTAAATCCTTCTTGTTTTTTTTTCGGAACCATGGCATTTTTCTCTTAGGCCATCAATGGTTATTGGGCGAAGTGGTTAACACCATAACGTAAAGTCTCTAATATGCAAGCCAAGTGGAAGCCAAGCAGGCTTCGGGCCGGAAAGAGATATTTTGAACACAGCTTAAGCATAAAATCACAGCATAAAGCTTAAGTGAGTCTTTCTAGGTAGAAATGACTAAACGTTCTATGTTATGGTTCCACAGTTTGATAGATTCTCTTGTTGCGGGCGAAAGCCGTAAGCATGGCAAGAATTAAGAATCTCAAGCTAATTTCAAAAATTTGGTGAGGTGTGCTTTAACCAACTGAAAAGCCCAATTGCACACCGGGACGGGACACTGTCATTTTGTTGAGTTACAATTACTTTGAAGGGCAGGTTTGACTCCCATAGTGCACTGGCTTTGCTCGTGACGTGGATACAAGTGTATCAATTACGTCTTGCAAGGGCCTTCCTAATGTGTACTAGACAGTGTCGGTAGATTCCCCTGAGACGTAACCAGATTACGGTAGTACTCACGTTACCAAAATGGTAAATACTACACTCAGGTCCCAAGCACCATTTTTTTTTAATTTTTAACATTTTTTATAGTGTTCACGACATAATTTTTAGAGACTATCGCCACCTGCTATTATTTTCTTTCAAAGTGCTCTCTTAATCCAGAGCGGGGCATAGCTCATTTTTTTTCTATGACGCAGGCATTAGGCCCGATGAAAGAAAGGTGGCCAAGTTAAAAATATATATATATTTAATACATAGGTACACGTAAAGGCGGAAACACTGCTAAAAGAAAAGGAAACGGTCCCGTTGGCAGACGTGGGAAGAAAGCCAAGAAATAGCCTTCAGACCTCACTGACCGAACCGGGATACGATCCTAACACTCACCAGAACTGTCCCGGAGACACAACCTGAATAGTGCCAGAAACAATTACTCTGGGTAAAAGACGGTCTCCAAACCCGCAACCTTCTGAATACCAAGAATATAAGGTTGGGTAGCCATCCAGTTCTAGAATAGAAAAATGGGAAAGCTCAGACAGATTGGGACAGTCCCACTAACAGCGGGTCATAAACGAAAAACAACAAAATCGCCTCTGGCATCTGGTCACCAAACACGCGACTAGCGGCCCAGACACACTCGCGTACAACGACATTTTGTACCATGGATAAAGAACATACTTGAACCACGATACAGTTAACGCAAAATTTGGGGACACACATGCGGTTATTGAGAGGTTCTTTTGTATGGCGGACCGCCCCACTCACAATTACAGAGATAGCATTCAGACCGAGAGACACAAACATACAGTCACAGAGCACTGTCAAGCATGTAGCAAGATAATGCACACGTGAATGAAATTGGACACTATCGAGAAGCGATAAGGCGCGCAGGGCTGGTTGACCTTCACGCACACAGACGGACTAAGCCTGTGCCAAGTGGACAGGAACAAACGCATCATTCACGCCCGTTTTAGAGACCCTATATCTTCCAAAATTACACTACGAGGGGAAATCAAAAACATACAAACTCTACACAGGTATGCATGCTTTCATTTGCGCATTGCACATCCACGGGAACGTGCCATAATATATGCGGCACGGAAATGATCACACCAAATCTTTACAGACAACCGGATTCGAACCCATGACCACACGCCACACTCGTACCAAAAACTAACTATCCAATGGTATTTTTGGTACGCGGAACACAAGCAAAAACCACACTGGGGAAGCCCCAAGCCCTGAAACACAACGCAAACATAAAACACAGAGAATGACATAAGGTCACGGGTCTGAGTTCCAGTAAAAATTTAGACACAAAGGAAAACAGCTATTCAGGCGTCCAATCATACTGAAATTGGCCCATACAAGTGCATGAACAGGGAATACTACATTGCCTCCCACCAAAAGCCAGACATAAAATTTCGAATCACACCAGACATAGAGAATACATTTCACAGACACAGGTAGGAAAATTTCGCAAGACACAAGTCTTAGGGAACAATGGCCACACAACGTCATTACCTAACTAGGACGAATTGCTACATTAGTCCGCTAGGAATCTAAAACAATGACCACACTTGCATACGTGCAGAAAAGCACATGCCAGCGGATGACAAACAATAACGTCCCAGCCTGACATTACACATGCCAACTGCTGACTTGCAGACTATTCACACTGCCATACTGCGGTGACGAGACACTATTGCGTAGCGCCAGTGACCATGAAATTACAAACACATAACAATTATAACACCATACATTTTTTTTTCCACACTGCAAAAACATTTGGCAATGGACAAGACGTGACACAGCGGAACTTATCTTGGGCCTATAAGGGCACGTTCGCAAGGACGTTGGCAAGCCACGGGCGCCTTCTGCCCACACAGGCGATACATATTACGACTTAGCCTGCAACAGACCAACCGTCCGCGTGGTGTAGCGGAACATAGTCACACACACGCACACGCACGCAGCAATTAGGAGCAAACACAGACAAGATCTCCCCCCTAATAACTTCTCTTATCGATCGTAAGGCATAGGAGTCATTACAGATGACTAGCACATGACCAGTCGCACTACGACCACTGGCCACATCTACACTACAAATGGCAGACCAGATTAGGTCATGCAGCTCTACTATCCCAAGGCGCGGATAGGAAGCCAACATGGATCAAGGGAGGATGACCAACCATAGGTGGATAATCCCAGAGGGATTACCGACATACTACAGCAGGCTACCATAGTTAATACCCAATTCCCTTCCAATAACCCTCTCACACCCAACATAAACCAACGCAGACACATGTACACGACCAAAAACAGCTACACTACATTACAAAGTACACACAAGGGGTTGATGGACTTCATGCGTCTAAAGAGCAGGCATGCTACGCCTTGCGCCACGATGCTACCACCTGAGTATTAGGGGTGTGTCAGCAAACACTAAAGAAGCATAATGCGCCTCTCCAAATGAGAGAGGAGGCCATAGATATATATTAACCATTCTTTAGTACTTAAACACTCCCGCATGAAAGGAACATATTGGTATTATGCCCCACCCTACACCTATCCGTACATGAAGGCAGAAACTTCATATCCAGACACATGCATGAGTATCCCATCCATATACCAGGGATTTTAATATCAAACCTGCATGAAATTTTCGTATCTTTGCAATCCCCGGAATTGCCTCCCCAGTCCACTCACTATAGGAGCATCCCAGCGGCATCACCGGTTCAAGGCCACCACTAACGTGGAACCCAAAGGTGCGCAAACCCCTTCCTACCATACTTTAAGCCCACTCAACAAATAACTACCCCCAGATCCTAATAACAGGGTACCTGACATTACAGACCCTACTAACACCTCCATTAAGGTAAAGAAAGCATTATCGCTGGAGAAGCTGACGTAGCAATGGTAGACCAGAAGTAGCCTATGTACTTAGAAGATCTACAACCCCACAACACTGGAAATATTTTACATTTTACACAGAGATTAAACCATTTACACAGGTTACGCTACATTTTTTTTTACAAAGGAATCTGATACGATCTGATTGATGACAACGGTGTAAGCCGAAGGTCAGAGGGACCACACTGGAGCAGAGCTGGGGAAGGCGATGTGGACCCTTACCCCAGTTGGCTCGACAGCGCAGCGACCTCACTTAACGGACGACTAGACCAAACAGACGAACTACGTAAGGTCAAAGCAATCGGTACCTGACACGGGCAAACATCGAGATCTAGGGGTGCATATTAGCCCATCCCCCTTGTCGGAGAAGGTTACACCCACTATGTGTCACGGTCATCGAAGCCGAGATCTGCAGGGTGACTTTCTGAGGATGGCGGGAGAAATAGCTCACTCAGCGCCGGCCTCGGGAACTATCCCTAGAGACGACCCCATTATGACTAGACTTCTAGTTAAGTTTAAATTTAAGTAGGCACGGCTTCCATAGCGGGAAGCAAGACTCCGGTGCGTTGGAGCAAAACCACGATTGCCGATACAGGCAAAGATTACTGCGAAAAGCAAACCACGATTGCCGATACAGGCGACGAGTATTGCGAAAAGCAAACCACGATTGCCAATAAAGGCGAAGAGGATATTATGCCATTGGACCACAATGTCCAATGCCCACATAAATGGCGACGCATCGGGCAGTCAGAGGGCATTAAGAGAGGGGCATTGCGCGCACCTCACAGGAGCCAAAGTGGGCGGCTCATCTATGACAACTCGGAACGATTACGATCATGAACAGGAAGATACAGCGGGCGAACGGTTTTGCTTAGTGGCACCGTAAGCCGCCTGTGACTAGGTTAGTACTAGTATTAAGACCTAGAATAGATGTCGACAATAGTATTAAAACGGAGGGGACTACGAGACATTGTCGGGTTCCGGTCCCGGCAATGTACTACAAGGGCACCCGCGAGAGAAATCGGACGGACGAGCCTCCATCTAAATTTTAGTACTTAAGTCATAGTGCCATGTTAAGGTCACTTAGATGTAAGCAAATTTACTAACAGCTGTTGCTAATAATAGCACAGCACATTTCGGCTTTAGAATAAGGTCCACTCGGCATGTAAATACAGAATAGTTTTACAGTTAAGTAATTTTATCAATAAGTTAAATAAGTAGTGTAAGATGTAAGATAGCATAAGCCTACATTCAAGGCAATTTTTTTTTATATATATATAGATTACAGTAGAATATCTCGGCACTCGGTGACTAAAAATCCGTTACCGAGGTAAGCCCGACCATACTTAGGATAAACTAGGTTAAAATAGGCTAACCTAGGTTAAGTTAGGCTTCGGGGGCGCTACACTTAGTTTCCAAACTAAGCGCTACCACAGGAAGGTTATATATATATACCTGTAATGAATCATAATGTATTGTACTGTAATATTCATAATTAACCCACTTTTACCCACACAGGAAGACCACGGAGATCCGAAGAGATAAATATCTTTATATGGATGCATTTTTGTTTTGTTTTGATTTACAGGTAGCCAAGAACGTGAATATGTCTGTGGTAAACATATTACCCAAATACACATACATGTCATACACAATTACACTCCTTATCAGTTTTAGTTGCACCCTTAAAGGTGACAACGCCAGCGGTCAGCGGTGGACAGCATACGTGGGATGATGACCATCGCTGAACGCAACAACATTTCAGAATACGCAAATGAAGCGTTACTTCAGGCTCAAAGGGCGACACAGAGTTTGTAAGTGCCGGACCTTCGACCCTAAGGTGGGATTCCGACCCACGACGGAAAACCACGAGGTTATGTAATAAGTACAGGGAGTGAGTAGTGGACTAGCCACTAAACCTCACCAGGAACGGCCGATTAGAGAACGGTTGGCGAGGCATAATAGTACGGTGCGCGCCAAGTATAAGAGGTATGCAGTAACTGGCCAGGTAACAGAGCTCTATAAGGTTTATATATATATATATGATAGTGATAATTCTAAAGTGTAAATTATTTTGTATTTTCTCGCCATGTCATACAATTGCAAGGGTCCACAAGAGTGGCAAGAGTACTTATACGTACAGGGTACCCACATGGCAAACATTATTTTTTCTATGTTCATCTGCATTACATGTTTACTATGTCCAATCATAACTTGTCAGGAATTTTACAAATGTAAGGATTACTATTGTTATTATTATCGGGTCATATCTGTTACCATTATCAAGACCACCAATGTACATAATGTCTATGATTTGTTTTCTTTCATTTTTCCTTCTTCTAACTTCCCCATTTGTCAGGGTGTTCCGTTTTTTCCCCAAACAAATAAATACTTTGAATATATCCCTTAAATCATACCCTGGAACACCCATTTTTTTTTCTATTCTCTCCTATCTTTCTATTTGCAGGGAGCATTTTTTCCCCAAGGTACAGCCAGACGACACAATTCCTCGTCTGGCTGGGTTTTTCCTCCCTGCACAACTATGTAACGAATCACCATCACAAACCATGTTTTTTTTGAAACTAGCAATATGCCAGCAATAGCAAGGGCAATTTTTTTACATGTCAAATTTCTTTTAATGTCAAATTTTTCTCAAATGTCAATTTTTTTTAATGTCAATTTTTTTCTCGATGTCAAATTTTTCGCAATGTCAATTTTTTTGTTTTGTTAATTTCCTTTTTCA
Source organism: Meconema thalassinum (assembly GCA_946902985.2). Classification (NCBI taxonomy): domain Eukaryota; kingdom Metazoa; phylum Arthropoda; class Insecta; order Orthoptera; family Tettigoniidae; genus Meconema; species Meconema thalassinum. The sequence goes on along the minus strand of OX336391.1, from coordinate 39,417,763 downwards.
CAATGTCAATATCAGTGTATACATATATCTGTACATCCCATAACCCTCCCCTCTGAACACGGGCTGACCTCACACCCACACTTCGATACGACACCACCAGGAGATACGAGGGGGTTTCAAGGACCACTACGTCAACATCCCAACCTCCAGTTCCGTTCCCGTTCGCGAGGACGCGAACAAATGAAGGAAGACGCTTGTACAGCCTCCCAGGGGTATGCACCCCTTGGAGACCATCCCCCCATCATCTGCCTAAATCTCCTAACGGGCAACCCTTGGAAAGCCGGGCCAACATCCATAAAACGTAGCAGGGACAGCTTGCCACTCTAGAAAGCAGCTCAGTCCTTGCACAATGGTTACACATAGCGACATACTATTAACTGGGCCAGCAATGCCAACACATTGCTGACAACATAGAGCCGGAGAGTATAAGAAGGCATCTTAATGAGGTCAAAGGATCTCTCCATTATCAGTGCTTCAACGATACGGCCGAAGGCTACGCCGGTGTCAGCAGAGGTAAGTCAGTCGTGTTCAGAGTTCCTACTTTTGTAACCTCTAACCCACAACTTGTACTTTACATTGTGAACATAATTACATTCCCTACAAGGGACTCATACTCAGAATTACAGACCAATAAACACTTGGTCAACACATCACACTAGCATTACTGTTTATACGCCTCTTTACATCCCAACGCCCTTCCTTATTCCCGTCACGGTAAGACGTGACAGACGGTAGTCTAATAGCGCTAGCTCAGATACCATTGTATTTCTCGAGCCGGCCCGGCTGCCAGCAAGCAGCACGTGCCACTCGGCTGATACGAGCAGATTCAATTACATAATAAGCAGTCAGCTGAGCGACTAGCACAGTGACCCTTGCATTGGGTCCCATCCCTTCAAACACTACTACATTATTTATAGGAACGCCCCCTAGTCCCTAGCACACCACAACACTCTACACTGGTCAGCTTACCCTGCCAAGGGAAGCTACCCTTTTTAGGCACAACCTTACAAATTAGTACAATAACTCTCCCTTTTAGATCCACCCCCAAATAAGGGATCTAAAACAATATCGTACGAAAGGTCTTTTATAGCTCTATACAGCAAGCTTATTCTCATTAAGTTACTTCCTGTAACGAAAAGGTATTTATTTTCCAATTAATTACTAAAGTTGTAAATAGGAGGCTCAGACACTTGAAATTGCATGCCCCACAAGGTTTATAATTAAATTTAAGGGCGTTATCACGGGGATGGGGACTTGCATCATCGGTGAGGCATCATTATTTTACGTGATTAGATGAAAAAAAAAAGTATTTTTCTTGGTTTTATCCATACTTAATCTGTTTTTTTTCTTTTTTACGGACAGAATCAATACCATCATTTAGGGTCTTTTCTTTTATACACTGTTCGTACGAAAGTCTCGACACTGACGTCTATCTGTTTAACAGTCTGTTATTCCTTCATGCAAATATTATCTCTTACAGAGACAGAATGAAAGCAGAATGAGACCTCGTGATATGGCGTTGCCATGTTAACGTTTATCATTTCGCAGACCGGGAATAGTTTTCTTGCAATATCTCGAAAACCGTTCGTTTTAGGGACATAAAACGCGAGGTTCGTGGTTCCCACCGAACATTACTCTTGTATTGCTACGCGTGAACATGAACTGTATTATTCATAGAGGTGAATTGTGGGGTCTGAAACGAGGCGTGATTTTGAGTCTAAATTTATAGTCTATGCGCCACTTATTGTATGTGAGTATTTGTATCCAGTGGCGGCTGGTGATTTTTCACTTGGTGGTGCCAGCATATTCAAAATTTGCAATAAAATCATTCAAAGTTGCAGATACGGATAGTGCATATTTTATGCAATAAGTTATATGTTTAACATTATTTAACTGTGCTATTGTAGAAGACGTTTTGGAACTCGTGTAGTATACGTTGCCCGGCGCCATTAAAATCCGAAAAATTTTCTATAGATATGGCCAATGTTACTAATATACAGCAGTTGAATATTTCATCGCTAGAGAGTGTTACGGTATTTTTTCAGAGTGCCAACATTATTGTTTCCAGACCAATATTTTCATCCAGCCCAATGGTTTTCGTCTAGGCCAATAAAGGTTAGGTAGCCCGGCCCTGCGGGCCGCGTTAGGCTAATGGATAACACCCCTGGTTTTTGTCACGCACAGTGGGGTAGTCACGCATCAATAATCTTTAACCAGGCCAATGATTTTGCCTAGTAGTACAATCAGTAAGTTGGCAGCATTACGTAATCAAACATGGCGACGTGCTTTTTGATAAGTTTATTACTTGAAAGTTAAGGTTGACAATTTCCTTTTTTGGAAGTGTTTACGCGGTGTTTGTTAATGGCAAATGGCTTTAATAACGTGGCAGAGTAAATACAAACCATTTTCAGAGCGCTACTAAGTAAAATAACGCACTTTCGAAACGGGCAACGTATACTACAGGAGAGCCGACGTTTTTAATTGAAGTGTCAGCTGAAGTGAATTGAGAAATTGCATAACTACTACAAATATTTTAGTCTCGGGATTTTTCGCCAAAACAAAAGTTCTTCCTTTCTCTACTAGAAAGCGCTAAAGTGTCAAAGAGGTTAGATATCTAAGCTCCAAGGAACAACAAAAATTCGACAGGCAAGCTGCCCTTTGGGTGTCAAACAACAACGCTTTCACCTGGCACCGAGGCCATACGATATTATATCATACACATATTTTGATCCATATGCATTTTAAATAAAAACCACTTTTAAGAATTATAATTGAACAAACCTCTCAGAAAAATAATTTGAAGAAAACAACATATGCTAGGCCTACTCATCAAAAATATTTGTTCCAAAACCTCGATCGACACCTTCATTTGAATTAATAAGAGCGGTCCTATCGCTAAATGGAGATTGTAACAACTCACTTATTTTATTCATTGTTACACTTCCGAAAGGTGACACAGAGCTCATTGAGATTCCTACGGCTTCGTACGTTGCGCTCGAGCTATGCGATCTTCAAACATGAAACAAATCAAATTTTATTAAGGAACCTAGCTTGCATGTATCGATTCCAAAAGCACACTTATTAGATTAAAACGGTGTTTATATGGTCAATGCCGCATTATGCTATGCAAGTTTATGTAACATGTCTATATAGGAAAAAATAAGCATGGCTATTGCTAACACACACGTGACCACAGCCTCTTTGTCGCAATTTCAGTTGCTGTCTCAAAATAAATAGGTGAGATGAAATGAACACGATGACCTACCTCTAAGACAACCTTACTTATCGTACATACGGATTGATTGGAAAGGATATCCCCTGCATCTAATATAAATGAACACAAAAGCTATTTAACGACGGACACTATTCATACACATTTGCAGTCAAACTTGAGAATTTGTGTTTACGCTTGGGACGTGAAACTGTGCCGCCAAATTAAATTAACGAAACACAGTAAAACTCGTTGAAAAATTCCGAATTTTTACATTACAAAGAGAGAACAAATAATCCCCGTCATCAATATGAGCCTATAAAAGTTGCTAAATGTCAAACAATAAAGAACTAAAACTATTTTGTGGTTTGAATTTATTTAATAGTCAAGACACAGTGATATATCGTCAAGCTGGTACCACTGGAGGTGTTCTGCCATATGCTGTACTCTAGTGGTTGAAAGATAAAGCAGTTCAGCAGTTCTAACGTGTATGTAATGTGTGCTTGTACCTGTGACGTGCTGCTATCTCGTGGATAGAATTGAAGCTCCGCGTCACGAGGCCGTTGGCTCTACCTCAGGGTAATATGCGTCTCAACACAACACAAACAAACTCAAGCCAAACTAGTCCTTATTGCAGTACAGTGTCTGATGCGGTCTGATGTTCGTAGGTAGTGCCGGTTGGCTCTGGCTCAGTAATTCAATAAAGCGCCACCAGAACGCATGTCAGTTTGCGCGCTCGTTCAAATAGTGCAGAATATGTATACAATTTCCTCAAAATGTAAATGTAATATAAACTGTTCTTGAGAGGAAAAAGTCACATATTCTCTCTTCATTACACTGGTGGTGCCATGGCACACGGGCACCACCTCAGGAGCCGCCCCTGTTTGTATCTTTACGACGGTTTACCAAGGTATGATTTTTCTATTTTGTACGGTATGCTTTTTTACTGTTTATAGATTTATTTTTTGTTAGTTGAAAGCTTCTGTTTGCAAATATTTAACTGTTTTTTGTCGTTTTCTACCATTATGTGCAACCTAAATGCACAGACTTCTGTGACGTATTCAAACGACTCTTCCATTAGTTTATTAAGTTTTCATTATAAATCTTACTGGTCAATTGCTCAAACCTATTTGAATAAAATTGGTATTTTGTCTTTCACAGCCAAAGTAACCCCGCAAAAGACACAGCGTAAACCTAGAGAAGTACCTGAATTTTAATTGCTTGGCCGTGATAGCCAATATACAACCTTTGGGAAGCCTTTATAGGGAGGTGAAAGACTGTTTGAGCGTTTAGCTCTCGCAGTTAAGTACCGCAGGTGCACTAGATAAGAATTGAGGTAGCGCATAGTTCGCTACTCCTTTGTGGGTCCCCAAATTGACCACAAGAGCTCGCTGGAAACCCATCTCGGTGTTGCTAGGTGAAACCCCTCACAAGACACGGCATAAATTTAGAAATATTGATCATCATCATCATCATCTTCATTTCCCCTTTTCCAGTTGACACTGGGTGGGGGCAAATATGGTCCCTGTCCACATTGTTCTGTCGTTCCACCATTCCTCTTCCGACACAGTGTTCCAATCCAGGTTCCGTTTTCTAATACTATTCTCCACCGAGTCCTTCCAACGCATTCTTGGTCTTCCTCGTCCTCTCTTCCCTGTCATCCGTCGTTCCAGTGCTCGTCTTGGTAGCCTTACTTCATTCATCCGTTTGACATGTCCAAACCATCTCAATCTGTTTTGCTCCAGTTTGTCATTTAGTTTCTGTACTCCCAGTTCTTTCCGTATATTTTCAATTCTCACTCTGTCCCTCCTCGTTTTCTGAACCATACTTCTCAAGAATCTCATCTCTGCTGCTTGCAGTGATGTAAAATACCCAGGGTATATACTCGGGTAAATACCCTATTTGGGTAAATACCTGGGTATTTTAGATTTTTCATTAAAAATCCTGTGTCGTGGTAAGTTGAACCAAAAAAGGGTACCGGTATGCAAACTATTCTACATTAACTTTTCAGAAGTGTAACAACATTAGCTAGTTAATAAAATTTAATTTAATTAGAATTGGGACTTAAAAACAGAACTAGAATTGGGAATTGTAGATTAGGAGATAAAATTCAATACCGGTAGTTATAACCTGAAAAACTCAGGGTTATAATTGAACTAGGCCTTTTTGCAAACATTGAGATAAAATTTGGGGGGAAATTATTCAGAGCATTGGCCAAGTTTTACAAAAGGTGTAATATATAGTTTTCAACACACTGTATATGTTTTTCAGAACAGTTTGTAATATCATTCATACATATATAAAATGAATTATCGTACTTTACTTAGGTTTAATGAAGCTTAACAAATGTGTTAGGCTATTTTACATAATGAATCTCTTTAAGCGGCCTATATTCCAATTTACAATGAAAAATATCAATTGAGTATTACAAGTACAACTTGGGTCAAATCAAATTGAAATTTTGTTTATTATAGTTCTTTTAATTTACAAAAGAAATTCAAAATATAAGGTGCGTTCAAAAAGTAACGGCATAATTACAGAAACCAGTACCTGTATGTTAGAAGTATTGGCCCTGGCTGTTGAGGCACTTGTCCCACTGTGACACGAGGCGGAGAATGGCTGTCTCATAAAATTCCCTGGGCTGCGATGTGAACCAGTTCCGCACGTACAGCTGGATGTCGACGTCCGAGGTGAATCGTTGGCCCCGCAGAGCCCTTTTCAGAGGACCAAACATGGCGTAATCACAGGGAGAGAGGTCTGGACTGTATGGAGGGTGGCTGAGAACCTCCCATTTGAATTTCTGCAGGAGTGCCGCGACTGTGTTGGCCGTATGAGGTCGTGCATTGTCGTGGAGCAGAATGACCCCACGGGTGAGATTGCCAGGTCGTTTTGTTTTGATCGCTTGGCGAAGGGTGGTCAAGGTTTGAGAGTAACGCTGGGCATTCACTGTTGTCCCGTGCGGCATGAAGTGTATCAGAAGGGGGCCATCTTGGTCAAAGAAGAACGTCAGCATTACCTTTCCTGCACTCGTGTGGATGGTCTTGCCTTTTTTGGGTGGTGGTGACCCTGGATACTTCCACTGGAGGCTTTGTCATTTGGATTCTGGTTTGAAGTGATGACACCATGACTCATCTCCAGCCACCACTCGTGCCAGGAACCCATTCCCTTCCCTCGCATAGCGTTGCAGATGACCAAGACAGTGGGCCATTCGGCATGCTTCCTGGTGTGGTTGAAGACTGTGGGGCACCCATTTGGCACACACTTTGCACAAGTGCAGTCGTTCCTTTATGATTGTGTGCACACTTCCGACGCTCAATCTGACCAAGATGGCTACGGCGTTCACTGTCACTCGGCGGTCCTGGGTAATGAGTGCATCAACCAGCTGGACGTTGTCATCGGTAATGCAGGAGGGGTGCCCCAGACCGGGCATCATCGGCTAACGACACCCGTCCATCCCTGAAGCTCTTGTGCCACGTCTTGACCCTTGCAAGGGACATGCAGCGTTCGCCGTACACTTGTGACATTCGGCGATGAATGTCCGTTCCCCCTACTCCTTCCGCTGTCAGAAACCGAACAACACCTATTTGCTCTTCGTTTGACGCCTCCATGTCACTGTTTGCAATGCGACTGGCAGCGTTGGACGATTGATGCATGCTGCTGCTCGCTTTGTATCGTCACGTGACGTGCACGCGTGCCCTCTAGCGACGGGCTGTGAACTTCTACGCTCTGGTCGGAACCACGCCTCGTTACACACGCCAGGATTAGCCGATGTCGTCACCGGTTTGCGCATTCCAGCCTCCGGCTCGTTACTTTTTGAACGAACCTTATACATCTCAAGAAATATATCTTTGGTTGTAAAAAATGCAAAATATCACAAAGTAATAAAATATTTTCTAATCTGAGTTTTGAAGGATCAATATTGTTCCTGATTTCAATTTTAGACATCAAATACCTGTGTTTCAGTCCTTGTTTGTCCAACACTTCATCAACACATCAAAAAGGTGTTGTACAAAGCTCAAAAAACTGAAAATACCCTCATTTTGGGTATTTAAATGACCACTGGGTACATACCCAATTTATATTTACCTTCCCACTGGGTATTTACCCGGCCCACATCACTAGCTGCTTGTACTCTGCTCTCATCCCTCTTAGTTTGACTGCGGCGGCATCTAGTAGCTCAGTCCTGAACTTGGCCTAGTAGTCCACGGCCGACTGAATGCGCTCATACCGGCCTAGACAATGAAACCTTTTTCATGAAATCTTGTTAGTTACTCAACTGCTCACACAGCGCTGCTGACCAAGCATTGCACGACTAAGACTTATCTCTACTTAGTGTAAAACAAAGTCCCCGATTCTTGGATATCACGGGTAATCTCGAGAACCACTGGATGGATTTTGATGCGGCTTTCACCATTCTGTACAGGTAATATCGAGGAAGATTTCTGTAGAAAATAATTTATTTATGATCAAAGGGAGCCAAGCAGTAACGATTTTAGATTTCAGTGAATAGGTCGAAGAAAGAACTTGACGTCCGTGCGCTTTTTAAGCTTACGCTGGACAAACCGTTAAAAATATCAATATACTATGAGTGTAAGAATTGTTCAGCATGAAAAATTGTACAAAAACGTCCGCGTGAGCATATCTCTATCTTCGATACATCGCCCACTATAAGTGTTTTTAGTTTGGACGGGAGGGGGATTTGGCTTGCACCTCGCCATTCTTAAATTACGTCTGACAGGAATTCCTTGCACATTCATAACTGTTCCCGGGCGAAGCCGGGGCGGGTTGCTAGTGACACTATTATATTATCATTATAATTCCCACAATATCAAAATGCAAATTATATCACAAAATAAAATAGCGTGCTAATAAATCTAAGAGAAATTAGACATACCTTGCACCTCGTTACAGTTGAATTCGATCAGAATCACTCGGTTTTCATTAAAGTTTATGCATTTTTCTGCTGAACGGTTTGGAAGTTCGGCAACAGGAAACTAGGACTGTTATTTACTTAAAATATTCATTTTTGTATTTTTGTACTATTTGTGTTCATGATTTCATTACATTGTCAGAATTACCGACAGTAGTGGCTACGCTGGCTAAAGCGCAGCGTTAGGCCATGGGGCCAAGCTCTCTGCTGACTCGGTAGACGCGTGTGTTCGAGCCCCACCGTCGGCCGTCCTTGAAATGATTTTCCGTGGTTTCCCATTTTTCAACACCAGGCAAATGCTGGGACGGTACCTTCTAACAGGCCACGGCCGCTTCCTTCCACATCCTTGCCCAGTTTCATTCATCTTCATCCATTCCATCTCTCATCCTGACGCGCAGGTCGCCCACGGGCGTCGACTAGAAAGACCTGCACTCGGCCTCTCAGGAGGCCACACGAAAAAAAAAAAGGCAGAATTAATGCTTTAATTAGTAGGGTATACTATTCAGTGTACCTATTATAAATAAAAACCGTGAGGTTTCTCACCTCCCCATATTACGAAACCCGGTTGCCTAATACGGGGAAAGTGCACTTTTAAAGTTAACAATAATATCAGAGGGTATTACAACATCAAACGTGCCCATATTTGTAATATACATAGTATATCGCCTGAGGTTTACATTGGTGAGAAAACCAAAATTATTCCGTTCCTTCTTATGTCTAATGTGAGCCCTATAAAAAAAACTCCCCATATTTGGCGACTTTCCTCTACCCATTTTTAGAAGATACCTTATGCACTGGACAGCTGAATCCGTGCATAATTGTATAGGTAGCTTCGTAAGTCTCAGAACTCAGGAAGTCCTTTCTAGCAGCGTTACTAGCAGCTTTCAAAGTTTCAAGGTAAGAAAGAAAATATTCCTCTAGCCAGTTTAGGCGACTGACATTTAATGAGAAAAAATGCCCTTTATCTGGATTTCTAGACTGAATATGATGATATGTGATGCTTACGTCATGCATAGCGAACCATTTATTAACGTTTTTCAAAAAAATGGTTGCTTCTGCGTCCATGAATGTGTACGCTTCCGGGTGCATGCCTATATTTTCTTTCAGTGTACTAATGGCACCAATAACTTCTGACGAGAACACTTCCTTGGTACGCCGAACATTCATTTTTTCAAATTTAGTGGGTTCGATGTGTTTTTTAGTGAGGTGTCTGACCGGTTTGACGATCTCGCCCTTTTGCATTGTGTATAGTAATGACAAGTATTTCCCTGAAATTATTCCAGTACCATCAGTCACCTCTCGTTACAGAAACTGTGTTCTAATGTTGTTGTTTTTTTTTTTTTTTTTTTTTAGAATGTGACAATGATCAAAACTAGGGAATACATTCCTAGACTCGTCGTATGGGTGATTGACCATTGGTTGCAAATTCCCTCCCCCTAAATGCTTCATCATTGTAGTTTTAGTTTTGTGATTATCAGAGACAGTTGTTATAATTATGAAACCGCATTGTTCAACCTCGAGAATAACGTCCAGCAGGAGTTTATGTAAGTCCCGTCCTGACAGCTGCTTCGTGAAAAAGAAGGCACACGGTATCTGATAATTTGTCGAAAGGTCTCTTAGCACAAAACACAACACACGATTAGCTGCTATTTGTTCCCGGCTGTAATTTTGATCCTCTCTTTCCTTTTAATGAGACGGTGCTGAAGTAGTGTCCTTGTACCCGAAGAAGGTGCAAGGTATGTCTAATTTCTCTTAGATTTATTAGCACGCTATTTTATTTTGTGATATAATTTTAATTTTGATAATGCGGAAATTATAATGATAATAATTATATAGTGTCACTAGCAACCCGCCCCGGCTTCGCCCGGGAACAGTTATGAATGTGCAAGGAATTCCTGTCAGACGTAATTTAAGAATGGCGAGGTGCAAGCCAAATGCCCCTCCCGTCCAAACTAAAAACACTTATAGTGGGCGATGTTTCGAAGATAGAGATATGCTCTCGCGGACTTTTTGGTAGAATTTCTGACGCTGAACAATTCTTACACTCATAATATAATGATATTTTTAACGGTTCGCCCAGCGTAAGCTTAAAAAGCGCACGGACGCCAGGCTATTTTTTCGACCTTTTCCCTGAAATCGTTACTGCTTGGCTCCCTTTGGTCATAAATAAATTATTTTCTACACAAATCTTCCTCGAGATCACCTTTACAGAATGGTGAAAGCAGCATCAAAATCCATCCAGTGGTTCTTGAGATTACACATTTAATATACGTACTGTACAGCTGATTCCTTATCGCTCCTATAATGGGAGGGGAGTGCGCTCTACCGGCAACGAGTAGAAACTTTCCAATTACATGTTACACATGGGTTCTGACTGGGAATGTCAAGGCCGGTATAGAGCGCAGCTCGTATTCAGTCGGCCGTGAGTAGTCGTTGACGGTGGCGCTTGGCGGCAAAAGTAGGAACTATTTGAAAAATTCTTAGTTGCAGTACTTAAATTAACAAACAGATAACACACACTAATACAGTCATCACAATTAACACCGGTTATCAGACAGATTCTACACACACCCAAAGTACACGGGGCTACATGACCGCGTTGTCGCAGCCCCTAAACTTAAGAACCAACCAACCATCCCTCTTAGTCATTGTCCAAGTTTCTGCTGCATATGTCATTATAGGAACATAATATGCTTTGTACATAACTTCTTTAGCCTTAATTGGTATATCCCTGTTCCATAGACTACTAGTCCCCGTACCTGTTGGTAGAAAGCACTCCCGAGTTGTATTCTTCTGCTAAATATTGATATGTTTAAAAATTGTTTTGTTGTTATTATTACTTGAAATGATAACAGTTTGTTTTGTCACTAATTATACTCATAATCATGACATGATACGTAGTTTGCACAACATTACTTACCGGTACTGCGGATATTACAATTGCTACCAAGTGTGATGTATTTTTAGCATACTATTATTCATTTTTAAATATACAGTAGTATGAGGACGTTAAACGGTGGGTGTTCAATATTTAAGAAAGGTTATTTAAATTTTACTACATAGAAGACTCCGTGGCTTAGGCGGCAGAACGCCGGCCTCTCACCACTGGGTCTGTGCTTCAAATCCCGGTCATTCCATGTGAGATTTGTGCTGGACAAAGCGGAGGCAGACAGGTTTTTCTCCGGGTACTCCGGTTTTCCCTCTCACAATTTCATTCCAGCAACACGCTCCACTATAATATTTCATTTCATCTGTCATTCATTTAATCATTGCCCCAGGGGAGTGCGAGATCCTTTAGCAGCCGGCACAGTTTATAGTCTCGCCGCTAGATGGGGCTTCATTCGTTCCATTCCCTGACCCGGTCGGTCAACTGGAAACAGGCTGTGGATTTTCAAGTTCACTACATAGAAGCTGATGTTTATTTCCAGTATATAGACGCACATTCCTGCCTCTGATTAATAATTAGATTAGATTTTTATTTATCCATTTGATCAATTACATGTAGGCCTACACAATACATTTTTGATATAGGACACGTCAGAAATAACATATATAAAATAAAATAACTTATTATAATAATATAATAATATGATCTTAAGAGATACAATATGAGATTGGGTGAGTGAAGATTCATGTAGTCTACACAACATAATAGTGAAAATGGAAAGAAGCTTGTAGTTGAAATGACCTTTATTCACGCGAAAATGAGGCACGGGACCTCCTTTCTTACGTGGATTCTCAACCATAGTACATGATATTTCAGTCCGAAAATCTCCCATGCCTTGGCCGGGAATTAAACTCCGTCAGCCTTGGTGAGAAGCAAGCAGCGTGACTACAGCACCAACACGGCCCCTTCTTAGTAGTGTAATGAAAATCCACAGCCTGCTTCCAGTCTCCGACCAGGTCAGGAATGGAATGAATGAAGCCCCCATCTAGCGGCGAGGATATGAACTGTGCCGGCTGCCGAGGCCTGACGCACTCCTCTGGGACAATGATTAAATGAATGACAGATGAAATGAAATGATAGGGGAGAGTGTTGCTGGAATGAAATTTTGACAGGGATAGCCAGAGTACCCGGAGAAAAACCTGTCTGCCTCCGTTTTGTTCAGCACAGATCTCACACGGAGTGACCGGGATTTGAACCACGGACCCAGCGGTGAGAGGCCGGCGTGCTGCCGCCTAAGCCACGGAGTCTCTCTTATTTAGTAGTGTAATAATGATAATAATAATGTGAATATTATTTTCAATAATAATCAAAATTGTAAGTCAAATGTTATTTGCCAACCACATAAAGAACTAAAAGACAGAAGAAAATGAAAAAAAGTGATTTCACGTTAATCTAGCATTGTAAATGTGCGTTATGTATGAGTAGTTCTTATTTAAAGATGGGCATATAGATTCTTAGATGATATTTAGTACGGTATGTCTTTTATTTTTTGGTATTCCTTTTCCCCCCTAATCAAATACATATATTATTATGAGCTGAGATTCTAAGCGTTTATCGCCGGACTACCATTATCCTCTTGATATGTTGCTGTTCGACAAAACCCACAAGCCTAATACAATTAAGAAAAAGTAATTCATTGGCCCTTAAAATGTATTAGTTAGGTGTGTATGTGAGCTGTGTAACCAGAAATGTGACAGGTACCACCTATCAAAGTGCTTCAAAAGAGCATTATCATTGACTGAGTACAGTAAGATGTAAATTCTCTTCTTTTGGCCTTTCGGCTGCAATAAATTCTTATAATGCATACAATGATTAAAGTAGGCTCATCAAATATTCAGTTATATTAGCGAAAAGCTACGAGCAGTAGAGAGCCGCCGTACCCACCTATTTAACAACTTCAACACAATTCGTAATCACATAAAAAGCACGCTTAAGGACTTTGAGTGGCATTAATATTGCTCATTATAACAACGACCTTCCACCGGGTTGCACACAATACGACAATGCGAGCAAAGGTACGATCTACTAATATCCAATTGTTATCCCGAACAACGCCGGGCATAACAGCCAGTATAGGCCTATACCTAAACCCTACTACAAACGCACAAGTACACGGAGCTAAATGACCACGATGCCCAAGTCCCTCAACATACACTGTCTGACAATTGCTAAGGAACAGAGACATTGGTAGAAAGAAATATCCACAGGCAAGGATGGAAGACATGCAACACAGTACATACGCGATAGAGGTGGAGTGGTATATTTATAACGAAAATTAGTACAGATTTCACCTCATGAGAAAGCAGGATAACAGATATAAAGAAATCAATACATGACGTTCATGATGGAAACAGCTCAGACTCACAAAATGAAGGTCGATAACAGTCTCTCAGTAAGGAATATGCCCTTTTCGAACACGAATGCACATAGTGCACATGTTATTCATGCTGTCTACTAAGCTGTTGAGGAGTCATTGGGAGATATTTTCCCCACTTCTCTCTCAAGGCGATTTTAAGGTCTTGCACGGTTCGGGGAGGGAGTGTTCATTGAGAAACATGTCTGCCAAGAGCATCCCAGGCATGCTCGATAGGATTCAAGTCCGTGGAGTATGCATGCCGTTCCATTGTTCAATATTTTCACTTTCCAGAGTGTCCTCTACTGCAGTGGTCCTGTGTGGGCGGGCATTGTCATCCATAAACAGAAAGTCGGGACCTACCGTACCCCCAAAAGAATGAACGTGTTCTAGACTTATCTCACTGCAATACCGCTGTGCTGTAACGGCACCTCGTTCGAAGATATGCAGCGGTGTTCGGCTATTGTGCATAATGCCTGCCCAACCATAACACCGAGGCCATACCGATGACGCTCATGAACATTCTGTGGTGCGTAACGTGTTCCCTTCTTGTTGTCTTTGCTGTTTTTCAGTCGGTCCTCACGATTGTGTCCAATGAATTGGGCGGGGTACAAAAATATAAGTATGTAAAAACACTCCTGGAAAAAAATACATGTATAAGTTAGCTATCACACTTAAATGGGCAATATAGTATTACGCGTTTCGACCCTCAAGTGGCCATAATCAGATCTTGATCACTGTTATTAAGGTTAAATTTCACTATAGTAAATTCACTACCGTACTGTGGTTCAATAGGACGTCGTTAGATGAATTATAATTATTATGTTTCCGATTCGCAGTTTGAATCACGTTATTTGTTTGTTTTTGTTGCAAGGTTTTGTAAATTACGCGAGTAACGTTGTAAATGCGCGTGTATACAATTTAGAATATAACACATCAATAATAATAATTATTTCTGAGCGCAGTGAAATCTGGTACAGTACAGTAAATGTTAATACACATTGTAATGCACTGGTATCTAATTTAGTTCAATTGTTCACTTAACCTCAAGATGGCGGGTGTACGCAATTTTAAAATTTAGTTTTCATTTCTTGTGTATTAATCATACGATCGAAGTGAACGTTTGAATAATGAACCTACGCACAAATCGTCATCAAACAACTCTATGGCCTATATATTTAAAAATTCAACATGGCGACCAACCGAAATATTTAGACGGTTCTCATTATCTATTGATCTAGCAATCAAACTGAAAATTTGTATGTTGATAGAGGCTATGAACATAAGTTCACCTATGGGACTTTCAATAACGTGGTGAGCACAAATCCAACATGGCGGTGACGCGAATTATAAATATTCAAATGGACGTTTCTCGCAATTTAACCATTCGATAGCTGTAATTAAACTTGGTTCCGGTACGGTAAATGCTTACACAAATTTAATCCACTGACATCTAATTTATTTCAATTGTTTTCATAACCACAAGATGAGCTGCGCGAAATTTTATATTCTGATTTTCATTTCTTGTGTCCTAAGCATGCGATTGAAGTGATCCACTGCCAGTGGCGGTTCTAGAAGCTTAAATCTTGGGTGGGGGTGGGGGCAGACATTTTCCCGGATCGATCTCATTAGTCTACTTTTTCCTCATTTTTGCAAAATGAGAAAAGTAGGCTAAAAACTATCATTGGTGAAAATAGCATATTTCACTGTCACATAAATTTATTCTTCTGTTTCCACTATGGGCAAACTGGTTCACTATATCAGAAGGGTCGTGAAGTAATTTTCCACTTAATTCTCTTTCAATTGAAAAAATTGCGAGATTGGAAAGCCTCTTTGTTGCCATTGTTGCTCTTAAATAGGATTTTATTCGTTTCACGACAGAGAAACTGCGCTCAGCAGAAGCAGATGACACAGGAAGAGTCAGCATCAACTTGAAAAATAATAGTAGCTGTGGAAAAGCAACTTCCATTTTCAGAAGTTCAGAAAAAAAGAATGAGGAAGTGATTGGATATTTGCCTCCAAATACATTCTTAGCTTAACTGATTTCAGTCTGTAGCACCTTACGGTCTGTGAAGATTAGATTATACTTTTCACAGAACGTGAGAATATATATATTCATAATTTAAAAAGTTTTCACTTCTTGGGTTACAGGCATCCATTGCATTGCACACAAAATCATTTTCAGTAAATCTACGCAGTAACTCTTCTACCATGTTGTGTAATATTTCAAAAAGATTTCTTTTACATGTCGCTGATAATGTGAAATTTTCCTCTTCTTTCTCCGCAGAGACTGGCATTAATAAAACGTAGTCTGAAAAGTTCTTTGGAATACTTGAGACTCTAGATTGCTTATAAACTTTCACGCCTAACGACTGAACAGAGTCACATGTAACCGCCCATAGTTCCTAAAAATAATCATAATTTCGTTTTTCTTGCAATGATTTTACAAGACCATAGATCAATCTATGTGCCCCTCCGAAGTCCACATTTTTTTGTTGTATGAACATAGAGGCTCTATTGGCAAGCTCGAGAATATCAGAAAAGATTTGTAACACAAACATCACCTTCACTTTACAAAGCTGTTTCAACAAACCTTTTGCTTCTGCTGCCTCTTTCTTGTTAGCTGACTTTGAAAAATACTCTAGAACTGCTTTAACTGAAGCAAAACGTTTCTGAAAATACATTACTCCTCTATATTTACAAAGTCATCACGTGTCACTTTGACGAGGTATCTCTAAAACACGTTCTCCTGGATGAAGATCACTCTGTATCTCAACAAACTTTTGGTGTATTACAGTAGATACAGACAAAAAAGCATAAATTGCTTCCAGTTAACCAAAAGTGTCCCCTATCACGTCTACAAACTGGCTTTGAAACGTCCACCAAAACTAAATTTAAGCGATGTGCATAACAATGCACGTAAACACACGGGTTATTGACCTTTTGTCGCAATAAACGTTGCACACCGTTTATCTTCCCTGACATAACCGCGGCTCCATCATATGCTTGTCCAATGCACTTACATGGATCGAAACCCACTGAAACAAGGTACTCTAAAGCTGAATTAGCTATACTTTCAGCATTCAGTTGAGACAAATGTATAAAACCAATGAAACGCTCCTCTATAGAATTTTGCCCTACATATCTGACACATACGGACATCTGTTCCACTTAACTAACAACTCTAACTTCATCAAGGATTAAGGAAACATAACCATTGTTATATTTTTTCGTCTCTCCTCCAATATGTTCAACTATTATATTAGCTGAGATATCAAGAAATTCATTTTGAGAATCTTTAGATGAGTAAGTTGCATTCTTTGGAAGACTGTTTACTTGTTCTTTCACTTTCTAGTTTAATTACATTTAAAATTTCATCAAAATTCCCTTTATTATTAACACTATCATCATACGAAACTGTTTGGCGATGACCTCTGAGCCCAATGTCTTGCCGAGCACAAAGTAATGCGACTTGGGCCATTGTTGCCACAGCTGAGCGGTTACGCAATATAACCAAAGGTTTCTCGCTTAGCTTCGAAATCACTGTGCCGCTATGTTCACTTACCAGAAAACTGTTTCACTTTACCATTGAAGATTTATAACATTCAGTATCAGCATGCTTTGCACGTTCTTCTCATATTCTTTTCCAATTGCAAAATCCAGATTTACTGAAAACATGTTCAGCATGCTTGAATCCGATTGAACAAAATGACGACACAGAAAACATCATCTTTGTTCTCAGATTATTCAATAAATGTATACCTATCAAACCATTTACTGTTAAAACTTCTGTTCTTATTGTATAGTAACGTTTGTTTATAAAGTGATTTACATGGTTGGCATGGACCATCATAGATCGATGCACTGATATAAAATGGTACTGGTTCGTCTATATTAGAAACAGTTGCACTCACATTTTTGTCACCGAGTTGGGGAGATATCGGTGCACTTGTATCGCATGGAGGTTTTTCTACATTGGAAACTTCTGAACTTGCATGTCATAAAGTTGGGAAAAGAGTTTAATACTCTCGGTGTAAGCACTACGCATTTTAAAAATATTATATTTATACTCGATTTCAATTGTGTGTTTAAATTACATGTAATAAAATATATAAATCTTGAAATAGAAAGAAAAATTAACTTAATTAAATGCATTACTTTGTTTTATATCAGATAAATTATATCTTTAAATTATCAATTTATTTAGTAACCAAGGAATTTTAAAATAATTATTTCAGTAAAACTGCCCCCCCCCCCCCCGCCCCCCGGCCCAGGGCTAGAACCGCCTCTGCCCACTGCACACAATAATCTTCAAGTAATAGTACACAACTCTAAGACCTACATTATATAAAAATCCAACATGGCGTTCATCCGAAATATTTAGACGGTTATCAATAATCTACGAATATATTACAGCAATCAAAGTGTAATTTTGTATGGTATGTTGTTCGAGGCAATTAACATAAGTAGGATGTATGAAAATAGGCAGTATAGTTCTTCACGGAACTACTTATTTTATAGTGGAAGCTCGCGCACGCGGCCCACACGTGGCCTTGCTTGAGTGTCTGGCACAAGGTGATTTGAAGGAAAAGGAAAGGAAGCTTGTAGTTTAACGTGACCGTTAATCTTGAGATCATGAGCCACGGGACCTCCTTTTTACGTGGAATCCGAACCACAGGACATGGCATTTCACTTCGAAAATCTCACATGCATTGACCGGGAATCGAACCCGGACCGCCTTGGTGAGAGGCATACAGCTAGACCGCTGAGCCACCACGCCCCACACAAGGTGATTTGTGCTCTATTCTGGAAGTTTGAATTCTGAAGAAAATCTTAACTTCGTAGGATACCTTATAGTTGTTACCGTATAACACTAATAAAGGTGAGCAATGAATTTTATTACGTTTTAATTTACTGGATGCTCCTTAGAAAGTAAATAATAAGGAAAGAATACACATCATCTCCATGTTTTCATTAACTTAAGGCAAAGTGTTACGTATTTTGACGAAAGCGCTCGAAAATGGGAGCATCGACAGAGTCTGTGTGAAATAGGTGATTCTGTATAGGCCAAACCGTGACAGTAAAATAAAATCTAGGATCATACGTTATATTTAGGTCTATTCTTGTAAACTGTTAATGATTATATTGGCATTATTTATTTTTATGTGGTTGGCATCCATATTCATTCATAATTTTTTATTTTGACGCAAGAACACCGGTTGTTGTTTTGTTGTTGTTGTGACCTCTTTATATTCTTTGGTTGTGGCGCCAAGCGTGAATGGTGTGGAATACTTATTTTTCCCATTCTTAATTACGAATTAGGAAAATCGCTCGAGGTAAATTCTTCATGTACCTATTACGCAGTCCACCTGCTTTCTAGATTTGTTAAATTAGAATTAAGTACTGTATTCTATGCTTCAAGGCTGAAAGTGAAATATTTTCTGGGGTTTTACTTCGTGCCAATAAACAAATCCGGGTAGCATGCTCACCAGTAAACATGTTGTAGTTGTTGAATGGAACATGGATAAAATTAATCGTTAAATCGTGCCGCGAGGGCAGCTGCAGCAAGTCCGGAGATCGTAGGTTTTAATCCCGGCGCTGACAGTGGCTACCCTGTGTTTTTCCACACTTCATCGAGACGAATACCGGGTAATCTACCACGTTCTCGTTTGGTTCCGGTTCTGGTAAACTCCACAATTAATCCGTATATCAAGTCTCGGGGCACCTACCTTATCCCTTTCCCTATAATAAAGTTTCACACACTACTACAGTCATCACATAAATACAGGTTATCAGACAAGTTCAACACACACCCAACTACACGGGATTGATGACCAAGACGTCCGAAAACTCTCAAATGAATCAAAACATCAGATAATCAACTACCCAGAATGAACTCAAAAATGATAAATTTATAGATTCCAAGCTGCTTGGTTATGTCTGTAAAACCAATTAAGATAATATGCTGGTACAGTGTTTCACATAGGCCTACCATATTATTTGTTACTTGGTGTGATGCCTTTCTTCAAAACTGTTTTAGTGTACTGGGCATCAAACATGACGAATGCAGACAGTGATATTTCACATGAATTGGACTCAGAAAATTTGCTTAATGAGAGTACCGGTACTGTAGCAAATGGGATTCCTACCAGTGGTGAAAGGTGAGTATATTTCTTTATTTGTGTTGCATATTTTGGATAAACTTCCTCTTTGGTGACGGCAATGGCAGCTGGCAAATAATTGTTCTGGTTGTTGCACTATTTTCATTAAGGGGGGGGGGGGGAAGAGTAAGACTGCTTGATATCAGAAAAACTGTACCGGTATTTGGTTGGGCGGGAAAACGGATGTAAAGCCCGACCCAGCAATCTCTGCCGCGGCATGACCGGAGAGGCTGGCCACTGAACAGTGGGAGGAGCGGGACTGTTCTAGCTCGACTCATCGAAGGCGTCACTTTTAAACGCGAAACTAAATAACACGCGCACTGCTGGGTATAGTTTGGCAGGATACGGTTTCTACATATGGATAGGATGAAAGGCAGCATTGTCCTGAATATATAGAAACATGAATCACAATTCTACGCCCAGTGGTTTACTTTTTATGTTATGCGGGGCTCAGCGGCAATGTTTTCGCTTGCTCTACCCAAGGTTGCAGGATCGAATCCTGGTGCAGTCAACTGGCATTTGAGGGAGCTATGTCAGTAGATTTACTGGCACGTTAAAGATCCCCTTCGGGGCAAAATTCCGGCACCCTGGCGTCTCTAAAAGCCGCAGTAGTTAAAAGGGACGTAAAACAAATAACGATAATATTTAAAAATTATTTGAAAGAGGACACTACCCATCGATCATTAATCACTCACTTATCAATTACTACCCGTAAAACCTTCTGCAATGTAAGCGTGGTTTTATACGAATGTTGGAGTTGCAAAACACATTCAGTGTGCAGTGTTCAGTTTTTTTAAACATATCTTGTCATAATAGAAACGAGTCTTAAAGAAAACTAATCAGTTAGCACATCACACGAAATAAAATAAAATAGTAAGTAAAAGAATAGTACGGTACATGAAAATAGACACCCCAAGAATTGGAACCTGGAATTTATTTATTTTGTGCTCTATAATGCTTGATTTGCCTTAGTTATTTCGTTCTTTGCAGACGAATGTCCTGCCTCTCTGTCAAAACTGTTCTGTTATTCAGTGTCTTCCTACACTTGAATCACATTTTACGTAAATGACTTCGTAATCTCTCCTTACTGCCTAAAATATTAATGGCCCGTTGTAACTTAGAAAGTAACAGTCGAAGCGTGGGAATTTTCATTTCGTGCAACCCAAATTAATATATACATCGTCGTATTACTTCTTGATTAAAATTATCATTTATTGTGCATTTTAGACCATCCTCCCTTTTTATCACTTTTAACACCTTAGCTTATTAAAAATATATCATTTATGATATACATATCTTTCTGGGAGTTGTTGGGAGTCTTTTCACAATCTCTTCATACTCAATAACCACTGCTGCACTGCAATAAATGTTATTTCACGGAAATAATGCATTTTCCTTCACTTACGGACGCCATCTTTGACAGTTATGTGACACCTGAAAGACGATCATGTGACTACGTTACCAACTGAATAAAGAAATTCACCACACGCCTTCGCTACTAAGTTAGGCACTGTCTTGCGGAAAATTACTGCTAGTACCACAAGCAAGGGGGTCTGGGGCGTAAGCCCCAGGTTAGGTTTGTTTTTGTATGTAAAACATTATAAATACATAAATAAGCACTGTAATTGAGTTCACTTTCCAGATTTCATAAATCACGTGCAAAATAGTACCAAACGCGTGGGGTTGGAATTACTGACTCGGTGAGAAAGATGGAGGTCAAAACTTCGATTTCAACTAAGTTATATAAGTCGTGTTGCTATTTGGGCGGGGTGGTGGGTCTATAACAGCGGAGCAGTGAACATCTAATACTCAATCCTTCCTGATATCCTCCCGACTATTAAATCAGGTAGCCTAATTTCAGTTTTTAAAATTTTTTATACAAAGGATGGCTTAAGATGCACTGTTACCGAGAGGCCTTCCATCGACTCTAAAACCTTTCTTTCACTTAATAGCGCCCTAATTGTACGCTCAGGAACTCCATCAGCCGCCACTGCCCGTTTGCCTAATTTATTTATAGGTATGTCAACGCTCCTTTCTGCTTCTTGTTTTATGAAATTGTGCACATTAAATATTATTTCTCTCGCCTGACTGTGCAATGCTTTTCTTTTTAACTTGGACAGCACCGGAGGCATTGCGACCGTTGATCGTCAGTGTCTTTCAAACCCGTGGCCTACGATAAGAACACAACAAGAAGTTTACTGGTATATCAATGTTACGCACGTATTAAGTCGAGACCAGGGGATTTAAACACACACAAAACCTGCGATGTCAACAAGGCTAGAAAGAGCATCCGAGAAAACCAAAGTAAATAGAGCAAACTGCTTCGATACTAGCAGCTGGGTCATTCCATCGTTATGGGTGTGACAAATATTTAGTTATATTGACTGTAACACTTATTACTATGTCAAATTCATATCCCATAGGCAGTTGAAAAAGTTATGGTAGATAACTCTACTTACATAGTTGTTGATTCATAATTATGAAATCCATATCTTTTGTCTAAGGAAAGATAGAGGATAAAGTTCGAGCGTTACGGGCGTGACAATTTTCTACTGGCATTGCGCATTCATATAGTTAATTTAGTAACTCTGTTAATTACTACATTCTGCAATAATGGGACATTTTTTTTCTGTTCCTCTAGGCTTTTTAGGACAAGGTTACCTTCTTAAAATATAGATTTGTTTTTATCTAAGGGCGTACAGAATTATTAATGCATGTTACGGGTGTGACAAAATATTTCTAGCATGATATTTTTTTTTTTTTTATTATTTTCTCCAAACTACTGAAAATGCAACTAAGTAAAGATTTAAAAGAAAACAGGTAAGATGACAAAGTTTTACTTTTTTTTCTGCAAAAATAAGTCACTTCGGATCAAAAATAAACTGTTCACGATTATTGATAACTCTTGGATATTTCACTTTTTGGACAATGATGGAAGTTTTCTCCATAGATAAATCTTCCTTTTTAGGCCAGATCCATGAACTCCCACTAGGATGCATATATTTCAGTACAAGAGAATCATTTTCTTCATCTAAGTCGAGAACTTCAGTATAATACTGTTTTCTGGTATTCAGATTCCCACTAACATCCAGATTTACCAATACAAACCTCTAACATCAATGTTCTTGCTTTGGGCTGAACTCTTTGCAGAGGTTCCAGCAATACACTGAGGTTCCACATCTTCTAAGAAACTGTAGTAGACGTCCCTCCTCGGTATGCTAATGCTGCCCGACTGAATGAAAATAGTGAAATTTGTGGAGTTGTGGTATTGGTTTTAGACTGTCCCATCTTATGTTCAGACAAGGTTTTTTCTGGCCTTGCTCACTGATTTCCCTAAAGAATGACTAGAATAATTGTAAGGGCCCTTTTCAGGTGTAAGACCGGTTTCTATAGGTGCTGTGGGCTTGTACTTCAGTTTTTCTCTGTGTTTTCTTTGTCTTTCTCTATCCCTTAATCTTTTAAGTTTTAAAGCTTTCTTGTTTACCTCCTCATCTAGATGTTTCTTTGCCCTCTCTCATCGCTTCCTATCTGTTTTTCTTGCTCCTTCAACAGGTATTTCCCTAGTTCTCGTTTATGTTTTAATTTTTCACGATACTTTATTACTCTTTTAGCAGAAGACATAATGTTGCTTCACCTTGAAAAAAGAAAAGTACACTAATGAAAATATTCATTTGGCCTACTTGTTTGAAAATTTACATATTGTTAAGTTAATAAAATTGTAATGTCACGCCCGTAACACTTGTAATGTCACACCCGTAACACTTGTAATGTCACACCCGTAACATTATTTCCTTATGTACATAATTATTTAATTTCAAAAACTTCTTATTAAAAGTTATACGTTTAACCTCACTTCTGTGAATTTTTAACTTCCTGTCATAACTGTTTCAGTATATATCAGACTTAATGTATTAAAATGTGTTACGGGTGTGACTAAGTGTTTATAAACATTAATAACGAATAATAATGGTATGCTATTACCTCAATTCAATTATTATGTGGTGTAAATACTCCTCTTCTATAGCTAATCAGCATACAACAATGCCAGTTTAGTTGACAAACATATTTTACGAATACCAGCAATGCCAATATAGGAAACAAAATCATGGTTGAAATTTTCAATAAATTAACCAAGTATATTGTGCTGCTTATCGTAACATGTAGATTTCTATTTAAAAATCCTTTATGACCATGTTCCCTGGACTATTTTAAATAGATTTGGATAAAGAAATACACTTTTTAGGCAAAATATTTTTTTTTACATACAAGGTCAGTTGACATGGAATGACCCGGCTGCTAAGTTCGGGAGCCAATGTAATGTTGCCAAGTCGTTGCACAATGACGAGGCGGGTGATTGAAGCTCTCGTCTACATTGCATAGCATTATGTTATCACGGCCAAGTCCAAGCAGAGTATGAACGATGTTGCTACATCGAGACTCGGGGAGTCAGGACGTTTTATGTGTGTCGGAGGAGGTGTGAAGGCATGAAAGTGCGTAACTGCTTCGCGGCAGACACTGCTGGGTCGGGCTTCTCATTCATCATGAATGCCACATTTCAGAGAACATCACATTATCATCGGGTTAAGCTAACAAGGGGACCCTACGGCAATCGGATTTTTGTAATTTTTCCCGTTTCATGTATGTAAAGTTCAGACCTCGAACAATAATTTCCCAAAGCCGTTCGATGCCATATTCATAAATTCTCAAGAAAATCGACTTCGATGTTTTCCGAGTGCTTCATATCCAGTAGAGATCTTACCGAGTTCGAGCAGGACGCATGGCTCACCCGGTAAAGTTCGGGCCCAGTAATCGCTGGGATGCTAGTTCGAGTCTCACTTCGGGTGCTATTTTTAAAATTTCAATTCATATACTACTAGTGTGATTGAAATATAAAAATCATCATCAGGCGGATTGTCGTCCTCCACGCCCGACATTATGATATTCTTGATCGTATGTTACCAAAAATCACCCACCTCGCCAAGAAAAAATCTCTGCTTCTCTGGAAACCAACGGTCAAATGCTACTTCGAACATGCATCCCTTGCGAATGACGTGGTATGTATCCCTTCCACCCGTCCTGGAACACCCACAAATCCTTTGTGCTAGAGCAGCTGTGCCCACTTCACAGGTAGAAAAACGTGACAAAGGCACATGCAGGACTGTCATTTGAAATAATGACAGATCTCGAAGAAACCGCCATATTCAAATATTTCATCACATTCAATTTTACTCATTCCATTGTTTACATTAATTTAATCTTCTATTTACATTTTTATTAATCTAAAAGGTGTGAATATTTTGCTGGATATTATTTTTGTCGCTTATTCGCAATTTCAAATAGGATATAATTAGAAATGAGACATGCGTTTTTTAATTGGAAATTATAATTACATATCTGTGAATTATTACAGACTTGATGATTTTTATATTTCAATCACATTAGTGGTATATGAATTGAAAGAAGAAAAAAAAATAGCACCCGAAGCAAGACTCGAACTAGCGTCCCAGCGATTACTGGGCCCGAACCTTACCGGTTGAGCCACGCGTCCTGCTCAAGCTTGGTAACATCTTTGCTGGATATAAAGCGCTCGGAAAACTTCGAAGTCGATTTTCTCGAGAAAATATGAATATGGCATCGAACGGCTTTGGGAAAATATTGATCGAGGTCTGAACTTTACGTACCCGAAGCGGGAAAAATTACAAAAATCCGATTGCCGTAGGGTCCCCTTGTAAGATTATAAGTTAGTATTAGAGATATTATACATTTCAGGTTCTGTATTGACAGTAATCATTAAAATTAAAACTTACAATTTCCGCCTAGTCAATACTATATTTTTTTAAAATATTTCAAGGGTACATGTTTCAGGTCCCAATCTTTCTGGACCCTTCTTCAGCCCATAAAATCACACATGGAGCCCATCAAATCACAAAAACATCGATAAACACAAACTGCACACACACAATAAATAGATAAAAACACTGTAAAAACATCTAAGAGTCTAAAATCTAAAAATAACATGCATGTTTTACTGTCTTCAGGAACATGTTAGTATTAGAGTATTAGTAAGTTGCTCTAGCCGAGCGGAGCTTGACCTCCACTTGTCGCCGCGGGGCTGTTTTCGTCTGACTTCGGATTCAAATGTAGCTACACGCCAACCAAACTTCTCTGACATTTTCCATACCGTATGGCAGAAGACTATCTTAATCCATAAAAGACAAGTTGCCAAATGCATAAGATTTTAAAAACAAAAAATAAAAACAAGAATTTGTAACATGTAGCTATTGACGTCCAACCCATCTTCAGCCACAAAAACAGTACAAGATATACAGCAAGTTCTTACAGCACGCCACTCATAGACTTCAAAATATGTGCCCAGTGTTTTACAGCGTCAAATGACATTTTACTTAGATGAAGAACAAGTGAAAACATGTTCCTGAAGACAGTAAAACATGCATGTTATTTTTAGATTTTAGACTCTTAGATGTTTTTACAGTGTTTTTATCTATTTATTGTGTGTGTGCAGTTTGTGTTTATCGATGTTTTTGTGATTTGATGGGCTCCATGTGTGATTTTATGGGCTGAAGAAGGGTCCAGAAAGATTGGGACCTGAAACATGTACCCTTGAAATATTTTAAAAAAGTATAGTATTGACTAGGCGGAAATTGTAAGTTTTAATTTTAATAATAATAAGTTAGTCTACATGAAAACCTTCACGAGAACAAAACAACCGTAAGTTACTATATACGAGGGCGAGACAGAAGTATGCGCAAATTACATTGCAATACATAGTATCGGCAGCTGATGGAGCATCACGGATGTCTTCGTCCGTGCTTTGGCAACCTTGTTGCAATCAGCAGGCAACGACCAGCCGAGTTAACTGCTGGGATAGGGCCTACTCGGTCTAGCATCTCTGCCATACCCTGCTTCTCTATTGAGATCTGGTCGGTGCTCTGACCTTACAGTAACTTACTATAAGATTTCCTGAATTATTAAAGAACAACATTATGAATTCCTATACTTATAAAAGAATTAATCTGGTCGTTGTGCAACACTGGAACCTTATTACCGGCCGCTACTGGGTGACAGCAGGATTTAGACTAAGTTCATAGCTTAGACAATGCGCAGGCGCTAGGAAGAAACCCATACAAAACAATTTTCTGTGGAGAGATGAGATATTTATGTTGCGAGAGCAGATACGAGAAGGAATACACAAAACCTTGAAAATTTTCTATAGGCCCAGTAATAGTTAATGTGACTTAAAATAAGATACAGTAATTGATTATTTTATCACTAGAGGGAGTTATTGCATTTTTTTAGCATTTTTTAATGCTAGTTTTGCTGTTTAGTTCGTACTATAAACATTAGAGTTGTAAAAGAAAAAACATTTGAATTATGACCTACAAGAAATGACATAAAGCTCCCAGATTCATTAGTTGTACTTCAACATAAATTGTGAATATAATGTCCATTCTAGACTACAGAATACAGTACGTCATATGTGTCATTTCAACATTCAATTTCGTAGTGAGTGCGTTGAGCTACCTTTCTCAGGTGACAGAGCAATGTCGTATTAAGCTGAGGGTTGCGGGTTTGAGTCCCACATGGGTCAGATGTCAAGACTGTTCTTGCTCTCCAAGAGTAATCAAATCCATTTTCATTGAAGTAATTGTTCTTTCTGTACAATACACGATATAATAGCTGAAAGCTTCTATTTGTCTTCGAATGGTCTCCTTTGCGTTCCCCTCTCTCAAGTACTGTGTTTATCTTGCCATCTTGTAAGGTGCATCCACTTAAGCATACCATGCAAATTAATTTTTATGTTCTACTTGTGTGGGTATAAAATACATAATGTATTGCATCTTACTGAGGTCTTGAAAGCCATTAGGAAGATATTGCTAATGAAATAGACCAATGAAGTCAGGCTGTGACTAAGCTTCATCACATTCTGGACTTTCTACTGATACCCAGAGGCTTCATAAATTTAGATATCACCACAGACCGTCTTGCCAATAGCATTGGATTGCATTTCTCTGATATATCCAGTTCTAGGAGTTAAGATCCTACATTCGTGACTCAGAAGCAGGAGGCAGAGACTCTCCTCTTAACTCAATTCTACAACAAAAGTAATTTTTGGTCCAAATCGATTTGTTATTGTTGAGAAATCTGTTTACTTTAAATGCAATTTTTTCTCTCCTCTTTTTGTAGAACATGTTTCGGTTTATAAAACTATTTTCAGCTACTTATCATAATCTCTTACACTATAACATAACAAAATTAAGACATATAAAAGTTTGTTTAAACAGTTTATATACACATTTTCTCACCATTTCTACAAGAATAAGTGTGTACGGTATACAAACTGTTTAAACAAACTTACGGAAATGGCCAAATTATTAGAATTAAAATAAAACCTCCCAGTTTATTTAACAATTTGTATAGTAACTCTATTAAGCCCAGTGTTTTCATAAATTTTATTTTCGTCATTCACGAGAGTGCAATTTCTGTTTTGAGCTTTATGTTTTATGCAAATGCAATTTATTACTCCAACCATTGTGTTGTGAAAAATTATCACATTTCTTCTTCGTAAATTTAAATAAATACCTCAATTCAAAAAATAAAATACGTGTCGCACTAAAGTATTCAGTACAAAAAAGGGAAATAAATGAGATGTTTTAATAGCCAGACAATTATGATGAAAGTGAGATGCCAGTTCCTTCTGGTGGCAGCAATCTAGTAATATTGGTTAAACTTTCAGATATACTGAAGTGGTACAGTACCTATAGAATTGAAATTGACTGCTGGCAGTTCTGCTTTATACGGTATCAAATAGCTTATAAAGATAATAGCGGAAACTCCTCGCCAAAACAAGAGACAGCGCTCCCCAGCACCGCCTAGCAGTCCAAGTTGGCAACGTAAGACCAGCTGATTTACAACCGTGAGATCCAACCAAACAATTATAAGAAATTATTGACCTGTGGATGATCTAATTATCCAATTGTAATGGTTGGTACAGGGAGTATTTGTGCCATATATGGCTGTAATAATTATAAACAACAAAGTGACCCAAGCTATTTTATATTTGGCAGAACTTCGTGACGAATAGGTCGCTAAAAACACAACAACAACAACTCTCCGGCACTTCATATTATACCAGCTTGCTGCCGTATTCAACGTTTGGAACTGGATAGGTCATAGCCTTTGGTTACACAGAAGGTCAGGGTGTTTCCCGCAAGGGAGACCATTCCTTAGGAGTGAGCTATAGAATCTGACATAGCTGCTGTGGTCACCAAGGCTACCCTATTCGAGTTATAGATCATCAAGTGAAGTCAACTGATATTCCGCCAGCCTAGCCAGCCTTTCTACATAGTCTGGTCCTCGCTATCGCCACGTTTCCACGTTTACGAGCTACTACGCTATGTTACCTCTAGGCCTAATCAAGCTGCGCAGGGATAAACTATAGAGTAGTGGAACCTGCTTCTTGCTCCAAGAACTTCTAGTCCACTAGGTGTCACGGCTGGTAGGCGGGCTAGTTTAGCATCGTGACACTCTAGCTAGGATTAGTATAGGCTTCCCCTCACTGTCACCCTCAGTGGCCAACATATTGGGACTGTAACTTCACCTTATCTCGGGACTTGCCAGAGAAGTAACTAACCCGCTCATTGCTTGTCACTGCATTACCAGTATAAACTACACCCGCTGTGAGTTGGGTTATCACTACTTCCTTGTTGCGCGTTTGTAATTCACCTCCGCCTTTCTGTTTACTCGAAGGTTGACTCAAGACTGTATTGAGAATGCATTTTTGATCATAAGAGGGAAAGGAGGTAATAATGTAACACCTGATGCCTCTAAGTTTCGCAGTGCCTTAAGGACAGTAATGGTCAACAGTTTGCTTTCCCCATCCCAAGGCAGTAACTTTTTGATTGAAAGCACGCATGGGGTCAAAATCAAGATGGTTAATTTACTTACGAGTGAATGTGCCACACCGGAGGGAGTATGCAAGAACTGTATTCTGTTGTTTGCAGTCTTCATAAAGGCATTTGTGAATAAGACAAATGATTGTTCTGAATCGTATGAAAACATAGGAAGTGTTAAATTACGAAAAGTAACACATCAATAAGTGTAAATGCTTACGGGTATGAATGAGCATATTCCAGACTTCAGTAACCCACACCAATACCATGTCATGAATTATCTGCAGTATTTTTTAGAATTCTATATAAATTGTACAGAACCAAGTATGTTTTGTTTCTTTTAACACTAATCTTTAAATTATTTGCTGCCTAAATATCAAGCCGAGGCATATGTTAGCTTCACAATGCTAGCTGTGGGTGGCAAGGCGAGTAATGCTGTCAACTCGCACCAAGAGATAGCACTGTGATCGCTGTCTCCAGGCGAGCGCATGCTTTTACGGCCGAGTTTCCGCTATTATCTTTATAAGCTATTTGACGGTATTTACCCTGCCATGGAAATGAATACCAAATCTCTCTTTGTCCCAACGATTTGTACATCCGACCGTGGCACTAGAAAGGCCCATTTTCGCTACAATATTGTCTGCCTTCCTTAAATTACATACTGACGAACAGCGGGTCGAGCACAGAGCTGCACTTATATCCAGCCGAATCTAACTGATCATCCTGGACACATTTTTCTGTGAAGTCGATGCGGCCAGTGGGAGATTCAGCATATAATCGAGATCAATGCTTCAGACAAAAAGAAAAATAAGCACACTAATAATATCAGCTTTCACCATTCTTCATAAGGATGGAAACATCGATTTTACAGCACAATTATTTGAGACTTTACCTGTATGAATATGTTGCTGGGAACTTTTAACCATTGTATTGACAGGGCTGGTTACCCAAACAAATAAAAGAAAATTATAATTCATAAAATTTTACCTTACCTTACCTTACCTAGATGGCCACTGAAACCTGTTTTGTGTGTTTTTAAGAGCTCCTTATTACTATTTATCAAGATAAATAAAGAATATGGATATCTTCAACAGATTACAAGTTATTGGAGGGGGGAGAACTTTAGTCACTAACCCTGAACTGTACTACATGTGATTATTGTGCAGGGCTACTGACATGAAGAGAGCAGACTATCTGACCTGGACTGATTACTTCATGGCTACAGCTTTCCTCGCTGCCAAGCGTAGCAAGGACCCCTGTTCTCAAGTGGGAGCATGTATAGTCAACAGAGAGAAGAAGATCGTTGGCGTGGGCTATAATGGCATGCCAACGGGATGTGATGATGATGAATATCCGTGGGGAAAATCTTCTAGCTCCAGACTGGAGACCAAGTATTTCTATGGTAACACTGATATGTACATTAATAATGTGACCACTGCTATAGCTCAGACTAAAGCACTGCTTTAAGTCGGTGATATGAATACTGATGCTGATAGCAGCTGTTCTGAGTGTGGATTTTCTCCCCGAGGTTTCCCACACTCACTACACGAAAATGCTATGATACCTTTTTATTTTTCCTTTTTAAGTATTAAGTACCTCTGTAGTCTGTAGCAAGCACACACATGTTTGTCATTTGTGTGTGTATAAAGACATGATAATATTGATGTATTGTGAATCCATGCTGACTTTGATCAACAAATCATCAAAATATAAAACCACTAGAAAAGATCAACTCTTACATTGAAACTGTTGTTACAAAATGAAATGATCATTAAATGGAAATTTTTAAGATAATTGTATTACTGTTTCAATGTAAGAGTTAATCCTTTCTAGTGATTTTTATATTTTTATGCCTGAAGAAGGACACCAATTCATTGTTCGAAACATGTCCTAAGTTTTGTTATAAATATTTTGGTGCTAAAAGGTGGAGAAATTTAGATTATATTTAGTTATTTATGTGTGTGCTATACTGCAGTGGTATTTAACCCTTTCCTTCTCAAAGCGGCCGCAAGCGCCCGTGTATGTACTAAGTAGTACTTCTCCCAAAAACCTTCATATAATTGCCAAAGATGAAGAAAGAAAGAAAGAATGTATGTGTGTACTGCAGCACTAAGTTGCGGAAGGCACCTTCAGGGAGAGTTATCCAGACATCTTGGAAGTGTGCGAATTGTGACTTGTCACTTTGCAAAGTTGGATGTTTTCTGGAATATCACAAATCAATGGGAGTAGACATTGGGAACTAAGGACTCCATGGAGATGTCCAGTATATATTAGCATATTTAAATTAGGATTTGACAATTTTTGTAGTATGGGCCAATGTGACTAACTCTGGGAGGATTAAAAAGATGCTGAAGTGGTTCTGAACCAGGGATCTCAGGAAATAAAACAATAGTAAACAATGTAAATATGTGTATAGTTGGAAAACTGTGCAAATTCCATTACTGACACATTTTTTAAAACTTAGTTTCATAATTGTTTAAGTGACCAGATTATATGAGGGCAGACTTCAAACCAAGGACCCCAGGTGAGTGAGATTTACTGTGGGTCATTGTAAGACTGTTGGTAAATCATGTGTAAGATTTATTTAAATGTATTATATAGTTCCCATGTTATGTGCATGAGTGTATACCCATGCCCACAGTATTTCATATTCTAAAATAATAGGGTGATTTCTGGGGATATCACACCTGGAAATGCACAAGGAAAGGGTTAATAGCTAAGTAAGCCTGCAACATTTCACTCTATGTACATTTTGTAAAACCTTATTTTAAGTTCTAGGACACCTATTCTTCTACTATCCTATAGCTACTACACATGCTACTGGAGTCGAGAAAAATCACAAGCTTTCATATGAAACAGTGTTCTACAGTATTATCATACAAAATTTCAAGTTGATTGCAGTAATAATTTCAGAGCTATTGAATACTGATGAAATATTTGGCACAGCCACCATATTGGATTGGTGTCAGGTATTACTTCTGTGTACCAGTATTGAAGGAAGAAGGAAGATTGTAGGTTTACGTGACCGTTAATCCCGAGATCATGAGCCACGAGACCTCCTTTTTACGTGGAATCCGAACCACAGGACATGGCATTTCACTTCGAAAATCTCGCATGCATTGACCCGGAATCGAACCCGGTCCGCCGTGGTGAGAGGCCAACAGCTTGACCTCTTCACCACCACGCCCCTACCAGTGATGACACATTGGGAAGAAAGAGCAATATCTATATATTAAATAAGTAGTTCCTTGAAGAACTAAATAGACTATTTTCTTATATTCTACTGGTCTTTTTGATTTCAAAATGTTCCTGACAATTAAATATATTTTCAATATGATGGATTAAATTGCATTTGGTTCATAGCAGTAGTTCATTACAAAGAGTTTCCCTTCGATTACTTGAATAGGACATAAGAAATAAAATCATGATTTATAATTTCACACTGCCACCATCTTGAATTTCTCATAAAAATCAAATTACATTAGACTCCACTGTATTTAGCTGCAAGTAAAGATTTGCTGTATCACGTTTCTCTGCATTCGGAATATTAAGTAGCAAGAAAAAGTCATTTAGATATTTTAACGTTGTGCGGCTGCCATTTTGGCTTTGCACTTACCAGGGTTTAGAAAGTCACATATTTGAACTGAGGCCTCTATTACCATACAAAAAGTTAGGTGGATTGCAGTAGTTTTGAAGATGTTGAATGCCAATGAAATATTTTGCATGATTGCCATCAGGGCGTGTAAAGTAATGTGGTGGAACTTCCGTATGAGTCAATGGTTAAGATGAAGTAGTCCTAAATTTCAACACCAGGTGCCGCGCCGAGCATATGGTCTAAAGCACATGACGGGACGGCAGTCAAGCAGTGATACATTACCGCACGCAAATTGTACTTACGTTTTATTTCTATGCTTGTTTTAAACTTCTGTTATCATTATGCATAGGCCTACCAGTGAAAGAGGCCCTTTCTTCACAAGCTAATTATGAGGACATTATAGACAATTAGCTTTCTTCTCTTAATGAATACGGTCAATGGCGAGAAATGAAATACATACGAGCAGAGAGGTGAAGGATAACAATTGTCAGCAAATTAAAGAAACTATTACATTGACAGAAATTGAACCCTATAATCCTGTCAGTTAATGATGAGAGTTCTGAGAGAGCAGGTGATAACGTTGTTTATTATTTGAGTGGTTACCTGATTCACACAGCAGCAACGAAGATTGAGATACGTACTTCCTGCATTCTGGCCCGGACTTAGAGATCCAGGGCCCCTAGGCACTTGACATTTGGGCCCTCCACTATCTCGAAGCTATTTTGGAAATTTAGCAAATTAAATGTGGAACCTATCTTTGTTGTAAGACAAACTATGGAAAAACACTGGGAATATGGAAAAGACATGGTAATGACCTTTATTGACTTAGAAAAGGCATATGATAGTGTCCCTAGAGACAGAGTTTGGGAAAGCTTAAAACAGAAAGGTATTGGAGATGAAATGATACAAATGACAAAAGCAATGTACAGTAATTGTTGCAGTTGTGTGAAGACCCAAGCAGGTAGAACAGGATGGTTTGAAATTGAAACTGGTTTGAAACAAGGGAGTGTGCTTTCACCACTGCTATTCATAATGGTGATGGATGATATACTGAAGGCAACAAAGGAAGCCTACACAGGTACAAGAATGAACATAATCTTATTTGCGGATGATGTTCTGATTTGGGGAGAGAATGAGAAAGTGGTCCAGGAACAGCTGGATGTTTTAAAGGAAAATATTGAGAAATGGGGAATGAAAATCAGTGTAGAAAAGAGTAAGACAATGGTGATGACAAGACATAAGGAAGAAGGGAAAGGAATTGTTAAAATTGGAGATGTAAATCTGGAAGTAGTTGAGCACTTCAAATATTTGGGAAGTGAATTGATGGAAAATGCAAGACTGGATATGGAAATTAGCAAGAGAATACAAGGTGGGAGTGCCTTCTACTATCAAGTTCGGAATCTAATTTGGGATAAAGACATACCAATGAAGGCTAAAGAAGTGATGTACAAGACTTATTACATACCAATATTGACATACGGAGCAGAAACTTGGCCTATGACCCGGAGGGATGAAAGTAGAATGCAGGCAGCCGAAATGAAATTTTTGAGGAGTATGTTACAGAAGACTAGAAGAGATAGAGTGAGAAATGAAGACATTCGAAAGGAAGTGAATGTACAGAAGCTGAACGAAAAGCTGGAACAGAACAGATTGAGAT
Organism: Meconema thalassinum; assembly: GCA_946902985.2. Lineage (NCBI taxonomy): Eukaryota > Metazoa > Arthropoda > Insecta > Orthoptera > Tettigoniidae > Meconema > Meconema thalassinum. Next base: position 39,382,998 of record OX336391.1, on the reverse strand, counting down.
GGTATGGACATGTGAAGAGGATGAATGATGAAAGAATGCCAAAACAAGTGATGGAGAGGCAGATGACGGGAAAAAGAGGACGAGGAAGACCTAGAGGTCGGTGGTTGGACCTTGTTAAGTGCAGCGTGATAAACCGGAACATGGAGTGGCGTTCAGTGCTTGAGGAAGAGTGGTGGACAGACCGAGTAAAGTGGAGGGGACTCATGTTTGCTCCGACCCGGCCTAGGCTGGAAAACGGAAAATGATGATGATGATGAGCAAATTAAATGCACTAGTACAGAACATATAATTTTTTATCGACTTTAATGACTTTAATAAACATTAGAATAATACAGTCTACTATAGTTACGTTATTCTATAAAATTTATAGAATCATACAACGAACTTTCTTCTGTGCCAAAGAATGAATGACGTCATCATAGTCAATTGACTGCATTATTTCTGACTCTATGTACATTACAGAGAGTGAATTGAGCCTGTTCTCTCCTATGTTAGATCTAAAGTAATCCTTTACTCTCTTTAGCGCTGAAAATGACCGTTCTACTGAGCAGTTTGACGCTGGTGTACACAACAGCATTCGAGGCGCAATTCCTAAGTTTGGATAAATGTCAAAGAAGCCTTTTTCCGATATTTGTATAGCTTCAGTGACAATATCTCCATAACTTCATCATTCAACGACAAAAGAGCTTGCAGGTGCAGACACTCGTTTTCCAAAGTCCTATCCAAGTCCCCCGGATAAAAAGTTATAAGGTTTCTGGCTCCTTCACGAATGTCTTCAGATTCCAAACGATGTAGTTTCGTAAGAAAGTCAAACTTTTTACTTAACCCCTCATAAGCAGGTAAGATTCCGCCACCGGGGCCTCTAGGCTGGCTGGGCCCCTAGGCCGGGGCCTTGTAGGCCTAGGCAGAAATCCGGCAGTGCCTGCATTTGGTCATTGGAAAGTGATTCCGAAACATTTAATGCTGTTAGTGATGTATGTATCCTCACCATGCTGCGAGACTTTGGCGGAAGTGAATCTTAATTTCTCAAATACCCGTCTTTATCTTTATTTCACGTGATGAAAAAAAAAATGATTGTGTGACCTCCTGAGAGGCCGAGTGCAGGTCTTTCTAATTGACGCCCGTGGGCGACCCACGCGTCGTAATGAGGTTGAGGTTATGACGAAGACGGCACAGTCCCCGAGCCACGGGAATTAACCCCAAGAGATTAAAATCCCTAAAGGCCCGGCCAGGAATCGAACCCGGGACACGGCGGACCAAAGCCTAGCGCGCTAACCATTTAGCCACGGAGCCGAACATTTCACGTGATGAAACGTGTAATGAAATATTTAGATGCAGTAGTGCTTATAAAGTTGGAGCAAGAACTGGGCGATATCTTTTCAGATTGTGTGGATATGATCTGTGAACTTCCTGTGTTCCGAAATGTGTGCTGCTCAGAGGATCAAAATAATAACCCCTGGCACTACAGCCCTTGAAGAGCCTAGGCCTTTAACAAATTCACAAAGAAATTTGATGAAATGGTCCGGCTAGCTCAAAACAGTTGCCAGCGTTTCGCCCCAGTGTACCAATGGGCTCTTCAGTTGGTTATGGTACACCTCACCAAGACGCGTGGCTAGTACATACTGTGAAGGCCGCTGCAAGGCATAAAATGTCGCCACGAGCAGCGCCAATGTACTACGGAAGTCAAAACTTCCTTTCAAAAATAATGTTAGCTTACCTTGCTAATCCATATTGGAAATATCTGTTCCCGAAGGAAACAGGATGTAAAATTGTCCGATTGAGCTATGTACATTAACAAATTCACAAAGAAATTTGATGAAATGGTCCGGCTAGCTCAAGCGACCGCTGCCCAGCCATTTGGCCTGCAGATTTGGGGTGACGCTTGGTCAGCGCATCGGGCCCCCTCGACCGTTAATCTTGGTTTTCGTGACCCGGGCCCTGTCTCACTGTCAGACAGCTACTCAGTTGTCCTCACGAGGCTGAGTACACCCCGTTCCAGCTCTCACGTCAGTTTCTAAAATCCCTGACGGAGCCGGGAATCGAACCTGGGGCCTCCGGGTGAGAGGCGGGAGCGCTACTCCAACACCACAGGGCCGGCACTCAGAGGATCATCTGTTACTATATTTCCCTAGGATAGTGTTTCATTGCATTAAATACCGGTTCATTTTTCGGGCGAAAGAAATGTCCAGGGGACTGAGATCCAGATCGTCTTCAAAATCAGCGAAAAAAATAATAAAGATCTCTTCTGTTTAGAAGTAAGCTCTATTCTTCTTAGAAATGTATTTTAGTGTGTTCTGGATAGTATTTTAATATGTTCGTATTCCCTTGAAGATTTGTTTCTGTTATTCACAACTTGCTTAGTATTTAGTGCAATACTTCTTTTAATAAACAACTAGCAACCCGCCTCGGCTTCGCCCGAGAACAGTTATGAATGGGCAAGGAATTCCTGTCAGACGTAATTTAAGAATGGCGAGATGCGTGTGAGATAAATCCCCGTTCCGTCCAAACTAAAAACACTTATATTGGGCAAAGTATCGAAGATAGAGATATGCTTTCGCGGACTTTTTTGGAGAATTTTTCATGCTGAACAATTCTTACACTCATAGTATATTGATATTTTTAACGGTTTGCCCAGCGTAAGCTTAAAAAGTACACGGACGCCAGGTCCTATTTTCGACCTTTTCACTGAAATCTGAAATCGTTACTGCTTGGCTCCCTTTGATCATAAATAAATTATTTTCTACAGACATCTTCCTCGAGATTACCTTTACAGAATGGTGAAAGCCGCACCAAAATCCATCCAGTGGTTCTCGAGATTACCCGTGACATACAAGAATCGGGGACTTGGTTTTATACGAAGTAGAGGCGAGCCAGACAGGCAAGCCGAGGCCAAGTTACGCTAGTACCACCTAGCAGCGGAAACGGTCAACTACCGGAGTTCCTTCACTTGTTACTTTACATGCCCTGGTTGCCATGTTATATTGGTAACACTTAAAAATTGAAAAGCACAGATGTGATATTAGCAAGTCCTTACCAAGTTTCATTGAAATCACTCCAGCCAATCAAAACTTATTGGGAGGACCCACATGCACACATGGACAAAGGCGATCTCATAGCTAAAAGTTTTTACCGGTATTTATCTGTGAGTTTTGCATCATGTATATGCAAAAAATGCCATTGGTTCAATTTCTGTATGTGAATATATTTTACAATTGTGTTCAGTTTTATACTGGACTAAATCACAATACGATATTCAGATGAGGAAGGAGAGTTACGAGGAGTGTTAAAGTGGATTTTTTCTCTTATTTATTTAATACTTAGAAATGTTATAAACGAAAGTTACTGAAACATTAATTTTAAATATTTTATCCCATTATAAATTTCTTGATAGACTTAATCCTGACCAAGGTTTTCGAAACACTTGATTCATCAAAGCAATAAGCTTACAACTACTGTATTTCCAAGACCAACTGAGCAATCTGTGAAATATGCATACAAGTAGTGTATTTTGTTGTTTATTTTGGGGTTTGCAACATCGTGGACTTATAGCTCAGTGTATTGGGTGTGTGATAATCTGTGTTATTGTGATGGCTTTACTAATATATTTGTAAATTGGGGATAGGATTAGGAAGGAGGTGGCCATGGCCCTAAGTTAGGAACCATCCCAGCATTTGTGTACCCCGTTCCAGCCCTAACACCAAAATTACAATTTTTTTGTAGAGCTGAGAATCGAACCCAAACGTCCGGGGCGACAGCCAAGAATGCTAGCCTCTACACCACGAGGTAGTCTACAAGTATTTCCAAAACCAACTGGGCAAGGGCTCATAGCAGTGACAACATTTAGCTCAGTGTCATTCTGTGAAATATAACAGGGGGGGGGGCTCCTGATTAAAATTTTAGAGTGGGCCAGATGATACTATTGTTGTTTCATATTAAATATTGTTTTATATTTGGCATTCATTGTTGCCAATATTGCCATTATCATGATTACACACAACACGACATTTGAAACAAGTTTTAATAAATAGTTGATATATTCTCTCCTTTGCTTGGATGAAGCAAATTTATCCATCAGCTTGGTTGATTAGGTCATAATTATTTAATTTCTAGCTTTGTGTTCAGAGCTATAGAAGAAAATGGATTTGTTAATAAAAATTCCACTTTCATTTTCCTATGTCGCATACAATCGACATATTAAATTACTACATACCATGCCACAAAGGTTAAAAACACATTTATACAGTAGAAATTAACTTCAGACAACTGAAAATGCATAAATATTGTTTTGTCTAATGTCAGCAAGATGCGAACAATAGCTGAATACCTGTTTAAGGGCATGGGGTGGGGTGGACCCTTCTCCCGCAGTCTGGTTTAACAGAGACAGAAGCAGGAAGAGAAATGGAGAGATCTTCTGTTTCACTTCAAAGCAACGCTATGGGCCCAATGGGCTGGCCCTTGAAGAGAGAGAAAATTCCCTTCATACCACTGAAGAATTTGCATGCAAGACAGTGCTATGTCCACTGTTTCCTCACCCGGCCCATCAAGCCATATACTTGACATGGGACTTCCTGTGGATCGGCCCTCGCTATGACGATACACCATACGAGTCTGTCAGGATCTTAAGCTAGGGATGAGTTATTAGCCTACTTTTCACATTTTGCAAAAAATGAGGAAAAAGTAGACTTATGAGATCGATCCGGGAAAATGTCTGTCTGTCTGGCTGGCTGGCTGTGTGTGTGTCCCCCCCTATCAACTCCTAAACGGCTGCAGCAATCAAAACCAAATTTAGTATGAGTAAAGATGTGCACCGGAATATCTCACGTCCATATTTGAAAATGATGTCAGTGCTACCAACTGCTGAAAAAACGCACTAGAAATTTGAGCTCCATGTTGGATATCTCGCAAGGTATGCATGGGAGCTATTCCAAAATTGGTACACATGCAGATAATACTATTTCAGTTTAATTTCCAGGAGGCCAATGATGACAGTGTTGCCAAAATAATTTTAAGCCTTCTGATAGGTCCAATGTTTAAATGCATATAACTTCTACACTATCAATTGGATTTCAACCAAATTTTGTATGTAATATCTGTACATAAACAGATATGATTGAGCGTATTCTTACGAGCCACCAGGGCTGCCAACTGTTAATAATTGCTCTCTCTATTTTTAGCCTACTTTTCACATTTTGCAAAAATGAGGAAAAAGTAGACTTATGAGATCGATCCGGGAAAATGTGTGTCTGTCTGTCCTTCTGTCTGTCTGTCTGTCTGTCTGTCTGTCTGTCTGTCTGTCTGTCTGTCTGTCTGGCTGGCTGTGTGTGTGTGTCCCCTATCAACTCCTAAACGGCTGCAGCAATCAAAACCAAATTTAGTATGACTAAAGATGTGCACCGGAATATCTCACGTCCATATTTGAAAATGATGTCAGTGCTACCAACTACTGAAAAACGCACTAGAAATTTGAGCTCCATGTTGGATATCTTGCAAGATATGAATAGGAGCTATTCCAAAATTGGCACACATGTAGATAAGACTATTTCAGTTTAATTTCCAGGAGGCCAACCATGACAGTGTTGCCAAAATAATTTTAAGCCTTCTGATAGGTCCAATGTTTAAATGCATATAACTTCTACACTATCAATTGGATTTCAACCAAATTTTGTATGTAATATCTGTACATAAACAGATATGAATGAGCGTATTCTTAAGAGCCACCAGGGCTGCCAACTGTTAATAATTGCTCTCTCTATTTTTTAAAATCCAAATACCAATATATCAGAAAGTATGCAAGCCAATAGCTTTAAACTCTGCACACGTATATTCTGACATTTTAGATTAATTTGGAGTAACTTATATACGTCAGTTCTACCAACATGATTATAAGCCTGCTGATAGTACCAATTTTTAAATACATGTAACTTTTATACTATCAGTTGGATTTCAACCAAATTTCGTATGTGCTATGTGTATCATAACAGATATGACTATAGGTATTGTTAGGAGCAATCAGGGCTGCCAACTGTTAATAAATGCTATCTATATTTTTTTTACCCTAATATCAATATATCAGAAAGTATGCTAGCCAACAGCTCTATACTTTGCACACGTATAGCACCTGACATTCTAGATTAATTTGGAGTAATTAATACAAGGCGGTGCTGCCAACATGATTCTATGCCTGCTGATATGTCCAATTTTAAAATACATGTAACTTCTATACTAACAAATGGATTTCATCCAAAATTGGCACAACAAGATATCATAATATTTCAGATTATTTCTGACCAACACACGCATGACATTGTTGGCAACATGCTTTTACGCGTGCTGATAGATCCAGTGTCTAACGTCCATTGGACTTCAACCAAATTTTGTATTCTGTACCTTAAGAGATGGAACTAAGAATATATTCAGTCACCAGGGCTGCCAACTGTAGTGCTCTATTAGGCTACATTATACCAGGTATAGTTTGAACTAATTAGATATTTCGATATTACCAACTTAATTTCGTCATTATTCTAGATAGGTTCATATTCTATAGAATAATCATTGGCATGAAAAGTAGGCTGTATAGTTCTTAACGGAACTTCTTGTTTATAATGAATTCTCTTTAGAGATTCTAGAAGGGTAAAGCACTTATTTTAAGTTGAGTATCTGAAATATAAAGTAATTTTAAAAAACATTAATTAAACAAATTCTTTGCAATGCTGCCTAACGGCCTTGGGTGGGCTGCATTCGGCCCTTAATGACGCACCGTCCCTGAAATATAATATACAGTAGAGCGTCGATAATCCGGATTAATTGTGACCGGACCCTGTGTGGATTATCAAATTGTCCGGATTTACAAAAAGCACCTTTGAGATCCTTGGAGTTCATTACAAAAAAGAAATTGCTAAACCCATTAATAATAATTCGAGCAGATAAATAAAACCATTAATTAATATGAACTTATAATGTATTTTAACGAAACGGTGACAGTCACTACAGGCCGAGCGAGAAGTCGACACTACTGTGCGGCGACATTACAAATACACATGCATATACACCTTGACTCACGTAATTCATAAAACTTCTAAGACAAATCAAACCTAAAGTATAACGAGATTCGAATTGTGAATCCTATTAAAAAAACACCAAAGACAAGCTACTACCTAGGTACAGTATACTCTGATTTACAAAAGATGGTCGGTGAAAGCTGTCATCCGCTTGAAGGGTGAGGTGAGGAGTGGAGACAAGAGTGGTAACGGTCCGATAGCAACAGCGAGCAATGTTGCAATGTAAGCCGACACAGCAGTAAGCACATAGTTTGACTCAGTGTGTCTTCACTTGTCACGTTCATTAGACCGCCAGGCAGGGGGGCTAATTTCCCCAGTATTTGTGTCTTCCTGCAAGCCTCTTGGAATTTCATGAGTAGGGATAGGAAAAATTCGCGATCGCAAATTTAGGGAATTATTAAATGAAGTAATACACAGGTGGTAATATGTTTTAATAACCCTAAAAATGGCAAAACAAATGTTTTTTGAACTCGGGAAATTTCGCATGAAAACGCGAATTTTAGCTTTTTTTAGTTTTTTCTTCCGATAATTTGCAGCAATTTATGCCCGAATTTCTGTGAATTATTGAAAACTGCGAATAATCCACAGTAATGTTTTTAAGCCTAGCAAAAAGAAAACTATTGGTTAAAATATTGAAATGTATTTTATGAACATGCAAAATATATATATATATATTAAACTTTATAACATAGTATTGTAAGACACACTATGTGGATTATACCAATGTTAAAAACTAAGAAAAATGACTGTCATCGCTTTTTGTTTCTTAGATGGTTTATTTTTTTTAAATTTTAGATGGTACAATTCTGAAGAAAACAATATATAGGTATGAGAACAAAAATTCATCTCTATTTTCTATATAAGAGATAAGTGTGACTGTAGACACACTAGCTTGACTGTGGAAACTTTCGGGATTTCCGTTGCATCACTCCTGCACTCTATATGTACTGGATCTCGGTTTACCTCACCGACAGTCAAATTCCATACAATATCCTCATCGCTTTCATGTCTGAAACCATGATTGTCTTTCTCGAAGTCTAACTACTGGATGTCACTTTCTTCTGCATCTTGATATTCAACCAGGTTTTGCCGTAATGTCATCGTAGTGAGACCACCTTGCCCGTTTGAAATATTGTCACCGAAGTTGACAAACGCTTGTTTTTGTGCGAGTGTAGTAGCGGTAATCTTCTCCCATGACTTGACTACTTGGAGAGGATCCAACAAACACGGATAGATTGGAAACTTAACGGTAGATAGCGGGCCTCGCTTTCGGCATACAGCGATCTTTATCAATCTGGGCGGTCATCCTGGTAAGTTACTTAGTTATTGAGGTTTAAAGGGCCAGAACAGCGAGGTCATCTGCCCCTTCATCCTAGTAACTACTCGACGCGTGGCGTCATATAGTGCGCCTTTCAGACGTGAATATCTACAGTAGATGGCAAGTATCCATATCAAAATGTGCCACTGTTTCCTGAACCAGTCTTAACCATGTGGTCTTCTTGGCTTCATTCTGTAGTGTACCGTACCTGTCAGAGTACTTGAAAGATAGTTTGCAATTTATGAATGAAGTAGTAGGGACTGGTAACTCTAGTGTTGATTTCCTGAACAATGTTTCACATGACGAAATACTTGAGATTCAAAGAATTTGGCACAGACATCACTGAACTCATCCCTTTATTAGAAGGCCAGTCTTATCAGACTGTTCACCTTCTAGATGGACATCTACGGAGAATTCAGCAAGCCCTTAAACTTACTGATTCTGGAAATTACGGTACCAACATTAAGGAGCTGTTGGAGGGTTGTGGAAATGTGTCAAAAAGAGGGAAAATACATTCAGTTTTAGTAAACGCTGGGTCTCATGCTCTCAGCTTGAGATCCGTTGACCCTGGGAACAAGATTTACAAATGTGTGCGTTTGATCCAGCAGAAATAGTGCCAATGAACATCAATGAGGACCTTGCAAAGAAAATTAAGAAGTTGCCATTCTGTGGAACATTGGAAGAAAGTGAGGTGATAGGAGGATACAACGAACTGCAAACTTTAATCAAAAGCAGATGCATGACAGGACCAAGACGGACATTATTGGAATCTTGCAAGGAATGACATTTGTATTTCCCAAGTTCTCAGAATCTGTGTTGAAAACCATTTGTATACCCTGTTCAAACGCTAACTGTGAACTTTTGTTTTTCAGCTTACACTAGCACTTAAGTGATATGCGTCACCGTTTGTCGCAAGAGAATTTGGATCTCTTCACTGAAGTATACTTTGAAGGATGACTGAAATGTGTTATGTTATGCAAGTTATCCATGATATAAAAAAAATCCTGCATAAAATTTATAATTTTGAAAGTACCGAAAAGTGCACTTGAAACCACCGAATTTGCCACTTTAAAATACCGCTTTCTTCACTCTGAAATCACCGAAAAATTCCTATCCCTAATTATGAGTCATGATCTGCCTCAGTGGCAATGCAGCATTTCCCCACGTGTTAGCTTTGACAGCTGTCAGCGACCATTATTGGTAATTCAGAGTATAGTAGTGTTATTATCATCATCATCATCTTGCACAGTTTCCAGCCACTGGCCAGGTCTGTTTGGAACACAAGCCTCTCCATCGTCTTCTGTCCTCCCACCATCTCTCCGTCACCACCTTGGTCCAGTCTTCTCCTTTCTTTCGCACGCAGTCCTCCACACCCTTCAGCCACTTATCTCTTGACCTTCCTCTTGGTCTTTTTTCCTCTATTTTCATCTCATGTATCTTCCTGGCTATCCTCCTCCCATCCATTCGCTTAACAAGCCCATACCATTTAAGCCTTGATTCCTCTATCCTATTCTGTAATGCTCCCTCCTTGACTAATTCTCTGATCTTCTCATTTCTTAACCTGTCCACCATTGTCACTCCAATACTGCTTCTCGAGAATTTCATCTCACTATCCTGTATTCTGCTTTGCTCCCTTCCTTTCATAACCCAGGTCTCTGAGGCATACGCCAGGATTGGAACGTAGTACGTCCTGTATATAACCCTTTTGCTGTTTTGAGGGACATCCTTACTCCATACCAGACTGCTAACACTTTTCCTGAAAAATTCTGCTTGCCTCCCATGCTCTTATTTCTCTGCCGTTCCTTCCATTTTCTTGTATCATGCTTCCCAGATACTTGAAACTCTCTACTTTCCTCAATTCTTCCCCACCAATTGTTATTCCCATTGCGACTCCTTCTTCCTGGTTATGATTATCCACTCGCTTTTGCTTATGCTAAACTTCATCCCATATCCAAGTACTATTTCTTCCCATACATCCAACTTCTCCACTAATAATATTAGTGTAAATTTAAACCTCAATGCAGTGATCAGGATCTGATGATAGCCACTTGAGGGTCGAAACGTGTAATCCAAAATTGCCCCATTAATAGTGATAATAAACTAATACATAGCGGCTTCGGTGGCGTAGTCGGTAGCATGCTGAGCTTCTATTCCCAAGATAGCGGGTTCAAACCCGCCGAAGCCGTCGGATTTTTTAAGAGCATTAAAAATCCCTCAGTATGCCTTCCTTTGGAGGGGAAGTAAAGCCGGCGGGCCCATGTCATAGATTTATGGCATGTTAAAGAACCTTCCACTAATTACACCTGTGTGAAGCTAAATTGGATAGGTTAAGAATGTAAACAACGCTCTTAGGTTTCTACGTGCGTTGCCAAGAGCCGACTGCGGTGGCGTCTAGTACCTAAGTCCTGAACTTGGCCTAGTAGTCGTTGATGGTGGCGCTTGGCGGCAAAAGTAGGAACTATTTGAAAACTTCTAAGTTGCAGTACTTAAATTAAAAAACAGATAACACACACTAATACAGTCATCACAATTAACACCGGTTATCAGACAGATTCTACACACACCCAAAGTACACGGGGCTACATGACCACGTTGTCGCAGTCCCTAAACTTAAGAACCAACCAAACTAATACATGGAATTTTTTCCAGCAGTGTTGTACACTGGGAATAGAAGTTGTATTCAAGTAGGACGTGGTTTGTCGGACTGGTTTAAAGAAAAAAAAGAGTAGTGCAGCAGGGCAGCTCATTGACACCGCTTCTTTTCGTCATTGTGATCGATGTGGTAATGAAATCTATTAAAAGGGAAGAACATGGAGATATTAGATGATGATGATGATAATTGTTGTTTTAAGGGGTCTAACATCTAGGTCATCGGCCCTTAACGGTCTGGGTGGTAGCGAAAATGTCAATGAAGTGGAAACCAGAACGAAAATTGAGAGAGAAGGAAAATACTTACAAAAAGAAACTCAGATTGAAACTACTCACAAAATGGAGAGCGATAATACTTACAAAAGGGAATTTAGAACGAAAATACTCACAAAAGGAATACCGTAGATTGAAAAATACACATAAAATGTAAGTTAGGTTCAAAACACCTACAAAATGCAATGTACAGTCGAAATACTTACAAAATGCAATTGAGGTTCAAAATACGTACAAAATGTAAATAGATTGAAAATACATACACAATGCAATTGAGGTTCAAAATACTTACAAAATGTAATTGAAATTGAAAATACACAATGCAATTTGGATTGAAAAATTCACATTTCAGATTCCAAATAATCACAAAGTGCAATTGATATTCAAAATACTTACAAAATGTATGGTAGATTCAAACTATTCAATTGGATGGACAATACTTACAAAATGTAATTTAGATTGAAAATACTTACAAAATGTAATTTAGATTGAAAATACCCACGAAATGCAATTGAGAATCAAAATACTTGCAAAATGCGCACCCTACAAAATGCAATTTAGATTGAAAATACTTGCAGAAAGAGGTTTAGGTTGAAAACACAAAAGGCAATTGAAATTCTAAATACTCACAAAAGTCCCAGCCCCTATATTGAAAGACTTACTAAAAAGCAATTTAGATTGTCAATCCATACAAAATGCAATTTTGATCAAAAAGACACAAAATGCAACGGAGATTGAAAACACCTACAAAAGGGAGTGTAAATGCAAAAAAAAAAAAATTCTAAATGGAATTTAGTTACTCGGGGGACCAATTAACAAAATCAGTGCGGGAATCTTAAAGAGCAAAGGAAATATAATGAAAAGAAAACAAGAGGTCTGACCCCTCGAAGAAGAAGGGATCAGGAAAGATGAGACAAGGGCCAATTAAGGCGGGAAAGACTTCCTAGGCCACGGATACCCTAATACCGTCAGGGTCGGAAGAGAACGAGTTGACCAAGGGAGGTCGTCAGGAAAGAAGACGGAGAGGAGCCCAGCACAAGGAAGTGGAAGCAATGCCGGACTCAGCTGGGGTCCCGTGGTCGCCAACCCACGTCCCGCTAGATGTGAGCCCCTAGGGGATTGAGATATTAGAGCCTTCACATTTGCAGATGATGTTGCGATCTGGAGTGAATCGGAGGAAGAACTCTGTGAGAGGCTGCAAAGCAGGAATGAGGAGTGTAAGAAATATGGTTTAATCATCAGCGAGATAAAGACGGTGGCGATGAAAGTGTATGAGGAAGGAGCAGAACCAATAGTCGTGCTAAATGAAACCAAATTGGACAGAGTTCCAGTTTTCAAGTACTTGGGTAGCATTCTATCAAGTGACAACCTAGCAAAACATGAGGTAAACAATCGAATTAATAAGGCAACACAATTTTACCACCAGGTTAGACACCTGCTGTGGGATGAGCAAATGCCCATGTAAAAGATGGCATTGTACAAGTTTTCTTATACATCGATTCTTACATACAGTCTCGAAACCACAACACTAACCAATAGAGATAACTCTCAACTCCAGGCTGCCGAATTGAAATTCCTACGTACCATGATTCAGAAAACCAGGAAAGACAAGATCAGGAATGAGAAGATTAGAGAAGAAGTAGGAATAGATGATTCTCTCCTCAGTAAGATCCAGATCTCAAGACTGAAGTGGTTTGGTCACATGAAGAAGATGCCACCAAACAGAACTGCACGGAAGGAATTTGAGAGAAAAGTAGAAGGAAGACGACCTGTGGGAAGGCCACGACTGAAGTGGATAGATACAGTCAAGAACGATGTACTGGAGAGAGGTCATGATTGGGACAAGTTGGTGGAGGAGGAGTGGTACAAGGACAGGGTGAAATGGAGGGGGCTCATATACCACACCCGGGCAACTGGAGTTGGTTCAGGATGATGATGATGATGAGTGTATTTACATATTTATACTTTGTACCCCCACTCATTCATTGGGCAAATTCGTGTTGACCGACTGAACAGTACAAATGACAAATATGTATGTTCACTTCAACATTTTTTCACCGGAATTGAATCCGGATTATTGACCGTCCGGATTATCGATGCTCTACTGTATAAGTAATTTAATAAACCTGTCAGATATGAAAATATTCAGAAATGAATGGGAACACAGCCTACTTTAATGATACTAGGTAAGGTGGAAGCAAAACAGATGTTTGCCTAATCACTTCTGCTTTTAGGAAGCTTTCATCCTGTGGGGCTCCGGGCACGGACACCAGGAGCCCGCTGATGAGCCAGCTTGGTGATCTTAGGCGAAATCCCACACAAGACACAGCATAAACCTAGAAAAAACTGCTGAGTTTTAACTCGTCTTCTCGTTTCAATTCCCACACTTACAGATATTTGTACCTGTACCAACAGTTGATTCACCCAAATCCGGGTATCGAACTGGTAAAAAAACACAACAAACTGACTCTCATACATGGCACAGCTTGACTTCCTCCTGCCTCCTTTTCCCTGTTTCGCAATCCAGTGCAGTGCAGCATCACTTGAACGATTTCAAGGCTCGTGCACAGTGTCTATATCTTCCGCTGTTCTACAAAGTGTATCTAACGAGCTATCACCTCTATCTTGCCATGATATATCCATTTCATATATCTGTATCTTCATTTTCAGTGGTACTTTCATGACCAACTACCACAGATGATTTGGTATGAGTATAAGTATGGTATAAGTGTTTTTATACAGTCAAACCTCCGTACAACGATTACCGATACAACAATAAAGCAGGGTACAGCGATACATTTATTTGGTCTCGGCTGATTTCCTATATTTACTATGTTAATTACACCTCATTACAACGATGAAGTAATTTTAGCAATACGCTGCTATAACGAAGACAAAGTTTTGGAGATCGTAGTATTTTTTGCTTCTAAGAATGTGACCGTAATGGTACGTATTGTTGGTTAAACCTCTCGACCTTTGGCTCTGTGTTTTCAGAAGCTTCGCTACATACTGTGCTGATGGTAAGCAGGTAGCGAATAGGGTACAGCCGCGGGTGAGCTCTGCTAGGCGGCAAAGTAGAAAGAGTCATAGAGCTCCTGTGTTTGAACCAGTATTAAATGTTTTAGTTTGTACATTATTGAGCTTGAGTTGCAGTCAGAAGTGTTGTGTTAGGGTCATACGCAGTTAATTTCCGTAATTTTTGAGATCTGTGATAATTTTAAGTACACACTTCTCTTCAGCAACGCTTCAGGGACACAAGTTGACACCATTGTAGATCGGACGATCAACAAATCACCGATGCTTAAGAAATGTAAGAAGCTTGAGTACATACATTTTATTTTACATTTCTTTAATTTATAAGTTGATCCAGTACCTTCAGCTGTAATGTTATGAGTATGCATGAAGAGTACATATAGTACACTACTCTACCAGATTAATTTTGTATTTTTTTCGTTCTTCTATTATTTTTCATCAGAAAAGTACTACTGCATATACTCAGTACTGTAGTGTCCCTGTTAACAAAACCTCACGCTGCTTAGGAGTAAAATGCTACGGTAGCTCAGCAAAATGTCTCCATTTGGAAAGTAGCTCCTACACTTGAACTGAATTTGGTGACCACAGGCCTATCCTATAGGGTACCTGTCTCAGTACGTTGCTTCTTCCAGCTTGATTATATTGCCTTTTCATTATGATTATTGTACACTTGAATGAGTTATTCTTTGTGTTCATATTGTGATTTTATTATTTTTTCTTGCAGTGTGTCATGCTGAGATGAATGCCATCTTGAATAAAAATTCAGCCGATGTTAAAGACTGCACAATTTATGTAGCATTGTTTCCATGTAATGAATGTGCAAAATTAATCATCCAATCTGGTATTCGTGAGGTCGTTTACATGTCGGACAAGCATTCAAGTAAAGTAGAAACCATTGCAGCCAAACGAATGTTCGAATCTGCTGGGGTCAAGTGCTGGTGAGTTTGGAACATTTCAACTAAATTTATTTTTCAAAACCAAGTTTCCTGTAAAATAACATTTAGTTTTCAACCAACGTGGGAACTGTCGATACCATCATAAACAGCTGGGCTGTGACCTGGTTCATTGTCAATTACCCTGTTGTTAGAAGCTTATGATAGGAAAAATAGTGAGTTGTACCAATGCTTTATTTAATTGCAAATAATTTTAAAGACAAGCCAGAAAGCAAGTTTTACTTACCTAGATCATTTAGTTGGAAAGAAATTTTGAGAAATGACCTATGAGTACTCTGCTGAGATGATGGTAAACAAACTAGAACTGCAACAGTGCTTGTCTACCAATGATGTGTTGAAAGATCTGATTTGGAGACTTACCTGAATTGTGGAATGTCTACAAGCTGCTCTTGACAACTACTGTTCTGATGTAAAAGAAAAAAAAAAAAACACTGTTTTTGTATGTTGCAGTTCTAGCTTTTTATCAGCAGCTTCGGTGGCGTAGTTGGTAGCATGCTGAGCTTCTATGCCCAAGATCGCAGGTTCAAACCCGGCCGAAGAGCGTTAAAAAGCCCTCAGTATGCCTTACTTCGGAGAGGAAGTAAAGACGTGGGCCCATGTAATGGATTTATGGCATGTACAATAAAAGAACCTTCCACTAACTGCAATTGTGTGAAGCTAAATTTATAGGTTAGATTTGATTAACTCTCTATTAAGTTCCAAAGTACGCAGTCAGGTGCCAGTTGCTGTGGCATCTGGTAGCCAAGTTCGCGGCTAGGTGTCGTTGACCATAGCATTTGGTAGCAAAAGTAGGAACTACTTGAAATTGGTCGTCTACAGTCCTTACCTGAATTACAGTTATCACATACTAATACAGCCATCACAATTAACACCAGTTATCAGAGAGATTCTACACACACCCGAAGTACACGGGGCTGCACGACTGCGTTGTTACAGCCCCTAAACTGAGGAACCAACTAACCTAGCTTTTTATGATAATCTCAGCAGAGTACTCGTTGGTCATTTCTGCATATTAGTTCACAATTCTCTAGTGTATCACAGCAATAGTAGTTTCACCTTCATGTTTATTGATGGATCGTCATTTCTCAGTCTTGCAACATTGTAGATATTAAAGTAACTAGTTCTTTTTTCGAGTACTTAATGCTTTAGTATTTGTCAGTAATAGTTGCGACGCTTTCTAACATTATGACTTTTTTTTGGTGTCATTGTAGGTTTGGTAGTGGTATGTAGAGCTATTTCGTCTTGTATATTTGGATCTGTCATCCCATAGTTAAATTAAATGTGATGACCGACTGAAAAGTTACAATACGGTATCAATATTGTCAATAAGGCAACACTGAAAAATGCTTCATATCTAGAATGTGTTGTGATATGATTCTCATATGATAGCTTGCCATGGTGGGTGAGTGGTTAACGTGTCGGACTACCAAGCCCAAGCTTGCAGGTTCGCCCCTGGCCGTGGTAAGTGATTTTTGAAAGGCGACAAAAATCACGACACTCATGTCATACGTTGTTGGCATGTTAAAGAACCCATTTGAATTCAGTAGTCCGAGTTCAATGGCAAAATTAATCTCGGGATCTTCCGCCAACACAAAGTTCCTCCATTCTCTACTAGAAAGCGCTGTAGTGTCAAGGAGCTCAGATATCTAACCTCCTTGACTTTCATAGCGTTCAAAGGAACGAAATTCGACATGCAAGCTGCCCTCTGGGTGTCAATTTTACAAAGCTTGCACCAGGCACCCGAGGCCATACGATATTATTATTATTATTATTATTGTCATATGATAATGCCATCATATTAATGCACTATTTTGTTATTACCGTATGGGTTTACTGTAGTTGTATGCTACCAGCATTATTGTGTGAGACACATTGTTGTAGCAGTAGATCTAACACAAAATAAAAATTTGGGATCATTCATAATTTACTCTCTTAAATACTTAGTAAATTGGGTTATTTTACTAAACTATTTAACATGCTACATAAGCCTCCGTGGCTTAGGCGGCGGCACAGCGGCCTCTCACCCCTGGGTCCGTGGTTCAAATCCTGGTCACTCCATGTGAGATTTGTACTGGACAAAGCGGAGGCAGACAGGTTTTTCTCCGGGTACTCCGGATTTCCCTGTCAAAATTTTATTCCAGCAACACTGTCCACTATCATTTCATTTCATCTGTCATTCATTTAATCATTGCCCCAGGGGAGTGCGACAGGCTTCGGCAGCCGGCACAGTTCATATCCTCGCCGCTAGATATTCCCTGACCCGGTCGGTCGACTGGAATCAGGCTGTGGATTTTCATTTTCATTTAACATGCTACATGCAATATCTCAGTATCAACTGCCTTAAAGAAAACATATTCTAAATAAAGAACTTATTTGACCAGTCCAATCGCAAGTTTTGAAGCCACCCTCTGTAAAACTCATAATAGGATTCAAGCACCAGTTATTTGCCGATCATTTTTATCATGTGTCACATAGCAAGATCAAGCAACAATCGAGAAGATTTGACAAAGTACATTTTAATGAGGAGAAATATAAAGACCTACTTAAGGAAGCAAAAAAGCATTATGTTGAACTTGAAGCAAGTAAGATGGTGGATGAAGCCAGGAAAGATCCTTATATAGCCTTACGACCTCGGAAATCGCAAATGGGAGGAAAAATAGATATGGAAACCTGGGAGGAGCATTTCAGTGATGTATTGAACCAACGAAGAACCAAAATAGCATATCCAGTGAAAGATGTTAATGTAACCTACAATAGTATCAGCAAGTTCTCATCTGAAGAAGTTCATGACATACTTTTGAGTCTGAAAGATAAGAAAGCTGCAGCACCTTAAAGCATCAGCTGATGCGTTACTTTCGGTTTTCACAAACCTTATGAATCTGTGCCTGCGATTCAGAGACATCCCAACTGCGTGGAAAAGTCCACATTAAAGGTGATCCGCATGACCTAACTATTATAGGGGCATTGCCTTGGAAACACCCTACTGAAACTACTTACAAAGTTAGTAACTAAAAGACTCAGCGTTGAAATTGAGAGCAAATTACCAGATGAACAGTTCGGTTTCACAAGAGAAAGAAACACAGTCCAAGCAACAAGGAATCTTTTGGATGAAAATGTACTCAGATTGCCTCAGGGAAAGTTTGGTTGGTTCTTAAGTTTAGGGGCTGCGACAATGCGGTCATATAGCCCCGTGTACTTTGGGTGTGTGTAGAATCTGTCTGATAACCGGTGTTAATTGTGATGACTGTATTACTGTGTGTTATCTGTTTTTTTTTTTAATTTAAGTACTGCAACTTAGAATTTTTCAAATAGTTCCTACTTTTGCCGCCAAGCGCCACCGTCAACGACTACTAGCCTACGTTCAGAACTTAGCTACTAGACGCCACCGCAGTCGGCTCTTGGCAACGAACGTAGAAACCTAAGAGCGTTGTTTACATTCTTAACCTATCCAATTTAGCTTCACACAGGTGCAATTAGTGGAAGGTACTTTAACATGCCATAAATCTATGACATGGGACCGCCGGCTTTACTTCCCCTCCGAAGGAAGGCATACTGAGGGATTTTTAACGCTCTTAAAAAATCTGAAGGCTTCGGCCGGGTTTGAACCCTCTATCTTGGGCATAGAAACTCAGCATGCTACCGACTACGAGGGAAAGTTTCATGCGTTATTCATTGACTTTATAAAACCTTTCGATAGACTTAACAGGAACATCATCTCTTCAAATCTTGAGCCGTTAGTGGAGGAAACACAGAGTTCACTGTTCTGGTCCATAACATGTTGAGGGTTAACACTGTCAGAATCTCAGACAATGTGACGACTTCTAACAAGATCATCCAAACCAATGGCGTATTGCAAGGTGACCCCCTCAGCCCATTATTATTTAATGTTGCCACTAATGATGTTCGGTTAATTAGAGAAGAATCAAAGGCAGTACGGATATATTTATACGCTGATGATATGGTCCTAGGGTCGCATGTCATCAATGAATTACAAGTGGCAGTAACTGCACTGGAAAAAATTTGGCCAATGCTAACGAACTAGAAGTGAATGCTGAAAAAACTGAACATATGATATTTAGGAAGGGTGGACGGCTATCCCCACATGATAGAGTACTTTTCAAAAAGAGGCACTACACATCGTAAATAGCTTCAAATACCTTGGCCGTATCCTTCAGACAACGACTAAATTTTTCGACTACACACAAGATTCAGAGCAGCTACGAAAGCTATATACGATATAAAGTTCTTAAATAGACTATCCCTCAAGTCTGCCATGGCATTATTTCATGCAAAAATAATACCTATTCTTGCTTACGGAATAGAGAGTAGATGGGCTTAACTAAGTGTGACCTCTTCACTTTGTAAAAAAGTCAAGGCAAGATTTTTAAAGGTCACCACTGACGTATCTTGGCATACACGATCACGGCTAGTCTATGAGCTTACTGGGGAACCTTTCCTCATAGAAGATTTGAGGTTCAAGTTTGCTCTCCCTTCTACGGATGGCTGGAAGAAAGGGAAATAAAATGAAAGGACATCTGGCTATAGTTCTACTCGACTGAGGCCATGATGAACAGGACATGGTCACATGCAAACCAGGACCTTCGACACTTCGTTAACTCCATGCCGTGCATGGCTATCAACATAGAGCATACAAGCTCAAGTCTTATCATGAGCCTTCAGCTGATTGTTTTTGTCAGCTGTGTGATCAGCATTGTGAACGGTACCATGTTCAAAAATGCACACAGCGACCATGCTCTATTATTAACCCTAGAACTGCGGACTGTCTTCCAGGAAGACGGTGTGTTGTTTAATCAAGTGCGACCGTCTCTCTGAAAGACGGTCTTGGAATTCAAATATAGTACTACTGTTAGCCTTCAGATGGCACTAATTTCAAGTTATGCTGGTTCCTGATGCTTTTATCTTTCGTAGTGTAAGTCTTTGGCAAACAAATGACAGTATGCAAGCTATTATTTGGCTGCAGAAGTGGAAGTACTTCCATGTTGATATTGATGTTGCATTGAGCAAATTGGCCGCCAACTATGTAGACGATTCAGAAATTTAGCACTTGATTTTTGACGATTCGTGTGATAGTATGGATGATGACAGTGATTATTATGTGGATTCGTATGAAAATGAAGATGGTGAAAGTAGTGGCAGTGATACCGGCGAACAGGATGTCACGCAAGTTATGGAAATCCCCATCAATGCAAGCGATGTTTATCATGTTCCGACAGACCCTGTACACATGCCTAATGTTAGCCGTGAAGTTGTAATTGTGAACTAGACTGATATTCAACCCGAAGAAAGTGACTTTCCAGGTAAAAATGTACCGTTTATCGTTCATCATCCTGGGCCTGTGAACTTGCCTCCCCGTAATCGCGCGCCGATTATGTACTTCAAAATCGAGAAATGTCATATTTTTGTAAAAATAATTTTCTTTTTAGTAAATAACAGGAATTAATTGAAACTGGTTCTTGAATTAGTACCAAAAAACTATGAACTTTTCATTTATGATGTCTCTGATGAACATTTAACTCGGCAATATGGTTTTCTAGAGCAGAAAATACAATAATTTTTTATTTTGTTATTTTTTATAAAATACTTTTTATGATCAATTCAAAGTGACGAGTCTGAATGATTCGCCTGTATCAATATAATATAGAACAGTCTTTCAGCTTTATATTGGTGTATGATAAGTCATATTCATGAACACAGTATGCTTACAGATACCAAATTCCTTTAGTGTGTACTTTATGGGAATTTACTGCAGCATTTGACAGATAAACCTGCAGCAGTTCTAGGGTTAATTATTGCACAATGTGAATATTCATTTGGTGAAGTGCACAATTTGTGTTTAATAAAGTTATTATAATAAGACTAGGAGTTTGCACGTTGGTAGTGAAGTTCCGTTGAAACAGTAACCTTCTTAAACCTTAGAACATTTCTCGTTTCAATTTTAAAAACTGCAAAATCTGGCTCATATTCAAATACAGTTTTCTAATAGGTCTGTGAAGTTCTACCTCACTGAAATTAAACCCTCACTCCCAATTAAGGACTGGAAGTCTCAAAGGTGTTGGGCACCAAAATATTAGTTTTTAGTTACTGGTATGAACAAAATGAAAACAAGATTACAGCTGTCATATTTTGGACACGTGATGAGACATTCTGATTCGTTGGAAAAGACAATTATGCTTGGAAAGGTGGAAGGGTCTCGGAGATGAGGGTGGCCAGCATTGAGATGGATCGACTCCCATCAAATCCAACATGAATATGTCATTGAAGGATCTGAAGTATATGACTGAAGACCGAATCATATGGTGACAGTCCATCCATGCAGTCGGTAGGAGTCGACACCGACTTGATGACACTTGAACATCATCATCATGAACAAAATAGAAAATTTTCAAAAAGAACATAGTGCTTTTGACTGGAAAATGACTATGGTTTACAACTCCTTTTAGTGGAAAAATCTTAATTCTGAAAATTTTGGCACTTAGCACCTGTGAGATATCCAGTCATGTCCAAAAAGAAAATACCAGTGTATATATATATTTACTTATTTGTAATATTGTTGATGGCTTTTCTCAACAGGTTTTGTGAGGAAATGATAGTAGCCAAGTCTTAAATTGAGTGTTCTTTCTTTTTCTTTCCCAGGCAGTATATTCCTCAAAGAAAGCAGATTGTGATAGACTTCACAGAAATTGATTGGAATGCTATGACTCAACTTCCTCCAACACCTTCTAAAAATCAAAAACCACCCTGTGTATGATGTAATGTTCACACCAATAGACGAGTGGAGAAATAAGGTAGCAACACTAAATATGGATGGAGTGTATTAATATCACTCCCAGGGGGCACACCGAAAATCTCTTCTCAGTTCTGGCTATACCGAGGTAGACTGTGATGCAGTCTGCATTTCTTGTTTTTACTTCAGGCCTCCTGTTTTGTGTATATGTATTAAATTTCAGTATTTTATTTCTGAACACTTAAGGTGATAGAGAGAGTACAGCAAGCTAAACACTTGTAGACTAAAATATTTATCAGGTGAGTCTCTAAACCCTGGAGGATGAGGATTGAAAATTAGTGAGGGGCAAAATTTGAAAGTCACTGTAAAACAAAACTATCCTGTATACACTATCTGATCAAAAGTGTCCAGACACCTATCTGAAATTGCACTTAAACTTTACCCGTGTCATGTTCCCTATTCATCATCATCTTCATTTCCCGTTTCCAGCTTCCTGGGTCGGGTTGTGAATTAAGGACCTCCAACGTTTCCTGTCTCTCCACCACTCCTCTCCTGTTTTTAGTACTTCTTCAGGTTTTCCTCCTCTCTTCTCTACACACTCCCACACTGTATCTGCCCATCTCTTTCGGGGCCTTCCTCGTGGTCTCTTCCCTGTCATCTTTTCACAGAAAGTTTTCTTTGGTACTCTCTCCTCTCCGATTCCTATTATTGGACATTAATATGGGATGGGTCCACCCTTCGTTGTTATGACGGCTTGAATTCTGCTGGAGACACTTTCAATGAGGTGTCAGAATGGCAGTCCATTCTTTCCCAAGTGCCGAAACCAGAGAAGGTTGGTAACTGGGGTCTATAGCGAAGTAGACGTTCTAACTCATTTCAAAGATGTTCAGTTGGGTTCAGGTTGGGACTCTGGGTAGGCCAGTCCATTTCAGGAAAGTTATTGTCCACCGACCATTGCCTGACAGATTCAGTTTTATGACAGGTTGCATTATCATTCTGAAACTAACAGTCATTGTCTCCAAGCAGGTCCTCTACCGTGCATAGTGCACAATGGTTTAAAATGTGGCCTTCCTCATTTAGAGTTTTTTTAAGCATAATAAAGAGACCATACCCAAACCACCAAAAACACCCCCATACCATAACACCACCTCCTCCATACTTCACTTTTGGGACTACACGATGATTGGTGACGTTCTCCAGGCATTCACCAAACCCAAACCCTTCACTCGGATTGCCACAGGGTATAGTGTGATTCATCACTCCAAATTACTTGTTTCCAGTCATCCACTGTCCATTGGCATCGCTCTTTACACCACCTCAAGCAACGCTTAGTATTGACTTCAGCTAAATATTTGGCTTATGAACATCCGATCGACCATTGTACCCCCTATTTTTACTTCCAACGCACAGTCATTGTTAGAGGCATGGATTTTTTCGCATTAACGATAAACGTGACAAAAAAATTTTGAAGCGATTTTGCGATATCTTTACAAATCATATGTGTCTGGTTAAGAAAATAAGCCTATTATGCTCCCGAATTAAAGTGAATTAAAGCGATATGGCCATTTTAAAGCGAATTTCAATTATTTTGCAATAAGCGCGATATAACAGCGAAATCTGTAGTGAATAACGAGCTTGAAATTTTGTTCCAAGATTATGTATGAAAAGAAAGGGAAGAGCGAACAGAGATTCAACAGCAGGTCAGAAATATCTGTTATCTTTAATGTTCTGGAAAATCTCTTACGGCATGACATCAAAGAAAAGGGTTTAGCTCCATGCCTGTTGTGAAACTTAATGTTCGGAATGTTGTTCTTGGGGTGGCTGGTAATCCCACCCAGCCTGTCTCCTCACGGCACTGTGCAATCCTACAATCCCTAATGACGTCCACAAGCAGCACAATTGACTGATGTATTTCGGCTTCGTGGTCAGGTAAAATTAAGAAAGTGATCACAGACAGTAGCAACAGTTAACGAGTGAAGGTTTATACGTTTTGGAAAGCAATATTTTAATGTGTAAATTTTGTAATGTTCATATTGAGGGGGAGAAGAAAGATACTGTCTCGAAGCATTGTTTCAAAAATAAGGAACATTCAGAACATAAATTAAGCACTCCATCAGTGTAACGGCAGGCAACAATAGAACTCTCATTAGATATTCAAAAGAAAACTAAGAATGAAAAAATAGAATTTGTTCACGAAACAACAATGCTACTCAAAGCCAACATCCCGTTGGAGAATGTAGACGACCCTGTAGTTCGGAAATGGCTTCAAAAGTATGTACCAGGTATGTACAGTCTATCAATTAAACCTCCACAATCAGCGATCAGTGATAGTAAGACTAGGATTTCTAAGATCTCTCTTTGATAAAGATTTTTCTTGTCTATTGGTTAGGATCTGGAGACCTTCCCACAGTCATCCAACTAAGAAAACAATACGTCCCCCATTGCTCAAACGAAGTACTAGCAAGCATCAAACAGTCTTTGGAAGGGAAAACGGACTTGGACATAATCTACGACGAAACTACCGACTCTTCAGGCCGCTGTGTGTTTGCAATCTTAATCAAAACTCATCCAGTATCTGAACAGGAAGTATTTTTTGTTAGAATGTGCAGTTTCTAAATGCTGTGAACTGCAGAATGTGTTCTCAAGCAATCTTGCATGTTTTGCATAATTTTGAAATTAACCATGTGAATGTAAAGTACGTGATAACTGATTCCACCCCGTATATGTTAAAATGTTGTGAACTGCTTAAGAGAATTATGGGAGAACATTTAATTCACATCACTTGCTGGGCTCATAAATTCAGTTTGTTCAGTGATGTTCTGCAAAAGAATTTGAATGAACTTAATGCCATTGTGTCGAAAACAAAGAACTGTTTTCATATGTCAAGCAAAATCAAACACATGTTTCGTTCAAACCTAGACGAAAACTTCCCAGATATGTCAATTTCATTGTATCCCGAGCCAGTATTGAGTAGATGGGGAAGTTGGTTTAAAGCTGCCTCTTACATACATGCAAATGTAGATATCCTCCACTCATTTTTTTCAAACAGTTGTCACTGAAACCTGTACCAGTGGTAAACTGGTTGGCAGAAATGGAAGATGCCAGATTTTGCAACCTGGTAAAATCCCAAGTAGTATTTGTTTTTGAAAATTGCAAGTTTATTGCAGACGTTGTTTTGGAATTAGAAGGGTATAATTATCCATATTCTCAGTTGCTTGTTTCGAATATAACAGAACGGAAGGATAAAATTTCAGTGAAACCTCTATTAAGAGACCAGTGACGGTTCCATGGAAAGCTGGTCTTTTAGAGGGGTGGTCTCTTAATAGGGGTGGGCATTAAAAATAATGTTATACTGCATTATTAATAAAGTACAGTTGGAACACTGCATTGGTTCACATTTAGTACAAATTATTAGTTATTTTCTGAGCTCTGTCATTTAAAAAAGTCATGAATTGATATCTGTTTCAGATTAGCACATGCTTTTTTTAAACAATTTCACATTCTAGAATATCTCTGAGTGAGTTCGAAATTCCATTAATTTGTTCTGGGTTCGAATAATCTTCTAGGAGAGCCTTTTTTGTATTTTTTGTACGTTACATAACACTTTTTCTAATGACATTGTATGCTGATGCAGTTCTGTACCAACAGAACCATTGTTTACATCATCACCCTCATCACCATCTCCAATAAGAAGGCAGACGAAAAGTGGTCTTTTGAAAGAGGTCAGACTGAGAAAATGCCTGGTCTTTGGTCGGGGAGAGGGGTGGTCCTTAAATAGAGGTAACAAATACATTGACCTTATGAGGCTTTAAATCGGTCTTTAAGAGGGGTGGTCTTTTAGAGAGGTTTCAGTGTAATGTAATTGCTTCCGGCCATGCTAGTGAACTAGTTAATAAGATTATTCAAGGGTTTAGTGAATCGTTAAAAAGTGAAGCGACTCTCCTCTTCCAAAATCTTTGTGTTTTAGCTGTTAAGAAAATTGAAAAACACATGTCCTCAAGTGATGCTAACATTTTATTTGAACTTTTGAATGATTTGTTTCATCCAACTAATGTAATTCAATCAAACTATACTGTACAAATGTTTCGTCACTGAGTGGAAATGTACAAAAATTGTCTGGCTTTAAAATGTTCAAGCAGTCTGATATTATTGCTTGATACATTGCTTTTAAAGATATTCTGCGAAAACAAATTGAAGAAAATTCCGTTCAACAAGTTGAAATAATTCAGTCACTACTAGCATTAAAATTAATGCACCTGAACTTTGCAAATTCTGTTTTAAAATCTATTTGGGTTCCCATACCTGCCAAGTTTTCCTGTTTTCCCGGAAGGTTTCCGGATTTTTGGGGTGTTTTCCGGTTGTCCGGATTAACATAGTTTTTTTTTTCCGGATTTTCAACTCCCTAGATTTTTTCCGTTCTCAGCATCCAAATCGCATTTCAGTTTTGATTTTCGATAATAGCTGCTATTCTGAGATGCGAGTGTTTAAATTCGACTGATAAGACTCAGGGTGTCTACCGGTAACGAAAAGTAACGGAATAGTAGCTAATTCTTATGTTTGGATAGTTGGAGGTAACGAAAATTCGCCGAGGTGTTTTAAAATCATTTAAATCCGCGCCGCTAGGCTCGCAGATGCGATGAAGCAAGTTTCACGCAAGTGGCGCCGATTGCATAAGCTATATTTCCCCGTGCACGACCTCAATAATAAGCGAACATCATCCCAAACTGCAGTGAACTAAAGAGTGAAGTATGACAGTCAATAGCTAAGTCAAATCACGAAATAATTAAATCCCTATAAGTCATTATGCGAATATTAATTCAAATCCCCCATTGTCAAACCCCTTAATCAAGTCAAATTAAATACTAACGATAATTTTATGAATATTAATCACTTCAGAAAAAAATATTTTATTAATCTAAACTTCTTTTTAGCCCAAATTAGATTCAATTCCAGGCAAAGGAGCGCTTGACGCACCGGTACCTGGCAAATAACACAGCCGACCACGACTGTAGCCTTTCAGACTAGTCTAGGAAATGCATACTGAGGATACCTTCAGTGGTACTGTATACAACAATGAGGAAATTCTGTCTCTCATCAATGCCAAAAGGAATGCCTATCTTGCCCATCTTCAAGACCCAACTTCCAACACAAAGAGAGATAAACTACTGGAACTCAAGAGTAAATGCCAGACGCAGATAAGGCAGATTAAAAATACTTGGTGGCAACAGAAGGCTCAGGAACTGCAGAGACTATCGGATGCTCGAGAATTGAGGAACTTCTATGCAGTACTCAAGGACATATATGGACCATCTCGCTCATCATCAGGTACTCTGAAAAGCGCTGATAATTCTACTACCTTTACTGATAGTCAAGAAATCTAGGAACACTCCTAAATCGTCCATCAGCAGCTACTGAAGACTTCCTTTGTGATGTGCTGCAACAACCTGAACAACTTTGGTTGGCAGTACCTCCTACTTATCATGATTACAGTGCAGCTCTCACCCAATTGAAACCCAGAAAAGCACCGGGTCCAGTTAACATCCCTCTGGAACTAATTCAAGCCGGAGGTCATTCCCTCAAAACAAGGATTTTCACCCTTATCCTCAGAATATGGGAATCAAGAAAGGTACCTGGAGACCTAAAGAATGCCACTATCGTCACTATCTTTAAAAAGGGTGATCACAGTGTTTGTGGCAACTACCGTGGTATATCACTGCTATCAATTGTGGGGAAGATTCTTGCAAGAATTCTACTTAACCGCCTCAAGGTTATCTCTGAGAAGATCCTCCCAGAGTCACAATGTGGATTTAGAGCTTCAAGAAGCACAATTGACTTGATTTTCTGTGTGAGACAGCTACAAGAAAAATGTACAGAACAACAGAATCCACTCTTCTTAGTCTTTTATGGCTTGAAAAAGGCATTTGATTCGGTTCCAAGACCAGCCATGTGGGCGGTCCTGAAGCGGTTTGGTTGCCCTCAGCGATTTGTAGATCTAATCAAGGCTCTCCATGATGGCATGACAGGTCAGGTTTGCCATCAGAATAAGATGTCCGATGAATTTCCTATTACCCATGGACTGAAACAAGGATGTGTACTGGCTCCAACGCTTTTCGCGCTGTACTTAGCTGCAATGCTTTATGATTCACTCACAAACATTCCAGGTGTGGAGGTCAAGTATCGTTTTGATGGAGGGCTTTTCAACCTAACTCGTCTCCGCTCCTTGAGGAAAACTAAGGTTACTAACATGTTGTATGCAGATGATGCTGCGTCGCCAACTCTCACCCCAGAAGAGCTGCAAGAGTCAGTTAATTGTTACAAAAGTGTATGTGATCGCTTTGGTCTTACCATAAATGTCAATAAGACTAAAGTCTTGGCACAACCTTCACCAGGCACACCTCTTCCTCAGTTCAATATCTCCATCTCAAATTTGCCATTAGAACAGGTAGACCACTTCTCGTACCTGGGCAGTACCATTTCTGTGAGCTGTACCTGTGAGCAGGATGTGGATAAGAGAATTGGCGCAGCCCATGCAGCATATGGACGATTAGCGCACCGGGTCTTCATGAATAAAGATCTGTCCATGAGTACAAAGCTTATGGTGTACAAAGCAGTAGTCATTTCTACATTGTTGTATGGCTGTGAAACGTGGACCCTTTACCGACGTGATCTTAGGAAGCTTGAGCTTTTCCACCTACAAAAACTTCGATCAATCCTGAGGATTAAATGGGAAGACTGCATTACCAATATTGCTGTTCTGGAAAAGGCTCAAATCAACAGCATAGAATCATCCATAATAGGTCACCAATTTAGATGGATTGGTCATGTCCATCGGATGGATGATGTGAGATTACCTCGTCAAATGCTATATGGTGGGTAATGCTATGGCACCAGACCTCATGGTGGTCCTAAGAGGTGCTACAAGGACCAATTTAAACAGACCATGAAATTGTCAGGTCTTGATTCACAAACCTGGGACATGCTGGCTGAAGACTGCTCAACTTGGCGCCGTACCATCTCGGATACTGTAAAGACGTTTGAAAGGGATCGACGCACACATGAAGAGGCCAAGCGTCAAGCTAGGAAACTTCGAGCAGCCCAACCACGTCCTCCTCCAGCAATACTATGTGACTTGTGTGGACGCTTGTTCGATGCCAGGATTGGGATCTTTAGTCACCGTAAACACATCCACAAACTGGACTGAAGGAAGAAGATTTATACTCGGATTCGAGTTAAAGCCGATGATGATGATACATTGATTCAACGTTTATTTTCGGCATCAAGAAGAGTTTAGTTTTGTGTGAAATATTTTTTCGGTATTTATCGGAAACCTCACTTGTTGCGAGAAGTTTATTCGCGATAAATTCCGAAACTCAACAGATACCTCTCATTTCTGCTATTGGCCTCTAGATTTGTATATCTCAAATTGTTGTCCAGAAATAATGCGAAATAATTTATTGTCGCAATCTTGCAAAATTATACCGTTTCAAAAAATAATCGCAAAAATGCTTCGAAATACATAGACTATAATTATTTAAAAAATCTATCCGTTTAGTGATTTTGCGACATCAAATGTGGTTAATTCGAAACTCTGTTATATGTCTATTTTTCCTTCGAACTATGGTTCCATTGGATATATAATCTAACCAGTTATCTCGAAAACTTGTACAATTTGAATTCGAAAGAAAATGTGCCCTCTTGTCGGATTATTCGTGCAATCCTCTCTGTATAATTCATAATAACCGATACCTACTTCGAACGTTCATCCTCCAAAGTCACATCCTCAAGACGGCCGGCCTGCGGGAATCTCGTCCTACGGACCACGGTCGACGCCAGTTGCGTAAAATTATAAAACCCGGGCCCCGCCGTGAACTTGTGTCCTCGAGGACTGCGGGAATCACGGCGCCGATCATACAACATGCCCATAACTGCTCGTGAATTTTAACCATGCCCAACCTCGAGCTCGCCTCCGCCATTCTGCCAAGACAGATAGACAGACAGACAATCGTTGAACGGCCGGATGCCGTGCCGATGGCAAAACATCGCGTTCTCATTGTGCAACCACGAGAACAACGTGAATCTCGTAGAACGACCGAGTACGGCAGCGATTGCCATACATCCCGAGATTTCTTCGCATTCAATGACGAGTGCAACTGGATTTTTGTCAAATAGACAGCAAGCGGTGCCGATTGCATAATAGTAACTTGCCGGTACCATATTTTTCCGTGCCCGTCCTCAAGGACAATAGAAATCTCGTCGAACGACTAAAAGTGACACCAATTATGTAATCGCCCCCGTGTGGGTGCGGGTTAGAATACACCCACGGTATCCCCTACCTGTCGTAAAAGGCGACTTAGAGGGGGGCCTTAAAAAGGTTGATTTTGGTTTTCTGGTCCCAGCTCTGGTTTGACCAATAGAAATAAACATGCATGCTGTTAGGGGAAGGGCCACCAGCTTGGCCATCTGGTCAGAAAGCTTAGACGGTATGCCCCATCCCGTCAGGTGGGTGCGCCATGTACCCTACAGTAGTATCCGCCTTAGGACGAAGGTCCCTGCATGGCCGAATACTGGAGCTGCATAAATCCTGTGCATGCCGAGGGGGAAGTGCCTGTTCGAGGCACTGGGACCCCGGGCAATATCTGCTATGCCAGGTAGGTATTGCCTTGGCTGGGTGGCGCCCACAGTGATAGCCCCCGTTCGGAGTGGGCAGTATTCGGGGAGGATTTCGTCCGGGATGCCATCAAAGCGATCACGGACACCTGTACAGGGTGGCACCCTTAAAAAGCCGTCTCTGGAGTGTCGAGCTAATCCCAAGGTGTATACGCCTTGGGATGAAGCCTTTAACAAACGATTTGCGACAGATAGATCACCTCGCTACCTGTTAGCTACCAGGACAGACGGGGATGATTTCAAGCTCGTAAAATTGATCATATTCGCTGAGGAAATCGAGGGGAAATTTGGTGATCTTAACGGGATTTCCAAGCTCCGGAACGGGCAGCTCTTGCTGCTTAACGTTAGCCGGCAGCAAACCGAAGCGTTGTTGGAATGCACGCAATTCGGCGAAATCCCCGTTAAGATCGCAAAGCACGAAACGCTGAATGAGGTCCGTGGAGTTATTATCCATCGTGACCTCATTTTGAATAGCGATGCTGAACTGTTGCGGGATCTGGGGAAGAGAGGCGTCACAAAGATTAGGCGCATCACCCGAAAGATTGGGGAAAGGAGCGTCGATACCGGCGCTTTTATTCTCCATTTTGAGGATGATGTTGTACCTAAGCAGGTGAAGGTCACATCGTACCACTGAGATGTGCGACCGTACATCCCTCCACCTATGCGCTGCTACCAGTGCCAGAGATTCGGGCATGTTTCCGCCAGGTGTACTGCGAAGGCCGTATGTAGAGAGTGTCGCAAGGGGACACATGAGGGTGACGAGAGGTGTACGCCTCCCCCGATATGTCCCAACTGCCAAGGAAGTCACTCTCCACGGTCAAAACAGTGCCCTGAATTCATTATGGAAGCCAAGATCCAGGAAATCAGGACTCTTGACAGGCTTTCATATCACGACGCTCGCAAGAGGTACCGTGATATGAATGCCCCCGAATTTCGGGTATCGTTTGCAGCTGCAGCGACGCCCTCAATCACCCCTGTCCTTAAAGTTTCCAGTGCAGTACCCTCGATGTCCTCTTTTAGTACGAGTTTGAAATCTCCCCTCGCTGTACCAGCGAGCACTGTCAGCCCGAAAGAGGTCCCAAAACCTTCTTCGGCCACGGTTAAGAAGATGCCGGTTTAAACACCTAAACCGGCGAATTCGGAGAAGAAGTCCTCTTCTTCTCCGAAACGGTCGGCGAACAAGTCTTCCCCAGCTAAAGGGAGAAAGAAGACTTTGCCGACCAGGGCTGGTCCTTCTACCAGCCCACCTAATACGAAAAATATAGGGGAGAAGAGGGAGACGGTTCGTCACCGTCTCTCTCGCCCTCCTGCTGACGGGGTGGCTGCTGTCTCTGCTGGCCTTTCCGCTCCCACGACCACCAAGGGAGCGAAGCCTGCTGAAGCCAAACCCGTCCGTATGGAGGAACTCCCCTATAAAAAAGAAAATAGATCGGCGGAGGAGAGGGGAACGGTTCAGCGCCGTTTCTCTTCCTCTCCTAAAGGCAGGGCTGCTCACGTATCTGCTGGCCATCCCGCTCCCACCACTACCAGTGGAGCGGTGCCAGCAGGAGCGACCTTGTTTTATAAGGACCCGGCGTCTGTGGGGAAGGGACCATCTACTTCCCCAAACACACGTCGGCGCCGATCCAGAAAGAAATCTCTTCGGGGCGTGTCGGGGACAGACACCCAGTCTTCGGACCGGGAGAAATTCCCTCGACACCGCTCTCGCTCTTCTCCAAGAGCGAGACTCGTGAGGTCCGACGACTACCGCGCGCAACCCAAGAGAGTGCCTGCTCCATTTTCTTCGTCTTCGGAAGGAGATGTGGAGATTGAGGTGTGCTCTCCTGCCCCATCATCTCCAACTAGAGATGGGGAAGGGTGGCAAACGGTCAAGCATAAGTAGAAGACCCACTTCTACTTAAGTCCACACCATGGCACTATTACAATGGAACTGTAACAGCTATTCTGTTCATCTCGCTGAGTTACGACAATTAATATCTTCTTTTACAGCAACCATTGCCTGTCTTCAGGAATCCAGGTTTCGTCCTGGACATGAGACAACAATGCGTCACTTCAAACTCTTCTCTGAAGACCGGGTGGACGGAGCTGTGGCCGCTGGTGGCGTCTGCACTCTCGTCCACTCTAGTCTCTTTAGTGAAGTGGTGCCGTTGCGTACTCAGCTAGAGGCAGTTGCAGTTCGTACTTCGTTGCCAGTAATGGCAACAGTATGTAACGTGTACATCCCGCCTGATTCTCAGCCGGATTACGACCAGCTGGTGGATCTAGTCTCTCAGCTCCCCCCTCCTTTTCTCCTTCTGAGATATATTAATGCCCACAACACCATCTGGGGCTCCGCTACCACTAGCGGTAAAGGGAGAGATTTTGAGAGGCTGATCAGGCGGCTGGACCTGTGTCTGTTGAACACAGGGGAACCTACGCACTTCTCTATTGCACACGGTACTTATTCAAGTATCGATATTACCTTGTGCAGTCGTGCGTTGATTCCCCTGCTACAGTGGGGTGTACACGATGACCTTTGTAATAGTGACCATTTTCCAATTATCGTTACTCTTCCGAACCAGAGAGCCATCGAGTTACCAAGTCGATGGCTTCTCCGTCGGGCTGATTGGCCAACTTTCACGGCACGTGCGGTGTTTGCCGAAGATACCGTTGAGAGTGTCGACGATCATACCATTCACATAACGAATGGTATTTTGGCTGCTGCTGAGGAAACAATACCTTCCTCATCCGGCAACTCACGCCGGAAGCTTGTCCCTTGGTGGACTGCCGAGATTGCAGCAGCCATTAAAGATCGTCGACGTGCTTTCAAATGCTATCGGAGGCAAAACACTATGGCCAACCTTATCACCTTCAGAAGGATGCGTGCTTGAGCCCGATATCTGATTCGGGAGAGTAAGAAAACGACGTGGGAAATGTATGTGTCGTCTATGACAGCGCATACTCCTTCATCTCAAGTGTGGACTAAGCTTCGTCGGATCTCCGGACTCCCGACATCACTGTCGATACCCGGAGTGTCCATCAATGGAGTCATCATCATGGACCATCTCGCCATTGCCAACAGCTTTGGCTCGCACTTCTCCGATGTATCCTTCTCCAGGAGTTACGATCCTACATTTCTGACTCTGAAGCGGGAGGCAGAGACTCGCCCCTTGTCCTTAGCCACTGCTGCTTCGGAGTCCTATAATGTACCATTCTCTGAATGGGAACTGCGCAGTGCGCTTGCATTGTGCAGGGATACGGCTCCTGGACCGGATAACATACATAATCAAATGTTAAAACATCTGTGCAAATCCAGTATTAAAAGACTGTTGATCCTCTTCAATCGTATATGGATTGAAGGGGAGTTTCCATCTCAATGGCGAGAGGGGATCGTGATACCGATTCCTAAGGCTGGAAAGGATCCCAAGTTTGTAAGCAGCTATAGGCCCATTTGTTTGACAAATGGCCTATGTAAGCTGCTCGAAAAGATGGTAAACCGTCGACTGGTGTGGTTCTTGGAGGAGAAAGGTCTCCTGTCTGAGTACCAGTGTGGATTTCGCTCTCATAGGTCCACCACTGACCATCTGGTGCGACTTGAGAGCGCCATACAAGGGACATTTTTCCGAAAGCAGCACCTAGTCACGGTCTTCTTTGACCTCTAGAAAGCCTACGACACCACGCACTACGGGATCCTTTCCACCCTTCACAAGTGGGGACTCCGTGGTAACCTACCGACTTTCATTGCGAATTTCATGTCCGTCCGACTCTTCCGTGTAAGGGTCGGTAGGACATTATCGCAATACTATACTCAGGAAAATGGAGTTCCTCAGGGTTCAGTGCTGAGTGTCACCTTGTTCGCGATTGCCATAAATGGCATTGTTGCCTCCGCCGTGTCCACGGTAGTTCCATCGCTGTATGTAGACAATTTAGCTCTGCATTACAGCTCTGGAAGTATGGCAGTCGTGGAACGGCAATTGCGGCTAGCTATCAACCGGGTCGACAGGTGGGCTCACGATCGGGGTTTTCGTTTTTCAGCAGCGAAAACCTCCGTCATCCATTTTTGTCGGCTCCGGAGGCTACATTTACACCCTGAACTACATCTCAGGGATGCTGCGTTGCCGTTGGTTGACATCGCTTCCTGGGGCTCCATTTTGATAGCAAATTAACGTGGCAGCCCCATATACGGCAATTAAAAATGACATGTCTCAGGAAACTGAACATGCTCAGGTTTCTTAGTGGCACTACGTGGGGGGCTGACCGTGCGGTGCTGCTACGGTTCTACCAAGCCCTCGTCCTGTCCCGGCTAGAAAATGGCCGCGTTTTTTTTTTAAGCGAGAAATTGCAGCGCTGCATCCAAGCGAAGTAAATTGCTACATCACAAACTACCTGTAAATAAAAACGGTAAAGATGGCGCGAATTGGCGGTCGTTTAAAACGTGTTTCAGTCATTATTTCGAATTAGATGTAATGTAATATAACGATGCGTCCACTAGGAGACGAAAGTTATGATGAATACATAGTTATATCGCTCAATAAACAATTTTGTCAATTACCTACACTAGGATTTCACCTTGCTTGTAATTTTTAGGTTAGGCCTAGCCCATGTCATTCGAGTTTCCTTCCACGATTTAATGCCCTTGGCTTAGCCATTAAAGTCGCATTAATAATGATCGTTTTACGAATGAAGTAGCATATAGATAAAAATTTCAGAACTTAAACCTTGTAAAACAAATCTACTATTCACTTGTACATAGCAAGCTCCAATATTTAAATGTTATTTGGGCTCACTGCAGGAAATCCACACTGAATGATTTAATGACTATTCAGAATAGGGCTATTAGAAACATATTTAACCTTCCTTACTGCACTCCAGTAAATCTGTACATCAGAAGTAAAATTCTACCCCTCAGCATAAGTGCAGATCTCCGAGCAGCTATGCTAATATACAAAATTAAACACAACACAATACTCTATAGCTCTCCCTACATCTTGAACTCGGACAATCATTCTTATGGAACTAGACATGCGAAGGACGTAGCCTTATATATCATTCACTCTTCTAAATACGGTAGAAATAGTTTCAAGTTCTCTGCATCACAGTCATATAATAAACTTCCCGATGAAGTAAAAAGTGCACCAACTTTGTCAGTATTTAAGAGGAAAACTACGAAAGTATTGTGGGAAAAATTCGATGCATCGTAATACATCAAATAAGCTTAAAAATCCTGTGCTTATCATTTTAAGAGACCTTGGTCTAAACAATCTTAGATATAGTATCAACTTTACTAATAGGCCTATGCCCTTATTCATCAATTTGTGTTACCTTCAGAATTTTCTTCCTGGTGTGTAAACACACATATTACTGTACAATTCCTCTGTACGAGCCTATGGCTCTTTGGAATTAATTGAATAAATATCATTCAAAATACAAAAAAAAAAAAAAAAGGTTACCATATCTATAATAATCAGCATAACTTTTATGTGGCAAGGTAACTTGGATTTAAAAATTGCAAAATGGGACGACAAAGCTCTTGACTTTTTAGCCTTCTTACAAATATTTCCTAACTAACCAACTGATATGCTGCTAATGGAAATGTAGGCCTATTATTGTGCAGTATCATATTGTTTTAGATCCCTTAGTTGGGGGGGGGGGGGGGTAGTTAGGGCTAAAACACTTATGTTATTGTACTAATTTGGAAGGTGATTCCTAGGAGAGGGTAGCTTCCCGTAGCTGGGTGAGCTTACCAGTGTAGTGTGTTGTGTGTTTGGATGCTAGGGGGTGCTCCTATAAAGACGTAAGTATTTGTTAGGGGATGGTCCTCTGGCTGCAGGCTGCTGTGCTGGTCTGCCAGCTGGACGGAGTGTGTGATATAACAGACGTGCTTATGTCAGCGGCTCGCTGCTATGCAGTCGAGTCGCCTGCGGGAAACACAATGAAACCTGAGCAAGCAATTACTGGCTACTATGGTCACGGCCAATCGTGACGAGAGTCAGGAAGGGTATGAGGATGTAAAGAGGCATGTAATTATCAAGACAAGTGTAATTTACTGACCATGTGTTTATTGGTCAGTGAGTGTGAAATTGTAAGTCCCTTTTAGGGGAATGTAAGTAATGATACAAGTTGAGTGTACAAGATTGTGGATGGGTGTTTACAAAGTAAAGGATTCTGAACACTTGCTGAGTCTCACCTGATGATGGCAGCTGGCACAGTTGTCGGCTAGGGCCTTCGGCGACACACACTATATGACAGATAATGCTCCAAAAAGGCCTCCCTTCTTATAGTTCCTGCCGTTGCTTAGTCAGCATTCCGTTGACGTAGCTGCCCCAGTTAGTTGTAGTGTTAATGTTTATGAATGTGTTGCAAGTGGTTGGCTAACCTCCCGAGCTGGGTGGTCGCCTCTTGCCGTGTAAAGGTGATGTTCTGGTCTTATGATATTTGCCAGTTGGGGTGGTTTTTAGTAGATGATGGGGGGTGGCTTTCAGGGGGTACAGCCCCCCGGGCCTGTACAAGTCTTCTTCTTCGATTAGTTCGCGTCCCCGCGAACGGGAACGGAACGTGGAGTGGGGGTGGCGATGGATAGTTTTTGGTTTCTTCTTGTACCTCTTCTTCTTTTCTTCAGTGTTGGTGTAGATGTAGGTGTGTTGATGTCGTGGTGATGTGAGATCAGATTGTGCTCAGAGGGGTAGGTTTTGGGATATACATATGATAATTTCAAACAGTTCATTTAAAAAGTTGACATTTGAAATATTAAAAAGTACAACAAAAAATGCGTGATTTTGACACTATATATGTGTTGGTATTGTGCAGGGAGGAAAAAACCCATGGCTGGACGGGTGGTTGTACCGTCCGGCGCTGTGTGGAGGAAAAATATTGCTCCCTGTGATATATAGTTTAAAAGATGGAAGAGAATAGAAAAACAGGTGTCCCAGGGTATAAGTTAAAGGAATATGTAAAATATAGTTTATTGTGTTGGGGTAAAACGGGACACCTTCACAAATTTTAAGTTAGAAGGGTAGAAATGAAAATCAGTGTGTACATTATGGCGTGTAAAATGGTGTGACAATTTGTGAATTTATGTGTGTAGGTATACAGTTGAGCACCACTATGTTTGTGTGTGCTTTGCCTTTACAGTTTCTGCTTATAAAATGATGATATAACATAACATAGTGAGACATAAAATGACATAAAATAATAACCTTATTGCTATACCGTTTCGCTCATGAGCCTGGTACCTCGTCTCATTCCCTAGGCCTTCTGTAGCGCTCTTGTCGACTTATTCTCCCTTCATTTATTACCCGCTGGCTGTAGGTGCCTCTCACCTATGGCTGTGGGTTAGTGGTCATGCCGTTACCTTTTCCTTTCGTAAATTTTCCCCGTGGCTGGAAAAATTTACCTTGGCGGCGAGGGTAGGTGCTCACAACCTCTGCACCGCCCCTGGCTGCCGAATATTGCTTTTCATTGAAGCATATCGAACGTGTGTTTGCGTCAGCGTCGCTCGGTGCCCCACGTCACCTTACGTCGCTGATCGCGGCGCCGTCACCTTGTTGGGGCGACTGAAGAGCGATGAGGAACAGTGTGTTTTTGTGACAGAGATAGGGGTGTGTGTAATTTGGTGTGGAAAACATATTTACAATAGACATGCTCGTGCTCCTTGTCATCTGTGAAATAAAAAATTGATTATTGGCCATCCATTTGGAAAACATGTATGTTCGTTTGCTTCCTCGCTTTCCTGTGTGGGTAAAAGTGGATTAATGAATAATAATGCATTTACAGTACATGGCAATACATCACATGTATATATATGTAACACTTCATCGGTGGCGCTTAATTTATAAGACTAAGTGTGGCGCCACTGAGGTGTACCTTACTTCTAGGTTAGCCTAGGTATTATCTAGCTTATTCTATGCGTTATCGGGCTTACCCTGGTAACGGTTTTTGGTAACCAAGTGCCGAGCGCGTCATCTTAATCTTAGTTAACTTAACGTATTGTCGGGCTTACCCTGATGACGGGTTTGTTTGTCATCAGGCGCCGAAATGGTTAGTCTAAATTATGATAAGTAAAAGAAAAAAATAATAATTGGTATTTATAAGCCGAATGGTTTAACTTAGTCTAATGCCGAAATGTGCTGTGCTATTATTGAGCAACAGCGGTTATTAAATTTGCTTAATTCTAAGTTGCGTGTCAAATGCAACTGTCTTACATGCTAAAATTTCGACCAGAGCGATCGCCTGAGGCAATTTACTTCCTCAGATCACCACCCGCGTGGATTCTAGAAACACCGGTTGTCTCTAAAACCAGCGGATTCCGCTCCCTTAATACTAGTTGTCGACATTTATATTATTGATTAATACTAGTAATTAATAAAGTCCCGGGCGACTGCGGTGCCACAAAGCAAACGCCTCGCCGTTGTACTTGCCTGTGTTATCATCCTTCTTACTTTGTTATTCATTGCTGTGTTTATCATTGTTGGGCTTGCCCAGTAGAACCCCTGTGAGGGCTCGCTGTGCTCCTCATTTAATATCTCTGGCTGCCCGCTGCGTCACCATTTATGTGGGCACTGGACATCGTTCAAGAAAAATCGTCCGATAAAATAGTATCATCCGGGAATTTGAGCGTCCGGGATCCTCTTCGCCTATATTGGCAGTAATAATAACATCCGGGAATTTTAGCGTCCGGGCTCGTCTTCGCCTATATTGGCATTGTTGGGTTTGCCCACCCGAACCCCTTTAGGCAGCTCGCTGCATGCCTATTTAATATCTCTGGCGACCCGTTGTCAGCCATTTATGTGGGCGCGGGATCGAATGACCGCGGGATCGAATGACCGCATTCATTCCATATATATTATTGATTATTTGTTAATTCATTCTTCATTTGTTTGGTTGTCTTCACCTTTGCTACGCGGGGCAAGGACTTGTCGGATCTAGGATTGATCCCGCCGAACCCTGAGACCCTGCTTCACTCCTGCGAGTAGGAGACTAGCTTCCCGCCATAGAAGCTCTACTTACTTACATGCTAAACTAGGAGTCTAGTTCTGATTTGGTCGTCCCTAGGGTCATCTCCTGAGTCCGGTATGGAGCTGGCTAATTCTCCCACCAGCCGTAGAAAGTCTCCCCTGCAGGTCTGGCTTCGATGCCCGTAGCACATAGTAGGTGTAACATCTCTTTGTCCCGGGGACAGGCTAGGTACTCTCGGGACTCCGAAGTTTGCCCGTGCTAGGTCATCGGCGCTTCGACCTTACGTAATTCGTCTTTTTGGTCTGGGTCATTGAGCCAACCGGGGTAGGGCTCATCATCGCCTTCCCCAGCTCTGCTCCTATGTGGCGCCTCTGCCCTTCTGTTTACGCTGTCATCACCATTCAGCGTGTCATCAGATTCCTTGTGTGTAATAAAAAAAATAGTGTGCTTTGTAAATAATTTACTGTGTAAATAATGTAAAATTTTTAAGTGTTCTGGGGTTGTAGAATCTTCTAAATGCATGGACTACTTCAGGCCTTCTGTAGCTACGTCGGACTTCCAGCGGTAATGCCTTGTTGATTTACTTGGAGGCGTTAATAGGGTTTTATGGCGTTGGTTCCTTTGTTATTAGGATCCGGGGGTGTTATCTGCTGGATGGGCTTAAAGCGTGGTAGGAGAAGGTTGCGCATCGTTGGGCTCCATGTTAATGGTGGCCGTGAGCCGGTGATGCTATCAGGATGCTTTTACAGTGAGTGGACGGGGTAGGTACTTCCCGGGTTTGCAAAAATTTTAAAAATTCCATGCAGGAGTAATACTAATAATAACCCAGGTGTGTGGGTAGGATATTCCATGCATGTGCCTGGATATGAGGCGTGTCCGCTCTCATTTGTGGATAGGTATAGGCCGAGGTGTAATAATACTATGTCCCTTGCATGCGGGATTATTTAGTAGAAAAGAATTGTTATTATAAATTTGGCCTCATCTCTTGCTTAGAGATGCGCATTACGCTTAATTGTCGTTTTTCCGACTCGCCTCTAATACTCGGGCGTAAGCATTGAGAGCCAGGGCGTAGTGAGCCCTCTCTTTAAACGCATGAAGTCTATCAACCCCGATGTATATTTTGGCATGTAGTTTAGCTGTTTTTATGTGTTTGTGTTGGCTAATGTTGTGAGTGACAAGGTTATGGAAGGAGAAAGGTGGTATAATGGTAGCCCGTGGGTGGTGCCTTGGCCATCTTGCTGGCACCATCCATCTCTACTCCTGTCATCCTCACTTGGTCAATATCTGCTTTCTCTCCGCTCCTTGTGATGGTGAAGTGTGGTGACGCTATGACGTCACGGCCTAATCTGGCCTCTCATTTGTAATGTTAAGGTAGCAAGTGATCGTAGTGTGACAGGTCATGTCCTGATCGCCTATGATGGTTTTGGGATTAAAAAGTAAAAAGAGAAGTAGTTATTGGGGGGAGGGGTTTGTTCCTTCAGAGCACCTGTCTGTATTCGCCCCTGATTAGTGGTCGCGTGTGGCAGGAGGTGCCCGTGGCTGTGGTTACTGAGGCTTGCGTGACTGTAGTTGCGTTCCGCTGCAGCGTGCTGTCGCGCGTGCCGTTTATCGGATACGTCTTATCGTGTGTCGTGATGCTAATTGTCAGCCGGCGCGTGTAACCTGTTATCGCACTTGTAAACAAGCTTCTGTGGCCCTATGATAAATCCGGCCTATCGTGTCTGTACATTGCTAAATGTTATGCCTATTGTAACAGCGCTGAATCCCGTGTCAATGTATGCCATTATTATTGGTTTGTTTTTGTGGTCATGTCTGCATTTCATGGTCACTTCCGTTATAACAATAGTGTCTGCCGACAGCAGTGTTCCAATGCTTCTGGAATTCGCAAGCCAGTGTTTTTGTTTTGCGTTTTGTTTTCATGTGCTTGTGTACGGGAAGTCTCTGATGTTACGTATGTCGGCTGCCGGAACGTGACTTTTGCCAATGTCCGAGTGTTGCCATTGTTGTGCATTCTGGGCGGGCCAGTGTGCTAATCTGTCCTGTTTTTGCTTACCAATGTTGTGTGTACATTGTTTTCCGCAAGACCTCTGCCTTGTGTAACTGTGTGTAATCCATGTCTAGGAAGTCTATTGTGGTCCCCGTGGAGGCCTAGGATTTTCGGTACGCCCCCTTATTGGGAATTCCTGGGTCGCCAATGCCGAGGTAGGCTGTTGTAGCGAGTACCCTGGGGCGAATCTATGCTCCAGTATGTATGGTAAAGAACCTTCCTGTCACCATAAACGTGTATCTGACCCACTTAAGTGCTTGTCTGGGGCCAATTTCAGTCTAATTGGGATTCTGGATATTTGTTTTCCACGGCGTCCGATTTTTACTGGGCATTCGGACCCGCGATCCCGTGTAATACTCCGTGTTTTATGTCTGCGTTGTCTGTTGGGATTTGTGTGTCCCCAGTGTGGCTTTTGATTGTATTTTTCGCCCCAAAAATACCATTGGTTAGTTTGTTTTTGGCACGAAGGTATTGTGTTAAATCGTGTGTGCGCGCCCGCCTTGTTCTAAGGTCCTGGTGCTACGATTTCTGTACCGTATATACCATGGCACACGTATCGTGTATTTAAGGCACGCGGATGAAAGTATGTTTTAGCGTGACTGATTTGTGCCTTTTGTGAAGACCCTTGTATTCTTATTTTGGGAGTTATGGGGTTTTGAAAACAGCGTGAATGACTGTGTGTATTACAGCCAGTCTAGAACGCTCGCAGGTCGCCTGCAGCTGGTGAAGGTCGCACGATTGTGTGTGAGGGTTATCGCTGACTTGGCAATGGTATTAAGTTACAACTGTGTAGGAAGGACTTTGCTTGCTAGATAGCTGGCTCATGTGCCAGGCCAATGTGTGTATGTTTGCCAACACGTCTGCCTACTGTCTACATATACACCGTGTCTTTGGGCTTCTCGTAATGGAAAATAACTTTCCTGTAATTACATATTGTGTCCCCAAATTTTGTGTTATTGTAAGCGTGGGGCGAATATATCCCTGTTAGTGGTACTAAAATGTCGTTATGCATGTGTGTCACCGGGCCGCTAGTCGCGTGTTTGGTGACTAGGTGTCGGAGGTGGTTTTATTGTTTTATGCATATAAATGTCTGTCAGTGTGATTATCCCTTACTTCCCTATCCTGCAACTGGATAGTTACCCGACCTTGCATTCCTGGTATTCAGGAGGTTGCGGGTTCGAGACCGTCTTTGTCCAGGATAATTATTCCTGGTGCCTTTTAGGCTTGTGTCTCCGGGACGTTTGGCAGTGTTGGGTTCGTTTCCCGGTGAAGCCATCGGGGTCCGAAGGCTATTTCTTGGCCTTCTTTTCCCGTCTGCCCGTGGAATGATTTCCCTTCCTTTTGGCAGCGTTCCCGTCTTTACGTGTAGGTGCCGTTTTGCGGGTGTGATATGCCTTCATACGGCGGGCGTGAATAGTGTCTTTAATGAGCTTGCGTCCCTGGCGCACGTTTACGATATAGTTTAGGTCAGATACCTTCCTACAGACTTTGAAGGGACCTGACCAACGTGGCAGGAGGAACTCGGACACATTTTTCTTACGGGCGGAATTGGAAACCATAACCAATTGCCCGGGTGTGTATTCCACGGTCTTTCTTTGCCGATCGTACCGTTCTTTTTGTTTTCTCTGTGCCGCGGCTATGTTCTTCCTGGCGTCCATGCGAGCTATCTGCAAGTGTTCTAGCCGGACGGCATTGTCCGGGTGAGTGTCCTGTGGGATGCATATATTGTCTATGGGACTTCTGGGTGTGTACCCGTGCAACAGGAAGTGTGGAGAGTGTTTTGTGGCCGTGGATATGGAGGTGTTGTAGCTAAATGTAATGGGCTGCAGGTAATCATCCCAGTCTGTCCCTGTGTCCCCTGTGAATTTAGCTAGGGCCATTCCAATTATTTTGTTCATACTCTCTGTGAGCCCATTTGTTTGTGGGAAAAAACTCGTGGTCGTGTATGCCCTTATCCTGAGTACCTCCAAAAACTGTTGGAGCACTCTCGAGGTGAAAATGGTACCTCTATCGGATAGTAGGGTTTGGAATAGGCCATATCGTGTAACTATGTCGAATAAGAATTCGACTATGCTGTTTGTGTCTGCTTTGGGCACAGCCTTTGTGATCATGTACCTGGTGAGATACTCGGTGGCAACCAGTATGTATTTATTGCCTTTTTGAGATGTCGTAATGGGGCCTTTAACATCTATCCTGACTCTGTG
This sequence comes from Meconema thalassinum, assembly GCA_946902985.2. Classification (NCBI taxonomy): domain Eukaryota; kingdom Metazoa; phylum Arthropoda; class Insecta; order Orthoptera; family Tettigoniidae; genus Meconema; species Meconema thalassinum. The sequence goes on along the minus strand of OX336391.1, from coordinate 39,339,117 downwards.
AAATAGCTCTCCTACGGGAATAGGGTTGAGTAATCCATGAGGCTTGCCAGGCCTTGTTTTAAATCGCTGGCAAGTGTGACATGTCTTTACGAAGGTGTCTATGTCGGCCTTCATGTTTACCCAATAATACTTGTCCCGGATTCTAAGGTATGTTTTATGCGTACCCAAATGTGCCCCTGCCAGTGGGCTATTGTGGTGTCCGATCATGATATTCTCTTTCAATGACTCCGGAGCCGCTATAGGTGCATTATCGTGCATGGCTGTGGGCTTAAATTTCAGTACCCCGTCTTTGTCTAGGAAAATTCTCCTAGACAGCCGTGCTGTCTTGGAGTCCACCTTATCCAAGTTTTCTAATGCCATTAGAATCTGTTTCAAGTATGGATCACGTTCTTAGTCCTGCTTGATATTAACCACCGTCAGGGCAAAAGTGAGCATGTCGTCCCATTCGTGGTCCTTACTGTCATCTGGGGGGTCGGCTACTGGCAGCCTAGATAACCCATCTGCATCTAGGTGTGTAGCCCCTTTCTTGTGCTTGACCACGAAGTTATATATTCTCCCCGTGTGGGTGCGGGATAGAATACACCCACGGTATGCCCTGCCTGTCGTAGGAGGCGACTAATAGGGCCGACATGGCCGAATAACTTGCCAGTTTTGATTTGTTCAGACCCCCTGCGGATGGGGAGGGCAGAATTCATCCACGGTATCCCCTGCCTGTCGTAAAAGGCGACTTAGAGGGGGCCTTATAAAGGTCAATTTTGGTTTTCTGGTCCCAGCTCTGGTTTGACCAATAGAAATAAACATGCGTGCTGTTAGGGGAAGGGCCACCAGCTTGGCCATCTGGCCAGAAAGCCTAGACGGTATGCCCCATCCCGTCAGGTGGGTGCGCCATGTACCCTACAGTAGTATCCGCCTTACAACGAAGGTCCCTGCATGGCCGAATACTGGAGCTGAATAAATCCTGTGCATGCCGAGGGGGAAGTGCCTGTTCGAGGCACTGGGACCCCGGGCAATATCTGCTATGCCAGGTAGGTATTGCCTTGGCTGGGTGGCGCCCACAGTGATAGCCCCCGTTCGGAGTGGGCAGTATTCGGGGAGGATTTCGTCCGGGATGCCATCAAAGCGATCACGGACACCTGTACAGGGTGGCACCCTTAAAAAGCCGTCTCTTGAGTGTCGAGCTAATCCCAAGGTGTATACGCCTTGGGATGAAGCCTTTAATAGAAGATTCCCCGCTGATAAGTCTCCTCGCTACCTGGTAGCTACGAGGACTGACGGGGGTGATTTTAAACTAGTAAAATCAATAATTTTTTCTGAGGAAATCGAGGGGAAATTTGGTGATCTTAACGGGATTTCCAAGCTCCGGAACGGTCAGCTGCTGCTGCACACCGTTGATCGGAAGCAAACCGAAGCGTTGCTGGAATGCACGCAATTCGGCGAAATTCCCGTTAAGGTCTCAAAACACGAAACGCTGAATGAGATCCGAGGAGTTATTTTCCATCGTGACCTCATTTTAAATAGCGATGCGGAATTGTTGCGGGATCTGGGGAAGAGAGGCGTCACCAAGATTAGGCGCATCACCAGAAAGATTGGGGAGAACAGCGTCGATACCGGCGCTTTTATTCTCCATTTTGAGGGTGATGTAGTACCTAAGCAGGTGAAGGTCACATCGTACCACTGCGATGTTCGACCGTACATCCCTCCACCTATGCGCTGCTATCAATGCCAGAAATTCGGGCATGTTTCCGCCAGGTGCACTGCCAAGGCCGTGTGTAGAGAGTGTGGCAAGGGGACACATGAGGGTGAGAGGTGTACGCCTCCCCCGATTTGTCCTAACTGCCAAGGAAGCCACTCTCCACGATCGAAGCAGTGCCCTGAGTTCTGTAAGGAAGCAAAAATTCAAGAAATAAGAACTCTTGATAGGCTTTCATATCACGACGCTCGCAAGAGGTACCGTGATATGAATGCCCCCGAATTTCGGGTATCGTTTGCAGCTGCAACGACGCCCTCATTCACCCCTGCCGCATCTTTACCGAGTGTAGTACCCTCGACGCCCGTATTATCAGCAGTATTAAAATCACCCCTCGCTGTACCAGCGAAAAATGTCAGCCCGAAGGAGGTACAACAACCTTCTTCGGCCCAGCAAAAGAAGGCGCCGGTTATACCATCTAAACCGGCGCAATCGGAGAAGAAGTCCTCTTCTTCTCCGAAACGGTCGGCGAACAAGTCTTCCCCATCTAAAGGGGGAAAGAAGACTTTGCCGACCAGGGCTGGTCCTTCTTCCAGCCCACCTAATACGAAAAATGTAGGGGAGAAAAGGGAGACGGTTCGCCGCCGTCTCTCTCGCCCTCCTGCTGACGGGGTGGCTACTGTCTCTGCTGGCCTTTCCGCTCCCATTACCACCAAGGGAGCGAAGCCTGCTGAAGCCAAGCCCGTACGTATGGAGGAACTCCCCTATAGAAAAGAAAATAGATCGACGGAGGAGAGGGGAACGGTTCAGCGCCGTTTCTCTTCCTCTCCTAAAGGCAGGGCTGCTCACGTATCTGCTGACCATCCCGCTCCCACCACTACCAGTGGAGCGGTGCCAGCAGGAGCGACCTTGTTTTATAAGGACCCGGCGTCTGTGGGGAAGGGACCATCTACTTCCCCAAACACGCGTCGGCGCCGATCCAAGAAGAAATCTCTTCGGGGCGTGTCGGGGACAAACACCCAGTCTTCGGACCGGGAGAAAGTCCCTCGACACCGCTCTCGCTCTTCCCCAAGAGCGAGACTCGTGAGGTCCGACGACGACCGCGCGCAACCCAAGAGAGCGCCCGCTCCATTTTCTTCGTCTTCGGACGGAGATGTGGAGATTGAGGTGTGCTCTCCTGCCCCATCATCTCCAACTAGAGCTGGGGAAGGGTGGCAAACGGTCAAGCATAAGTAGATGACCCATTTCTACTTAAGTCCACACCATGGCACTATTACAATGGAACTGTAATAGCTATTCTGTTCATCTCGCTGAGTTACGACAATTAATATCTTCGTTTTCGGCAACCATTGTCTGCCTTCAGGAATCCAGGTTTCGTCCTGGACATGAGACAACAATGCGTCACTTCAAACTCTTCTCTAAAGACCGGGTGGACGGAGCTGTGGCCGCTGGTGGCGTCTGCACTCTCGTCCACTCTAGCCTCTTTGGTGAAGAGGTGCCGTTGCGTACTCAGCTAGAGGCAGTTGCAGTTCGTACTTCGTTGCCAGTAATGGCAACAGTATGTAACGTGTACATCCCGCCTGATTCTCAGCCGGATTACGACCAGCTGGTGGATCTAGTCTCTCAGCTCCCCCCTCCTTTCCTCCTTCTGGGAGATGTTAATGCCCACAACACCATCTGGGGCTCCGCTACCACTAGCGGTAAAGGGAGAGATTTTGAGAGGCTGATCAGGCGGCTGGACCTGTGTTTGTTGAACACAGGAGAACCTACGCACTTCTCTATTGCACACGGCACTTATTCAAGTGTCGATATTACCTTGTGCAGTCGTGCGCTGGTTCCCCTGCTACAGTGGGGTGTACACGACGACCTTTGTAATAGTGACCATTTTCCAATTATCGTTACTCTTCCGAACCAGAGAGCCATCGAGTTACCAAGTCGATGGCTTCTCCGTCGGGCTGATTGGCCAACTTTCACGGCACGTGCGGTGTTTGCCGAAGATACCTTTGCGAGTGTCGACGATCATACCATTCACATAACGAATGGTATTTTGGCTGCTGCTGAGGAAACAATACCTTCCTCATCCGGAAACTCACGCCGGAAGCTTGTCCCTTGGTGGACAGCCGAGATTGCAGCAGCCATTAAAGATCGTCGACGTGCTTTCAAATGCTATCGGAGGCAAAACACCATGGCCAACCTTATCACATTCAGAAGGATGCGTGCCAGAGCCCGATATCTGATTCGGGAGAGTAAGAAAACGACGTGGGAAAAGTATGTGTCGTCCATGACGGCGCATACTCCATCATCTCAAGTGTGGACTAAGCTTCGTCGGATCTCCGGACTCCCGACATCACTGTCGATACCCGGAGTGTCCATCAATGGAGACATCATCACGGACCATCTCGCCATTGCCAACAGCATTGGCTCGCACTTCTCCGATGTATCCTGCTCCGGGAGTTACGATCCTACATTTCTGACTCTGAAGCGGGAGGCAGAGACTCACCCCTTGTCCTTTGCCACTGCTGCTTCGGAGTCCTATAATGTACCATTCTCTGAATGGGAACTGCGCAGTGCGCTTGCACTGTGCAGGGATACGGCTCCTGGACCGGATAACATACATAATCAAATGTTAAAGCATCTGTGCGAATCCAGTATAAAACAACTGTTGATCCTCTTTAATCGTATATGGATTGAAGGGGAGTTTCCATCTCAATGGCGAGAGGGGATCGTGATACCGATTCCTAAGGCTGGAAAGGATCCCAAGTTTGTAAGCAGCTATAGGCCCATTTGTTTGACAAATGGCCTATGTAAGCTGCTCGAAAAGATGGTGAACCGTCGACTGGTGTGGTTCTTGGAGGATAAAGGTCTCCTGTCTGAGTACCAATGTGGATTTCGCTGTCATAGGTCCACCACTGACCATCTGGTGCGACTTGAGAGCGCCATAAAGGAGGCTTTTTTCCGAAAGCAGCACCTAGTCACGGTTTTCTTTGACCTCGAGAAAGCCTACGACACCACATGGCGCTACGGGATCCTTTCCACCCTTCACAAGTGGGGACTCCGTGGTAACTTACCGACTTTCATTGCGAATTTCATGTCCGTCCGACTCTTCCGTGTAAGGGTCGGTAGGACATTATCGCAATACTATACCCAAGAAAATGGAGTTCCTCAGGGTTCAGTGCTGAGTGTCACCTTGTTCGCGATTGCCATTAATGGCATTGTTGCCGCCGCCGGGTCCGCGGTAGTTCCATCGCTGTATGTAGACGATTTAGCTCTGCATTACAGCTCTGGAAGTATGGCAGTCGTGGAACGGCAATTGCAGCTAGCTATCAACTGGGTCGACAGGTGGGCTCACGACCGGGGTTTTCGTTTTTCAGCAGCGAAAACCTCCGTCGTCCATTTTTGTCGGCTCCGGAGGCTATATTTACACCCTGAACTACATCTCAGGGATGCTGCGTTGCCGTTGGTTGACACTTATCGCTTCCTGGGGCTCCATTTTGACAGCAAGTTAACGTGGCAGCACCATATACGGCAATTGAAAATGACATGTCTCAGGAAACTGAACATGCTCAGGTTTCTTAGTGGCACTACTTGGGGGGCTGACCGTGCGGTGCTGCTACGGTTCTACCAAGCCCTCGTCCTGTCCCGGCTAGACTATGGTTCTGCGGCACACGGTTCAGCAAGGCCGGCAACCTTGAAAATGCTGGACAGTATCCACCATAGTGGCGTTAGGCTGGCTACCGGTGCCTTCCGGACCAGCCCGATACCCAGCCTACTCGCCGAATCGGGTGTTCCACCTTTAAATTATAGACGCCAACATATGCTTTTAGCATATGCTGCCAATGTGCGTCAAATGCCGCAACACCCGACCTATCAAGCTCTCTTCGGTACCCAAAACCACCAGGGTTACGCCAACCGGCCTCGTGCCACTCGGCCGGTTGGTATTAGACTTGATAGCTCGTGTACTGAAATAGGAGTGGCTGTAGGTCCCTGTATGATCCGGACATCTAGCGAGGTGCCTCCGTGGCAAGTCCCGCGTCCGGAAATTCGGTTAGATCTGCACCGAGGTCCTAAGGTGAACACGGATGCCTCCGTTTACCGGAGGCAGTTCCACAGCATAGTTCACCAATTTCTGGACGCTGGCATTCTATACACGGATGGTTCGAAGGTGGACGAGAAAGTGGGTTGTGCTTACGTTATTGATGGTGCAAATACCAAGATCTCTTTGCCTGAGGCCTGTAGTGTGTTTACTGCGGAGCTCGTTGCCATCTATGAAGCTCTGCAGTTTGCACTACAGGATGCTCGAATCCACTTTCTCGTGTGTACCGACTCTTTGAGTTCGTTGCAGTCAATTGCTACATGTTTCCCGCAACACCCCCTAGTGCAGCGAATCCACGACCTACTAGCCGGGCTGTGCCACGCTGACACTCGAATCACCTTTCTGTGGCTTCCAAGCCACATGGGAATTGTGGGAAATGAGTAAGCAGATCAAGCTGCAAAAGAGGCTGTATCACTACCACCTCGACCAATGGAGGTACACGCTAGAGATATTCGCTCTCAGTTACGCCTACAAGTTCTGGCTTTTTGGGAGAGTCAGTGGCTAGCTGACCCACTGCCCAGTAAACTGAGAGCGATCAAGGGAACAACTCGCGTGTGGCGGAGCTCCTTCCGGGCCCGGAGAGAGTCCGTCATTTTGTGTGGGCTAAGGATAGGTCATACAAGATCCACCCACTCGTACCTAATGAGAAGGGAAGACCCCCCACTTTGTACCTGTGGAGCCGTATTCACCGTGGCCCACATTTTCACCGAGTGTGTGGATCTTGCTGACTTACGAAGAAACCTTGGTTTGCAGACCACACTCAAACTTATATTAGCCGATGACGCGGTGGCTGCTGATCGCGTTATCCGCTTTATAAGTGAGAGTGGGTTAGGGCCAGCAATCTAAATTTTCCAGTGAACTTTGACTCAACGACTTGTTCGTTTTTGAATGATAATGTTTTGTTTTTTCCGTAATTTTTTTTATTTTTATAATTTTTATTTTTTATTTAATTGTTTGTTTTTGTTTTATTAATTTTTGGTCTTTTTAAATTTAGATGTCCACCTCAAAATTTTAAATTCAATACAAAATTTGTATTCTTTAATCTGTGTTAAGAGGGGCAGATGACCTCGTAGTTCCGCCCCTTAAAACAACAATAACTAACTAACTAACTAACTGAAGTTATATTCATACAGGCGGAATATAAACCTATTGAGCCGCGAATTTGGGTTTTTGAATTTGTCCCAAAAAAGCAGGCTCGAGTGGTCAGTCACTACCGTGAATTGGATACCATAGAGGTATACCAGAAAATAGTTCACTCCCCATGAAAATGCCAGCATTTCCCGCTCTGTGGCAGAGTATCTAGTCTCGACGGCCGTTAGTTTCCTGCTAGCGTAAGCTATGGGCCGTATGCGCCCTTCTGCGTCTTCCTGCAATAGGGCCGCCCCCAGCCCGTACTGGCTGGCATCCACGTGTAAAAAGGTGGGCCTATCACTATGGAAGTGTTGCAGTAACGGTGGTGAGGTCAATAGTTGCTTCAGTGTGTTGAAGGCATCTATGTGTTCCTGTTTAATGCTGAAGGGCGTTTTTTCACGTGTGAGTTCAGTTAGGGGGTGGGCGATGTGCGCAAACCTGTGGATATATTTTCTGTAATACGAGACCAGTCCAATAAAACTGCGCAATTGCTTCAAATTTGTGGGCATTGGGATGCCCGTTATTGCGTCAGTCTTCGCTGGGTCGGGAATAATGCCCTCTCTGTTTACAATATGGCCCAATATGTTAATCTGCTGTCTGGCAAATTGACATTTCGCAGGTTTAAGCCTTAATTTGGCCTCTCTGATCCTTGCGAAAGCCTCCTCCAAATGTACGATATGCTCGTCAAAGGTGTTGGAGAAGATCGTTATGTCGTCCACGCAAATTAATACGGAACGCCATTTTAGACCTGAAAATGTCTTATCCACTAGCTTTTGGAAGGTTTGGCTGGCGTTACGGAGGCCCATTGGTAACCTTGTGTAGGTATATAGACCGCTCTCTGTAACGAACGCCAGCTTGTGTCTATCTGGTTCATAGACGGGGATTGAATAGAATCCACTGTAGCAATCCATCGAACTGAACCAGCTAGCCCCACCGAGGGCATCCAAATAGGTGTCGGCCCTTGGTAGTGGATAACTGTCATTTTCGACTAACTTATTGAGCCTACGGTAATCAGTACAGAACCTGTGGGATCCGTCCCGTTTTTTGGTCAGCAAGACTGGGGCGCTGTAGTTCGAAATAACGGGGACAATGACCCCTGCCTCGAGCATCTGAGTGTCGATGGCGTGTCTCTCCTTCTGGCTCACCCTGAAGGGAGGCTGGTGTACTGGCCGGTCACTGGTGAGTGTGACGTGGTGTTCGATAAGGTCTGTCACTGCGAGATCCTTCATCGAATGGGCAAAGATATCCCTGTTGGCCTCCAGGAGCTCCGTGAGCCTTTTATTTTGCTCCGGTGTCAGGTCCTGTCTGTGATTCTGATTGGCCGCCTTATCTGTATGTGTGTCTGTGTGTTGGCTGATAGTGTGCAGTGTAGAGGCCTGGTGCTCGTGGATTTCTCGCTCCGCTCGAATCCCATCTGTGTTTCTGGTGTATATCATGGGATGTGTAGTGAGCCTCTGGTCATGCTTTAAAAGTATCTTACCGCTAGCAAAATTTATGCTAGCCTCATACTTAGCGAGGAAATCCATGCCAATTATGGCTGACGCAGGAAGATGTTCTATAACGAACATGGGGTGTGTTGTGGCAAAATGGTCTAGCCTGAGATGTATGTTTGCCACCCCCGCGTTTTCTAGCGTCTGAGCATTGGCCGCTACGAGCCGGATGTCACCCGTGACACCGTGTATTTGCCCTTGGGTAATGTGTCTTCTGTTTACACAACTTACCGCTGCCCCAGTGTCAATTAGGGCCTGCACCCTGTGGCCATTTATGCTGGCGTGTATCGTCAGTGCCGATACCTGGAGTCCTTTGCCCTGCTGTGCTGGGAAGGCATGGAGCTGGCCGCTTATCGTACCTGGCACGCTTGGCCTCTCGGCTTACTTCCTGTCCCGAGTACTTTGGCTCGGTCAGCAAAGTGCGCTCACCGAGTACATTGCCTGCTCTCTTAACCGCCCGCGCTGTGAAAATAGAAGTCTTCTGGTGAACGTTTAATGTATTGACCGTTCCCAGCTTTTGTGTAGGTGTGCTGTTGTTTTCTTCCTCTTGGGAAGGTGTGTCTGCAAATGTGACTCTGCGTTTGCACGTGTTATCCCGTTTTTTGTTCCAGGCGGTCGCGAGTTCGACTCCTGTTGCTGGCTTTCCTGTGCCGAGTGAGCTCGCGCCCTGCGCCTGTGCGGGGTCATTTCCCGCCCTGTGTTGTGGTGTAGGGGGTATGGTGTCCTGTTTGGGGGGTGTGGGTTTTCCTCCGTCCTGTTTGTGCGTAATTGTGAGGGGCGTATAGTGTCCCGCCCTAGGGTTCCCTGTAAACAGTATGTTTAGGTCCCTGTCAAATCCCGCAGTAGTAAATAGCGGGGGCGAGTGCACATCAGTGTATACGTGAATGTTTACTTTAAGCACCTTGTCGAGAGCGGTCACCTCTACGGCGCTGGCACAGGTACCGTCCCTACCCATGTATTTTTTGTAGTCCGCCCCGGTCTGGAATGGGTTTTCCCGCTCGTCCGACACAAAATCACGGTACTCTTTCCAGTTGGCCAGGATATGTTGGACCGTTTTCTGTCTGTAGTCCCTGTGATAATCCTCGGTATTCCGGACTAGGAAGCTCATGGCCCTAAACAGACAGTTGCCGTCTCCTTGTACGGGGTGTGTCTGGAAACGGCCCGGGGGCGGATCGTCAGCCTTGGCTTTAGCTGGCTGCTTTTTCCCCTTCCTCTTACGAGTTTGTTTGGGGGAGGGGCCTCTCTGGTGTTGTGTTGGGGGCGGAACCTCAGCCGCTTTAACAGCTGGCCGAACCTCCCCGTCTAAGCGTTTTTTTGAAACGTGGGTGTTCGTTTCCCTGTACTGTATGTGCGCCCCCCCTCGGGGTGGTTGCGCCAACTCCCCGCTTGCGGTGTGTAGCTAGGTGTGGGGAGTATTGCCCCCCTGTCTGCCCGGCTGGGTGCCTCATCCCTAAACTCCCTCGGGTGTTCGTCGGGGAGGGGATAGTGTTCCGGGCCCTTTGGGTATGTATTTGTATTTTCCCGTTCTTTTGTGGTTTTTCTTGTCTGTCGGTTATTGCCCGGTGGTCCGTTTTCCTGTCTCCGCCAGGGTGGGGTGTATGTTTGCTGCTGCGGGGGCGGGTTTTCCCGGCGATTCCCCTTTTCCCTGTACTGGGAGGGTGCATACCCCTGTCTGGTCGGGGGTGGGTTTCCTCGACGGTCCCCATTTCCCCTATACTGTGGGGGTGCATAGCTTTGCCTGCGTGGGGGCGGGTTCTCCCGATACTCCCCATTTCCCCTATATTGCGGGGCTGCATAGCCTTGCCTGCTTGGGGGCGAGTTTTCCCGGTACTCCCTGTCTGCCCTGTATTGTGGGCGTCTGCTTGGTGGCGGGCTGTTTCGCCGGGGGATGGTGTGCTCGTACTCTTCAGGGTAGTACTCCTGTGTGTACGGGGATGGTGATCGCCGTGAGGGGTATGTCGGCTCTGTGTCCGCGTATGATACCGGTGAGTACCGCGGAGGGTAGTGTGGCCTGTCTTGTGTGTGTGGTCTTGGCCGCTGTGGAGGGTAGTAAATTTCCTCGCTCCCGTAGTGTCTCCTCTCCGTGTACCCCCTGTCCCTCTCAGGATAATAGCGCTCTTCCATGTCTGCATGTTCATCCCTAGGCGGTCTGCCGCCTGCTTGGATGGCAGCTATCGTTAACTTTTCCATCCTGTCCACTAATTCATCCATCTTCTGACTAGTGTCGTCCTTTTGTGGATGAAAGTGCTGATTCACGGCTTTCTCCGTAGCTTTTTCCGTGATCTTTTTTCCTGCCTCTATTGTCTTTATGTTATTCAGCATGTGTTGGACCGTGGGGTTGTTCATAATGCACAACTTGTCCACGATGGATGGTCGAGGCCCTGCATTAACAGCTTAACTTTCTGCTTGTTCGTCATAGCTGCGTTATATTTATCACACATTAACAACTTTGCGTTGACGTACGACTGGGCGCTTTCTTTAGGCCCCTGTGACCTCTGTCTGATTTGGTCATACAGGTCCTCATCATCTGGTATGAGCTGGAATTCACTTTTCAACAATAAAGTGATTTCCTCCCATGTGGCATTTTCTAAGTTGTCCTCATGAAGCTCATACCATGTCATGGCCGCCTTTGTGAGGTATGCAGGGAGGAGCCGTTTTCTGATTTCATCACTCCAACCATTGATCCGAGCCGTTCTATTGAAGGCCTTGAGGTATCCCTCGGGATCCTGGCCTTCCCCCGTGAACTTTGTGGGGTGGATCTTGGGATATTCTGTATGTCTGTTTATCTCGTGTTCAGCTGTCTCTCGTTGGCTGTGTAGTGATTGTGATCCGTCTATGCTGTTCGCACCGCTATCGTGTGCCGAGGTGTTTGTGTTATTCAGGGGGGGAATTAGCCTCGCTCCCCGTGTACGACACGTGTGTTACGTTACCAGGTGGTTCGTCACCTGATATATCGGTACTGATTGATGGTGTGTTGTCGTACTGTGTGGATTTGACTACGTCTACAGTCCTGTCTAAATCCTGTTTCACCGTTTCCAGAATAGTGTGTATGTCTAGGACTGCCTCTGTCGTGTGATCGTCTGCTTTAACAGTGTCTGTATCTAGTAACTGTGTGATGCGCTCGAGCAGATTATCAGTTTTCTGCTCTGTGATTTGTAGTTGCTGCAACAATAGGGGGTGGAGTGTTGGCAGGCAATCTACTTCACTAGCGCTGGATATTGGTGACTCTTGTCTGTGTTCACTGGCCTGGGATCGTGTAAAATGTGTGACTTGTGCTGCCGCTGCAGGGTGTTGAGCGCGGATCTCGGATGCCTTGAATTCGAGTTCCCTAAGAAGTTGTACTGCAGTCTGGTCAGTTATAAAGTCACTGTTCTTAATTTTTAACTTCGGCAGGAGTGGAGTTGTACTAGCCGACAAATGGTGCGCAAAGTCTCTTAGTGTGGTTCTAAATGTGGTCATATAATTTCCACTGATTTTGCACTATGGGGAAGGTGGGGGTGGGTGTAATAATACAAATCCCTGTGTAATAAAGAAAAATTGTGGGACGTAGTGCAGGAGAAAAAAAAAATTTAGTCTCGCTTGGCTGCGTGCGGTAGGGGTCGTTTCTGCCACGAGGGCTCGTTGTATGAGTCCTACCCTTATTGTGCGTGGTAGCAGCGCCTCCACCAATATGTTTTAGATCCCTTAGTTGGGGGGGGGGGGTAGTTAGGGCTAAAACACTTATGTTATTGTACTAATTTGGAAGGTGATTCCTAGGAGAGGGTAGCTTCCCATAGCTGGGTGAGCTTACCAGTTTAGTGTGTTGTGTGTTTGGATGCTAGGGGGTGCTCCTATAAAGACGTAAGTATTTGTTAGGGGATGGTCCTCTGGCTGCAGGCTGCTGTGCTGGTCTGCCAGCTGGACGGAGTGTGTGATATAACAGACGTGCTTATGTCAGCGGCTCGCTGCTATGCAGTCGAGTCGCCTGCGGGAAACACAATGAAACCTGAGCAAGCAATTACTGGCTACTATGGTCACGGCCAATCGTGACGGGAGTCAGGAAGGGTATGAGGATGTAAAGAGGCGTGTAATTATCAAGACAAGTGTAATTTACTGACCATGTTTTTATTGGTCAGTGAGTGTGAAATTGTAAGTCCCTTTTAGGGGAATGTAAGTATTGATACAAGTTGAGTGTACAAGATTGTGGATGGGTGTTTACAAAGTAAAAGATTCTGAACACTTGCTGAGTCTCACCTGATGATGGCAGCTGGCACAGTTGTCGGCTAGGGCCTTCGGCGACACACACTGTATGACAGATAATGCTCCAAAAAGGCCTCCCTTCTTATAGTTCCTGCCGTTGCTTAGTCAGCATTCCGTTGACGTAGCTGCCCCAGTTAGTTGTAGTGTTAATGTTTATGAATGTGTTGCAAGTGGTTGGCTAACCTCCCGAGCTGGGTGGTCGCCTCTTGCCGTGTAAAGGTGATGTTCTGGTCTTATGATATTTGCCAGTTGGGGTGGTTTTTAGTAGATGATGGGGGGGGGGGTGGCTTTCAGGGGGTACAGCCCCCCGGGCCTGTGCAATATGCTACACTAATGGCCTGTGCATGTCGCTAATGATAGCCTCTTCTGAATTATGCAGAATGGTACGTCTACTTACTTGTGCCAGGCTCCTCTTTCATCTTCCTGTCGATCTCCTTTGGTCAATGGGGCAGAAGACCTCACTTTCCCACCCCTTTAAACAATAACAACAACTCGCTTGGTCATCTCTCGTTTTCTTCAGACCTTCGAAGCCTAGGGCAGTCATGGCCTTTCTCTTTACTCACTTCCCCCAATTTTTTTAAAGAGTCGAAATTTTCCCTTTTATAGCATAACTGTATGCCAACAGGAAAAGGGGCCTCGATGTTACACTCCTTAAAACATTCATCCCCACAACCACCACCTGTCCAGCTACATAATTTTTAACATGAGCCCAAATCATTTCAATAGGATTCAAGTCAGGATGGTACGGTGGTATACGCAAGATTGTGTGTCCATAGGTAGCAAGCAGTGTATCGATTTGATATGTCTTATAGCGTGGTTTATGGGGTTTAATCAAAGCGTACAGTTAAGGTTTTATCATCTCTGTAGAAAATGGAATACCCTTATCGGTCAACCAAAAATCCCACGAGCAATTTCGGATTGAATGTGCTTGATGACACTCCAGTCGTCTATCGAACGGATCGACTTTACGTGTTTTGAAGTTATATCTCGATACCGCAGTTTCGCTCTGTATCGATAATCGACAACTGCGTACTAAGTCCCGCGTCGCGTCCTGCTGTTATATAATGTTAGCTTCGAATACGTCTTTGTTTGAAATCGTCGAAGGTTTATTCAGCGCTTGTTCCTAGATGTTTTGCATAATGACCTGTGGGTGGAAGGTAGGCAGTTGTACGCTGCGGAATATTGTATCCGTTTCACACGTGACATTCTATGATTTGTGTATAACTTTGTTAGATGTTGTTGGCGATAATATGCCGGTAGGCTATTGTTATTTTTCTATCTGCGTGATTGCGTCTGTTCCTCGGTAATATGGCGAAGAAATATGATGTGACATTTAAAAGTGTGCACAAAGATAACTTTCCGCATATAACTGAGTCAAGAAGAGGCGCAACATTTGCATTTTGTAGTGTCTGTAGGTGTGATTTCAGCATCTCGCATGGTGGAAAGGGAGACATTTCAAAACATGTGCTCTCAAAGAAACATAAAGAGAATGTACAATGTGTTGGGAAAAACAAGAGACTTGATTATTTCAAGTGTAAGGAGGAAGACACTGACAGTATAACACGTGCAGAAATATTGCTCACATCGTTTATTATTGAACATAACCTCCCTGTCAATTGTTCCGATCACGCTGGTCCTTTATTCAGGGAGATGTTCCCAGACCAGTGGCGGCCGGTGGGAAGTAAAGCTGGGTGTTGCACCAAAATTTCTGATGTCGCAATTTTATATGGGAAGTTTACATATGTAACAAAAATTAATTAACGTTAGATAAACTACAGTTCTATAAAAACTGAAATACATGGCTTTCCCAAAATAACTGTACGTTCGACAAATAGACAAATTTTAATGGCTCTTTTGGGCTTCTTCCTATAGGAATTCATTAAAAAAATCAGATTTATGTATTTAAGCCCTATGCCTGAGTTCATGGGAAGAATTTTAAAGACAGCAGGTTGTCTAAGGTTGGGTCTCAATCTCCGGGATAATAAACATTCTCAACATAAAAACATGGCAACCGAAAAGTGTGTACGTTAACGAAAAATGTTATTACTAACAAAGTCGGGCACATACTCTGCATAAGGATAGGATTATTATCATTTTAAATGATCTTGTAGACTTCGTAGTTACGCTGGGGTCTGGCGTTACGTTACGGTGACGGGACGAAACGTACCGAGCATGCACTGAGGTGTGTGACGTCATAATACTTCTTGAGCTTCCTCCTTTCCGGGGCAGATGACCTCGTAGTTCCGCCCCTTAAAACAACAATAACTAACAATAATTCCTCCTTTCCCCGCGCGCTCCGGTGAGCGTGACGTCATCCAGCCAGCTACCTCCTTTGACCTTGGTTTGCACTTGCTAATGGACTTTGAGTTCACGCAGCATTTGTAGCATTTAAAATGATATAAAGTCTAGTCTTTCAGACTGACTATCAGTCTTTTTTACTATAGCTTGAACCCCATCAGAGGAACCAGCCATGAAGTGCGCTCTGTCATACGTCGGCGCAATTCATTTTTGCGGAGTTTCGTTCAATTTCTGCTTCTTTAATTCATCCAGTAAACACGCTGCTAATGTGTGTGCATCATGTTTTGTTTGCCTCTTACTACGTATGGGTACACAACAGCCATCTGAAATATGTTTGAAATATCACTAGTTTCATCTGCTATACTGGCAAAAATTTCCGATTCCTTTATTTGCTTTGATTCTTCTTCTTGGCAAACCTCCAACATAATCTGTAAAAATTAATTTTGAATTGTTTTGGACGTTCCTTTGAAAACAGTTGCCCTTACCAAATGACCTTTAACACAGCATCCAACTCAGCGGTAAAATTAATTAGTTCTCTCAAAACACCTGGATTTGTTGATGTTACACTTCCATCATGATCACGCAAGGCCAGTCCGAAAGAACCACAGAAACGAATACAGTTTATTACAATATTTAACACATACCTATTGTGCCTAACTTCTTCGTTATATTCCACAATTTACCTTCTATAGGCACTGTCCAATTGTGCATCTTCGTTAACAGTTCCAAAAAGTGTCAATTTCAAACCGCTGAAGATTGGTTAGTTGGTTCCTCAGTTTAGGAGCTGCGACAACGCAGTCATGTAGCCCCCTGTACTTTGGGTGTGTGGAGAAACTTTCTGATAACCGGTGTTAGTTGTGATGGCTGTATTAGTGAGTGTTATCTGTTTTTAATTCAAGTGAGGACTACAGACATTGAATTTCAAGCAGTTCCTACTTTTGCCGCCAAAGGCCACCGTAAACGACTACTAGTTCAGAACTTGGTTACTACACGCCACCGCAGTCGGCTCCTGGCGACGAACGTTGGAACCTAAGAGCGTTGTTCAAATTTTAACCTATAATTTAGCTTCACACAGGTGTAATAAGTGGAAGGTTCTTTAACATGCCATAAATCTATGACATGGGACCGCCGGCTTTACTTCCCCTCCGAAGGAATGCATACTGGGGGATTTTTAACGCTCTTAAAAATCCGATGACATCGGCCGGGTTTGAACTCGCGATCTTGGACATAGAAGCTCAGCATGCTACCAACTACAGCACCGAAGCCGCTCAGCTGAAGATTCATGTTTCTTTATTTTAGGGATTAGTTTCCGTAACTCCTATTTTGGTCCACGCGGATTCTCCACCAACAAACATGGAAAACAGAATAAAGCGTTTTTTAAATATCGCATTCTCATAACCAATTATTATTGCCTTAAATATCTCCTTTAAACGTCCAACAATTGTACGACATTCAATTGCAACTAAGTAATTTCTGGAACGCAGACCAATGGGACAGCTTCACCGAGCACCTACATGACACCATCAAAATCAGAGCAACGAGGAAGCATGAAACGCTAGAAAATAAATTAAGAAAACTAGGAGAAACACAGAACCATCAATCTAACGAATAACAATGAATTCAAATTCCACAGCAGAGTAAACAACAGAACGAACGTAACCTTTTCTCAAGGTGAAATGAATATGTTAGACAAGGTTTGAAATACAACTGCACAGACGCACACACGAACCACAATATAAAACAGTTAATCACAGATATTGAGATAGCCAGTCACAAGCTCCCAACAGAAGACAGGGAATTAACCAAAAATCTCGCCACCAACGAAGCCAAAAAAATCCTCAAACGAGAGGGCGATAGCAATAACATTCAAAACAACAAACAACTCAAAGAAATAAAGTCGTTGAAACAAAAAATAAAAGAACATGACTTAATCATCACAAAAGCAGATAAGGGAAACACTACAGTAATTTTGAACAAAACAGAATACATTGAAAAAACAGTCCAATTCCTAAACAACAACGAAATCAAGGAATTAACAAAAGACCCCACCAACAAATTCCAAAAACAAATAAAAAGTGCGCTAAAAGAAACAGAATACATACTGACCAAAGCCGAAAAATCAAAACTAATAAACATGAACCCGAAAATACCGTCATTGAGGGGACAACCAAAAATACACAAAAAGGAATGCCCAGTGAGACCAATAGTCAATTGTAGGAATGCCCCTAATTACAAAATCAGCAAAGAGTTACTAAAAATCTTAAAATGCCGTCTTTCCAACGACAAAAACAACTCTGTAAAGAACACAACAGAACTAGTAACAGCATTGAACACCTGGGTAGTCTATTGGCTGAGGAATAACCCACCCACCAAGGGAAGATGATTAAGAGAAGGAAGTAGATTTGGGATTGGAAGAGAAGGATAGAAAAATAGGAGGAGAGTCCCACAAAATTAATAAGTTTAACTTTAAATGCACTTAGAGGCAGTTGCCACCGAAATTTAACTTTTTGATACCTAAAATGAGTAAGGACTTGGTCTAAGCTGACGAGAAACACAGATAGAACTTGGGCTGTTTGCAAGAGAGTGGCTTTCGTATAATCCCTCTCAAGCATATATAAAGCTACTATGGGGAAGGGTGCTGGTCTGGCAAGACTGAGAGGAACAAATTTACTGTATGTCTTCTCAAAGAAATTAGGTTTTACAAAGTAATTCGAAGAATGCCAATGATTTAACTCAGGTTTGGTATTTTCGATTTCCAAAATTATGGAGCTCCCGGAAGGGCGACCAAGTGTCTCTAAAAAGGAAAATGATAAAAGATTATGCCTTATTGGGTAATCTTGGTAAATGAACCAATGGTTGCATTGGAAAATGGCTAAGCTTTTACTCAGCGAGGAGCCGGCTAAAAGTTTAGACAAAAAGAAACACTTATTTTTTATAAAATTGACCATAAGTTTTCGGAGAGGGTCTCCACAAGCAGGTAGCTGGCTTAGCGAGCTTTACTTGCCTTACTGGCCAATTAGAATTAGCTATTAACGCTAAGAAGAACTTTAGTGAGGTGAAAATTAAGAGTTCTTGCTCAAATGCAACAAATGGTGAAAGCTCTATTAATGATTTTAATATCATTGAGTGAGGAGAGTCAAGGAAGACAGGATTTTGCCTAAACTTTATATTCGTAAATGAAAAAGAGAAGGGAAAAGATTTGTTTATTTTACAATTAGAAAAAGTTTGAGGAAATTAACAATTATGCAATATAATTTTAATAAACATAGTTCGTTTGAACTCTTTAACAAATAGGGTCGCAGACCTCTCAACATTAAAAGGTTGCTCCAGGCAATTGACAATTTACACGGTTTCAAACCTTACATGTTTCTAAAATCTTTATAAGATTTAAGCAAATGAGCAATGAAATAATTAAAGCTTGAACATGAATTGGAGTACAAAAGTGCACCTTAAGAAATTCAGGAGAGAATGTTCTAGAGAAAGTGACAACTTTGAAAATAACAATAATAACAACATGAAAAATAAGATAGAAGTTCCTACAACTTCTTATATTTATACAGAATTGATATATGAGAATTATACAAAGAGGGCAGGTCACTTACTGTGAAACCTGAAGAAAGTGAAAGGGAAAGTTCTGGACTTCCCAAGTTTGAGCAGGAATCACTCGCCAAATGGGACAGTTTCCATTTCGTGAAACCTGAACATGACTCGCTCAAGAGTTTAAAGAATTGTTTTCCCTGATTATGGGAAAGGAACAACGTAAATTTAAAACTTGTATCACACAAGCAATTATGCAGAACTTAATTAATGTTAAACTAGCAAAGAGGGAAGGGCACCTTGTGAGTGACACCTTATAGAAAGTTACAATTTTATTAATAATGATGGTTAGTAGAAGATTGAGGAAAGATCATTGGGATATAGGATCAATGTTCATGGCCGTATTTAATATAACCGGACGATCGCGACGCGGTAGAAACGTGGAGCAAGCACTGTTTATCACTATAGTCTATGAAGATGGATGCAAAGTTCACTATAGAAACACTAAAGTTCATGAAAAAGAAAGTTATTGCAATTATGGAAATAACTGATTGCACTATATAGGTGAGAGTCTATTTCTTGAAAAAGTTGTGATTTACAATTAAATGCGCCATAGAATGTTCCAGAGGTTCCAGCGGTGGAGGAAAGTTAGCTATTGCAAAAAATTGTGAGGAAGATTCCTCATTTTAACTAGCATTTTCACAAGTGCGTGAACAATACTTGACGGCAAGACTCGCAGATAGAGAACAAGATCTCGAAGGTTCCAGAACAACCTTAGCAGAAAATGGGGTTGAGAAAATCCAACGGAGGAAATAGCTTTATATTTATAGACAGCGGGTACTAAATAATATCCCACGTAGCGAGAGAATTTCTCGTTTAAATAGCTTAAGAAAAGCTCTTTTTTAGTAAGGTTGGCTTATACAAGCAGAAGCTCAACATGGCAAATCTCGCGAAGAATGATTACCGCCCCATAAGTAATCTCACGCTGTCTATAAAATAATCTATAAAAGCATGTAGATAAAATGATGAAGATGAGGTTAAAACCTTTAAAATGGTACTTATCTTGATTTCGTGTTGAAGTTGAAGTTTCCTACTACTTTGCCAACATGGCGTAGAAGAGTGTGAGCCTCTTGGTTTGAGGAGGCAAGCTCGAGCGGAGCTTTGACTGAACGAGTCAACTGCAGACTAAGAAGTGAGAGCGGCTCAACGGAGCACGGAGGGACCAAGAAAGGGGGGAAGGAGTGGGGGGGGGGGGGGGGTAGGAGACAAAAGGAGAACATATAAACATTGCCAACTTTGATACAAAAAATTAATTTCTTGCTGAGCTGATCTTCTAAGAGTTGATAACAGATGATACTAGCGCAGCATGGTGAGTAAAGAAGTAGACGTAGTCCTCTTGCTCAAGGAGAAAATAGCTGGCGATGGTACAGGATCTGGTGGCCAAAAGGATAAGTAAGTCCTCTAGCACCAGGAAGAGTTGAGGAGCTTCAGAGATTCGCTGCGAGGTGACGCTAGGTGGGTCACAGAAGTTATATATCTGAAACATACTTATGAAGACATAAGAGATATGCCCAACAAGGAGAAAACAGATGATCACTGTTGGTGTTTGACAAAGAAGAAGGAAGAGATGAACATGCAAAGAGCAATAAAAATTATATCTCAGGTACCGTGTATTCAAAGAATACACCAACACCCTACAAATGAAACCTAGCTTCAGGCTAGTATCCTTCGACGTAACTAACATGTACACCAATATTCCGATTATTGAAGCAATCAACACTATCGAAAACAACTTAAAATCCAACAATTCGGTAAAAGAAATCGAAGAGATTGTGAGATTACTGAGGGTCGTTCTCACACAAAACGTGTTTCAATTCGACAATAAAATATACACACTGAGAGAAGGCCTAGCAATGGGATCGCCACTAAGTGGGTTAATCGCTGACATCTTCATCAATGCACTAGAAAATGCGTTCTTAGAAAAGACTTCAACAAAGGGAATAGTAATATGGAAAAGATACGTAGATGATGTAATTTGCATCTACGATACTGAACTAACAAGCGAAGAAACAATTCTCCAATCCATTAATAGCCTTCACCACTCTATCAAATTCACTAAGGAATCCGAAATAGACCGGAAAATAAATTATCTCGATATAACTATTGAACGTTATAGACTGAGATCGAATGCAGAAATTTATAGTAAAATCGACAACCTTGAAGTGATGATCAGAAAACGGCGACTTCAGTTCTACGGACATATGGTCCGCATGGATTGCTCAAGGTTAAACAAACAAATTTTTGATAAAATCTGGAACTATAAAGGACAAGGAGGCTATGTAAAACAAATGAAAGAAGAACTTCAAAAATTCAAAATTACTGAAGAAGATTGTCTAAATCGAATAG
The DNA here is from genome assembly GCA_946902985.2 of Meconema thalassinum. Lineage (NCBI taxonomy): Eukaryota > Metazoa > Arthropoda > Insecta > Orthoptera > Tettigoniidae > Meconema > Meconema thalassinum. The sequence goes on along the minus strand of OX336391.1, from coordinate 39,318,236 downwards.
AGTACAGAAAAAAAATTTTTGGTCTCAAAATTCTTGTCGGGGAGAAGAAAAATCTCAACAGAGGAGAATGGACTGCTGAAAGAAGAGCTGCACAGTCGACCAGGATGAAAGACTTCTGGAAGAGAAAGAAGGAAACTAGACCTATAAAGAAGTGATATTTGCGTGGTCCTTGTTGGCCTGTCCGCGGTGTATATATATATATTGAACGTAAAGACAACGCCCTTTCATATTCCATATTCAGGAAAGCAACACAAACCTCGCATGCAATCGACAATCAGTCTAATCACCCCAGTACGCACAAACTAGCGGGTTTCAATTCAATGGTGCACAGAGCTTTAAACATACCCATGTCAAAAGACAACTATAATAAGGAAATAAGAACTATTATGCAAATAGCAAAGGAAAACAACTTCTCGCCAAGCAAAATAAATCAAATTATAGTCAAACATAAAAATAAAGATAAAACGATTCCCAAACCGGACAGTAATGGGAAAAAATTTGCGCGTTTCAACTATGTGAATGCGAATACATATAAAATCACTAACCTATTCAAAAAGCAAGGCATAAAGATAGCTTTCACGACGAAAAACACAACCGCTAGGCACCTCCTAAATAGTAATCTAAATAAACGTGACCCGTATTCAAGGTCAGGGGTATATTCTATAACGTGCCAAGACACCGATTGTCAAGCTAATTACATCGGGCAGAGTGGAAGGCGAGTAGACACACGTTATAATGAACATAGGAATGCGATAAGATACGGAACACATTCAGCTGTGTGCGAACATATGTGTGACGCAGGGCACAGCTTTACCAACATAGAGTCGGACCTTAAAATAATCCATCACGAATCGAAAGGCAGAGCTCTTGACATAAAGGAAGCAATCGAGATACACCTAGCCAAACGAAACAATCTAAATGAACACACGTTCATGGAGAGCTCACCCCTTTTCACGCTACTAAAAAACACACCCTGTCGGAAACAAAACACAATTTAGCGACACAGCCAAGCTAGATAAAAAAGGGGGGAAATTAGGGGGTTATTAATAGGTAAATGTTATCTGGATCAGGTGTACGATGTACTTTTCTTCTGCAATAAACCAAGGCCCATATTCGCGGCAGTATTAAAGGTGCCGGGACGTCCTCATAAGACCGTCAACGCTTAGTTCGAATGGGTTATGCTCCACGCGTGGCGAGGGCTAATCCACGGTCTTTAATAATTGTAGACCCACCTCATTCAATAACATACATCTTATCTAGGTTGGCAACACCTCACATAAACACATCGCTATCACTCCCCACAGCACGTAGGAGCAGGGGGGAGAAAGCAGGGAAAAACCAGTCGTTAAGATAACCACCGCAGTCTACCGCACAGTGAGTTCCAGTGAGCACGAAAACTGCGAGTAGCTGTTGTACGGAAGACAATCAGATAAGTAGTTAGCCTAAAATTTTATAGTTTAACCATAGTTTACAACCATATAATCTCTCTAAGTACAATCTACGGATAGCTATCACCATTTAGCATTTCACCTAACATATATACTGCATTTAGCATACACTGACAGTTGCAGTACCAATACTGCAACTAAATAATTGTACATATTGTAAATATTTTCACCTGTATTTCAAACATAGATTTTGTAGCCTAAGTGTAATGGATCTGATGATGATCGCTTGACGATCGAAACTGGTCATCCTAGTGTTTTATTAATCTCATGTAATTTATTTCAGGATTAGGGCATAACCCATCTCTTTTGGGTACATTCGTGTTGACCGACTGAAAAGCACTAAACTCTTGTTTACTAAGGCAACACTGAAAATATGGCTTCAAACACCACAATAATACTAGGAATTTCACAGCCTTCTAAATAAATAATGATGCACTGCCTAAAATAGAGTGCGCTGTGTAGTGGTTTGGCTTGTACATGTAACCTTGGCCTTGTTTTTGTAACATCTGCCAAAACTAGTTTCTTTGTCATCCGCTTGACAAAATAAAAGTTGATAATAACTGTTTTGAAATGATACGAAATGGACATTGAAAAAATACTGCCTTCTTGACATTTACAAATTTTTTACATAACTGTAACTTTCCACACGTGTTCTTATAATAGCTACCTGCGTTGTGCACTGTTAAATGAAACCATACTAAAATTAAATCTACTGTTTCCAACTCATTACAATTACGCTACTGATACATGATCTGACTTACAGAAGCAGCGACCGTCGGTTCGAGACCCGCCATGAGATGTTATAAGCGGTCTCCTCTATGGTCTTAAATCATTTCCTCATTGTTTCCGGTCACCTTCCGCTGCCAATTCCCCACGCATGATTTAGTTATTTAGTCATATTCCAAGATTTGATGTTTCAGTAGGATCATAATGTTGCCGTTGGTGATAAGATTACACATGTTTAAGGTGCGGTAATAAATTGCCCATTTTTTCACTCCGCCACTGGCGTTAAATTATCGCTTGTGCGATGCTTACTCGTAGCTTTCACGAATTATTTACACGAAAATATAAACCAAAATAACTGCCCATCCGGCAAAACATAAAATATACTTGTGGATTTTCACAGTTTATCAATTCACAGTTTTATAGTACACTTGGATGCGACCATGTGGTCTTAAAGTTTGCATAACACGCTTCCATAATTTTCACTTCCTGGATCAAATTATTTCACTGATTAATTGTCCACAATTATTTGATTAGTGGATTATGCCCTGATGGCTGTCCATTCGACAAATACACTCGGATTTTCCATAACACATGGTTCCGTTCTCGGAACGTGTCCTTAATCGTGCTTCATATGCACATAGGTGTTGCTTCAACAAACGACAAGTAGGTACTGGCTTCACAAAATATGGTGTTCACTCAGGACATGCGTTAGCCACGTAAATTCACGGTTTCGCTCATCAGCGTTGTACACCGTATTTTAAATAAACAGAATTACGTTGATTAAATTATTGTTGATTTATGGAATGTCATAAAAAGTGCATAAAAATGTTATTATAAGCGATATTATTTCAGCTTCCTCCCGCCGCTCGCAGGGTATGTTCAGTTACTTTTCAGCATGGATCTTGGTCTTTGTTAGCTGTGCAAATATGCGTCAACGGGCGCAATACAGTATTACTATACACTGTAGTATTTACGAAGAATAGTTCCTAAAACCTTTAAATGAGCTTCAACTCAACTTCAAATAACTTGCACTAGAATAGCAAGCAAGGCTGTACATTAACTATGCCCGAGACGGCACTGCACAATTCCCGCACTCGATATCGGGTCGCCAGGAATCACACGTCCGTCTTCAACCAACTTCAAAAACGAAAGAACCTTTCTTCTGGCTTGTAAGACTGCATCTGACGACTAGCTCGCACCATTTTGAGACTTCGCGGGAAGAATACGCGCCTACATATAAACTGCTTATATCACTGTACTGCGTATCTCCAGCGTCTTTTAATGTACTGATACTGTCTTTATATTGTTTTATACAGTGTGGTAGGTTTTAGCTGAGGATTAACAGTACCTAAAGGAAGATAAGAGAGAAAAGGAAATAGGTTTCGGCGTGGAGAAAAGTATAGGTAGATAGGATGAGAATCCAGCACATACAGAGAAATTTCGCAGCGCTACAACTAGGAGGAACCTAATTCTAGTGGGGGCCTATTTCCGGCAAGCGGAGAGCGTAGCGTGAATTGAGGTTGCCTGCGAGCGCTCGGTGATCGCACTTTCCCTCCCGAGCCGGTATTCCGGTACTATGGGGACGGGCGGCACTCTGGCAAGGCAAGGCAAGCCCACAGGAAAGGACGTACTAAACTTGACTTCAGAAGGGTTAGTTTTTATGATTTTATTTCTGGGCACTGTTGGATCACTGGCAAACCGACCGAATGCTTCCAGAGAGGAAAGAGACAATTTTCTTTAACGATTTGAGCGATGTTATTGTTTTTTGTGAAAATCTTATACGAATACCAATTGTTGCACTTTAGGAACACTAAACTTTTACCCAGCAGGATTCAGACTAAAAGTTTAGAAAGAAGGAAACCTCTGACCTAACTCAAACAAAACTGGAATTTTGAAAGCGAACCATAAACCAGAGAGGAAATCTCTACAAATAGGTAGCTGGCGGAGCAAGCTGTATTTGTTTTAATTGTTGGCTAGAATTAGCTATAACGGCTAAGAGAAACTTGGAATATGTTGTTACTTGAAGTTTTGTTTCTAATGCAACAAGTGTTAAAGACTTTATTAATTTAGAAGTTGTATTTTTTCGTAAAGAGACCTTGAGCTTAGAGGAAGAATCAGGGAAGAGAAGGTCCTGCCTAATCGTGATTCTGACGAGAAAGATAAAGAACAAAGGAAAACAAATAATTTAACAACACTTAAGTTTTGATTTTAGTTTGAGTCAAGAATAACAATTGTTCATAAAATGACAAGGTCTCAGACCTAATAATAATGAGTTTATAATTACAAACTATATTAAAGTAGTTAAAAGTTTCAAACTTGTTACAAGCACTAAACCTCTACAAAGGTTTTAAAATGTGCTTAAAATTGGCATAAGGACAATAAATTGTACAGTGATTATAACTTTTACAAATTAAGTTACAAGCCAACGAGCTACAGACAAATATATTAGATCCTGATCGTAACAGGAGAAAGAAAAAGAAAATGGAAAGCGGAAATTACCACTATTTGAAACAGTAATTACTAGATGCAAAATACAAAAAAGTACAGGTCGTATTAACGAAACCTGGAGCAAAAGGATTAAAATGCGTAAACATTGACCATTATGGCAATAAATCGCACTCGTTCCAGGTTCCGTATTGACCATGTTTACAAGATGTATAACACAATTTACACTCGCCAAATCAATACTTTACTTTACTAAAAATATTATAGGTACATGTTTCGGAAACTTGATATGTTTCCTTCTTCAGCCCATATGTTGGTGTGAAACATCATATGACATCGAAATCCTAACCAAAAATAAGAATACAGTTCGTACTTTTTCTCTTGTTCTTCATTTTCATACGTACATGTTTCGGTATTTCATTGATACCTTCCTGAGCGTGATTGATATTAAGAAGAACAAGAGAAAAAGTACGAACTGTATTCTTATTTTTGGTTAGGATTTCGATGTCATATGATGTTTCACACCAACATATGGGCTGAAGAAGGAAACATATCAAGTTTCCGAAACATGTACCTATAATATTTTTAGTACGGTAAAGTAAAGTATTGATTTGGCGAGTGTAAATTGTGTTATACATCTTGCATTATGGCAATGGTAATAATTAATAAGCGCGTTGAGTGATAGTATTCTCTTATTAAAACCGCCTAGTCAAATACTAATGAAACGTTTAATTACATTACTATACGTACATGTTTCGGTATTTCATTGATACCTTCCTGAGCGTGATTGATATTAAATCTTAAACGTAGTTAACAAGCCAAAAAGAAATGGATATCCTTACAAAAATTGTTTTAAATCAAAAATGGAAAAGCTTGCAAATAATTAAATGCCGTGTGTTAAAAAATGATAGTAAGAAGATGCTATTAAAATATGAGATCTACCTTATAAACTGCCTACGTCAATACTCCAATAATTTTGATCGAAAAACTGTAGTGACAGAAGATGTCGCTGTCAGAGGAATGAAGAAGCGCAAAGGATGTAGGTCAAATTGTCGCTTCAAAACGGAACAAAAATTTTAACAACAATCTGCCAATGTTATTTTATAGCTTGTAATAAATGATCTGCACATTGTGTTGCCCAGTACACATAATATAGCAGAGAGAGCCAACAAATAAGAACCAACTGAGTCATTGAAGTGTAGGAGAAGGCAATGCCGTAAACTATTACGTTCCTCATAACAGTATTCCACCTGAAGACGACACTGGGTAATATGCTTGATTGCTGTGTTTGGTAAATAACCTGCACATTGTATTGCCCTATACACCAACTGAGTCATCGAAGTTTAGGAGAAGGTAATACCGTAAACTATTACGTTCCTCATAACAGTATTCCACCTGAAGACGACACTGGGTAATATGCTTGATTGCTGTGTTTGGTAAATAACCTGCACATTGTATTGCCCTATACACACCAACTGAGTCATCGAAGTTTAGGAGAAGGTAATACCGTAAACTATTACGTTCCTCGTAACAGTATTCCACCTAAAGCCGACACTGGGTAATATACTTGATTGCTGTGTTTGGTAAATAGCCTGTACATTGCGTCACCCATTAAGCAACTATAACAACAGAGTGGGCCATTAAGTTGGGAATCGACTGAAGTTTTAGGTTGGAGGACTGGATTACAAAATTTTTGTTCCGTTTTGAAGCGACAATTTGACCTACATCCTTTGCGCTTCTTCATTCTTCTGACAGTGACATCTTCTGTCACTACAGTTTTTCTATCAAAATTATTGGAGTATTGACGTAGGCAGTTTATAAGGTAGATATCATATTTTAATAGCATCTTTTTACTATCATTTTTTAACACACGGCATTTAATTATTTGCAAGCTTTTCCATTTTTGATTTAAAACAATTTTTGTAAGGATATCCATTTCTTTTTGTCTTTGTTAACTAGGTTTAAGATTTAATATCAATCACGCTGAGGAAGGTATCAATGAAATACCGAAACATGTACGTATAGTAATGTAATTAAACGTTTCATTAGTATTTGACTAGGCGGTTTTAATAAGAGAATGCAAAAGGATTAGTTAAAAAAAGTTGAACACATAGAAAATTAACAATTCCTGTACTGGCAGGATAAGAAAATAGATTAATAAGCAGTTTCTATAACTATGAATAAGTTATACGTGGAGCAAAATTGTGAGGGCACCTATGGTTTGGTGAAGCCTCGTTGAGTAATAGCTAGATACATAAGTTAATTTAAATTTGGTTAGAAGAGGGTGTTTGGAAAAGGAGGATGGGAATATAAAGTCCTGGCCAGTTTTATTGCTTTCACAAATGCGGCGCGGTTGATAGTTAAACGGGCACTGTTTTGCACTAAAGTCTATTGATGGATTGGAAAAGTTCACTATTGCAGCACAGAAAGTTCATGAAGCGAAAGGTTATTGCAGTTGTGGAGATCACTTAGTTGAATTTTGATATGTTACTTGCGTTGTACAAGTTTTAAGATGCAAATAATAGTTCCAGAATTGTAGCAACAGTTAATTGATGCAGTAGTAGTCCCTCGGTGGGGTAGCGTATTCCCTTATTGGTGTAGGAAATACTAGGTTTCTTGTCTATTTGAAAGATTGGTTTACGTAGCAAGTTCTGGAGTTATGATGACGGTTGAATAGGGCAGTAAAGTTCTCACGGAGGAAAATGCTAAGTTTTATAGACAGCGGTTTAATTAACATGAATCCGTCGGGGTGAGAAAGTATTCCCAGTTATTTTGTACAAGAAGTACTAAATTTTCATGTTAGAAAGCTAGCATAGATAGCCATAGCCTGACAAAGGAAAATCCCGCGAAGACGGTTATTGCACAACAGTGAGCAATACCACGAGGTAGAGGGGGTAAGAGACAAGAGAATATACATCAGAATGACCAACATACAAAAAATAACATCTTTGTACAAGTGTGACTCTTCTTCATGGAGCAGTCTTCAAGGAGATGTTAGCTGGCGACAACGACGACGTCTGGTGGATTGGATTGGTGAGGAAGTCCTCTTGAATTCGGAGAAATTGAAGAACTTCGGCAGTTAGTTGCTAGATGCCGCGAGGTTATGCATGGAAGATATATATCTAAAACAGACTTATACAAAACATAAGCAAGTACACAGAAAAAATAGAATGGAAGGAATCACTTTTGGTGTCTGCAAAGAAAGGAAAGAAAGAATTAATGAAAAAATTAAAGCAAAGAGCAGCAAAAGCTAACTCTGACTGACCGTGTATTCCAAAGAATTCACCACAGTGTTTCATTTCATAAAAAGTCTTCCTTCTTGCTCAAAAATAAATAGGCGGCTTCGGTGGCGTAGTCGGTAGCATGCTGAGCTTCTATGCCCAAGATAGCGGGTTCAAACCCGGCCGAAGCCGTCGGATTTTTTAAGAGCGTTAAAAATCCCTCAGTATGCCTTCCTTCGGAGGGGAAGTAAAGCCGGCGGTCCCATGTCATAGATTTATGGCATGTTAAAGAACCTTCCACTAATTGCACCTGTGTGAAGCTAAATTGGATAGGTTAAGAATGTAAACAGCGCTCTTTGGTTTCTACGTTCGTTGCCAAGAGCCGACTGCGGAGGCATCTAGGAGCTAAGTTCTGAACTTGGCCTAGTAGTCGTTGACGGTGGCGCTTGGCGGCAAAAGTAGGAACTATTTGAAAAATTCTAAGTTGCAGTACTTAAATTAAAAAACAGATAACACACACTAATACAGTCATCATAATTAACACCGGTTATCAGACAGATTCTACACACACCCAAAGTGCACGGGGCTACATGACCGCGTTGTCGCAGCCCCTAAACTTAAGAACCAACCAACCAAAAATAGATATATAAATATATTACTTACATTCGTGCAGTTTTGGCAATCCTTACTTCCATAATATTTGCGGCAAATCTCTGTTGCTATGAGATAATTAACCTTGGCACGTGGCTGCTTAAGTCAAAAATCACGTGACTAAGCTCCAACTCACTTGTATCTCGCCAAGAAACCCGTTCTTGGTCGTCAATCCAGTTTCTTCATTTCAATGTTAAATTTTAACACGGGGTCCTAAAAATATCATTTTGTCTCAGAATAATTCGAATTCTGGGTGCAGTATGTAGTATAGCATTACATTGAACAGGAGTTCTGCTTTATTCTCTTGTGCTATGCATTGACGCACACGTCTGAAGCAAATCCAAAAAGATACCCGACCGAGAAACTACATAACAATGAAAAGAGCAGCAACCAACCGTACTGCTTGGTATCATTTCGTGACGACCGACTAATCTGTGTACTCGATGATGATATTAAAAATATCGGTCCATTTTCTCATTGAGCAGGTCCTATTTAGACAGGTTGCATAAAGTGCCATATAGCTTCATGGACCACAAAATAGTTTTTTTTAATGTAGGTTTTACTGTATTTACTTTGAATGGTTAAACATTACAACAGACAAGAGGTTCACAACAATCTCACTAAATATGGTTAAACATTACGACAGACAAGAGGTTCCCACAGTCTCAATAAATATTACAGGTTACTGAAAATTATTTGGGGGGTGAAATGTGTTAATGACACCACTATTGTTTCTTCAAACAGCATAGGTCTTAAATTCTATAGATTTAATAGAAATTACTGCTCTCTCGTTTGATATTAACTCAAAAAACAAATCAAGCTGGCATCAAATGAGTATACTTCCGTCAAGGATTCATCAAGAAGGGAGAGGAAGAATAAAGATTCAAACATACATAGAATGCTTATCTTCTTTTCCTGCAACACACGTTTATTTAGCAGTAGGAAATAAAATACAGTATACAGTCATTTAAAAAACATGGAACATGAGAGTCAGAGATAGTCTCTTTTCGTTGAGTCGCAGGGAGCACTCACTCACTACTCACTTATAAGGTTCTCTATGGATTTAGGCAGTAGTCTCAAATAAATAATATTGGTCTAACTGAAACAAAAATAAAACATCTTGTTCTATTCAACTGAATAAGACATAAACACTTCTTGACAAGAGGAATCTTCAATCTACATAAACATGTAAAATATCAGCACTTCACTTTAACGTTGGGGTGACTTCCCTTCAAGTGAACGACAAAATACTCAGCACCATTAAAATACATCATTCAAGAGGTATATCACAATTTTTTGCGTATAAATTAAGTTTGAAAAGAAAATCTTATATTTTTAATGAGCTCGAAGGGCACAAAGAACAAAGCAGATTGGTCTAGTATCGAGTTAGGAATCACAGGAACGAGTTGTTACATACTATAATTCTTTCTATACTTTGGTGATGGTGACTTGTTTTAAAAGAGTGAAATATCAAGATCATTTCTCTCTGTTTTACACTTTGAAGGTTCAAAGATCAAGAACACAATTATTGTATGCATATAAACACCATTCAAATTATAAATGTCAATTGTTTATGTTTATAATCAAATAATATGTGATTTAATTAACATATATATTTATAGCAAGATCTCAACCCACCGGTTATGAGAAACTACCTTGTTCCTCATTTTGAAATTTTGGAGTCGGTTCATCAACACCTCGATGATATTTTATGTTCTATGTTCCCTCCTGAATGCACAATGAAGCTGCTGTCCGATTTCTTATTTTCCTAGTACTTGTAATTCCAATTCTGTATTCATGTATGCTTTTGACTGTTCATATTTGTCCATAATAATAAATGTATAAATACCGGCCAAGGTGGCCGAGAGTGCTATCGCACTACCTCTTGCCTCACTGGCATTGGGAGAACATGGGTTCGAATCCCACCTCGGCTATACTGAAAATGATTTTTGTGATTTCCCATTTTCACCACCAGGCAATATCAGGACGGTTCCTTTCTGACCAATGGTCAAAATCCCTTCCTTGACCCTTAATTAGACTCAAGTTAGCGGTTGCCTGGGTAATCGGCCTGTCACCATCCCCAGTTGTATCTGCTGACACAGTGTATTCGGCTCCCAGACACCATCCTTGCGATGGTGGAGGAATGATCCCTCGCAGAGTCCATGGGTGAAGCCAAGCTGGGAGGATAAGCAATTAAAATAAAATGTATAAATACCTAATAATAAAGACGCACACAAATATTCCACAACTAGCTCCTGCACACTTATGGTCAACACTTCTTCATATGTCAATCAGTTGCGAGAGGAGCATGCACAGTTCTTTCATCAGGCAAGGATGTGGCTCCATTTCTGTTATGGTTAACACACATCCCCTCTTACCTCTCTTCAGCCGTGAAGCCCTAATCTCTGGCTATAAAGTTGCAACTGGTGAACGGCGATCTCTGATGATACCTGAGCCAGCACACACACAACAGACAGGAAGGCGCAATGAGCGCGGTACATTTAAATGTAGTACACTAGACATTTGATAATGCTTTATTATACAGTAAAACTTGCTAAAAACGAAACCGCAAGGGTCCGAGATTTTTTCAGAATTGGACAAGTTTCCGGATTGAACAATATTATGCAAAAAGATACACAATTACTTACCCCTGATCCATTAGTCTAGTTTGGGGATACAATATCTTTCTTTATTACTCTCGCAAAGGCCTGCACTATAACGCACTTAACATACTGTGTTATGTATGTACTCAATGTACTTAAACACTTAAAACCAAACAATTTCAAGCATAGACAACTTTTCCTTTTCACTCTCTTCAATAACCTCCGTCTTCACAAACTTGTTAAACTCTTCTTTAATTGGCGAATTACCTACAATTAATCATCAAAGTAGACACCTTCCTTCACTGTTTCAAGCAATATCCTGTGTTCCTTGCAACAGGTTTTCCCACAAAATCAATTTTCTTATGAGCTCTTGAATTCTTGCAATAAATCACAGATATTGTGCTTTTCGCCCAGAAGCGAAGTGTTCAAAGTATGCAGTAATGTCACTTAAAAATCCCCAGTCCGCCACACACTTAGGATCACGCAAGAGAATTTCGGGCCGCACTTTCATGTCACAGAAGGTATCTTTTGGGTTCCGCAAGCAAAACGCACGATACAGCACCTTCGCCTTGCTCAGCCATCTTACTTCTGCATGGTACGGGATATACAGATACTCCGCTTCGATGTCATCCAAGAACTCTATGAATTGCTCGTAAATAGGTCCACCAACCTCATTCCCTCTATCTTCCGTCAGGCAAAAATACGGCAAGTCACAATTTTAGTGTTCTTCAGATAATGAAATCATTTGCTCATTCGTGTTCATAAACAAGCATTTTAAAATTAAAACAATAATACTTAGAGAAAAGGGCTGCTTGAAATTTTCTTTCAATTCTTCCAACTTCGGTTGGCGACTGGCATCTGTCAAATCACCGTAATTGTCCCTGTGGTTGGCACTGTAGTACCGTTTCAAATTGTGTTGTTTAAACACATTAAATCTTGGTGACACACTAAACATTTGGCATGCCCTGTATAAGCTGTACAGAAAAATGAAATTTCTCATTCTGCTTTAAAGGCTGCTCTTCACCACTCCTTTTTTTGTATGATGTTCAGTCATGACCACTGTGAAACTGATCTACTTACACGCTGTCAACAATGCGCATTGGACTAGACTAGCGACTGATGGATCAACTGCTCACTTCGGCGCGGCAGGCAGACCACGCGCTCAGCCAAGCTCCTCCCACCACTACCGAAACTTCCTTCCACCAAAGCGCTCGGAGCACTGGCTTAGAGCGAGGCCGGAGCGCTGTGTGGATGGCCCTGCCCTATAGCATTACTCTGCAATGGAGGCAAATACTCAATAATCTTTCCAAGTATCACCAAGGCAGAGACAACTTAATAAGGATGGAGAAGAAATCACTTGAGTGATTGAAACCGAAAATTATACTGCGCTGAAACCTAGAACATAGGAAACATATTTAATTTGAAGAAAAAGTGGTACTGCATATCTGTAGTGTTGTAAAGTGAAGTAACATAACCTATCACAGGCTACATCCTCAATCATCTATTATCAGTGGCATCCAGCCATTGCACGCTTGGCATGCTAGCTATGCTGTGCCGCACGCTGACAGGGTGGCTCGGCTGCCTGTCTTGAATGCTGGCGCTGCGACAGCTCTTTGCCACGCCTGGCCAAATCAAGTTGGGATTGCTAGCGCACCAGACACAATGTAAACAAACTGTTTGTCCAATACTTCTACATTGTGTTTCGCGCATTTCTCTGCTTACCGATACCAATTGTATTCGCCTTCATGGGCTTATACTGCGTGTTAGGGGGTGAGTAGTGTGTTGTGGTACTTGGGGGCGGTTTAGGGGAAGGTCCTTTATAGGGGTGCGTAAGGAACAGTTACACGAGTTAATCGTAACTCGAGGGAGAGCTTCCAGGTGCACGGAGTGTCTGGGGGGCTCGGGATTGGGGCGGTTTACAGGGGGTTAATTGGATAACGGATAACCTGCTGATGAACGATTATTACTTGGCGCGTGCGAGTGAGTGCTAAGTGAAATAGATCTGCTGACCGGTGCTTTGTGGCAAGTCGGCAGACGAGCTGCTTACCTAAGGCTTTCTGATAATTAAATGGTACAGGGCCCTACTAGGTCAGGGTAGGGAGTTTAGTGCGTAATCAAATAAGCTGCAAGACCAATGATGTCATGACTAATTGGTTTAATGACCACTTCTTTAGTGAAGTGTTATTATTTCACAGACCAGTGTAATGGGGGTGAGTGTAGGTGTGGTCACTCGGTACTGATAAGGTACCATGGAACTCATTTCGGTCACTTGATTGTTTTTGTTTCCTTTTTTTTTTCTTTCAATTTGTTTTCATATTTACAATATATTGAATACTGTTTGTTGTTCGACCAATCAACCATAACAGAGCGAAGGCAGTACGGAAGGGAGGTAGTGAGATGGGAAAGCAAGTGAGAGGGACAAACATATAGTCTTCCCCCACTATCGCTGCAAGACCATCTATACCAGAAGCATCCCAGCATGCTGTATGCATGGTGACCACTACTCCTGGAAAACCTGGAAAACTCCTGGATTTTTATTAGGTCTGGAAAAATCCTGGAAAACTCCTGAAAAATCGCCACTGTTAATTAATTATAAAAATCTTTCCATTTTAAATCATACTCCCGCTGCGGTTTTGGGTGAGCACTCTATCGTTAACGAAAGAAATTTCTTCAGGCTACCGTTTTCTGTGTGGGAGAAATCGCGGTAGTATTTTTGTAAAACATATTGAGTATAGACAACTTCACCGCAATGAAATTGCAGGTGGCATTCTTTTCTGTCAAAAAAAAAAAAACAAAAACGGATATTTGAGTCACAAAGGCTTTTTTAAAATAACAATTAAATCATTTGTGTGTAAGCTTGCGTATCAATAACACAATCACCACTAATTTTTGTTGACATCTGTATAAGTAAACCAAACACAACTGTTTTACTTTGGTCTTGAAGTAGGCAACTGATTAAGCCACCGCCCCACCCCCACCCCCCGGACTCGTGCTTATTTTTAAGTCTGGAAGAATGAGAATTACTCCTAGAAAACTCCTGGAAAATCGTTGACCGATTTGAGTGGTCACCATGTGTATGGACACCTCTGATTTATATGATAACATCATCATTATCAGCTTCTAAAGGATAAAAGCCTCGTCGTTGCAGCCATTTCTTACGGACTTCAGCAGTTCTCTTCATATGGGCATATGATATAATAGGATTAAATAAAACTGCACAACAGCAGAAATTAGGGATATATTGTAAAACAGTGAGAATCTCGGTGTGACTTTCTCTGAACTCCAAACTTTTCAGAACATGTAAAACATAATTGCAAAAAGATCTATGCAACACTCCATCCTCTGAAGAGGCATAGGGACGACATATTGCCGATAGACTTAAAGGTCTATATATAGGTCTGCGTTGTTTATTGATGCTACAGATCAGCAAACAATGAAATTTCAACGGGCACCGAACTCTTGTTTACGACTATCTATAACTTGAGTATGATGAGCATATTGATTATTTACTCCCTATTATCAGACACTCAAATGGTTAAAATCTGGAAGATCCAGGATCTTATCATATCCTAATTCTTACATACTGACCCAAAAATCAGTCAGGTATGCGACCTCGCTCAAGAAATTCAAAGCAGTATGCCACGACCACCTGATGAGTACTGCTGACTGACTTGGGTGAATGAGTATGTACTAATGTAAATTTGAATTTTGTTTCTGGAAACTCTAATGTAAAAGGTTTTAATGCTCCTACAAGTTAAAGTGATAAAGTATAACTACTGGTTTTGTGTTGTTCACTTGACATCAGCCGAAGAAAAATAAAGGGAACTTCCTGTTGTCTCTTTCGTCCTTGAATCATTAGTTGTCTCATTTAATATGTAATGAAGAAATAAGCTGTAGAATTGTAGAGAAAGAAAGTGCCTTTGTTAATACTTGCATCAAAAAGCAATTGATCTGCTGGTGAATCACTTGCAACTAAACCTGCTCTTCTGGAGTGACTGGGAAGGTGAGGAGGAACATGTTACGTGGTAGCTACTCTTTCCAGCATTGGCTGGCACTGAATGATAAACACCAGGTCAGCAGTGAGAGCTTCTCTCGCAAACTATAACCCATCAATGTGATGGCAGTACCCTATTTTACTACCGATATAACAAATGAAATATCTTGATAGTAGTTTCTGTCTATTAGTTTGTCCAGAATTTGGAGCCTGAATGATCCCACTGATGTTAATGAAATTTTCAGGGAAGACTTATATAGTAGCCTCACTTTCCTCGTTAACGACCGGCTCGTCTTTGAAACCTAGGTGGACGGATGTTTACATTCCATAGCTGCCGTGTGCCGAGGCATTCACGGCTTAAGGCTGGTGAGCAGGTAGACAACACTGGCGGCAACACCTTGTCTGCATTTCTCGTGGACAGATGGAGGAAGCAACTTATTGGTCAAGAACCGTCAGGTATTTGTCAGCCACAAATAATGCCTATTGTCGGCTCGTGCTAATGCTTAACGTTTGAGTCGCCGGTCGTTAACCATGAAAGTAAGGCTACTATACCTTGTGATCAGGACAGGCTAGGGTATATCCCCAAGTATACCTAAGTATAAGGATGTTGGGGATGCAAGGAGATATTACGTTCTCATGGCAACTCTAATGACCTTTCCAAGGCAATGATGGTCAGAACCCTGGGAGAACAATATAACTTTATCTGCCAAACACATTATAATGATTTTCGTACCATGGTCAGCAATTCTCGGAGACCTAAAGAATGCCACTATCATCACTAAACTCTTGCTCCTCGGTGACTTCAATGCCAGAGTTGGGAAAGATCACAGGCTATGGAACTGCGGAACTGGAGGCCTAAAGAATGCCACTATCATCACTATCTTTAAAAAGGGTGATCGCATTGTTTGTGGCAACTACCATGGTATATCACTGCTATCAATTGTGGGGAAGTCACAATCTTGGTCCGGCTGGGCAACCGCACTCAGCAGGTCGCCCCTCATGTGGTCGAAACTCAAAAACAGTAAAGAATCACAAATTGATTATTGGATCATGGAACATCAGAACTTTGCTTGATTTGGACAATAACGTTAGACCTGAGAGAAGGTCAGCTCTCGTAACCCATGAGTTATCAAGACTCAATGTTGACATTGCTGCTCTCAGTGAAACTAGGCTGTCTTCTGAAGGCAAGATTACTGAATCTGGAACAGGATATACCATCTTCTGGAAAGGAGGAGGGTGAATGTCGCATTCATGGTGTGGGCTTCTCTGTGAAGACCAAACTGGTAAATTATCACCAACTTACGCCCATTGCAATCAGCGAAAGGCTCATGACTCTCCGCATACCACTCTCAGGAGGTTCCTTTATGACACTCATCTCTGCCTATGCTCCTACCTTAGATTCTGATGATGAAGTAAAGGCTCATTTCTATAATCAGCTAAGTGAAATCATCTCCAAGGTACCATCTGCAGATAAACTCTTGCTCCTCGGTGACTTCAATGCCAGAGTTGGCTATGGAATAATGTGATGGGCAAACAGGGACTTGGAAAATGTAATCCCAATGGACTGTTGCTTCTTGGTCTTTGTGCAGAACACGAACTTTTCATTACCAACACGCAGTTCCGGCAAGCTAACCGCTTCAAAACCACGTGGATGCATCCTCGTTCCAAACATTGGCACATTCTTGATTATATCATTACCCGGCAATGTGATAAGAAGGACACTCTTATTACCAGAACAGCAAGGAATATAGACGATTGCTGGACAGATCATAAACTTCTTATATGCAAGTTCAGGATATCCATCAGACCTAAACCACCTAGGAACAACAAAAATTTGCCAAGAAAGAAGTTTAATACATCCGAACTTCAGGATGAATCCATGTATAAACATTTTGGAAACAGGATTGTCACCCAGTTATCGGAAAACCCAATAACAAATGACATTCAGCAAGAATGGGCCACACTACAGAAGGTTATCACACAGTCAGCTGAGGAAACCATTGGTTTTATAGTGCAGAAAAGACAAGACTGGTTTGATGACAACAATGAGGAAATTCTGTCTCTCATCAATGCCAAAAGGAATGCCTATCTTGCCCATCTTCAAGACCCAACTTCCAACACAAAGAGAGATAAACTACTGGAACTCAAGGGTAAATGCCAGACGCAGATAAGGTAGATTAAAAATACTTGGTGGCAACAGAAGGCTCAGGAACTGCAGAGACTATCGGATGCTCGAGACTTGAGGAACTTCTATGCAGTACTCAAGGAAATATATGGACCATCTCATCATCAGGTACACTGAAAAGCACTGATAATTCTACTACCTTTACTGATAGTCAAGAAATCTTGGAACGCTGGAAGGAGCACTTCTCCAATCTCCTAAATCGTCCATCAGCAGCTGCTGATGACTTCCTTTGTGATGTGCCGCAACAACCTGAACAACTGTGGTTGGCAGTACCTCCTACTTATCATGAATTCAGTGCAGCTCTCACCCAATTGAAACCCAGAAAAGCACCTGGCCCAGATAACATCCCTCTGGAACTAATTCAAGCCGGAGGTCGTTCCCTCAAAACAAGGTTTTTCACTCTTATCCTCAGAATATGGGAATCAAGAAAAGTACCTGGAGACCTAAAGAATGCCACTGTCGTCACTATCTTTAAAAGGGGGGTCGCAGTGTTTGTGGCAACTACCGTGGTATATCACTGCTATCACTTGTAGGGAAGATTCTTACAAGAATTCTACTTAACCGCCTCAAGGTCAGGGCCAGATTTACCCAAAGTTACGCTATAGGCACCTCTCCATTGATCCCCCCCCCTCCCTTCCGATTTTTATGATAAGGCATAGCCACTCGCACGAGGTAAGGTTCGGAAAAAAGGAATAAACTGATATATGGCTGACAGCCTAAGTTTATGCTTGAATTTTTACGCAGGGAAAACATAGTCAATTCAATAAAAATAACAGCTTGGAGTAAAACTAAATGAAACAGTTTAACTTTTATGCAACCAAAACACTTTATGAATACCCTTTTCAAAAGTAATGTCTAGCCTTAATTCATACAACAAAAAAGAAGAGTAGCTTCAAAAATAAAAACATTATTTACTGCTGTAACTGAATGAACTGAGGTAGCATGAAATATAGTAAAAAAAATAGTAGAACACACACTAATTTTAAAACGCATGAAGAGCAGTGGTACGAACGACATTTTAAATTGAACAAAGGGCCTCTAAAATACAAATAAGGCCAACTGCATATCTTCCTGCAATATCTTTTAGAGAAATTAAAGTGCAGAATAAAAACATGAATGAAGACATAACGGGGCCTACCTCAAGCACAACGAGAACTACTTCAAAAGTTTCCTTCTTGCCTTCTTTTCGGCAAATTCATTAATGATGGCATCACAGTTCAAGTTTTTCGTCATATCTTTTTCAATCGCTAGGAGTGCAATAGAGTTTAACCTTTCTTCTTTAGTGACTGACCGCAAATAGTTCTTGATGCGATTCAGTACCGAAAATGATCTTTCTCCAGAACAATTGGTCACTGGAATGGTGTTAAGTATCCATAAAGCAATGTTTACGTTCGGGTACATATCGTGTAAATCTTTTTCATGAATGAACGTGCTGAGCTCAGGGGCTGACATACCTTTAAAATCTGCAATTTTTAAATGTTCCTTTAAATGCAAGCACTCGTCAGCCAGTGCACTTTCTAAGTCATCCACATACATTTCTGAGAGATCGTCAGCGTTTTTTTTTTATCATTGGTCCATCTAGGTCTAACAGGTTTTCTAGAAAATAAAATCTCTTATGGAGGACTTTGTAAGCCTCACTTCGCCTCTTAACCTCAGCACTTAGTAGGCTACATCCAGAATTACATAAAATATATTGACGCGAAAATTTTCTGAGCCCTCTGACAGTACATATTCTCCTTGCTTTGTCTCATCATTCCTAGTCTTTCGTTCCGGTCTTCTCTTTAAGTCGTAGGAAAATTGAGCAATACCGCTTAATTCTTTGGCTTCCTTCGCATAGACATCGAAATTATCTCTTAAACTTTACACAAATTCCTCTAACAAAGCGTAACATTCTACCACAGTGCTCAAATTAGTGCTAACTTTTTGGAGCTTCTGGCTGACAGTATTAAATCTTTTTATAATGGTACTCCAGAAAACAACAAGGAAAGCAGTTTCTAATTGTAGGATATTGCTTAAGATGTATTTGGCTTCACTTCGAGTGTTTGCCTTTTGATTTCTGTCTTCCTGTAGGCTATACTCTCAAGAGCTGCCACGATGCCACACCAGCCTTCCCTCAGAGCTTGACAAGCATCATATCGTGCCGACCACCGAGTCACTGACAGGCTTTTTAGTACGTGCGCAATAAAGTACTTTAAAATTTCGTTCACAGGCCTCGAAACCAGTCTGAGTTTTTACGTATGTCACTTTGTGCACCAGTGTATCAAGGAATCGCCTATTGGGAAAGGCCTACTTTGCATAAAGTAATTCGTGTACGGCAGCTTAC
The DNA here is from genome assembly GCA_946902985.2 of Meconema thalassinum. Classification (NCBI taxonomy): domain Eukaryota; kingdom Metazoa; phylum Arthropoda; class Insecta; order Orthoptera; family Tettigoniidae; genus Meconema; species Meconema thalassinum. The sequence goes on along the minus strand of OX336391.1, from coordinate 39,298,640 downwards.
CTCAAGTTGCTGAACACCATCGCAGTCAATGTCGTTAACCGCAGAGCAAGAATTGTTATTGTTATCCGAATTTGTCGTTGGAGGTGTAGGATTCACACGCGCACTAAACATCTCATTTATTTTTCGACATTTTGATAGTGTAACCTCGGTTTTCTTATCCTCTTCAGCTTTGCGGACACGGTTTAGGTAACCAGACAACATTTTGCTGCCCATAGTTTAAAACATTTACTTGCAGATCACTTAACAACACAACGCAAGCACGAACTCGCACACCGCACAGGCAAGGTGGGTGGGGCGCGGGACACTTCGATGCTACTACAATGGAAGCAAACCCAGCTACCGCAACAACAGCGCGCGTAGCACAGCTCCGCTCGCCCGCCTCCCCAACCCTCTCACGCTTGTCGGGACGAAAGGGCGTCGAGCTGCATAACGAAGAGCGAAGTGGAAGGGCATGGGCGGACATGCGATAAAGACACGATATTATTTCTAAATGTCTCTGCTCATTTCTCAATATTTATTGTAGCATGTGTACTGCTATAATCCTAACTTAGAACATTTAAAGCCGTAGAAAAGAGGGCGCCTGACGGCGGTGCCCTTCGGGGCGCCTCCAGTACAGATCATTGCCGGTTGCCTAATTGAAGGGGTGCCTTGCGGGGCCCCTAGGCACGTGCCTATTTTGCCATACGGTAAATCCGGCCCTGCTCAAGGTTATCTCTGAGAAGATCCTCCCAGAGTCACAATGTGGATTTAGAGCTTCCAGAAGCACAATTGACTTGATTTTCTGTATGAGACAGCTGCAAGAAAAATGTACAGAACAATAGAATCCACTCTTCTTAGTCTTTTATGACTTGGAAAAGGCATTTGATTCGGTTCCAAGACCAGCCACGTGGGCGGTGCTGAAGCGGTTTGGTTGCCCTCAGCGATTTGTAGATCTAATCAAGGCTCTCCATGATGGCATGACAGGTCAGGTTTGCCATCAGAATAAGATGTCCGATGAATTTCCTATTACCCATGGACTGAAACAAGGATGTGTACTGGCTCCAACGCTTTTCGGGCTGTACTTGGCTGCAATGCTTTATGATTCACCCACAAACCTCCCAGGTGTGGAGGTCAAGTATCGTTTTATGGAGGGCTTTTCAACTTAACTCGTCTCCGCTCCTTGAGGAAAACTCGGGTTACTAAGGTTACTAACATGTTGTATGCAGATGATGCTGCGTCGCCAACTCTCACACCAGAAGAGCTGCAAGAGTCAGTTAATTGTTACAAAAGTGCATGTGATCGCTTTGGTCTTACCATAAATGTCAGTAAGACTAAAGTCTTGGCACAACCTTCACAAGGCACACCTCTTCCTCAGTTCAATATCTCCATCTCAAATTTGCCGTTAGAACAGGTAGACCACTTCTCGTATCTGGGCAGTACCATTTCTGTGAGCAGGATGTGGATAAGAGAATTGGCGCAGCCCATGCAGCATATGGACGATTAGCGCACCGGGTATTCATGAATAAAGATCTGTCCACGAGTACAAAGCTTATGGTGTACAAAGCAGTAGTCATTTCTACATTGTTGTATGGCTGTGAAACGTGGACCCTTTACCGACGTGATCTCAGGAAGCTTGAGCGTTTCCACCTACAAAAACTTCGATCAATCCTGAGGATTAAATGGGAAGACCGCATTACCAATATTGCTGTTCTGGGAAAGGCTCAAATCAACAGCATAGAATCATCCATAATAGGTCACCAATTTAGATGGATTGGTCATGTCCAACGGATGGATGATGTGAGATTACCTCGTCAGATGCTATATGGTGGGTAATGCTATGGCACCAGGCCTCATGGTGGTCCTAAGAGGCGCTACAAGGACCAATTTAAGCAGACCCTGAAATTGACAGGTCTTGATTCACAAACCTGGGACATGCTGGCTGAAGACCGCTCAACTTGGCGCCGTACCATCTCGGATAATGTAAAGACGTTTGAAAGGGATCGACGCACACATGAAGAGGCCAAGCGTCAAGCTAGGAAACTTCGAGCAGCCCAACCAAGTCCTCCTCCAGCAATACTATGTGACTTGTATGGTCGCTTGTTCCATGCCAGGATTGGACTCTTTAGTCACCGTAAACACATCCACAAACTGGACTGAAGGAAGAAGATTTATACTCGGATTCGAGTTAAAGCCGATGATGGTAGCTGATTAAAGATTAAGTAAATTATTATTGCGCTGGTATTACATTCGCTACAACAATCTGTTAAATAGAAACATATTCGTTCATTTCTGAGTCTGGCGATATCAAGGCCTCAAATATCCATTAGTATTATGAAACTCATAATAGCCATCAACCAATATCTGGGAGCTTCCCATTGCCACTAAGCACACAGCTTACCCTGTCAAAGCACTTGAACAATGACAGAAACTGCCAAGTCTTCACTCTTCAGTAAACTCTACATTGAACCGTTTCAAATAGAAGGGTCTTTTTAAAATGCAATACAAAACATTACCGATGGAGTTTTATCATCTATTTTGGATACAGATACCTATACACTTTCTTTAACATCCCACAAATCATTCACTATGTTGTGCACATGTGGTCCCGGAACGAATTAACATGTGTTTCGCAAGATAGTCGAACCTTTTGGATTCCTTGTTACAGGTGGTGCAGTATGGTTATTTCTTCCCCAAGAGAACACGATGATGTTTCCTCAAATTAGAGTGTGAGCTGAATCGCTTTGGGCACAACAAACAGACATGCAGTCTCTCCCCTGAGTGAACGACAAAATGTTTGATCGCCGTGCAAATGACTTCTCACATGTGTTACAAGTGTATTCCTTCACTCCAGTATGAACAACGCTGTGCATCTTGACGTCGCCGTTCTGCGAGAAGCCTTTATTGCACTCCGGATATATGTATTGCTTTTGCTGTATGTGCACCGAACGGTGTCTTTCTAATTGAGACATTGGTTTACTGGTCGCTGCATGCGAGTTTCCCTGGGTCTTTCCACTCCTGTCTCATCTTTGCTGTTCTTGTCTATTGTTTTCCTCCCCATTTTACGAACAAGTCTGCCCATCTGATTCTTTGTCTCCCTACGATTCGTCTTCCCGTTCTTGGGTCCCACATCGTCATTTTGTACGTCCATCGGTGGTAATGTAATTTAGCATTTCATAGCATGGGTTTAATCAGATGAACGAGTAATGTCTTTTAGGAATTACATTAATGTGAAATTAAAATCACATTTCTACTCCAAATAAAAACATCTTCACTGTCTTTTCAACAATAGCCTTTTTACTTTACTTCAAGATTTTGCCCTTTTGACTTAATCTTGCATCATTTGGGATGATGGCTTGCCACGTTGGTCTTCTTCGGATTTATTGTTACAACATTCTTTTACATTGACATGTTCCCAATTTTTGATGTGCTTATCTAAAATTTCTTCTTTTTGTCATTTCACAGAGTTACTCTCATACATAATGGTCTGTATTGACATAATTAATCAAAGAAAAGAGTTTGATTGTCTGCCTTTTCAATACAAATTTATAACAACGTTTATTTACAGGTACATGTTTCGGAGGTCATTCCTCCTTCTTCAGCCCGTCTTTAATTTTTTTAAATGATTATTAGTCAAATTTATTCATCCTGCTTGCATGGATTATAGTTATGTATTCTCAGTAGGTTTTCTTCATGGAAATTGGTATGTTTTATATGTTTAAGTTTTTACCAATACATCAATATAGTGCTGATATGCACTATGGACTCTATCGACTTCAGCCTGTTTTGATCTTTCTTTGTTAGATCATTCCACCTCTAATACCCGTTGCTGGTTTATTATCGTGGTGAGAGGAAGGTAGCAGGAAGTTGAAGGAAATCCTATATTATATACAATCGAAATAAATAGTTTTCCAAAGAATCCAGGATAATTTTAACCTTCAATAACTCTAGCAGTTAATCTCAATTTAATCTGCCAGGCTGGCATTATTTACATTAAGGGAACACAGCTCTCATAGTACATTGGCACTGCTTGTGGTTCATAAGAAACCTTGGAGTGGCCTTCACAGTACAGTACGTACTAGCCAGAGTCTTGGAAAGGTGTTTCAGACCAACTGACAAGCCCAATGGTACACCAGGGCAAAAAGTTGGCAAACAAATTGAGATGATTAGTTCAATTTTCTTTGAAATGTGATGAAACGATATGAAGATGACAAACACCCCGGTCTCCAAGCTAGGGGAATGACAGTACTAAGTTAAAACTCACGACCCAGTGTCCCTTAACTATGAAGCCGTACAAGTTGAAATTAATATTTAGGAACATAATACAGAAAGTAATGCATGTTACATATACTGTATACATTTGACATATACAATTTCATGCAGCATGGTGAAACGAGAAAAGTTAGGATATCTCAACTTATAATATAATGGAACCCAAACAAAATCAGGTAGAATTACTATTATATTTATAAACAAATCACATTTTGCTAAATATACCTCAGTAATGAATATTTTCAAAGGAGGACAAACCAAGTGAATATACTGTAAATGCAATTTACAAATTATGTTAAACAATTTAAGACTATACGTATCAGTATTCGAGTCAAGATTCTCAGTTCTTCACAAAATAATTTATAGTGATGATATGATGATTGTTGTTTTAAGAGGCCTAACATCGAGGTTATCGACCCAATTTAAAGTGACAACTGCAACATGGGACTGAGTATTTGACGCACTTTTAACATCTCATTTTTATACAGTGGTACAGTACATTTTCTTTTTTCATTTATTTTTCCTAACAAAGAAAGCTAACAACAAATCATAATGAAAGTATGTCTGAATCACTTAGAACATACATTTCTAGCTCGATCATAGCAGAATTAAAGATTTAATACTGTTGTATATTGTTTTTATTTTTAGTTCTATGATCTCACAAGTTGACGCACTAGGATACCGATGTAAACAACCTGAAAATCTAAATAGGTATCACAGTTACCGTTTAATAGCCTGAAAGAAAAAAAATACCACATCAACCATTATAAGAGATAAGAAGGCATACAAATGTCTGAGTGAACTATGTCGACATATGTCAATGGTGGCTTACTTTTCACCCTATTCAAATCCTATTTCACAATTACAATTATATACATTTGAAAAAATATTGGGGTTTCAATTTCACAGTGATTAAGGAGGGGGACTAGTTAAACAGAAAGTATTGGGAAATGTGACGAATGCTTGAAAAGTTGGCTAATGAGCAGTATTAATATTTAACCAATAGTAGTGGTAGACCATCTCATGTCTTTAACAACCATTCCTAGTACGTAATTATTACCATCACTTTACCTATTGATTCACAACGGAACTGGGTTTGAATCGACTACTGATTACTAATATGTACGTCATCAATGGTGGTTGCAGACCATGAAGAAGCATTCCACATATTTCTTTTAATTGACGTCGATAACACTACAATGGATTGACCCTGTTTAAGTGTTTTTTCGTGTATTGTGCCTTTATCACTTCAAATACCCTAATCTTTCTATATCTATATGGTGCACCATATTAGGTTCAGTGCTACGCTATTCAAATAATATTCTCTTTTAATGATTAATATTGGCTGATGAAGGGGACAAAAAAGTATATTAGTCCTCGAAACATGTACCGTACCATTTTCTAATGACCACATAGTGATCATTTTCAATATCAGGCAGAACCCTAGCCCATTAAAATGAACTAGTAATGCCCAGCACTTCATTCCTTCTTACAGGGATTTTGAACTGTTTCAACCTAATGCAACAGGAATGAGCAGTTGAATAATATGGCACATGATGCTTAAACTACCAGCATCAAAGATAGAAAGTGAAGTCAGAATTTAAGGCTTCAATAAGACATTGCACTGGCTTAAGTTGAACGAATTCAACTTGTTGAAGAAACTGAAATGTGAATCTCCACTCAGCTGGAAAGAAGGATGAAAATGCACTTAAGTGGGTCACTTTGATTAAATAAAAATTATTTACCTGTATCTTGTTGCTATTATCATATATGTATTTTCTAAATTGTTGAAATATTATAAATATTCACAAATGAATAAAACATGAAATATTCCAGCCTAATAAATACTAAAGAAGAGGTGACTAAAAGAACAGAATGTCTCCAAATGTTACACCCCTGCAGGGACTAACACAGAGTGGCTGAATTGGGGAATTGACAACCCCAAGGGATTCCAAAACCACACAAAATGGCACAAAATCTTCAAAACGTCACATGTGAAAAGCTAGCTACTGTAACTGGTTTAGTGCTGGTCTTAAAAAATATGATCCCAACTCAGTTCATGCCATTTATGAGTGTTAAAATGTGTTGGTAGATCCATTGGCATGTAAAATACTACTGCAATTTCAATAAACAAGGAGAAAAATATAGGAAAGACTAAAAGGTTTTTAATCCAATATCATTGGTCAAGATGGACAGATCATGGAAATGCCAAGTAAATGAAAAATCTCTATAAATAAAATATTGGGCACATATCTTGAATTTTCAGCAGGAACTATATATTAGAATGTTTCATAATTCATGTCGTTTTTGAAGTTTGGTGTTATATAAGTTAGAATTGGTTTTCTTTGGTTCACCAATGCTATTTACAGCAGGCAATGACTGGAATTGCATATATTGAGAGAATGTATCATCAAAAGATACCATACATCACCAGATTAAGAACACTGGAAAATCAAACAGAAGCTGTGATCTGTACTCGTGAATTGAGCGCTAAACAGGCTCAACGTAGAGTGGATATCTGTGGTTAGCTTATCAGTAACCTCATGGATGCTAGATTTATCAGGAGAATTGTCACATGTGATGAAAAATGGATCTATTACTGCAATGCTGACGTCTTGAAACAGTGGCTCAGTCCCCGTCAACCTGCCAAAATCATCGTTAAAAAGGATCGGTTTGGACCCAAAGTGATGTGTGTCGGGTAGAATTTTGAAAGAGTGACTCACTGGGAGTTTGTTCCAAATGGGCGTGCAGTCAATGCAAATCATTATTGTCAACAACTGGAACGAGTTAATGAAATTTTGAGACGGAGATACCCAGCATTAGATAACCGAAATAAGAGTTCTCTTGCAGCAGGACAATGTGAAACCTCATATGGCACAAACAACCATGGCAAAACTTCAGGAATTGGGAGAAGTCATCCGCTACCACATCCAGCATACAGCCCTGATCTTGTGTCTTCACATTGCCATCTTTTTCGATCCATGGCCCGCTTCTTGCGGGGAAGAAATTTCGGAAACATTGAAGCTGTGGCAGCGATTCTCGCCAAAGTTTTCACATAAAAACCCAGAGACTGGTACCATTGCGGGATAAAAACCTCGCTGAAAGATGGCTCAAGACCATATATTCTGATGGTCTCTACTTTGAAGAATAGTACAATTTCTTGTCAGAAAACTTTCCAAATAAAATGTTCTATAAAAGAATGACATTACTTATAAGACATCCACTCTAGTTATCCTGGATGAGTTTTATAATGACCAAATATTCGCTCAGTTTAATTTTTTTGTTGTTTGTTATGATTTGGCATCTAAACTATGGGAGCAAATGACTTGAATTTTGGATTAAGTAGATGAAACCTCCAAAATTTAACTAGGCTACAAATTATTATGCAATACAAAGGAGTGACGGGATTAAGGGGAAGCCTAAAATCTTGGCAGAAAGGCATTTGCTTTATATATATTAGGCATTTTCATCTTTAGGCATCCACATAAAAAAAAAAAACGAAAATGTGTGATTTTACTGTGTTACAAGGGGCTGATGACCTAGCTGTTCTGCCCCTTAAAACAATAACTGTCATCAAGGTCATTGTGCAATCTATATCAATCTATTGACATGACAAAGCTATGTGTGACAAGGGCTTGGCAACTCCGCCATTCTGAGAATATTACGAGGTGAGAATGATAACTTTCTGATTGTATATGCCACAATACAATTCTACTGCATATGTCTCAATCAAGCTTATAGGAAGTCAGAAGATTCAGTTTGCATAGACATACACGCTACTTTGTACTTTTCAGTCGGTCAACACGCTATATGCCCAAAATGATTGGGCGGAGGTACAAAACATATACTATAACACAAGTCCTGAAAAAAAAGAGTAAAAAATTATGTGTATTATTATTTACATAAATAAGGGTTTACGTGTTTGGACTACCACGCGGTCATCAGCAGATCCTGATCACTAGGGTTGACAATTAGATTTATAAACAAATATTTAGAAATTTGTGGTTTTATTATGCTTTTGTATAACTTGTCTCGTTAATGTTAGTATTTATGACTTGCAATGGATCCAGTTATTTGGCCTATTCTATAATGTGTTATCGGTTTGCATCTATGGACTTATAATAGTTATTTTCTGTGTTAACCCTAGAACTGCTGCAGGTTTATCTGTCAAATGCTGCAGCAAAATTCCCATAAAGTACACACTAAAGGAATTTGGTATCTGTAAGCATACTGTGTTCATGAATATGACTTATCATACACCAATATAAAGCTGAAAGACTGTTCTATATTATATTGATATAGGTGAATCATTCAGACTCGTCACTTTGAATTAATCGTAAAAAGTATTTTATAAAAAATAAAAAAATAAAAAATTATTGACTTTTCTGCTCTAGAAAACCATATTGCCGAGTTAAATGTTCATCAGAGACATCATAAATGAAAAGATCATAGTTTTTTGTTACTAATTCAAGAACCAGTTTCAATTAATTCCTGTTATTTACTAAAAAGAAAATTATTTTTACAAAAATATGACATTTCTCGATTTTGAAGTACATAATCGGCGCGCGATTACGGGGAGGCAAGTTCACAGGTCCAGGATGATGAACGATAAACGGTACATTTTTACCTGGAAAGTCACTTTCTTCGGGTTGAATATCAGTCTAGTTCACACTTACCACTTCACGGCTAACATTAGGCATGTGTACAGGGTCTGTCGGAACATGATAAACATCGCTTGCATTGATGGGGACTTCCATAACTTGCGTGACATCCTGTTCGCCGGTATCACTGCCACTACTTTCACCATCTTCATTTTCATACGAATCCACACAATAATCACTGTCATCGTCCATACTATCACACTAATCGTCAAAAATCAAGTGCCTAATTTCTGAATCGTCTACATAGTTGGCGGCCATTTTGCTCAATGCAACTCCAATATCAACATGGAAGTACTTCCAATTCTGCAGCCAAATAATAGCTTGCATACTGTCATTTGTTTGCCAAAGACTTGCACTACGAAAGATAAAAGCATCGGGAACCAGCATAACTTGAAATTAGTGCCATCTGAAGGCTAACAGTAGTACTATATTTGAATTCCAAGACCGTCTTTCAGAGAGACGGTCGCACTTGATTAAACAACACACCGTCTTCCTGGAAGACGGTCCGCAGTTCTAGGGTTAATGTGATAGTTGTATTAATGTGTGTATTAGTAATATTCAGGTGAGGATTGGGAGGGAGGCGGCATTGGCCTTTTGTTACGAACCATCCCAGCATTTGACTGGAGTAGAGGGGAAACCATGGAAAACCACTTCCAGGATGGCTGGGGTGGGAATTGAACCCTCTTCTTCTCAATTTTGCCTCACAAAGCTGAGTGTACCCGATTCCAGCTCACAGGCCAGAATTACATTTCTTGATTGAACTGGGAATCAAACCCAGACCTCTGAGCCAACAGCCAGGAATGCTAGCCGCTACACCATGAGGGGGTCCATTCCCTTCTATACCTTTGCAGTGGTAATGAAATTGGAAAATTAAAAGGAGCAATTTCCCATGAGAATTTTTCCGAGGTCACACTGTATGACAGTGATAAGTACTCAAGCACCAAGAGGTGGTGTCTCATGTGAAGACTAACAAACCTCTACTTTTCCAATATTTCCTTTAATAGTGTGAGGTTTATTATTCTCAGAAGGAAATGTGAAGAAACCCAACAGTATGATGACATTTCCAGCTACTTTTGTGACAATACGGCAAGACGACACTCAATTCAATCTGTATTGGAAGACATTCATGAATTGGCTAGGACACCTCAACAGGATGGACAGAAGCAGGATTCTCAAAGCAGTCGTGAACTACTGTCCCGTTGGGAGGAGATCTCTAGGTCGCCCCAGGATAAGATGGCGAGAAAATGCAAATCTTTTGTATAGACCATAACAGTCCTTCCAGGACTAATACATGAAAGGATGATGATGATGATGATGTGTACCCCTATGGTCTCCTGCAGCAAACTACTTAGCCACGTTCTAACACCACAAGTCATTGATCATGACCAGTACTTGGATGAGTAAGTGATGTCAGAGGTAGAAGAGAGGAAAGGAACAGTCAATCCTACACTGAACCTCACATTGTGCAAATATGGTTTGAAACTTAGCCTTCTGATCCATCATCCAAATGATTCATCACTATTTCCTGACTGGTCAATTATCAGAACAATCTAATTGTGGAAAACTTAGGCATAGTCACATAAGACATATTTTGACATTTAAATACAATGAGTGGAGGAATTGAAGTTCTACTGAGTTGTATCAACTTTGCACCTACTATATGCTCAGCTTAAAATACATTTAATAAGATTATTCACCTACAGTATTTTTAATAATAATAATAATAATGTTATTGGTTTTACGTCCCTTTTAACTACACTGGCTTTTAGAGACGCCGGGGTGCCGGAATTTTGCCCCGAAGGGGATCTTTTACGTGCCAGTAAATGTACTGACACGGCTCCCTCGCATTTGCGCACCCTCAAATGCCAGCTGACTGCGCCAGGTTTCGAACCTGCAACCTTGGGCTCAGCAAGCGAGAACGTTACCCCTGAGTTACGCAGCCAGACTACAGTATTTTTAAAAATTATGTTTCAAGTTTCAGTAGTTACTAGACATCTTTGAAAACATTTCCAATTTATTATTCCTTCTCCATTTTTCTTTCATATAATTAACTGGAAGTAGTTCTATAATCTCAACAAATATCATTGTAGATCAACAGAGTGTCATGCCCATTACTGTTGCTGACTTAAAACCTTCAGTTAAGCATCTGAATTCTTTAGAAATTCTTTCTTATTCTGTTAGTGTGATATTCAACATTACAAGGAATTACCTGACAGAAATGCTCTCCAGTATATGGCTGACTTCGTTCTGACGTGACTCTGCTGAAAATGTAATTGGTAGTTCTGGTTAAGTTGGGGACTTCTAGTAGCAGAACCAAGTTATTAAATCTTTTGAATAATTACAATACTATTCCTTGCAAAGAGCATGAATGTGTCTGCCTCACACAGAGGCAGTATCTATTGGCAAATGAGTAGCTCAATTGTAAACCCCACTAAATTCATCTAAGGTAACTTTCTGCAGTATGTCAAGCACTGAATCAGAGTTTATTGTTTTGTGTTTCTATAGATAATGAATATAATCATATACTGGAGCAAATCAACAAAACTGATCAAATAAGAGGAAATACTAAAGGAGAACCCTTTTCTTCTTAAACTGGGCTATTTAGAAGAAGTGCCATCTAAGTAATTTTAGGTGCACAAAACCTCATGTTATAGCATATGAGCCACTTTGTATAAAAGACCAATAGTGTACGCACATAAACAGGCAGTTTACTTGTAAAACAGGTATACGTTTATATGAAAAGTAGGCTAGTTTTAAGTCCACAATGTGTGTTGCAACAGCCTCAGTCTGGCTGGCAGTTGTTCCTAATTATTCAAAGTTGACATGAGTACCAAACTTGTCCACAAAACAGGTATCACAAGACACTCACTAACAAGGAAGTTGTTATGGTAACTGGCAGCACTTGGTCTAATGACTACATTCTTGCTTGTCACCTCTTAAGTCTGGGCTGGATTATTGGTTCTGCCACAAAATTTAATTCTGGTCTAAGGTTAGGAATAGGGCCTATTCAGCTTCATAAGGCAAAATTGAGAAGAGGTGGGTTCGATTCTCCCCTCAGCCATCCTGAAAGTGGTTTTCCATAATTTCCCCACTTCTACTCCAGGCAATGGCCATGGCCATCTTAATAATCTTAGCCTTGATTACAAATACACTATTACGGACACCACACCACAGGATATCAGACAAAGTCTACACACACACCCAAGTACATTTTGCTGAAGGCCACAAAGTCCTAGCCCCTAAATGAAACAACACAAGATTCCTTCCATACTCCCCAGCATGCTTGTACGGCCAACGTGCCTATCAAATGTTAGCAGACTGTACATGCCAGGTTATAAGTAGGTCCAAATGTTTGGGCATCAATAGAACAGACTGGAACTTCATATGGGCAGTTTAGAGCAGGTATAGCATAGAAAAGAAGTTCTCTACAGCAAAATTGTATTTCTGTTTAGTTGTTAATTAATCAATATGGCAATTTTCCTATAGTAGTAAATGTTTTTGCTTTTTATGTTTAGTTCGCACACAAGCAAAAATATAGTACAATAAAATAGTCTTAGAATTTGAAAAACAAAGTTCTGAGAGTAATTAAATTACATTGCAACAGGCCTGAATTTCTATGACCTAAAGCAAAGGCTCATATTTGATGCAGTCTCATGCATTTATAATTTTTCAGACAATAGAACCTAGAGAAAGGAGCACAAATTAAATGTTTCTTTTAATGGAATAAACATTATCCCAGTCAGCGTAAGGACATGAAGCATCTGAGCTGTACCACTTTCCGCTAAGTAATCTACGTGGCAGATTCAACAAGGAAAGGAACTTGAAGCTGGATGCACTCCACCTCTCACAGACAACGTCGGCCAACTGACAGCACTGTACGGAAATTTAACTTTAGTGGATAGGATCCTTTATTTGGAATACATGCTGTAGGGTTTCTGTTTGTGCTACACCATTGTCCACCAGGTGTACATTGGAAATATCACTTTATTTGCATTGAGAAATCAGATAATTTTGGATTATGACACCATTATTTTTCCATCATACTCAGGTTCTCAGTGACATTAACAATAAAGCTTTCTAATGACAAGCAATTTGGAATTTTATGTTACATTCGGTGTTAATAAAATAGAAAGGATATGATGTCACGTCATATAACATCTAGTACTTAGGCTGTGACCCAAAGCTACATTTTCAGCCGTAGTGAACTAGATAGTCGACTAATATTCTGCATGTGACGTCACAAGTCATGATCCAAAGCTGCTCAGCACATAGCAATCAAGCCTGTAGTAGCTAGTGAACGAAAGTGCTTGCTTGATTGTCGACTTGTACAAAGAATTTTTAGATGTTTGGCACCGGAATGTGAACCTTCAGCATTTCAGAACACAAGTCTATGAAGGAGGCCATGCTTCAGGCACACATCCCAAAGCTCCGTAGTGCATAACACATATTGGGTACTAGCAGCTAATTAATAGTTTCCTAAAAAAATCAAAGGAACTCACAACCACCGAAAAAAATGCTAGACTACAATCTTGGAAAGCTCAAGGTCTTCTTCCTGGTGGCTGTACAACACCATCTGAAACTTTACCACCGGGTCATAACGGGGCATGGATGACATGGAAATCCGTAAATAGGTTGAGATCAGGAGTCGGCAAATCAAGAGCTAATATGGTAAGATGGAAACATCAAGTGTGATTGCGGAGAAGATCAGACTGTCAACCACATGATTCAATATCGTATGTGTCCAAACACCTGCACAATGGAGGATCTACACCTGTTGTTGTTGTTTGAGTCTTCAGTCTTTTGACTGGGTAGATGCAGATCTCCATGCCTCCCTGTCCTGAGCTAATCGTTTCATCTCTACATAGCTACCACACCCTACTTCCGAGGCAATCTGTTTAACATATTCTAACCTTGGTCTACCCCTACAGTTCTTGTCCTCGACCCTTCCTTCCATAACTAAGCTTGCTATTCCTGGGTGTCTTAGTATGTGTCCTACTAACCTATCTCTTCTCTTCGTTAGCAGTCGCCATAAACATCTCTCCTCTCCCACTCGTCTTAATACCTCTTCGTTTGTAACCCTATCTACCCATCTGATCTTCATCATTCTCCTGTAACACCACATTTCAAATGCTTCAATTCTCCTCTTTTCTGCTGCACCAATAGTCCAAGTTTCACTTCTATAGAGCGCCACGCTCCAGACAAAGGCTTTCAAAAATGACTTCCTAATACCTAAATTTATATTCGATGTCAACAGATTCCTTTTTTGTAGAAATGCTTTCCTTGCCTGAGCCAACCTACTTTTTATATCTTCTTTGCTTTGTCCATCACTGGTTATTCTGCTTCCTAAGTAACAGAAGTCTCCTACTTCCTTCAGCTTTTCACCTGCCAATTTGATCTTCATAGAGGTTTCTGATTTATTTCGGCTGCATTCCAGTATTTTTGTTTTACATTTATTAATTTTCATCATGAATTCTTTCCGTAAGACGGAGTCCATACCATTTCAAAACCCATTCAAATCCTCAGGCTTGTCGGCCAAGATGACGATGCCATCAGCAAATCTCAGAGTTGAAATTATTTCTCCTTGAATCTTCACTCCCACTTTAAATTTTTCTCAAATTTCCTTCATTGCTTGTTCAATGTAAAGATTGCAAAGTATGGGTGATAAGTTGCAGCCTTCTGAATACCAGCTTCTCTCATGTCCTTCAGCTCGAATGACTGCTGTACAGCCTCAGAGAATGCACTACAAGTCAAATTGTATTTAGTGAAATGTTGTGTAACATGTTTCTGATATGAGAATAATAACAACTTGAGCTTTGGGACACAGCCTTAGTACCTCCTTACCATACTGATTTTCATTGCATTGACATTGAAATACTATCAGATGACCTCCTAGTTCCGCCCCTTAATACAACTTAACTAACATTCAGTTGTTGATGTTCAGATTCATTTAGGATTAATGTGAAACCCCGTTATAACATCCCCGCCTATTACGCTATCCCGTTTACTACGCTTTTTTTTGTAAGGACCCTGGACGGTTTGTATATAAAACTGCATAATTTTACCCTATTATAACGCTTCCATATGCCGCTTATAGCGGTTTTATCATGTCGAAAGAAAGAGGCAAAAATCCGTATAATGTAAAATAGCACTGTATTTGAGATGTTTTAAAAGGCATGGTGAAAAACTTGTTGGTGTCCCTGTACTGGAGGTCATTTACTTTGAGTAGATAAAAGGAATTCCCCAGCCTAAGTGAAGAAATCCTCAGGCCAAGAGTGCTGAAATTTTAACTAACAACTTGCCTTTCCTTGAAAGGGATTTAACACTGATTTGTGAATACAGCTCATTTATGTCCCTTATTAGTCATTTTCTGAATTCGTGTCAGTGCAGTTGTGAATGTTGTAGTGCAAAATGGCAAAGCGTATATCTTTTTCTATAAGTGGAAAATTACAAATTCTTAGTAAGTACGACGAAAATTCTACTCTGAATCAAAATTATTTTTGTGAATCTGTGGGTATCCCTATCCACCTTGAGAACATTAATAAAAAATAGGCACGCTATTACCGACGCAGCGAAGGGTGGTTGCAAACGTTAAAAAGTGAGAACTGGAAAATAGGAAGACGTTGAGTAAATTCTTATTGAATGGATTCACCAATCCCAGGACGCTACAATCCCATTAAGCGGCCCAATCATACAAGAAAAAGCATGGGAAATAGCAGGCAAATTAAACTGAACAGACTTTAATGCTTCGAGTGGTTGGCTTGATAGATTCAAACAAAGGAATGGCATAGTGTATCGTCAAATCTGTGGTGAATCAGAGTCAGTTAGGGACAGTGATGTTAAAGGTAGCAAAGTGAAGTGCTACCTACACTTATAAAAAATTATGTGCCGGGCGATGTGTTCAACGCGGATAAATTCGGCTTATTTTTTAAGTTAATGCCCGACAAGTCGTGTGCTCAAGGGGGAGAACTGTCACGGTGGGAAATTAAACAAAGAAAGGGTAACTGTGCTTGTTGCTGCAAATGCTGATGGATCTGAAAAATTGCCTCTGTTAATGTTGGGGAAGTCAGCTAGACCCCGATGTTTTAAAAACATTAAACGTCTTCCGTGTTAATATAAAATTCAAGCACATGCCTGGATGACTATTGACTTGTTTGTTATTTGGCTCAAAGAAATGAACCAAAAAATGGTAAAAGCCAATCGCAAATTCCTACTTTTTGTCGACAATTGTCCAGCTCATCCGAAAAATGTAGAACCAGCATTCCTGCCTCCCAACACAACCAGTAAACTCCAACCAATAGACCAGGGGGTGATAAAAGTGCTCAAGCATTTCTATTGAAAGCGTGTTGTTCTGCGATACCTGAAGTGCATCGACAGTGGAGCCAAAAACCGCATCACCTTATTGGACGCAATGAATTTCATCTCCAATGCATGGGAAGAGATCGAAGTGCAGACCATCGTCAATTGCTTTAATAAAGCAGGATTTTTTAAGGTAAGATTCTCTCCACACTCATTTAATTTCATTTGTCAATCGTTAATCATTGTCCCGGAGTGCGACAGGCTTCACCAACCGCAACCATTCCTTTCCTCAGCGCTAGTTACGAGCTTCACTCTTTCTATTCCTGATCTGGTCAGTTGACTTGAAATAGGCTGTGGATTTCCAGTTTCTACATACATTTTCGTTTTGCCAGGGGATTAATTTGCCTTTTTTTTTATTTCTTTCTTTTACGGACACTGTGTAACACCCAGTGAAACAAAGGTCCCTGTAACAACTGATAATGACGGGGATTGGGCTGCTGTACGGAACAAGTTAGGAAATGTTAACTTCGAAGATTTTGTGTCAATTGACAATGGTCTTGTAACTACGGAAATCTGTGATGTCGATGACATGGTTGCAGATCATGCTGTCCAAGATAAAGACAGCAGTACAGAAATTGAATCTGCGAATGGAAATGTCCCCACACGAAATGAAGCTCTCGGAGCAATAAATCTGCTTCGAAATTACATACAGGATATTCCTAGCGGCGTATCAAGTGATGTGAACAGGTCCTTAAACCGCATAGAAAATGTGATCATTCACAGCGATAGTACACACAGTCGACAAGGATCAATTTAATACCATTTTAATAGGAAGTGAGATAAAATGAGCCTACAGTAATGAATAATAACATGCTGTACTGTAATTAATCTTTGAAAGCAAACTTGGAAAAATTTGTAATGCAATGTGTTATGTATTAAATATGTTGCATTCTTAGTAAATAAGTGTGTCATTTTTAAGTAAGGTTAGGGTTGTATATTGGCTTTCAGGGCCAGTGAATTAAAACTCAGCAATTTTTCTAGGTTTATGCCGTGTCGTGTGTGGGGTTTCGCCTAGGAGTATTACGCATATTTTTCAGTTGGGTGATCTTAAGTCCGCATTAACATGAATAATCAAGATTTTACAGTAGGCCTACATCTTTACAAATAAATTGTAATATGGTATCCAATTACGAAAGACCATGGACACAGTCAAGGGAGCAGCACAAGCCTGGTAGAATATTCAGCTAATGTTTCATTTACCACCATGTAGTTGGACGAGTGTGGGATTTTGTCTGATGTTATGATAGGGTGATGGCTGTATTAGTGTGTGTATTTGTCATTCAGGTGAAGATTGGAATGAAGCGGCCGTGGCCTTAGGTTAAGAACCATCCCGGCATTCGCCTGGAGTAAAGTGGAAAACCACTCCCAGGATGACTGTGGTGGAAATCAAACTCACCTCTTCTCAGTTTTGTATCACCAGCCCACCGTGTACCGCATTCAAGCCCTCAGACCAGAATTCAATATCTGGACAGAGCCAGGACCTTCGGGGCGATAGTCAAGATTACTAGCAGCCACACCACAAGGTAGTCAGCTAACATTGAGTCTGTGTTTGTAGACAAGTGAACACACTGAAGTGGTGTAGAAATTGCTTAATTCATAGCATCATTACAAGTAAATGGAATTAAAAGTTCAGCAACACATTTATCAAAATTTAAACCACATCAAATGCATCATTAATCTAATTCAACTTTTAACAGAAGACGTGCACCCAGCCATAAGTAAGTACTTACTTTCTCTATTTAAACAACAGGATCTTTTTCATACAAGTCGTTTAGAGAAAATATATTCATTCATGCACTGCTGACTTACTTTGAAGACCTATAATGAGGATGACAAACACAATCTGATTGGTTCTAGTATCAATTTTTCATAGAAGCTATTGGCAACTCCAGCTATCTGATATGCCATCTAGTGGTGAAAATAAGAATCTCACCAAGTAGGATAAATCTACCACGTGGTGGCAATTTGTAGGGTTTCTTGTATGTGTGAACAGAGCGTGTTCTTATACACAATTAATGAGTTTTACTCATTGTTAGAATACAAAATGAGTAACAGCAAAGTATAGTGCTCAGTTTACGGCTGCAAGCCGATGTATAAGAAAGCTACAGATAAAAATTATCATTATATTCCAAAAGATGCAAATAGCAATGGCCGAAAGGTGGTGATCAGGAACGAGTTGGAATACAGTCGGTGTGGTCGTTGGGCGACAGTCCAGCCACTTAAGGTATATCTCATGTAAAACTTGTTGAGATTTTAAAATCTACTGGTGTAGATGTTGGTGATCTTCGTATAATTACCCATCTGTTCTGGAATCAAATAAATGGCAGAGGTCAAAATAGAAGGAACTACTACTGAGGTCATAGCTATATGAAGTGGTGTCCACCAGGGATGTGTCCTGTCCCCACTCCTTTTTAACATTACTCTGAAGCTGTGTTCAGAGAGGCTATTGAAGATGTTAATCTAGGCATCAAGATCAATGGCTTTGACATTAATAACATCCAATTTGCTGATGACACGATTGTGCTAGCCAGCAACCCTAGTGATCTTCAATTTATTATAAACAATATTGTGAGGACCAGTGAAACCTACGGTTTATCCTTGAATATTAACAAGACTAAGCTGATTGTATTCTCAAAAATATCAAAACAGGCCTCCCTTCACATCAACAACACTATCGTCCAACAAGTATCTTCCATCAAATATCTTGGAACTTGAGTGAACCAGCATTGTGATTCAAAGAGTGAAATCTTATCCAGGATTGGACAAGCAAAAATTATGTTCAATACCATGAGGACCTTATTCACCAGCCGAGAACTCAACCTTCAGCTCAGAGTTCGAATGTTACGTTGCTATGTTTTTCCTGTCCTTTTGTATGGTTTCAAAGGATGGACGCTCAGCCCATTACTGGAGAAGCGGATTGAATCTTTTGAGATGTACTCATACAGAAGAATACTCTGAATATCTTGGGTAGAAAGGAAAACAAACGAAGAAGTCCTCAACATCTTGAACAAGAAGAAAGAGCTTCTCACAAGCATCAAGGAGCGTAAGCTCAGCTACCTCGGGCACATCATGAGAGGTGAACGATATGAACTTCTCCGGCTGATCATTCAAGGGAAGATTGATGGGAAAAGATCTGTGAGAAGACAGAGAAATTCCTGAATGAAAGACTTGAGGCGGTGGTATGGACATACGTCGATAGAAATCTTCCGTGCTGCCATTTCTCGTGTAATCATACTCAATTGGATTGCCAACCTTCGGAGGGAGACGGCGTCATAAGAAGAGAGAATAATAATGGACTAAAACTTTCTTTGGCTTATCCCAATTAATTGGGGTCGCCGGAGCCAACCTGGCTCATTTTGGTTTTGGCCGGGGATTTAAGACCGAATGCCCTTCCTGACACCACGTAATTATTCGGGTGAAAATTACACCCAGCTGTCACCAGGATTCGATCCTCGGCCATCTGGGTGAAAGACGAGCAGCTGAGCCACTATGCCATCACGCCGCCCGCCCCCCCCCCCCCCCCCCCTACCAGGCCCAAAACAACTGTGAACATGAGGGAGGAGCCAGATTACCTCGCTCACTCGCACCAGCCAATAGCATAGCGCGGCGTTGCCCAGTTAACACCCAGGGCTCGCTGCGCCGTACGAAATAGTTATTTCTCTCCGTGCACGAAAATAATTAATTCTTCAATTATTTCGATGACCCTATGTTACAGAGATAAAAATTTTGAAGCTGACTGTCCAAACCCCGTGACGCTACGACCAGCCATCCGGGAGATAACATCTGCCCTTGAACTGAAGGGATAATTAGAGAGAGAATGATTAGGTGTTGAAATATTTAGGTTCGCTAGGGAAGATAACGAAGAGTGACGGCATTGCTGTTTCAATTCAGTAGTGGAGCTTTAAAAAGTGCTGTGAGGTAAAGTTTTGAACTCATAACAACGTCCCTTAGCAAGCCAAATGGCGGCCGAACAGTTTTACACAGCCAGGCAAGAAATATAATTTTCAGGGTATATGGCCTTGAAAAGAAGTTTTCGAATACAGAAGTACGTGAAAACACAAAATCTTATAACCTATGTTATTGTGGTGTCAGCAATTATGTTTTTATTTTTTGTAATCGAGTCACAGTTTTTACCTCACGAGGCATAGCGTACCCAGTTCTAACCCTGACATCAGAACTAAATGCCTTGATTGAGCCGTGAATCGAATCCGGACCTCACGGGTTGTTGTAGTTGTTGATGATGACTGTTTTAGGGGCTTTGTGACATCGTGGTCATGTAGGCCCGTGTATTTGGGTGTGTGTGGAATTTGTCTGATAACCTGTGTCACTTTGATGTCTGTACTAGTGTGTATTTTTAATTCAGGTAGGATTTGGGTAGGAAGCGGCCGTGGCCTTACGTTAGGTACCATCCCAGCATTTGCCTGGAGTAGAGGTGCAAATCCACAGAAAAACCACTTCCAGGATGGCTGAGGTAGGAATCCAACCCACATCTTCCCAGTTTTGCATCACGAGGCTGAGTGTACCCTGTTCCAGCCCTCAGACCAGAATTACATTTCTTGGGAATCGAACTCGGGCTTCCACGGTGACAGCCAAGAATGGACAGCAAGTGTGCTAGCCAGTACACCACAAGGTGGTCTCCAACAAACAAAAACTGATCCCAATAAATTGTTTTCTGTATTTCTATTACCTTATAAAAAGTCCACAAGCAATGTTAATCAGAATGACTTGGGGTGTAGATTACGTCATGTGAAATAATAACGTTGTTGCTGTTTCATTTGAGGGGCTAGGACATATTGGTTCTTTAGCCCCGTGTACTTGTCTGAAAATCTGGTTTACTGTGGTGTCTGTATTAGAGTGTGTATATTTGTATGCTTGTGAGGATTGGGAACGAGGTGTCCGTGGCCATATGTTAGGAACCATCCCGGTATTTGCCTGGAGTATAAAAGAGAAACCACTTCCTGGATGGCTGAGGTACGAATCTAACCCACATCTTCCCAGTTTTGCCTCACGAGGCTGAGAGTACCCTGATCCAGCCCTCAGACTAGATTTAAATTGCTTCGCAGAGCCGGGAATCGAACCCGGACCTCCTGGGTCACAGCCAAGAATGCTGGTCGCTACACCAGGAGTGCACGATTAACGTTTTTGTGGCATCTTATATATGCCTCATATCATCACATTGTGAGCATAGATATTCGTAGGATTAGGCCCCCCAGCTCGCACATGATCTTACATTCGGAGCGCCTTGTGTTCACGGAGAAAGTCGTGCGTAGAGCTGTGTCATCTCCGCCAGTCTCACTGTGGCAAGTGTTCAGCTGGTCGCACGCTACTGGGCGAACCCATGTTCACAGTTGTTTTGGGTCTGGTATAATAATAATGGACTAATAGGTCCTAATTACCTGTGACAGAAAAGAAGCATTGATAAAACATGTTAGCAACATTCTGATGCACATGCCTTAACTTAACTTACAGGAACATTTAAACTGCTGAATTGTTAGCCTTCTCCTGTAATCATGTGGGGCGAAGCAGCGACGTCTGGAGCTCAAGAGCGTAAATTGACCAAAAAATGTCATCATCGTGTACCGTACTCTTTCACAAGGCATGTTTGCAAATAACACTTCTACCCCTTCTGTAAAGTTTCTGGAGTCTATGGTGCAGTTAGCAAACTCGAATATAGCTTTGAAACGTAACAGCCTCATAATTCGAAATGCACAAAAAGAAATCAGAGCAGACAATCAATGCCTGATAATATGTATGGTTGGTTCCTTAGTTTAGGGACTGCGACAACGCGATCATGTAGCCCCGTGTACTTTGGGTGTGTGTATAACCTGCCTGATAACCGGTGTTAATTGTGATGTCTGTATCAGTGTGTGTTATCTGTTTTTAATTCAAGTAAGGACTGCAGACATTGAATTTCAAGTAGTTCCTACTTTTGCTGCCAAACGCCACCATCAATGACTACTAGTTCAGAACTTGGCTACTAGATGCCACCAGTCGGCTCCTGGCGATGATCGTAGGAACCTAAGAGCGTTGTTTAACCTCTAATTTAGCTTCACACAGGTGTAATTAGTGGAAGGTTCTTTAACATGCCATAAATCTATGACATGGGACCGCCGGCTTTACTTCCCCTCCGAAGGAAGGCATACTGAGGGTTTTTTAACGCTCTTAAAATATCCAACGACTTCGGCCTGATAATATGTAACACACAAATTAGATCGGGTGTATCGCCCTGTTATACATAATATTAGACTCAGTAATTTAGGGATCACATGTTAATACAAAAGTGTTCCATAGCAATCCTGTGTTATTGAGTGTTTTATCCTACCTATCCCCGCCATGTTGGACCGACCACAGCATCCCAAGTGATAGTTGGAGTTGCCAATAAGGAAAGATAGTAT
Organism: Meconema thalassinum; assembly: GCA_946902985.2. NCBI lineage: Eukaryota > Metazoa > Arthropoda > Insecta > Orthoptera > Tettigoniidae > Meconema > Meconema thalassinum. The sequence continues at coordinate 39,275,980 of OX336391.1, read as the reverse complement.
TTCTTCAACAACATGAACTTCTATGGAAGCTAACAAAGGCTCACCGCTTGTATACCAGCTATCATACTCGTACAGGCTAGAGGTTGTCGTGTGATTACACGTAAGAAAGGAGCCAGCTCCACAACACCCATTGAGGATACAGAAGGCTATCTCCATATTCATCATTGTCTGTTGCTAAGTTGATAACATGGCCTTTGGCCTGAAGAGTCTCAGGTTTGCTTCCCGACCAGGCTCTTGATTAATTACCCTGACCAGCGTCTGTGCCTGTGACGTCTTCATGACTCATCTCATGCACAGATCGTCCATGGGTGCCAACTCAAAAGACCAGTGCCAGGCCTCTCTGAAGGGCACATCCTATCAGCACTAATGCCATTATTTCTTTCATTTGAGGTTTTAGGCTCAGACTAATAGTAGGCCAGTGTGCCAGAGGCTCTATTTACAACATGTAACATATATTAAGGTTCAATATTACAGCCGGACCTCAATTTAAACTCCTATTAAGTGAAATTCCTGATTTAAGGAATATCTTTAAAGGTCCCAGTGAAGAGCCTATATTAATAATATATTAATAATATATTGAAGTTTCTATTTTGCCCTCGGGGGAGCCTGTTAACCCCTAGAGGGAGCGTCCCCAGGTGGCAGATCGGGGGCCCACTGTTAAGTGGGCTGGTTCAGATACCCCGGAAATGGACCCGCGGACCAACAGGCAGCCCAATTCCTGGGGGCTTTATAATACTGGCACACCATCTCTCCAGGGGTCATAAATATGGAGGGTCCTAGCCCAGGGTAATAAGTGAAGACCTCAACGGTAGCTATGGTGGAGATGCTGGTATTCGGAACAGTGTAGTTGGCGGAAGGGGCATCCCAGTACTCGGGATTAATCAGAGTAAAAGGTATTTGTCCAAAACTATGTGCATATATCAAATATAGCATCTGTCCTCCAGGTTAGGAGCTGCTACAAAAGGCGTCTGTTCTCAATGTCAGGAGCGGCCTAAATTCTTGCAGGCAGTAGCTATAAAATGCTATCGGTGACAGACCCGCGTGACAGGGCGGCCAATATTCTTTCTTGTCACATCACTATGGCTCAATGTTGAAATAAGAAGCAGGATAAAGCTAGGGCGTTCCCCACAGGCGACTCGTGTCGACCTGGCCCAATCGACTCGAGAATTGTGCAAGGGTTACCGGCATTACCAGAGCGGTGCTGGTTGAACAAGCGAGCTCTAAATACAAGGTTTACCTCCCTTAATGATGGCTCCATGACTGGAAGATTGTATGAACTAGCTGCAGCTATAAAACGGTGGAAAATGCCACTCGGTAGCTGAAGTTGGCGTTTTGATGATCTTCTCATGAAGATCGTATTAGTAACAGACACCTGGAAAATTAATTCAGCAGGCAAAAGATAAATTTTGGAAGATGCTTGATGAGAAGGTTTTGGAGGTACCACTGGAGGATACCATTATTATCTCTGGGGATCTTAACGGTCATGTAGGCTCAAAGGCCGAGGGCTATAGATGCCATGGTGATCATGGTGCTGGATCCAGAAACGAAAATGGAGAGAGAATTTTAAATTTTGCAGAGACCCATGACTTTTTTATAGCCAATACCTGTTTCAAGAAGCAAAATTCCCACTTTGGACATATTACAGTGGCAACAGAATGAGTCAGATTGACTTCCTACTGATACGTCGACAGGATTTAAAGATTGTTCTGGATGCAAAGGTTATTCCGTATGAAACAGTTGCTACACAACACTGTCCACTAGTAGCCCGAATGTTCATCAAGCCCCCAGCTATCAAGAAAGTGAATACGATGGTCCAGAACGGATTAAGTGGTGGCGATTCAAGGAGAAGGAGAATGACGTAGTATCACTCTTCCACCTATTACTGATGTTGACACAACGTGGAATTCTCTGGAGGATAGTGTCTGTGCAGCTGCTTATAAACAACTGGGTATTACAAAGCCTGGACATCGCAAAATCGACCGTCAAACATGGATATGGACAGAGGAGGTGAAGATGAAATTGCGGTTTAAAAAGACAGAAGAACATTGAGCAGCTTATCGAGATGCCAGAAGTGTAGCAAAGAAGGCTGTGGTAGCAGTGAAAGCATCCCACTTTAGTGATATCTATAAGAAACTTGACACACCAGCTGGCGAGCGGGAAATCTATAGACTTGCTAAGCAGCGCCACAGAGGTACAGCTGATGTTGAGAAATGTTATGGTATTAATGACGAAGAGGGCAACTCCTCACCAAACAGAGGGAAGTAATAGAAAGATGACGACAACACTTTGATAAAATCAGTAATGAAGAGTTTCCGCATGCTCCTATCCCACAGACCACTCCTGTGCAGGGACCTATCCTACCGATCACTGAGAATGACGTTACCGAAGCGCTTGGTAAGATGAAGCCTGGAAAGGCTACCGGACCAGATGACATTCCTGCAGAACTTTGGAAATCAAAACAATGGGATCCAACTCAGTGGCTCATATGTTTCTTCATGAAGATCATTGAAGAAAAACAGATACCAACAGAGTGGATGTTCAGCACAACAGTCCCAATTTGAAAGCAAAAAGGAAACCCAGCAGAGTGTTGTAACTACCTCCCTGTACGCCTCCTATCTCATACCATGAAGATCTTAGAGCTTATCATTGATAAGAAGATATGACAAATTGTTAATCTCACCGCCAACCAGTGTGCTTTTGTGAAAGGCTGTGGAACAACAGATGCTAATCATGCTGCTCGTTTGCTCATCGAGAAACATCGCGAAAAGTCAAAGCATCTCCATCTTGCATTCCTAGACCTAGAAAAAGCATTTGATCGCTTTCCACATGCCTGGATTAGGCTTGCTCTTCGTGACCATGGAGTCCCTGAAGAACTAATAGATTGTGTCAAACTGTTGCACCATAACCCAAAGAGTCGCATACAATTGGCAGCTGGACTATCTGGTGAATTTCCTGTTTCTGTAGATTTACATCAAGGATCTGCTCTTTCACCTCTCCTATTCATCATTGTCATGGACACCATCACCAGGGACCTGCAGAAATCTCCCCCTTGGACCTTGCTTTATGCTGATGATGTGCTTCTGGCCTCCGATGATAAGATGGATCTTCAACAAGTCCAAGCATGGAGTGACCGCCTAGGAAAATTTGGGCTACGGCTCAATGTTAATAAGACAGAATACCTAACAACAGATCAAATGACGAAGGCAATGACATTCAAATACCTTGGCTCAACTATTGCTGCTGATGGAACCTGAAGGCTTGAGATTGCTCACCGTGTGAGCAGCACATGGCTTAAACAGCGGACAATGACTGGTGTTCTCTGCGATAAGAAGATTCCAGACCGCCTTAAGTCGAAAATATATCGGCCCGTAGTGCGACCAGTCGCCCTATATGGCGCAGAATGCTTGCCCACTACAAAGGAAGAAGAACGAAGACTTGCTACCATGTAAACGAAGATGCTTCGGTGGATATCTGGTCTGACAAAACAGCAGTTGCAAGCACTGGATTGACTTTGCTTGTAGATGCGAAGCGACCAGTTGGACGTCCCAGACAGCGATGGCTTGACACACTACATGAAGACCTTAAAATTGCTGGACACCATCCCGATATGGCCTACGATCATATAAAATGGCGACAGAGAGCCAGAATAGGAGACCCTGCCTTTGTGCGGGACAAATGCTAGGAAGAAGAAGATTGAAGTTTCTATTTTGCATTTAACGTACACAACACTAATTATTGCAGTCTGAATGGCACCAACTGTAAAACATTGCCGAAACCTACTCCTGATGAAATGCAGGACAAATCCACAAACTAGAGACTGTAGAAAACAGAGAATTGCGTAATAATTTATCCGTTGGAATTCAAATTTACATTGTGAGTTGTTTACTCATGGATTCTTTTATGCTTATAATAATTTAGCTTCCTTGGTAAAGGGTGGTAGTGTATCAACCTTCTGATCTCAAGATCGTGGGTTTGATTCTTGGCCGAGGAAGTCAATGTTTAAAAGGCGGGAAAATCCATGGCACAACGTCGTACAATGTCAGCTAATAAAAGCTCTCTCTTATCACATTTGGTGATTGCAAGATAGGTGTCAGTGCAAGCAGAACATCAAAATTGGAGAGTACATTGCTTAACAGCTCCAACTCAAAGATCTACACCAGATAGCTGAGGCCATATGGTTATTATTATAATCATTATTGTTAGTAGTAATACTCATCAAGTTATTCTATCATCTAGAAAGAAGAAAAGTTTTCTAGCTTCAAAAACCAGAAATCCCCATCTAAAGAATATCTTTGACATATTCATGGCAATTTATTAAAGCAGGTTCAAATGTACTTCCATTTTGGCTTCCCCCCCCAATTATGAGGACTGCAATCCTAACAAGGAGATATTGTTACCAAAATATATATGACATTATCAAAACAAGATCGTAATTACCACCCACAAAGAGTAGATTTTGTTATACCTTTCGTCTTCAATATGTTATTTATGATTATCACATTCTAATCATCCACCCTCTATAAATAATTCCAGCAGTAACAGCATTCATTGAACAACTATGCCATAAAACCTAAGCAATCTTTCTAGGACCGTGGCGTGTCAAGTGTGGGGTTTCGCCCAGGACACCAAGAGCCCGCTGATGAGCCAGCTTGGTGTCCTAGGAGGAAACACACGACACGGCACGGACCTAGAAAGATTGCCGAGTTTTAATTCACTGGCCATGAAAGCCAATATACCAACCATGCCATAATTTATACAACAGAGAACTCAAGGAAGCAACTTTCATTGCTATACAAAGTATACTTTGGTATAAAATACAAAAGAAGAGAAAACTGAACACAGTAATTCTCTCTCGCACTGCACAATACAGACTGAAAATTTGTTTAGTGTCACAATTGATAAGTTCCATTTCCTATTTGCATGATACAGGCCTTCTGTGACATACCATGAAATAATCCTTATTAATAATTTAATACATACCAACAAGAAGTGAAAACAAATGCCTTCTTTAATAGAATATAAAATGTACAGCAAATAAATGTCCCAAGTGTTCAGACATACTCAATTTTAATACATCTGTTCAACAAGGAAAACGGAATACACTTCCGTCTTCTTCTCACAATACCCTAATAGTCGCTAAGTTCTTTAAAAAGCTTCGGGAGCAAAAGTTCACTTCATTTAATCACATTTTTACAATATGCCTTCGATCTTAATGAGGGAAGGCCAATGTTAATAAATTGACAATGATGAAACCTTCTTTCACCAATAATGGACAATGATTTGCTCTAGCTTTCACATTTTCTCTTCCTTTCTTCAGAATGAGAGATGAGGCGGACACAGGCACTGTTCCAGTCTTGAAGGGATGAGCCGTGCATGTGACCTGAGTTTCTTTCAACAGTTTGTGCCTACCAGAAAGATGACTGATGAATTGATGATTGTGACAGTTGGGAAGAGAAGCTTTTCATTCTTTCATTCCTCCTTCAAACACAAGTTTGTATGGAACTAGCACGAATATAAGTATTCTGCAATAATAGATTTATCATATATTTACAATTGCTTTCTTACTACTGCTTTCCCCATCATTCTGAGACATGAAATTGGTGAAAATTGTTCCAATTGTTCCAGACTGATAATGTCTCCAAGTCTTATCAAACCTTCTTTAAGAAGGAAATAACATTTTAGCTTCTTATATAGCATGGTTTAATAATTCTACAACCTACATCATAGAGTTGCCAGAACTGAAATGACCTGGGAAATGTATCACTAGGTACGTTGCAAAGCACAGAAAGTAATTGCAGAATTCTTATATCCTAAGACTATTGGGAAAGTTAATCCTTTCATTTACCACTCCTCAATTCACACACACTCAAAGTTTGATTGTCTCAGTTTAGCCAACGGGGCCCACACACCTAGGGATGGAAGCCCAACATCAGTTGCTGTTGTAGTTCTCCTTGCCATCGACAGCCACGTGGTTGCTGTCACACTGTGTGGGAGCGCTAGGTGGGCGGAACAGCTGGGCATATGGGAAACGGACATGGCAAGCAGCCTGGTACTCTGCTACCTGAGTAGGGCAGGGCCCAAACTCATTATCCTTCAGAGCTTCAAGCACCTTCGAGCAATTCTGTAAAAAGAACCACCATGTTACTCTTAATAAGGTAAGCAAAACAATGAAGTATCAAATTATGATGAAGACTTCTCTTTTTGTTTACACTTTCTCTCCCTCTCTCTTTTGGTACCAGCTGCCCTAATAAATGCTATATTTACAAGATATGTATTGTACTGTTCTCAATAACCTCATTAAATCATAAAAGTAACTAGAATGTCAGGTAATCCCTATCCCTATATATATATTATAATTGTGAAAGTCTGTCCGTCTGTGTGTTAGTTTGTTACCTCTTGACACTAAAACGGCTGGGCAGATTTGGATGAAATTTGAAATGGAGACAGCTTATACCCTGGGATAACATATAGGGTGCCTTTCATCGGGAAATAAATCTTTGTTCCCGTGGAATGGGCAACATAACTGAAAAGTCACCAAAAATACTCAACTGGGACAAAATATCGAAGTTGTCGCATAAAGACCGGACAAAGCTCATTTTACGCCCCTCGATGCAAGAAACAATACTCGGTATGTCCCTATGGGACACCGAAAACCACATTTTAAGGCCCTAAAACTAACAGTTTCAAAGATATTCCCAGAAAACTATCTTCGCTCTGATTGATGAACTAATCACAAGTCCGTTTCCATGGCAACACTACCTCAAGGTATGACATCCGATTTTCTATATATCCCTGTAGGAGGCAATGCCAATCCATTTATTATCTTTTTCAAGATATATATAAACACAATAAGAACAGGGTAGCGCACCTGCCTCTCATCCGGAGGCCCCGGGTTCGATTACCGGCTCCGTCGGAGATTTTAGACACTGACGTGAGGGCTGCAAGGGAGTGCACTCAGCTTCGTGAGGACAATTGAGTACCGGTAGCAGTCTGATAGTGAGGCAGCGCCCCGGTCACGAAGAACAAGATTAACGGCCGAGGGGACACGATGCACTGACCACGCGTCACCACAATATCTGCAGGCCAAATGGCTGGGAAGCGATCGCATGATAGGCCTAGGCCCTTCATGGGCTGTAGTTCCAGGGGTAACAAATTAGGGAAAGCGCCTTCTAATACCACCTTTAATTTTTAAACACTACAGTAGCGGCTACTAAATAAAGATAGCGAAATAACTAAGTTCAATTTCATAAACACTGGGCTCACAAATCCCACGTAGTTATGTACAAATATAAGTCTGGTCGTTATTTCAGTAGCAACGAAGCTCTGTGGCCGCTATTGCCGTTTCCGTAACACTTAAGGCATCCCGCCGTCACATACCTCATTGTGCACTTACAAAATTGTGAACCAGTCTATTTTACTGAAAAGAATTTCTACGAGCGAGTATCCACTCCGGCAAACACCACACTCACTACCTTTTCCAAAATTTACACAAGACATGATTTTTAAAGCACTCTTCTGTAAGTTGAGGTATAGAGATATACCACATGGGAAGATGCAAAAAAATGTTGGCAAATCTGAGTTCAAGGAACTGCTGTTCAGAATAGGCCTTGTGTTAAATCTGCAGAAGCTTTCGGTAAAGGTTATGCGGCCCATGTTCGTAACATGGAATGTTTTCCTTTGACAATGCATCACACCATGTGCGAGGGCGACGCATTTCAAAGATCTCTAAAAACACAATAATCAGGAAATTGGAGAAAAAATTAAAGTGGGAGCGAAGATCCAAGGAGAAATAATTTCATCTCGGAGATTTGCTGATGACATCGTCATCTTGGCCGATACGCCAGAGGATTTGAACGAGTTTTTGAATGGTATGGACTCGTCTTGAGAAAAGAATTCATGATGGAAATCAATAAATGTAAAACAAAATTATTGGAATGCTGCCGAAATAAATATGAAACATCTATGGACATCAAATTGGCAGGTGTAACGCTACGGGAAGTAGGAGACTTCTGTTACTTAGAAAGCAAAATATCCTGTGATGGACGAAGCAGAGAGTATATAAAAAGCAGGTTGGCTCAAGCAAGGAAAGCATTTCTACAGAAAAGGAATCTGTTGACATCGAATATACATTTAGGTATTGGGAAGTAATTTTTGAAAGCTTTTGTCTGGAGGCTGAAACTTGGACTAATGGTGCAGCAGAAAAGAGGAGAATTGAAGCGTTTGAAATGTGGTGTTATAGGAGAATGATGAAGATCAGATGGGTAGATAGGGTTACAAATAAAGAGGTATTAAGACGAGTGGGAGAGAAGAGATGATTCTGGCGACTGCTAATGAAGAGAAGAGATAGGTTGGTAGGACACATATTAAGACACCCAGGAATAGCAAGCTTAGTTTTGGATGGGAGGGTCGAGGACAAGAACTTTAGGGGTAGATCAGGGTTAAACAGATTGCCTCGGATGTAGGGTGTGGTAGCTATGTAGAGATGAAACGATTAGCTCAGGAGCGGGAGACATGGAGGGCTGCATCAAACCAGTCAAAAAATGAAGACTCAAAGAACAACAATCAGGAATTTTAATTACTTAGAGAGGCATGTGAGGCAAAAGGGTTGTTGGAGAATTGCAATCCCTGGGATGTAACAATGGAAGAGACTGCATAATGTTTACTATAGGCCTATTAATAGCGACATGTTGACGTTGAAATCATCAATAAGTGTGGCAAAATTACACCCAGAATAGCTTAAGGAAAAATACTTTTAATTCCCCATATTCCAATAGATTTGCCATTCCAGTGTGCAAGAGTGCAGTTCCTCTTCAAACAATATCCACAATTTCAATTAACAAAGCGCAATGCCACACACTTAACAGCAGCAGTTGTACATTTAGACAAAACAATTTTTTCCCATGGGCAACTGTATGTGGCGTTATCACGAGTATCCCGACAACAACATCATAATTTCTCAGAAGATGGCAAAACCAAAAACGTAATTTTAAACTGTGTTCACATAATGTAACATTGTACCCTGCAGACTTTCACAACTCTATAAAATTGCACTTTGCGGCTTATATCAGAATGTATGTATCAGAATTTTCAGAATTACAATGGACCCACCTGTAATAGAATAGACCAATTATCAGCAATAACCCATCGATCCAATTGTGATCGCGAGCGAAGCCGCGGGTACCTGCTAGTTGAAGATATAATTTAAGTTGCGAATAATTTACTACAGTTCCAGGTTTGCATATCCACCAAAGGCCTATCTGAGATCAAGAGGATATCACAGTCTTGTACCAATACGTTTGGAACAGATAACCTTGATGTTTTATCACTGAAGTTGGAATCGTACGACTGGAGAAAAGAGGTTTTTACTTGTCCTTCAGAAATGCAATACTCCAGTGATCAAGACAGACTTCATAAAGCTTTGAAGTCATTTCTCATTGTTAACTTTTACTCCACCAACACTATTATGCCCAATTATATACAGGATTCTCAATTCAAAAGGTCTACATGTGATTAATTGTTATTAGCACAGGGCAGTTACAAGGATGATATATTTTGTTTGTCAAGTGAAGATGGATCTGACGATGTTCGCTTGAATCAGTTCAAATTTGTGTTCTTCAAGTAGAATCCTATACTTCCTGTCTAATATAATCAGGCATAAAATTATGTGTACCGACTGAAAGTTATTAATCAATTGTAAAGGCAGACTTCCGTGATTGTGTATAAAGGCAACATTAATAGTATTAAAGCATCACAAATGCTGGTTTTTACACTGGGGCGTAAGGAAGACTGCAAGAAGAAAAAGGCCAGCTTATGAAAGAATCTGCATACATCAAACCATGTAAGCAAGGATCCCATCCCAGTTACAGTAAGCTTTCTTGGTCATAATGAGAAATTTACTCAACCAGGTCATTTATGCCAATGCTACAGGGCGAGTAGGAGAGATGCCTTGGCGTGTGTCAGTTAGGCATGAAATAAGCATGGTGGGCTAAAAGCGAAGTTTCACGTTCAAGTCCCAGACATGCTTTGTCATTTTAACTCTCTGGGAAATATAAGGATAACTTTGAAGCAATTTTTTAGTGTTTCCTTATTGACAATTGATATTACACAATATAATCCCAATTACTAGGACATACGAAAAAATTACCTGAAAATAAATAAATAATACATGTGATTTAAAAATATATTTGTTATGGACTACCAAAGAGGGAGAAAGCTACGGGATGACATGTTTCGCTCACCAAGCGAGCATCATCAGATCCAAATATTACAAGACAAAATATCGCTACAAAATACTACCAAACTTACAATGACAATCACTAACAGTCACTGCCCTCCGAAAACAAAAAATCCATCAACAACTTAGAATGTGTGGCAACTATTACTGGTAAAATACCAAAGCATTAATGCTTAATGCTCTGCCTACTATAGTGAAATTAAGAAACTACTTAAATAATTTTAAAACGGCTGGCGTTCGGGTTCAAACACACTCGCCTTTCAAGTTTGGAGACAGCCTAGCCCCATGAACTTGCACTTTAATCTGGTGTAATAACCCCCAGCTGGTTAAAAAACTCTTCAGCGAATACCAATTGTCGTCAGAGCTATCCTAGCTGTTTTCTTGTTTGTTTTGGCAGGATGCCCTTCCTGACGCCGCGTGATTTCTCAGGTGAAAATGGCAACTTGCAGTCACTGGGATTCAAAACACAGCCATCCGGGTGGAAGGCAAGTAGCTACGCCACTGCACCCTGAAGATATGTGATTGTTAAATTTTTGCTTGTGCATAGAAGCTCTGTGAGAAGTGAATGATTTATTGCTGTCTCGCCTACATATGAGTTGTCTCAAAAAAGCCATATGGATTAAGAAGCTATACTGGAGGCCTGGTGCCACTGCCATCGTAATGTACAGGCCATCATGCAGAGACTCTTAACGATTGATCAGCTGATCGGTAGGGGGTAGAGATGGCGACCCATTTTACTTTGTGCTGTGTTGTTTATATCTTTTATGAATGAGTATCCGCGTGAAAAGTGATACTTGAGAACGCTTCCACTTACGTCATCTAGAATGAGGATTATTTATTTTCTGAAAGAAATGTTCATTTTGTAGGTAGGTTATTGTATCTACGCAAATTTTGCGTTGCATGTTTGTCATCACACAGAAGGTTATGTTTTAGTAAGGACCTCTATATCACTTATTATTTCGACTCATACAAGGTTTTTTGGATGGTAATAAAATGTTGTTAGTTCAGGAAACCTCCTTCCCAGGTCGCAGGTATGTCAAAAGTTTGTTTATAGCAACTACCGGTATATTGAAAGAAATGATAATGTGGCTTGCTTCTCCTTCCCCACCACGGCAATTTAACACATTGGTGACCGGATGCCTGGACATGTCACATCTCCTGTGGACCGGACATTTTGCTACTGAGAATATTCCAGTGCACTAGTTTATAAAATGTACATAATTGTGGAAATAACCTAGATATTATCTTTCTAGTTGATATGAGTATACACATACCCCTAGTAGTGCTCAGGGGGTGATGTATTTGGAAACATGACACAATGTGCAGTGGCGGCTTACAGAAAGAGTAGATGGAGTATATTTGAGGTTAGATTGGTCAACAATCAAAGTACGGTGTGTACTTTGGTTGTTATTACGTCGCCCAGAGACCTGAATATCACTCTCTCATTCAGTTTCCACTAATTCACTATAACTTGTGCCATTTGAACGATAATATAAACGATAAATCTTATCATCTGATTATACAAGTCCTCCATCTTGTCATTGATTGAACCAACAGAAGGAAGTTCGATGTTTCAAAACAAAATCAAAGAATAAAAGAAGGCCATGAATAGACGGAAGATGGCACATATACTTCTACAAATATCCTTCTCAATGTGCTAGACCGAAATAGTTCAATACATGGCCAAGAGATGTCGCAGGAAGACTGAAAACATTGACGTGTATAAAACCGAGATTTCTCGGGGCCCGTCTTCCATGTGTTAAGAAAGCAATGCATACACAACATTCCTAGAAATTATTTGTTAATTATGGGGAATACAAGAGTGTGTGTTCACATTTCCCTGAAAGTAAGATACCATTCTTCAGGAGAGAAGAGCTAATCGCCTTGATGGTAGGCTGTTAGTTAATATGGTTTCAATTATTGTATGAAGTTCCCAAACTTCAGCCTATGCTAGCACTGGAAACATTTCTAATACAGTATGATAATGCTGAGGTTACCGTATTTAAATCAGAGAAGCGATATCCAGTATTCAGTATCGACTGAAGTCAGTCCAAGTTACATTATTTGTGAGAATGGTCTCTCGATCAAGCTCAAGTGAATATGGTAATGTTTTCGTGGCAGCATTTGTGTAGGCTACTGTATTTACATTAATGGGATTGTTAGCACCTGGTGTATGTACTGTAGGTTATTGATACCTGATTTCAAAACTACAACCCATTGTAAATTCCTGATGCAAGAAACAAGTTAGATTGAGTCATAGAAAATAAGTGCTGTTAGGATAAGCCCTGTTTGTCACCTTGAGGGTGGCCTGTGCATTGATTACAGTTAGAGATAGGTTACATTGTGCTTTGTCATCCACGAGCAGTTTAGGACGTGATCTGTTGAATAGCCTAGAGTGATGTGGGGTTTTCTCAGCCATCTACCATAAACCTTTTCAAAGCGGTGAACAACGAGAAAATGACCAAGAATAGATCTTATTCTAGACGTCAAAATACTGCAATTTAGCCCTGTTTACCTGTTTCAATGTCCTAGTAAATGTACCGGCAATGTACCATTTTGTTCACTCTCAAAATGCCAGCTACATCGGCCGGATTCGAACAAGCGGAGTGATAATTAGGCGTATGTAGTGGTAACGGATGGAAGTGCCAATCAGCCCTAAAAAGAATGGCTATTTTTCTACGTCTTGAAGCGGGAGCGTAATTTATATTAGGTTTGAAGTGACTGCGTGTGATGGGAGCTATCTGACTTGCTGCTGCGACTATAACGACCCTAGGCGTGACGTCACAGTAGGAGCCTTACGGCCTGTACATTACGATGACAGTGCTGGTGCACATCATCAATGCCTGCTACGTCATCCAACCCTGAGCATAATTCATTGCAATATCTCAGCGAGGATTCACCTGATCAAAATGCTATTCGAATATTTCTTATCATTTTCTGTGTTGACGTTACAAATCTACTACTTGTTACCCCCACTTTTCAACACAACTTACTTTGTATGAGGCATATATATCCTCTTCAGGTACATGTTCCAGACCAGTAGCGGTCCTTCTTCAGCCTATTCAGCAACAACTACTGTAGTAGTCATCCCAGTGTCATTTCATCTTCATTATTTATGTAACTTAACGTGATTGACTTTCACCAATACGGTGATTATTTTAGACTGAGACCTTGCTGAATAGGCTGAAGAAGGACTGCTCTTGGTCTGAAACATGTACCTGAAGAGGATATAATGCCTCATACAAAGTAAGTTATGTTATATTTGAGTATAAAGCATTCCTAAAATGACACCTGTAATTGTTTTTCACTCTTTTCTTTATTTTTTAGACAAGATAATGTGTACCATATACAATTAATTGAGGGAAAAATGTATCAAATCAACTCATTAAATCCTTCATCCTCAACAATGCTGAAAGGTAGGTTATCTTTTCACACCATTGTTTTCTGGCAATTTTCTTCGACTGACTATCACCCGGTTTAAATGCAGATTTATTGTTCATGAATGTTTTAAGTGTAGGTTGAAAGAATGATGAGGTTGATGCTGTCGATAATGAGGATGACGGTAAAAGAAGAGTCACAGGCTGATCTACTGTTACTTCTTCAGGAGTTAAATTTCCACTTCTGCAGAATTTTTCATATAAAGGGCCGGTTTCACCAGTTCCGCTTAACGAACTAAGGGTGGTTTAACCTTCGGGCGGGCGCGCACGCGGCAAATTGGCCGGGTTTTTAAAAAAAGACGCGCTACATTGTTATACTCCCTTGAAGGACAAGCTCGCCCCGAAGTATTCTCTAACTACTATCTAAGACGTCAGATGGCAGCCCAACCCCACCTCAGACTTGTAGAGGGATTGCGCAATTCATTACTCAAGTTACCTATGTCACGGTAGGAGGTTCGACCGGCCATATTGCCGTCGCGCGCCTAACAGTGCTAAACGTTTACCGTCCACCACACACAATGTAAGTATTTATTTCTTTACTATTTACTTGATTTATAATATTATATGATGACTTGCTCAAATATCATATATTTCAGTGTGATATATTTTTCAAATATTTATGCTTTACAGCTCTACTTCACTGTCCTTCATCTCACTCGTTCCCCCGGTTTTACACTCTTGGATTTTATGAATACCTATGATTTACTCAATCTTTACTTTTGGGTTTCAGGGGAAATTACCTCAGACCTGAGGATATTTCTACAATTCTTCAAGAGTTGGGGGAAGACGAACGAATGTACCAGCTAGAAGATCTGACGGAAGACGAAGAGAACGATCCAGATTTCGAGACTGAAGAAATACATGTGGACGACCACGACAGTGAGTCTGAAGTGGAAATTGATAATTAAGGTGAAGAAGACGCTGAAAATAGCGAGAGCCTACGTTTTTTTTTATCAGTAAGGATGGAGAAACTTTGTGGGCGTATCAACCTGTCGCAAATATTGCCCTCATGGAAGAAAATCTAGAATACCGGGCCACAATAACTACTCTTCCTCGAGAACTACGTTGTTTTCTAGAAAAGTATAAGGAAGAACCCGATCAGGTTGAAGTAACACCTTCCACAAAAAGACAAATTTGTTTTTATTGTGGAAGATCTAAGAACAATCGGACTCGGATGTCCTGCAAGAAATGTGCAAAATATGTATTTAAAAACATTCAGTCCAAGAAATCACATGCAACTCATGTGCACAGCCTGAAGTAGAGGATGAAGACGTATAATTCCAAACGGAAGTGTGATAACACCGTAATCTTGATGTGATAACATCTTTACACAAGTGATATATTTGGAATATTATTCTTTTACAGTACTATTTTCATGGAGATGTTTGTTGAGTTATTCCTTTTCAGTTTGCAGATGTGATAAAATTCGTTCTAAAATAAAAGTTATTTGCTCACGTAATGTGTCTTTAGTGTAACAATTGAAATACCAATGAAATTCATGTAAACAAACACTTCTGGCTTTGAGAAGTGAACGAGAATGAGAGCGGCCAAAATGCCGGAGCGCGCCAAATGGTGTGATTGCAAAAGGCGCGCCCGCCCGAAGGTTAAACTATCCTCAAGGATGTGGCCCGTTGCACCAGACCATAAGCAATGGCTTAAAGTAGGCTTAGAATGAGCGGCCATGCTCGGTGGCTTAAGACATAAGGATGGTTTAAGCTGTTCACTCATAGGCCAAAATGACGGCTGGCCCCATTGTGTCTGATCCATATCTCAGTAGGTTGGAGGTGATGTTATATAATGTAATGAATGAAATAATAAAAGAATATTATTAAATGGTTTATAATGATGGCACAATACACTAAAGAGATTTTTTCTTCCGTGTGATCATTTGCTAAGCACTAGTATCTATACCTGTTGATAAAGTCTTAAAGTATATCGTCATCTTTGGTTGAGTGGATAACGTTACTGACTCCTGCCCGGAGTGCCGGGGTTCGATTCCCAGCAGGGAGGAATATTTTTGCTTGACTTTTATTGTATTTATTGTTTTATAATTACTCAGTCATAATATAAAGCATACAGTGTGCAATTTGCGATGAAAATTAAATACGTACGTAAAACATCACATTCTTTCAACATGCTGCCACAGGGATTTCCTTCGCGCTCCTAACATCGCGGAAGCTTGTACAACAGACATCATAGCTTTTGACAACGTAAAATGAAATACTCGACTTTATATTGTCAGTACCGCAATGTACATTTTTGGTTGTTAAACTAAATATTGGTCCAGGGACGGATGTAGAAATCCTTAGCCAATGACGAACTAGCCTATTGTGGATGCTTGCAATACAACATGCTGTGTCATTCGTATATATACTATATATATATATATATATATATATATATATCATTAGAAAATATTCACCATATGTGCTTAATGCTATAATGTATGCGTATTTACAAAACAAGAGATATAATGAAAACCAACTAAGAAAACATAACCTTCGCAAGATGCGACCATCTCAATGTGGGGTGTAGTCAATAACATGTTCAGGAAGTACCGTAATAAGGAAAAATACACTGCATTATATTTCAACAACGGTTTTCCCAGCGTTTACTACAGCTGATGCTCACGTCTCGCAAACACAGTAGGCAATTCTTTCTACAACTAGTAATGTATTTTATGGTCCCCAACCCAAAAGTAGAACAGCTGTAATCATGGAAAATTATTGCAACGGCTAGAAACAAATGATAACCATGACCAACATGACAAACAAAATCAATCTCGGAAGATCAATACTGCCGAAATTATTTCATATTATATGTATGATGCGAATACACTAATAACGTTCAAATAGCTCCCTAGATACTTAAGTTGTCATTCTTTCCTTATATTGCACATGATCATTCTCCAATTCAGGTCCTTTTCCATTCCTGTGTTGTCTTCTCCATCTTCCAATACATTGTCTTCCTCCCTATGACCATTTGGATTCAGCAAATCCTCAAAGTACTCTTTCCACACTGTCTTGAGTGTCTCTTTGTTGTGTACCTCATTTCCGTTTTTGTCCATCATTACCACATCCTCTCGCAGACCTCTTCTCTTACTTTTGACCATCCCATAAAGTACTTTCTCATTTCCTCTGCTGTCTTCCTCCATCATCTCTGTCCACTTTACCATCCACTTCTTCCTCTCCTCTGCGACAATCTTGTTTGCTTCTTTCTTCTTTATCTTATAATCTTCCCTTGCCAGATCAGTTCTTTCCTGGAACCACACTCTGAAAGCCTTGTTCTTCCTTCCCACAGCTTCTTTTACTCTCTCATTCCACCATGGTGTCTCTTTACACCGCTTTCTGTTGCTTGTTCTTCCACATACTGCCACTGCAGCTTCCACCATTGTGTGTTTGAATTGCTTCCATTCCTCTTCCCCTGTTTTAGGATTGTCTGTAGGCATCTTTTCCCCTATTATCTTCTGGAATTCTTCCTTGACTTCATTTTCCTTGTTTCCATACTTTGATTCTCCTTTCCTGGTACTCTGTCCTCTTGCTATCCTTAACAACTCCCAGGTTCATTACAAGTATTCTGTGGTCGCTATCTAAGGCCTCTGATGGTATTACCTTTATATCTCTGACACTTCTCTTCATTTCCCAGTCGTAAAGCATGTAATCTACCAAAGATTTCTTTGTTAAATCACTGCTGTACCACGTTACCTTGTGGCTTTCTTTCTTCCGGAACCAGGAGTTGCCTACCACTAAACCGTTTCTCTTGCAAAAATCCAGCAACTTTCTCCCTTCTTCATTCCTGCTACCCCATCCTTCTGCTCCCAATACATTTTCATATCCTTGCCTTTCACTTCCTACATGTGCATTCAAATCTCCCATGACAATGATGCTCTGACCATTCAACTGCTGTTGTAGCTCCTCCTCAAAGTCTTCCTTCTCTTGAGCTGTACATCCAACTTGAGGGGCATATACCTGGGCTATGTCCAGGTTTCTTCCCTTTACAGTTACTCTGATCTTCATGATTCTGTCACTTATTCCCTTTACCTCTTCCTTCATTCCATCTCTCACAACTACTCCTACTCCGCTGCTCCTTCCTTCACTGTTCCCACTCCAGTATAACCGGTACCCTTTCCTCAGTTCTCTGCGACCTTCTCCTTTCCATCTTGTTTCTGCCAAGCCCAGTACATCCAGTTTTCTTCTCTCCATCACATCCACAATCTCCTCCACCTTTCCCGTCAGTGTCTGTATGTTTAATGTCCCAACTTGTAGTCCCAACTTCCAGTTCAGATAATACTTTCTTATTGCCACCCATTTCACTTAAATCACATGCACCTGTTCCAACACAAATATTTCACCACTGACGTACAGAGAAAACGAAAGAGTAACTGAAGGTTTGGGCAGGGGTAGAATAATGCATAATAATTCAACCCATACAGGAGAGGGGAAAAAATATGCTTTAAGAGAATCCATGTGGTCAGCATTATGTAGAAGTCACAGTTTCACTGAATTACTCAGTGGACACTAATCAATTTAAAAAAAAAAGCTACACCTACATTTCAATGCAGTATATCATTCCAGGATTGGCTGTATACTTTCTATTGATATGTTCGGAGATACCATGACTATGATAAATAGTAGGGGGGACAATACACTTCCCGGTCGAAGACCTGTTTCCACTTTAAACCATTATGTTTTTCTTATACTGGTCTTTACACTACTACCGTAACACAATATTTGTACATAGCTTTTAACATTCTCACTTCTGCTCCGTTAACTTGTTTTTTCCGTAACCCGTATAGTGCCAGCGGGCCGATAGATCGGCCCAGGGAGCCTCTGCTAAAAGTGCCACAGGCCGATCTATCGGCCCCATTTTTTCTAAACAATTTAGCGATGTTTCCAGTAACGCACAGATTTTGCTGTTGTGACCAATACAACGCGGGAATCATTCTCACTCTGTATATATCGATATGTTTAAGTTCCATGAACAATTGAATTAATAATAAGCACACTTTGAGCATGCTGTAGTCAGCTGGCTTGGCGCGTGTTTTATCTTTTGAAGTCGTGATTGTTTAGGTTCTTGCTTGGAGCTAATTAAGTTACTTGGTGATAAATACGGCTAGCTCTTTGAACGAAGAGGAAATAACTAATGTTTTAATGCTGAGTGAAGTGTGTGAGTGTGAATTTTTGACTGATGACGACAGGACAATTGTATTCTGCCGAGTCCGCAAACTGCGCGAGAGCAACGCCAAGGCCAAGCCACAGGAATACCTCCGCCACAGGAAGGATTTACGCCTGATAATATCGACAGTGATTCACCAGGTACAGATTCCGATAATAAATCAAGTGACACCTCAACCAGTGATTGGGAAGAGGTTACATGTGACACTGACAATCCACCTAATGCCACATTCTCTTGTCAAGAAACTTGTAGAAACTGATCGTACTCGAAAACTATTTGATAGAACTACTCCAAATTTGGAACATTTATGTAGGATTCCATGAGTAATAACATGTATATAACAAAAGATAGTATTTAGATTATGGAGGCTGTCAACATTTTATTAAAATTTCGAAATTAATTATTTTTTAAACATATTTTTTTAGTATTTTTTTAAACGAACGAAATTAAGTGAAACATCAATTTATTAGCATCCATTACGTTACAAATATGTTTACCTGCTACAGAAAAAAAATCAACATTCTATCATGATAATTATTGGTAGGAGATAACTTTTATCAAACCCTTGTAATTTCACTTAACTTGGCTTGGCATTCTCAGCATATCCACCCATTAATAGCGTGGCATCAAAAGGGTTAATACATCCCAAACCACCTGTCTAGACACACTGTCTTAAGCTTTTTTCAATATCCATAAATGTCATCACCATGTCTTTTCCATATTCCCATCTTTCCTCCACCATGGTTCTTAGTGCAAAAATTAAGTCGAAACTTGATCTGCTTTTTCTAAAGCCATACTGTTCTTCTTCCATCTCCCCTTCTATCTTCCTTCTCAACGTGCCTTCCAATATTCTCTCAAAGATCTTAGCTACGTGAGCAATAAGGGTGATCCCTCTGTAATTATTACAATCCTTTCTGTCCCCCTTCTTAAAAATCGGTATGATTAACCCTCTACCCCATTCTTCTGGGATCTCTTTCCTGTTCCATACTATTCTAAATATTCTATATAGTCACTGTAACCCGAATGGTCCTGCTGCTTTTATCATTTCCGTGGTCACCTCATCCACTCCTGCTGCTTTACTGCTCTTCATCTTCTTTATGGCTTCCTCTATTTCTAGCAAAGAAATCTCATTTTCTTGTTTTTCTTCTCTTTCCATTAATTCTTCTTCATCCCTAGCATCTTCTGGTTCAATAAACTTTATGTATACTTTATATATACTTTTTGTATGATAAAAACCCTTCAAAGACTCCACAAACAGATCTCATTTCAATGGATCCCTTCTCATGTTGGAATAGCAGGTAATGAAGAGGCAGACAGATTAGCAAAAAAAGATACCACACTACAACAACCTGCCAGTCAGACTGATTTTATGTCAGCAAAAAGGATTCTGAAAAATACTATCAAAAACAGGTATGAAGAAATGGCAAAGAAAACAGCAGAAACCAAATTATATAAGGACAGTGATGCTAAATGGGATCAATATAAATTAACACCAAGAAGAGAAGCTATAGCCTTCTTCAGACTTAACACTGGCCACGACTGCCTTGCAGCTCATCTGAAACGAATCAACATCCTGAGATCTGAAGAATGCACACTTTGTCACTGTGCAAGTCGGGGATGTTACCACCCACGCACACAGTCGGTGTCGAGACGGTGGGAACGTAAGAAGCTCCCACATGTGCGCAGGATGGGGACTGCCACTAAGAGGGAACCGTGGACCCTCAACCAGTGTCGAGTATATTCACATTTAGAATTAGATGGTGACGAATCATGAAATGAAAACACTTTTAAAGTATCGTTTGAAAACTGCAAATTAGCATTTAATGAAAAGAGGTATATCAAAACGGGAAACGTGAGGAGCACATGAAATGGAATATGAAGATGATTTACGGGGCTAGACAAAAATACAGATTTATCAAAAATATAAATACAACAACAAAACATATCAAAATAAGAGCTTGACTGAGAGATGACTCAAGATACCGGAAGGCTGGAGATCTTTCTTAAAATACTCAACTTAAGAAAAGGGTGATAGAGAATAACAAGTTAACAATAGTTTAAATAATACATTCGTTCCACCACAGGCTAACTACATAAATGTAGTTAGAAGGAATATTCTGAGAGGTTTAAGAAATCACATATCCCAAGAACTGTCTATCCGACCACCCATACTATAACGTATGTCACATCATATACAAACTACCCAAGAAACAAAACAGTACAAGAACAAACGACATCACACAGAACAAAACAAAACGTACCCGAACTTCACTAAAACATGACATGACATGACAACCCCTTACGAAACATAGATCAGTTCAAACATTTACCACGATAAGAAACAACAAATAACAATCCCAAAATTAATAACCAACGAAAATGATTTCATGAACTTCTAGAATAAGACTTCTTCTCAAACGAAGTATAAGATTCAGTTACATAACTTGAGGCGACATGAGTACCAATCACAACCTCCGGACAGATGTAAGAAGTAGACATACTACCACCCGAAATAATAACCGATAGATCTCATTTAATAACATAACGAGCTCTCGCGTAGTTTCTTGACTGGACTAAAAGAAACACAAGGAAACATTTACAAGGAACCACTGTCCAGTCAAGACCCACGTTAAACAAACAATATCTACCCACCCACAAGGAAAGAACACGAGCTTATAATGGAATGTTAAGGAGGAATACGTAGTCTTAAATTAAATACCCAAAACACAAATACATGAAACAACAAATAACCCTCAATTATCATCCAGCGAAACCGACAACAACAAGTGGAACTAACCCCATGGTAGATCCACGTAAACAACGAGCTAACCCCATGGTAGAACGCCTAAATAAAACACTAGGCATTCACTCTTAAACATTCCATTATCCAGCATAACAAAACGCAACAACACGCGAGTGAAAAGGCAAAATTACAAGAACCCGTAAGATACAAACCCCTTAAAATAAAACCAACGCGATCGCCCACTATGTTTATATAATTACAAGGGAACAATTACACAAGTTATCAACTGAACCTCAAACCAGAAAGATCTCCGACCCTATTTATATAATAAAGGGTCATGCTAACACCAAAGATTGGAGGATATTTTTCTTAGTCGGCAATTTCTAATTATATTTTCATGCATGATACTTCAAACAGTAAAGGACTTAGCTTTGATGAGAAGGCTAGACATTCTACGCGACAGCTTCAAAATATATATATATCGATGCTCACTCTTGGTGTCGTTTCAAATGAGCACGAAGAACATGGATATTCAAAAGGAGAACTTTTAGATTGTAACAAGGTAATTTCAAAACATATTAATATCTTCTAGATTTAAACCGGTCATGATCTTCTCAGTCATCTTCTCGTCGTGACAATCACCGATCTTTATATTGTTGTTGCAAGTTCCTTTGGTCAAGCTAACATTCTCATTGGGGCGCATTTCATATTTACGAGAGATAGCGGGTAAATACAATCTCTTAGTATATCAAGCAATTACCCCTAGATGGAAATAGAGTCGAAATTAGTATCATAAAATAGTAATGTATCAGTCACGACCTGGAAGTAAAATGGATAAGGGGCACCTGCTACTTGATGTGACTGCTAGAACTTCAGGAAACCTCACACAACTCTATTGGAACGCAAGAAAGCTGATGGATTGGAATCCGGGCTAGCCATAAGAAACAACAACATACTTTATGTTTAGTAGCTTTGAAAAGTATTCTTTCCATCTTCCTAATACACTGGTCAAAACAATTAGGGGATCAGGTGAGATATCATACACATGATACATATAGTAACGTCTTTTATTCAGAGTTCGGTTACAATTGTAATTTGTGTATGCTACAGTACGATATTGTGTTGTCTCAACTCTTTACTGGAGGTTTACATGGCGTTTACTTAGATCGAGGCACCATGGGGCTACCTTAATAGTGAAAAAGTCATTCTCGTTGCCCTCTAATTTGGTGTGTGATCACCTCGGACGGCTAGGACAGTTGCACACCTGTGTGGTATGGACAGTATGATGTTATCAATCAGCGCTTGAGGGATATTTGGCCATTCTTCCATGAGTGCAATATCCAGCTCGGCAACCATTGTGGGAGGTGTGGTCTGGCTGCAATGCGTCTGCCAAGTGCATCCCAGGCATACTCAATCGGGTTTAAGTCCGGTGAATAAGCTGGCCACTCCATTCGTTCAATGCCCTCGTCGTCAAGCATGTTGTCCACCAGTGCAGCTCTGAGGGGACGTGCATTATTGTCCTCCAGAATGAACCCATCGCCTATGGCACCAGCGTAGGGCACAACAAACGGTCGAAGGATCTCGTCTCGGTACCTCTAAGCAGTCAAAGCGCCATTCTGAACAACATAGAGGTCCGTATGTCCGATTGCCCACACCATTCGTCCACCAGCATTATATGGGGATGTTTCCTGCACATAAGTGGAATTGTTCCGAGTTCCACGTTCTCTCCAGATGAGGGAACGACGATTGTCCGGGTGAACACAAAATCTTGACTCATCTGTGAACAGAACCCGGCACCATTTGTTACAACGCCAATCCTGATGTTCCTCCGCCCAGTTTCTGCGGGCTAAACGGTGGCGTGATTTTAATGGGACACACACCATAGGCCTCCGTGTGTAGAGGCCACTTTCCCAAAGGTGATTTCGGATGTTTGTGTTGATATTGCGCCTCTTGTTGCTGCCTGGAGTGTGCGTTGCAGCTGAGTTGCATTCAGCCTCCTGTCTCGACGGGCTGTTAAACGGAGATAACGGTCATCACTTGCTGATGTTACCCGTGGACGACCTTGGCCTGACCTTTTAACGGTTCCTATTGTCTGAAATCGTGTCCAGGTCCTGGAAATTACACTTTGGGACACTCCAATAGCTGCAGCCCTCACTCTGTGTCTGTCCCGCTTCCAACCTTCCTATGGCTCCCCATGCCATACCTTCGGGTAAGTCACGTTGTTGTTGCATTGCACTACTTGCTCACTACACCATATGAACCCAACTGCTTGTGTCATTCGTTTGGTAGAGTAAACACGTCCACATCAACCCCCTCTGCAGCAACTTTCTGTTATTACCACTATCTTGGTTGCCGTAATGTTGTTGTCTCCACTCCATAGAACCAACAGAAATACGTCGAACCAGTTTAGGTCATTCTGCCAAGGATAATACGTCAGAATCTGGATATCTCAAATGATCCCCTAATTGTTTTGACCAGTGTATATCATCACTTTGATACCTTCATTTTTAACAAATTGTATTTTTTCCCTGTCTTTTACACTATTTTTCACCAATCTGTACAGAATATTTTTACTTCCTCCAATATCCTCCTGCAAAGTTTCTGTGAAGCTTTCCCAGCTTTTCCTTTTTTCTGCTTGTACTATTTTTTGGCACACCTTTTTGGCTTCCTTATACTCACTCCATTTCTCTGAATTTTTACTGCCTATCCACTTCCTCCATGCCATTTGCTTTTCTTTAACTGCTCCCTTTACTCTGTCATTCCACCACGGTGTCTCCCTTTCCTTTTTTTTTATCCCTGACAGTCTTCCACAAGTGTTTACTGCACACTTCACAAAACTACTTCGAAAACATGTCCATTCCTGTTCTACACTTTTAACTTCATCTTTAGGCATTTCCTTTTTTAGATCCTCTTGAAACTTTTCCATTGTCTCTCTCTCTTTTAGCTTCCATACCTTCATTTTTCTTTCCCTTTTTCCTGTTATCTTTATGATTCTTCCAAACCTTAATTTGGGTATCACCACTTTTTGGTCTCCTTCAAAATCTCCTCTTGGAATAGCCGCCACATCTACAAGTTGTCTACATTTATCCTTTTCCACCAGAATAATATCAATCATTGTCTTTGTCTTACTATCTCCCCATCCATATCTAGTTATTTTTTGAGAGTTCTTTTTTCTAAACCACGTATTTCCAACAATTAAGCCATTCCTTCTGCAGAAATCTATTAGAAGCTCTCCTTCATCCTGCTTTCCATAACTAAATGGGCCAATTATCTCTTCTTTTCCCTATCCGTTCCAACGTGTGCGTTCATGTCCCCCATTATTATTACCTTCTATGCATCTTTCCAGTTCTTCCAGAAACTCCTCCAGGCATTCATCTACCTTCCCTGTTTGAGACCTGTATAAAATCTTTTATTCCACTCTCAAGTCCAGGTCTACCTTTGATTATTCTGTCACTAACCTGGTCAATTTTTTCCACATATTGGACTAAGTCTTCTCCCAATATGATACCAACACCCTTTTTTGCCCCCACTCCAATAGTCTATATTCTTTCCCATTTTTCACTTCTCTTTGGCCTTTTCCTCTCCACTTGGTCTCACTCAATCCCATCATCACATTTATGAATCTTATTTTGGTACTGTCTGGTCACCCAATTTTCACAGTTCCCCCTGGATATTATTGCTGGTCATCATCATCATCTTGCACAGTTTCCAGCCACTGGCTGGGTCTGTTTGGAACACAAGCCTCTCCAACGTCTTCTGTCTTCCCACCATCTCTCAGCCTCCACCCTTGTCCAGTCTTCTCCTCTCTTCTTCACGCTTTCTTCCACCCCCTTCAGCCACCTGTCTCTCGGTCTACCTCTTGGTCTCTTTCCTTCCCACTTCGTTTCGTGTACTCTCCTGGGTATCCTCTTCTCCATTCGTGTTACATGTCCATACCATCTAAGTCTAGATTTCAACATACCATCCTGTAATGGTTCCTCCTTCATTAATTATCTGGTCCTCTCATTTCTTATTCTGTCCCTCTTTGTAGCTCCAATACTGCTTCTCAAGAACCTCATCTCACTGGCCTGTGTTTTGCTCTTCTCCCTTCCTTTCATAACCCAGGTCTCCGAGGCAAACGTCAGGATAGGGACATAGTACGTCCGATATATTATCTTTTTGCTGTTCTGAGGGACATCCTTGCTCCATAACATGCTTCTGCCTGTCTCCCCCGCTCATTTATTTCTCTATTGTTTCTTCCATTCTCTTGTATCAGGCTTCCCAGTAACTTGAAACTCTCCACTTTCTTCGGCTGTTCCCCACCAATTGTTATTCCTGTTGTGGTTCTTTCCTTCTTCCTTGTTGTGATCACCATCTCACTCTTATTTATGCTAAATTTCATATCATACCCTTGTATTATTCTTTCCCACACGTCCAACTGTTCCTGTACCTCCTCCTCCTTGTTTCCCCAAATCATCAAATCATCTGCAAACACCATTGCTTTCATCTTTCCTTCCCCAATTACTTGTGCCACTCGGGACATTATGTCATCCATCACCATAATAAAAATATCGGTGACAGTGCACTTCCTTGTTTCAGGCCGTTTCTCCGTTCCAACCAGTCCGATCTCTCTCCTCCCATTTTCACACAGCTCACGCTTCCCTTGTACATCTCCTTTATCCACCTTATAGTCCATTTTTCTACTCCTCTATCCTCCAGGGACTTCCATACTTTGTTTCTGCATACACTGTCATATGCTTTCTCAATGTCCAGGAAGGCTATTAGTAGATCTGTTCCATACTCATAGTGCTGTTCTTGTAACTGTCTTACAGCAAAAATCAAATCCACTGTGGACCTTCCTGCTCTGAAGTCATGTTGTTCTTCCCTCATCCCTCCTTCTATCCTTGTCCTAATTCTCTTTTCCAAAACTTTCTCGAAGATCTTTGCACAATGACTCATCAGTGTTATTCCCCGATAGTTTCTGCATTCTGTTCTACTACCTTTCTTGAAGATCGGGACAATTATTCCCTTTTTCCAGTCCTCTTGGGTCTTCCTTTCCTTCCATGCTGCCTTCATCACTCGGTACAACCATTGTATCTCCACCTCTCCTGCTGCTCTCACCATCTCCACACTCAACTCATCCACACCCGGTGCCTTCCCTCCTTTCATCTTCCTCACTGCATCTTCCACTTCTTTCCATGTCAAGTCCTTTTCTGTTTGCAGTTCATCTACCTCTTCCCCGATTTCTTCCTCCTCGCCGTGGTTTCCATTTGGGTTCAGGGGTTTTTCAAAATATTCTTTCCACATTTTCTTCAGTTCTTCCCTATTTTCTATCTCTTGTCCCCTTCTGTTCACCATTCTAACATAATCCGTAGGATCCTTCCGCCTCTTATTCTTTACCATCCCATACAGGACCTTTTTTGTACCTTCACTATCCTCCTCCATCATCTTTGTCCACTTTCTTCTCTCCTCAGCCACTACTCTCTTCGCCTCCTCCTTTCTTTCCTGGTACTCTTCCCTTGTCTCTACCGTCCTATTTTGATACCACCTCCTAAAGGCTCTATTCTTTTCCCTTACTATTTCTTTTGTCTTCTCATTCCACCATGGTGTTTCCTTCCACCTCTCCTTACTACTTGTCCTCCCACATACTGCTTCTGCTGCGCCTACTAGTGTCTTCTTAAATCTAGCCCATTCCTCTTCCACCCCTCTTTCTTCATCTGTTGGAATTCCTTCCTTCACCATTTTGAGGTACTCGACCCTTCTATCTCCTTCTTTCAGTTTCCATATCCTTATAAGTCTTTCCTGGTTCTCAGTCCCTTTCTTCTCCTTAGTCCCTCTCAGGTTCATTACCAGCAATCGATGGTCACTATCCAGGTTCTCCGATGGTATAACCTTGATGTCCGTGATGTTCTTATTTAATTCTTTCTCATACAGTATATAGTTGACCACCGACTTCAAGTCTTCACTGTACCATGTGATTGTGTGGCTCTCTCTTTTCCTGAACCAGGAGTTCCCAACTATCAGGCTGTTCCTTTGGCAGAAGTCCAATAGTCTCTTTCCTTCCTCATTTCTTCCGCCCCATCCCTCTGGTCCAAGGACACTCTCATACCCTTGTCTTTCTCTTACTACATGGGCATTCAGATCCCCCATAATATATAATATATATATATAATATATAATATATATATATATATATAATATATAGAATATGGAAGTGAAACTTGGACTATTGGTGCAGCAGAAAAGAGGAGAATTGAAGCATTTGAAATGTGGTGTTACAGGAGAATGATGAAGATCAGATGGGTAGATAGGGTTACAAACGAAGAGGTATTAAGGCGAGTGGGAGAGGAGAGATGTTTCTGGCGACTGCTAATGAAGAGAAGAGATAGGTTGGTAGGACACATACTAAGACACCCAGGAATAGCAAGCTTAGTTATGGAAGGAAGGGTCGAGGACAAGAACTGTAGGGGTAGACCAAGGTTAGAATATGTTAAACAGATTGCCTCGGATGTAGGGTGTGGTAGCTATGTAGAGGTGAAACGATTAGCTCAGGACAGGGAGGCATGGAGAGCTACATCAAACCAGTCAACAGACAGAAGACTCAAACACACAGAATATGTTATATATTATTGCTGGTAATATTCTATAATTGTACAATTTGCCACCGGGGAATTACCCCCATTTGCAAATAAAGTAAATGAATGATTGTTTTCTCTTAATATTAGTGTGTAATGTTATCTTGCATCATACCATTTCAAAAGAGATACGGTAATTTTATATCAATGATCTGATGCAATCAGTGGCATAGCCAAGGGGTGTTACTGAGGGTTAGAAATCCCACTTTTTTTTTCTTTTAAGAGGAATTGATAATTAATAAGTTAAATGAACATTTCTTAAATTAAATAATGACACTTGCAGATGATTCTATATCTCATGCTTTGTGGGAAATTGGTATGCTTGTGATCTGTGTCAGCATCACCACCCTGCCGGCTGCTTGGTGATGTATTGCTGTCGCCTTTTGGTCCAGCTCCCCGTTGAGGCTAAACATGTCTTCATGACAACATATAAATCCATCCTTCCTAGGTTGCCAATCTAGCTTTTTCCCCACTAAATATAGCTTTTTTCAAACTGAGCCTAGCTCCAGATAATTCTAAATCCTGCCAAGCAGGGTAATTAGCTTCTTTTCTTTTCTTTTCTTAGTGCGAGGGAAGTTGTTTATAAATTAATCTAGTTTTAATTTAAAAAATGTTTTAATAAGAAAATCTAAACAATTCTACGAGTACATTAACACTAATTTGGAGATTGTTGTTAACTTCTTGAGTGTGAGATATCCGAGTTGGTTGGTTCCTTAGTTTAAGGGCTGCGACAACACGGTCATGTAGCACCGATATCCGAGTTGCTTTATATTATTATGTCCTGCAATTCCCCAAATTACGGTTATCCACCGGTTGCTATAACCCCTCCCATTGGTCGATCTTTTGACTACACCACTGCATGCAATACATGTAAACAAGCTGTCAATGTATGCAGAACTGTGACGGTATTGTTAAATGTGTCTTTTCTAGTGTCATCATTTTTCTGTTTTGTTGTGTATTAAATAAGAATCAGAATCTTCACTTACTTTGCCCCAACCTTGTATTGATACCACCAGCTGGTGGAGTGGTTGAGCAGAATATGGCGGCTACTCTGTATAAAATACAATCACTGTAATTTCAACTAGCGATTACCCACTGTTTGAATGATTTATACACCTGTTCTACTATCAACAGAAAATAGTATCATTCCATTGTAAAAGACCAAAGTTGACATCAATAGCTCAATTAATAATAATCCCACATAAAAACACAGGACATTGTTTAAATAGGCTCTTAATACCATTAAAGAGTATGGAAAAAAGAAAGTCAAAAACTTTATTGGATTAAGTGTTATTTGTGTGTAACAACATAGGTGAATAAGTTATTGACTCAATAAGACCTTCCACTGAACACCCACTGTTTAAAACAGAGCTCATGTGCAGAAGACATGTAATATTTAATGTTTATGTCCAATATTTCTCAAATTATAAGAATAAAGAGAGACAATACATACTTGCAAATTAACATCTGCAATATCCAGCTTCATGGCCAATTTTAACGCTGCATCGTGCTGCGTTGGGTCCAAATGATATAACATTCTAGCACCTGAAACACCAAGTGTACATTAGAAATGTGTGGTGGAACAAGATGTCATTACTGTAATTAGAAAAGGTACTTGGAGAGAAGAACGGCACATTCCGTAACTTGACTGCTTATTTCCACTTAGGGTGGTGTGCACTAACAGTTACTACAGAAGCAAGAGAGAAGAGAGCTCTATGTCCACTACTTACTCTCTTAGTAGCTACTCCAGAAGTAGCACCATTGTACCTATATTGATTGAGGTTATGTAGGTGGTAAAACATTCAATAAAATGAATATTAAATAAACAAATGGTCCAATACATGATTGCACTTCCATTAAGTGCTGAAATCCACAGGATAAGCCTAAGTGCAATTTGTTTTTCTGTATTGTGATCAGCATTTGTGCGAGCTGCTGAACTATAAAAATCTAATAAAAACAGGGCTATGTGGTCCGTGATAAAGAAAGAAAATGGAAAGTCTGCTAAAATACAAAGGAACATTACACTGACCAGAAATAATAAAGTGATAAATAATCCAGAGGAAATAGCGAACACTTTCAATGACTATTTTCTGGAAATTCCACAAAAATCTCTATACATATAAAAATGAAAGTGTCTGTTTTTTCTGAATTTCCACGGAAATTTGCGATATTTGCGCGTTTCAGGCTGTTTTATGACGGATGCGCGCAAAAATATTTTTTTGTCTGTCTGTCTGTCTGTCTGTGTGTCTGTGGACAACTTCTACGAGTCCTTATAACTTGAGAACGGCAGGGTGGATCAACGTAAAATTTGATACAGATATCCATCAGAGGCACCACACTAATCATTGATGTAACTCTTCTCCGTACCTCTCATAAAAGGGGCCCTACCCCCTTAAAATACATGCTGAAATAGGCGTAGAAGGGTGAAACAAAGCTCATTTTCAGCCCCTCAATGTGAGAAACGAAACTCGGGGGCCCTTTGAGATATTCCCAGAAAACTAATTTCACTTAATAAATTAATGTAAGAATGCATGGCGGTAACCATGGCAACTGAATCTCAGAGGTCCATCTATTTCTGTAAGACGCAATGCAATTCCATTTTTTTATTTTATTTTTTTTATTTATCGTATGGCTTTTAGTGCCGGGAGTGTCCGAGGACATGTTCGGCTCGCCTGAGTCTGTAGCTGCTTCCAGCGGATACCCTAAAGGGCGAGCTACAAGTTCCGTTCAATTTCAAGTAGTTCCAACTTTCACCACCAGATATCAATGATACCTAGTGGTGAAAGTTGGAACTTGGATAGAGCGTTCTGACGAAATCTAACCTAACAAATTTTGCTTTACACAAGTTTAGTCTGTGAAAGGATCTTTTACATGCCATAAATCTATGACATGGGACCGCCGGCTTTACTTCCCCTCCGAAGGAAGGCATACTGAAGGATTTTTAACGCTCTTAAAAAAATCCGACGACTTCGGCCGGGTTTGAACCCGCTATCTTGGGAACAGCAGTTCAGCATGCTACCGACTTCGCTACCGAAGCCGCACATTCCATTTATTACATTACTGTGAAGGTTTGCAAACGGCTATAAGGTTATAATGGATCCAAATCAAGCTGAAATATTCATTAATACATACAATGTGCTTAAGGGGTCAAGGGGTACTCTAGAATATTTTCACGCGATTTACACGTGCGGGTGTGGTACGGAAGGTCTATTATATCCCTTCTTTATTATATAAAAATGAATGTTTGTCTGATTTTTCGGCTTCTCTACGAAAATTTGACATATTTGCCCGTTTCAGACTGTTTTGTGACAGATGCACGCAAAAAATATATTTTTGTCTGTCTGTGGACAATTTTTTGTGTCCTTATAACTCGAGAACAGCTGGGTGGATTAACGTAAAATTTGATACAGATATCCGTCAGAGGCACGACACTAATCATTGATGTAACTCTTCTCCGTACCTCGCATAACAGGGGGTCTACCCCCTTAAAATACATGCTGAAATAAGCGTGAGACAAAGCTCATTTTCAGCCCCTCAATGTGAGAAACGAAACTCGGGGGCCCTAAAAGAACCCCGAAAACCACATTTTAAGGCCCTAAAACCAACAGTTTTTGAGATATTCCCAAAAAACTAATTTCACTTAATAAATTAATGAAGGAATGCATGCCGGTAACAATGGCAACAGAAAGATGGTATATTGACTTTCACGGCCGGTGAATTAAAACTCAGCAATTCTTCTAGGTTTGTGCCGTGTCTTGTGTGGGGTTTCGCCTAGGACACCAAGCTGGCTCATCGGCGGGCTCTTGGTGTCCCCCACACAAGACACGGCACAAACCTAGAAGAATTGCTGAGTTTTAATTCACCGGCCGTGAAAGTCAATATACCATCTTTTTGGAAGCCTTCATAGGGAGGTTATGGCCGCTTGAGCTTTTGGTTCTCGCAGTCAAGGAGTGCAGTTGCACTCTATATAAAGGGAGGTATCGCGCAGTTCGATACTCCTGTGGGGGTCCGGGCGGGGACACCAAGAGCCCGCCGATGAGCCAGCTTGGTGTCCTAGGCGAAACCCCACACAAGACACGGCACAAACCTAGAAGAATTGCTGAGTTTTAATGGCAACAGAATCTCAGAGGTCCATCTATTTCTGTAAGATGCAATACAATTCCATTTATTACATTACTGTGAAGGTTTGCAAACGGCAATAAGGTTATAACGGATCCAAATTAAGCTGAAATATTCATCAATACATATAATGCGCTTAAGGGGTCAAGGGGTAATCTGGAATTTTTTAACGCGATTTACACGTGCGGGTATGGTCCGGAAGGTCTATTATATCCCTATCCCTATTTTGTTA
Source organism: Meconema thalassinum (assembly GCA_946902985.2). Lineage (NCBI taxonomy): Eukaryota > Metazoa > Arthropoda > Insecta > Orthoptera > Tettigoniidae > Meconema > Meconema thalassinum. The sequence goes on along the minus strand of OX336391.1, from coordinate 39,243,426 downwards.
CATTATTATTATTATTAGTATTATTCTTTTAATTATTATCACTATTATGGCGTACAACGAAGAGCAAAGCTCATTTTCAAACCCTTAGGGTCAGAAACAAAACTCGGGGCCCCTCAAGAGCCGTAAAGGGTCCCCGAAAACTATATTTTAAGGCTCTAAACCCAACAGTTTCTTAGATATTCACAGAAAACTAATTTCATTTAATAAACTAAAGAAGGAATGCAAGCCACTAACCATGACAACAGTATCTCAAGAGGTGGCATCCAACTTTCCATCTATTTCTGGAATAAGTAATGCCACTCCATTTATTACATTTCTGTGAAAGGTTGCAAATGGGGTACCCTAGATTTTTTTCATACGACTTACACGTGCGATATGTCGTACAGAAGGTCTATTATATCTCCAAACATCAACATTATTTTCAAAAATTCCTGAATAGAAATAGTATACTGTTTTTTGCTGATTTTAGGAATTTGGGCCATTGGAGGCTAAAAACACTGAATTTTCATGCACCACAAGCCTTTATAATTTATAAAAGGGGTCTTCCTGTAGTTGGGCACTTGACACAACGGTTAGGGTCAGTTCGTATGTGACGTGTATTGCGATTCTTCTACGAAGTTTTCAATTTTATTTTCACGCCAGGAAGAACACGTTAGGTAAATTTAGTTTGAGAGCACATTTTAACTAATAATTTTTCTTTGCCAACAAACAGGTTCCAAGCCCCTAAACATTGCAACAGTAGTTCAATTGATAACATCTGGTTATTAATACCGAAGACCGTTCGAAGAATGGGTACTTCTGCTAGTTATTAAATAAATCACAGGTAAATACACTAAATTCTAATAATAAAATAAGTATATGTAGTGATTCTTCATTTATAAATCATGTCACAAGTAATAATAATAATAATATCGTATGGCCTCGGGTACCTGGTGCAAGCTTTGCTATTTGACACCCAGAGGGTAGCTTGCATGTCGAATTTCGTAGTTCCTTGACTATGAAAGTCAAGGAGGTTAGACGTTAGATATCTAATCTCCTTGAACACAATAGCGCTTTCTAGTAGAGAAATGAGGAACTTTGTGCTGGCGGAAACTCCCGAGATTAATTTTGCCATTATGAACTCGGCCTACTGAATTCAAATGGGTTCTTTGATATGCCAACATCGTATGACATGCGTATCGTATTTTTGCCGCCTTTCAAAAATCACTTACCACGGTCAGGGGCGAACCTGCAATCTTGGGGTTAGTAGACCGACACGCTATCCACTCACCCACCGTGGCAAGCTATGTCACAAGTGAAGAGGTAAGAATAGTTATAAAAGAGCTAAAAAATAAATTCTGTGCTGGCATTGATGGCATCCCAGATGCAATTTTAAAGAAATTTGCAGAAAATATAATATATCCACTTACGCACTTAATAAACAGTTCAATTCTCTCAGGAACTTACCCGGATATTTTGAAGTTATCAAAAGTAATTCCAGTGCACAAAAACGGTTCAAAAGATGAATTAGATAACTATCGTCCTATTACCTTACCAACTGGTATCGCAAAAATTGTGGAAAAAATCATGTATAGGAGACTGATAAGTTTTATAGAAAAAATAAAATATTATCAAACTCACAACATGGATTCAGAACGGAAAAATCTAAACAGACAGCAATTTATGAATGTATTAATAGTATACTGAAATTAATTGACAATAAGGAACATGTAACTGGCCTATTCTTGGATTTATCGAAAGCATTTGATGTTGTTGACCATAAAATCCTCCTTACAAAACTAAATCAATATGGTATTAGAGGTCTAGCTAATAAATGGATAGTCTTACTTAACAAGGCGTAAACAAATAGTAAGCTTGAGACACAAGGATGATGGAACCAAATTACATAATGAAACATTGTCCAATGAGGGAATTATTAAATTTGGAGTACCCCAGGGATCGGTTTTGGGCCCACTACTCTTCCTTCTATATATCAATGATATAACACAGAACGTTCATTCACTTAAGGAAATTTTGTTTGATGACGATACAACACTCGTAATAAAAGGTGAAACTAAACAGGTCATACAGCAGTCTGCTGACTCCGTTACAGGAGAGTTTAACTAAATGGTCGCAAGATAATCGCCTCATAATCAAATATAAAAAAACAGTATGTCTAAATTTCCACACTATACAGAATACGAATCCTGCGAAGCCCAATATAACATTAAATGGTCAACAAATAGAAAATAAATCAGAAACAAAGTTTTTAGGACTATGGATACAACATGACTTGAAATGGAATAAACACATACAATATCTGAATACTAAACTGAACTCGATGTGCTTTGCGTTACGTATTTTGAAAACCTGCACTAGCATGCACACATTAAGAAATACTTATTTTGCTTATTTCCATTCATACTTAAGATATGGGGTTATATTTTGGGGTATGTCGCCAGATGTACTAAGCACGTTTAGGATAAAAAATAGGACGATTAGAATTATGGCAAATGTAAACACTAGAGAATCATGTAGACCTCTGAGGGGCAGATGACCTCGTAGTTCCGCCCCTTAAAACAACAATAACAACATGTAGACCTCTGATTAAAGATTTAAACATTCTCCCTCTGCCCTGTATATATATCTTTGAAAGTATTATGTTTTGTAAACAGAATTTAATGAATAAGGATGTTTTTCTTAAAACAAACAATGATGTTCATAGGCATAACACAAGACAAAATCAAAACATTCATATTTCACACACACACACACACAAGCATATATCAAAAAGGAACTTATCACACAGGAGTTAAATTATACAATAAACTACCCCAGTATATAAAACTTGCCCCAAAAATAAAAACCTTTGATAGAATGTTGAAAGCTTATCTGCAGTGCCATTGTTTTTACTCTGTAGTTGAATATCTTAGTGTATAGAAACGATGAAATCTATAATTATATTTTACTTTTCTATTTTAATTGTAATACCTAGCTGTAAGTTGTTGTATTTATAGAATTAAGTTTTCATATTATGATAATCGATTAAGGTGTAAATAGTTTTCCAATAAGATTGTATCTCTTAAGATCTGTTATTATAATAAGTTATAAATAGTTATAGTATTAGTATTACTGTATATACCTATTAGTACTTTTATTTTATAGATGTAAATTCTGACATGTCCTATATCAAAAATGTATTGTATACATGTATTTGATCAAATGGAATTAATAAAACTATTTATCTATCTATCAATCTAGGCTTAGGCTGTTATATCTATGTCTACAAGTATGTGGGTAATGGTATTTACAATATATACATTTATTTACTTACAGCAGTTATTAATAAACCTGGGCAACTAGTCAAGATTTGTTAGTTATATGTGAATTTTGTTAAGATATTGTTAGTGAGTGGTTATTGACCTTCTAGTTTGTTTGTTTACTGTGATATCTGTGATTGTTAGTGAATAGTCAGGTTGGATTGGAATTGAATATGAACCTAGCTTAATGTTTGAATGATGTGGGATCTGTTCTCGTTCAACTGCTACCACTTCCACGCTGAGCTGGAAGGAATTTCCTCTTGTGAGCTGTTATCTCGTTATCGCTTTCACCTCCTTGGGCATTTCCCGCATCACTACTTGTCTATGTTCGTCTCGCAATATTTAATTTTAATGGGGGATGAGTGACCAAGGTGCGGCAACATTCTCAGCTCATTTTATGCTAATATCATGCAGTTACTCATTTGTCCTCAGAAGTCCAAGCCCTCAATCTAGATTTAAAATCTCAGGCGGAGTAAGGAATCGAAGCTAGGTGAGAGCCAAGCACTACATCCTGATATGATACACCTAGCAAAAATGTTTTAAGACATGTTCTGTTATTTTGAACTGGTATACTCAGGAACATTTCCCTTAATAAGAGGCTAATATATTGTTACTTTTCAATGAAGATCTTCAAGTGATCAACCAGAGTATCATTGGTTATAAATACCTTCAAATAAGGATTCAAGAGAATTTGAGCGAGTAGCAAGGAATTCTGCATTCATCTTGTGGGCATCTCTTCCAGCAAAGATGGGTTCCATCTCTTGCCGGATGACAGTAGCAACAGGAGGTTCTAACGAGCCTTCCCATCGCTTCATACAGCCGTAGCAAATGATGAGATAGGAGTGCAATCTAGGGTTAGTTGGATCGACGCGATATGCGCGTTTCACAGACTGCAGCATCAGCAATGGTTTCTCTGCAAATAATATAAATAATTTTACAGATCCACAAAAATTACCATAAAACTGGCAACATGAGGATAACTATAGTACTTACTTTTTCTGGAATAGATTTCAAAGGCCATGAGATGTGTCTCTATCCTATTGGCAGCCAAAGACTGCAGAGGCTGAAGAAACTTGATTGCTTGCTCCAACGGATCCTCCCCCTGCAACACACGTGAACATATTGTTAGGGCCCTAAGGGCACATAGTGCCCTTAAGAGAGATATCCATATATGCCTACTACACTCCAGACATCTATCTATAACTATCTACTACATCTACACCAGCTACCCCTATCTACGCCATCTGTCCAACACCCTACACATTTCGCCCTTTCACCCTTCAGAATAACCCTAGGCTGTAGGCAACAGCAACAACAACAACACACTTCTATTTACACAAAGCCGGCAGTCAGGAAGCAACTCTGGCCAGGGCTTACGACACACAGGAAATGTTTACCAGAACGGTAGTTTGCCAATCCAGCAACACTCAGCAGTATGGAAACACATAAAAAGACATCCCGCCAGGAGGGGGATGTCTGTCTTCACCAGAATCGCTGCCCGTCTGCCGAGTGACGTCTCCATACCGCAGGTGAGTGTGTACTTCTCAGGATTTCCCTAATTGTCTGTCATCCTTCCACTTTACCAAACCTTACATTGTACACAATACTTGTTCAAAACGTCTCCCATAAGTCCAACCCCTCGTCCACGTCGTGGGAGACGGGCAACGGCACAAAGTAGGGGATTGCCTGTAGGGGCGAAGTACAGTGGGGACTTCGTGTGCCCCGGGACCGTTACGGTAGCTGTGAAGGTCCTACAGGAACCCTGAAAAGTGACGGCTAACGGGGCTCTGGTGAAGCTACGATAGGCCCAGCAAGCCAGTAGTGGATTAAACCAAATGCTTTCAAAAATGGAACGAGCCTCGGACAGGATGGATTTAATAGACGACGACACGGCTGTACACACGGACTAAGATTTGGAACTTTAAACCTAAGAACGCTGACGGGGAAGGTGGAGGAGATAGTGGATATGATGGAAAGAAGGAAGTTGGATTTATTGGGATTGGCAGAAACAAAGTGGAAAGGGGAAGGAAGGAGAGTACTGAGAAAAGGCTATAGACTGTACTGGAGTGGGAACGAAGAGGGAAAGAGGAATGGAGTGGGAGTAGTAGTACGAGATGGTTTGAAAGAAGAAGTGAGGAGAGACCGTAGAAATAGTGCAAGTATATGCTCCACAAGTAGGCTGCGCTTCTGAAGAGAAGGAGGAGTTTGAAGAGGAATTGCAGAAGCAGCTGGTAGGAAGAAATATGATTGTTATGGGGGACCTCAATGCCCATGTAGGAAGAGAAAGACAAGGTTATGAGAGTGTTCTAGGACCAGAGGGTTGGGGTGGAAGAAATGAGGAAGGAAAGAGACTGTTGGACTTCTGCCAGAGGAACAGCCTGCTAGTTGGGAACTCCTGGTTTAAGAAAAGAGAGAGCCACACAATCACATGGTATAGTGATGACTTGACCAGGAAGTCGGTGGTCGACTATATACTGTATGAGAAAGAACTAAATAAGAACATCACGGACATCAAGGTTATACCATCGGAGAACCTGGATAGCGACCATCGATTACTGGTAATGAACCTGAGAGGGAGTAAGGAGAAGAAAGGGACTGAGAACCAGGAAAGACGTATAAGGATATGGAAACTGAAAGAAGGGGATAGAAGGGTCGAGTACCTCAAAATGGTAAAGGAAGGAATTCCAACAGATGAAGAAAGAGGGGTGGAAGAGGAATGGGCTAGATTTAAGAAGACACTAGTGGGTGCAGCAGAAGCAGTATGTGGGAGGACAAGTAGTAAGAAGAGGTGGAAGGAAACACCATGGTGGAATGAGAAGACAAAAGATATAGTAAGGGAAAAGAATAGAGCCTTTAGGAGGTGGTATCAAAATAGGACGGTAGAGACAAGGGAAGAGTACCAGGAAAGAAAGAAGGAGGCGAAGAGAGTGGTGGCTGAGGAGAGAAGGAAGTGGATGGAAGAGTGGACAAAGATGATGGAGGAGGATAGTGAAGGTACAAAAAAGGTCCTGTATGGGATGGTGAAAGATAAGAGGCGGAAGGATCCTACGGATTATGTTAGAATGGTGAACAAAAGGGGACAAGAGATAGAAAATAGGGAAGAACTGAAGAAAATGTGGAAAGAATATTTTGAAGAACTTCTGAACCCAAATGGAAAAGATGGTGAGGAGGAAGAAATCGGGGAAGAGGAAGATGAACTGCAAACAGAAAAGGACTTAACATGGAAAGAAGTGGAAGATGCAGTGAACAAGATGAAAGGAGGGAAGGCACCGGGTGTGGATGAGTTGAGTGTGGAGATGGTGAGAGCAGCAGGAGAGGTGGGGATACAATGGCTGTACCGAGTGATGAGGACAGCATGGAAGGAAAGGAAGACCCCAGAGGACTGGAAAAAAGGAATCATTGTCCCGATCTTCAAGAAAGGTAGTAGAACAGATTGCAGAAACTATCGGGGAATAACACTGATGAGTCATTGTGCAAAGATCTTCGAGAAAGTTTTGGAAAAGAGAATTAGGACAAGGATAGAAGGAGGGATGAGGGAAGAACAACATGGCTTCAGAGCAGGAAGGTCCACAGTGGATTTGATTTTTGCTGTAAGGCAGTTACAAGAACAGCACTATGAATATGGAACAGATCTACTGATGGCCTTCCTGGACATTGAGAAAGCATATGACAGTGTATGCAGAAACAAAGTATGGAAGTCCCTGGAGGATAGAGGAGTAGAGAAATGGACTATAAAGAGGATAAAGGAGATGTACAAGGGAAGCGTGAGCTGTGTGAAAGTGGGAGGAGAGAGATCTGACTGGTTGGAACAAAGAAACGGCCTGAAACAAGGAAGTGCACTGTCACCGTTACTTTTCATTGTGGTGATGGATGACATAATGACCCGAGTGGCACAAGTAATTGGGGACGGAAAGATGAAAGCAATGGTGTTTGCAGATGATTTGATGATTTGGGGAAACAAGGAGGAGGAGGTACAGGAACAGTTGGACGTGTGGGAAGGAGTAATACAAGGATATGGGATGAAATTTAGCATAAATAAGAGTGAGATGGTGATCACAACAAGGAAGAAGGAAAGAACCACAACGGGAATAACAATTGGTGGGGAACAGCTGAAGAAAGTGGAGAGTTTTAAGTATCTGGGAAGCCTGATACAAGATAATGGAAGAAACGATAGAGAAATAAATGAGCGGGGGAGGCAGGCAGAAGCATTTCGGAGGAGTGTGAGAAGCATGTTATGGAGCAAGGATGTCCCTCAGAACAGCAAAAAGATCATATATCGGACGTACTATGTCCCTATCCTGACGTATGCCTCGGAGACCTGGGTTATGAAAGGAAGGGAGAGGAGCAAAATACAGGCCAGTGAGATGAGGTTCTTGAGAAGCAGTATTGGAGCTACAAAGATGGACAGAATAAGAAATGAGAGGACCAGAGAATTAATGAAGGAGGAATCATTACAGGATGGTATAGAGAAATCTAGACTTAGATGGTATGGACATGTAAAACGAATGGAGGAGAAGAGGATACCCAGGAGAGTACATGAGACGAAGTGGGAAGGAAAGAGACCGAGGGGAAGACCGAGAGACAGGTGGCTGAAGGGGGTGGAAGAAAGCGTGAAGAAGAGAGGAGAAGACTGGACAAGGGTGGAGGCTGAGAGATGGTGGGAAGACAGAAGACGTTGGAGAGGCTTGTGTTCCAAACAGACCCGGCCAGTGGCTGGAAACTGTGCAAGATGATGATGATGACTTGTTCAAAACTATCCCTTATTCCAGGGAAGCATTTACATTCATACTACAGCTCTTAGTAATACACTTTTATCAAAGAAGCCCGATTGTTGTTATTGTGTCCTCACATCCTACTTCACGGCCCACTTCCCCACTCACACTTTACTTGTAGAACAAAGTACTGGGTCAGCACTATTAGTTCACTCACGCCAGACGACCTTGTCCTCTAAAGCGCGCTGCTCGTAACGCGGTGTCAGCAGCCAAGTCATAGCTCGCTCGTTCCCACTTTAGTTTGCAAGACCCCCAGGGAGCAGCCCTTGCTTGTAATCCCTCATTCGCGGATTTTTCCTTTTGCTCACCACACCTTCCAACATTCAGCCGCCAGTCCCGCGCACCCGTCAAAGTCCCCCGATCACATACCGACCCTCGACACCTACTCACCCCCTGTTTCTACCCCCACAACAAGGGTAAAACAATATCCAGAGAAGGGCAGTAACTAAATTACCTGGCACGAATAACTTTCATTATTTTCTACGTGTAAGCTGTACATTCTGAATGCAGTAGTGTTTAATTGTTATCTACTTTACAATATTGCTTGAGTAATCATTACTTTCCTGTGATCGCTACATTTCTTTGCAACATATGCTTCCCCCTCACTGGGAGAAAAAGTGGTGTACTTTTTAAAAAATATTTATGAATATCATTAATATACTCTATTGATATATTCACAATGGTACACAAGACCCCACCATCTGAGTCGGCTCATAGAAACAGCTTCATCTGGCGTGTTCATTTCTAACTTAGCCTTCATTTCCTCATTACGAGTACCTTCCTGCCATTTATTTGTCCCAGCAAACATTCGTGCTACCCTCTTATCAGATACCTCTAGCTTATGTATCAGATATCCTGAATGTACCCAGCTCCCATTTCATAGAGCAAGGTCGGTCTAAATACCGGGCGATGAACAGATCGATTCGTCGCTACACTAACTTATTTCTTACAGAATACTTTAGATTGCAACTGAGAATTCACTAGACTATTTCCTCCCCCATACTGCCATCCTGAGAAAATACACAGCCTTAGTACTTAAATTGTTCTACCTGCTCCAATTTAGCTCCTCCTACCACCTGGCATCCTATTTTCTTGTGTTTCTTGCCTACCGACAAAACATTCATCTTTGAAATGGTGATCTTCATACCATACACCCTACATTTCTGATCAAGTTCTGACATGTTGGCTTGTAAGCTTTCGACGGAGTCGGTCATTACTACCAGGACATCAGCATAGGCCAGACTACTTACCTGGTTTCCATCTAATTGAATCCCACCCAGACAGTTTACGTCCTTCAGCAAGTGGTCCATATATAAAATTTGATCTTGACACCCTCGTTGTGGTCTAAAGCCACACTGGTTTTTCAGCCATCTTACCCTAGCCATCTTACCCTTCTACGATCACCGAGTACGCTTTGTCTGGGACGTTTATCAAAGAAATGCCTCTATTATTATTGCAATCTTTTCTGTTACATTGCTTATAAATTGGGACGATTACTTCTTCTTCTTCTTCTTCTTCATTTCCTGTTTCCAGTTCCCTGGGTCGGGTTGCGAATCAAGGACCTCCACAGTTGTCTATCCCTCCACCATTCATTTCCTTCTTTCAATACTTCTTTTTCTTTTACTCATATTTTCTCTATGCTTTCCTTCACCGTATCTATCCACCTCTTCCTGGGCCTTCCTCGTGGTCTTCTTCCTGGTATTTTCTCCATAAATATTCTTTTTGGTACTCTATATTCTTCCATTCTCATCATATGTCAGCACCACTTCAGCTTACTGGTCTCTATCTCGTCTTGCAGTTTTGGGAACCCAGTTCTCTCCCCTAATGTCCACATTTCTGATTTTATCCCTCCGTGTCTTCCCAATTATTCCTCTAAGAAACTTCAACTCGGCTGCTTGGATTCGGCTTTCATCGCATTTTGTTGTGGTCCAAGTACCTGCTGCATATGTCAAAATCGGTGTGTAATACATGGAGAATAGAACTTTCTGGTCCCATACTCAACCTCTCACCCATTGGTAAAACCCATTAGCTTGTTGGATTCTCTTCCCTATTTCTGCATTTATTGTACCATCTTGCGTGAGTATGCTCCCCAAATACTTCAAGCTTTTTACCATTTCCAATGGATTTCCATTGACTTCAATATTATGTCTTCCTTCTCTCTTGTTTCTTGTCATCACTGCAGTCTTACTCTTCTCCACACTTATTTTCATTCCATATTTCTCTATCTCTTGATTCCACGCAGTAACTTGTTCTTGCACTTCTATTTCATTTTCTTCCCATATTACTATGTCGTCTGCAAAGAGTAAGGCCTTAGTCTCCATGCTTTCCATTCTTCGTTTCACACTCTTGTGTATTTCATCCATGACAGTTATAAACAGTATAGGGGATAACACACTTCCTTGTCGAAGTCCTGTTTCAACACTGAACCAGTTTGTTTGTCCTAGCTTGGTCTTCACACTACTTACACACTTTTCATACATGGCTTTGATTATTTGTATTTCTGCTCTGCCTACCCTGGTTTTTATCAATGCGACCCAGACCAATCTTCGTGGTACACTGTCGTATGCCTTCTCAATATCTAGAAATGTCATCACCAAATCCTTTTTGAACTCCTATCTTTTCTCCATCATGTTTCTTAGAGCAAAGATTAGATCGAAGGTTGATCTATCTCTTCGGAATCCATGTTGTTCTTCCTCCATTTCTGCCTAAACTTTCATTCTCACTCTTTTCTCTAATATCCTCTCAAAGATCTTTGCAACATGTGGAAATAAGTGTGATTCCCCGATAATTGTTACATTCTTTCTTATCAACCTTCTTGAATACTGGAATTATCAGACCCTTTCTCCAATCTTCTGGTACTTGTTTCTCCTTCCATATCACACGAAATAGTCTATACATCCAATGTAACCCTACTGGTCCAGCTGCCTTTATCATCTCTGTAGTCACTTCATCCACTCCTGGTGCTTTACCATTCTTCATCTTCCTTAGGGCTTCTTCCATTTCCAGTATTGCTATGTCATCATTTCGGTTTTCTTCCATATCTTCGTCTTCTTCTTCATGTTCTTCCTCTTCAGCCAGTTCCTTGAATTTGACGTTAAGTAATTTAGCGAAATACTCTTCCCATCCCTGAAGTATATCCTCTCTGTGTCAAAATGTGTCCATCTTCACAAATTTTGTTTTTTCTTTATTTCTCACTTTGTTCCTAACCCATCCATACAGAAGTTTCTTACTTCCTTTAACATCCTCCTGTAGGGTTTCTGTGAAGCTTTCCCAGCACTTCCGTTTATCTTCCTGTATGATTTTCTGGCATGTTTTCTTTGCTTCATGATATTTTTCCTTACTCTCTGAGTTTCTGCCTCTGATCCAGCTCCTCCAAGCCCTTTGTTTTTCCTTCACTGCATCCTTTACTGTGTCATTCCACCAGTGTGTTTCCTTTTCCTTCTTTTCACCTGAAACTCTACCACATGCATCCTCTGCACATTTTACCATTCCTTGTTTGAACTTAGTCCATTCTTCTTCTACACTGCCAACCTCTCCTTTGGGAATTAGTTTTTTCCCGCACCACCTTTTCCTTTATTTTTCTTTCTCTTGTCTCTTTTAACCTAACTATTTAACCAAGTCTTAATTTAGCCACTACAATTTTATGGACTCCTTCAAAATCTGCTCTTGGCATAACCGTGACATCTTCCAAGTGTCTGCGTTTCTCTCTCTCAACTAAAATCAGATCAATCACTGATTTTGTTTTCTTTTGCCCCCCATCCATATCTTGTTATTTTCTGACTATTCTTTTTCAGAATCATGAATTGCCTACGATTAATCCATTCCTCTCACTAAAATCTAGTAGTAACTCTACTTCAGTATTTTTATTGCCATAACTGAAAGAATCGATTATCTCTTCTTTACCTTGCCTTTCTGTTCGTATGTGTGCATTCATGTCTCCCATTACAATCACTTCTTTATCTCCAATGTACTTCTCCAGTTCTTCCAGAAATTCCTCAAGGCTCTCTTCGAGATTACCTGTCTGGGGGGGCATAGACCTGAAAAAAATCTTTCTGTCCACTCTCTAGGCCAAATCTAATTTTAATTATTCTATCATATACCTGGTATACCTCTTCTATAAATTCTACCAGATCCTCCCTCACAATGAAACCTACTCCATTTTTGCAGTGCACCCCTCCACTCCAAAACAACTGAAACCCTTTGCTCAAATTCTTCTGTCCCTTTCCTTTCCACTTGGTTTCACTCATTCCCAAAACAGCAATGTCCTTTCTCTCCAAATATTCTATAAGTTCCTCTATCTTGCCCTTGAGGGTCAAGACATTGATAGTAGCAATCTTCGTCACTGGTTGCCCACTTTTCACAGCTCCCCCAGGACCAGAATTCCAGGAGCTGCGCGTCGCTTGTGGGGGACGCCCTAACTGTTTCCAAGGCCTCATTCACTTTCACTCATTTTATAGGCTATTAGTACGATGGGCTCGCCACACCCAAAGGCATTTTATACCTACTGCCAGGTTTAAATCAGACCTCCCCTAAAATGGAGTCAGACACCTTTTGTAGCCGCTCCTCTGGAGTACAGACGCTACGGGTTTGCCTCATCCGCCATACCAAAGCCCATCTTCTCCGCCGCCGGTGCCGTTGAGGTCTTCACCGTAACCCTGGCAAGGAGCCCTATAACAGGGTGCTACCATCTGCAGTCAGATGGACCTTTCTTTTTTAACGAGGTTGATACTCCTCCCTCATTGCTTGAGAGATGAGGCTCCGGGCTTGCGATCGGTAATAGCACTACTATACTCAGTAATAACATTGTATAACACTACCCTTGTGTTGCATCACATTGTGACACCACACTACTATACTTTCCTAAAACCCATACCAATTCGATTACCCTGTGCAACCATTTCAGTCCTGCTTTCCCACTATACTATTTCTGGCCAAATTTCATTCACCCTTGCAACTTTGTGACATTTAGTCTATTTACCACTCTCTCTACTTCCTCAACCGTGATCCTGTTCCCGTCCTGCATAACCTCAAAATCTGCCATTTTGCCAGATAGGTCTCTATTTACATTTATCAAGTTTTCTTAGTATTCTTGTCATCTTCCCAATGCTTCCCTGGTATCTACAATGAGTTTCCCTGATTTGTCCAGAACACTGCTCATTTCTCTTTTTCCTCCAATTTTTAGATTCTTTATAACACTCCAGAAAGGTTTTCCTGCCTCTTGACCTAATGTTTCTAATTTATCTCCAAATCCCTCCCTTTTTGGCTCTACTATTATTTGTTTGATACTGTTCCTTTCCACTATGTCTGCCAGATTCCTTGTTTAAAGCCAATTAGTATTAATGAGAAAAACTTAAAAAGTAGAACTTCTATACGTTTTACAATAGTTTTCAGTTTTTGAAATTGCACAATCAATTCAACACCTTCAAAATCTCCATGAGCATGGTGACTTCGGTTGGTATCATTTTTGTCAATCATCTTTTGAAACCATTTCAGTTTCTCATTTTTGTATAGGTACTGTTGCTCTCCATAATGTTTCCGAACTGAATTTCTGACGTCTTGTATCTTCAATGGCTTCACTCTGATGCCAGGAAATAGTTCTGTAGGACTTACGTCTTTTAGTCGCTTACCCTTTTCCATAACTGACAAAATTATAGTCGTGTTTCCCACTAACAGTGACTGAATTTGACTTCCTGGAAACAACAAGTTTTTTAATTTGTGAAATGTTAAAATGAAGTGCTCTGGGACATGCTTTAGATTCAGCTTTCCAATCAAGATTCCAATGGGTTTGCAGGAGTTTGTGGGCAACTTTCTCTGTTTCTTTCCAGGAGGCATCTCTTCTATTTTTCCTCCATGTTATAAATAATCTTACGATGAATGAATAATTCCCTTTATGATACAATAACAATATAATTAACTGCTACAAAATTATAGTACAGCAATTATGCATATCACACAATGCCAACAACAGCCATTGCTTACTCCAAGTTTTCATGAACACCTGTGCCAGTCGTGCGATAAAATCAAAACTTATGATTGGTCGATGTGGAATTGGCTGAACTTGTTACCGATGTGTTAAGGAGGTGGACGTTTCTGTAACTTAGATTGGTTTTTATAAAGCTAAATTAACACTGTTCTGGCTGATTATGATACTAACCAACTCAAAATCAGATTCGCTGCATTCCTTACTATTAGAGTCAATCATAACCCCAATTTTTTAAAAAATAATGGGTGATCTATGTAAGAATGTGAACTAATGGTATATGTGAGCAGGGTTTGGAAACATTCAGGTGATACAGCATGAAGGGAGAAAGAAGAAGAAGAAAAGAAAGAGAGAAAAAAAGGGCTGTAGCACCAAGTATATCAAGATTGCTCAGTATTAATGAATTGCTTCAGACAATTCCTAACAAAATACTAGTAAAATTGTATATTCATTTCATACAAACAGATCAAACACATCTAATCTTTTGAGAGATATATAACTGGCTACGATTCATCAAAGATCAACCTTTACAGGGTGTTAATATATATTAAAAAAATCCTCTCGGCAGGAGGTAGATTTCACCTGGCAAACTAGGGGATAAGCTATAATAGGCAAAATATGCAGGTTTTCGTAGGATCAGACCTCATTGCGAGAAAGTATTTTACAATTGGAACTTAATTAACTTCTGTTTCTCGTCTTTCTATGCATATTTTTAACAGTTTATTGTCTTATGGGGACGGTAACCTTCTTATGATTTGGGTCCATTTTTATACTTGAGGTCACACTGTCCTTATGCAAGGTTTCGACACTGATGTGTAACTATCTAACAGTCTGTTACTTCTTCACGCAAAATTTTATCTCCCGCAGAGATGTTGGTTGGTTCCTTAGTTTAGGGGCTGCGACAACGCGGTCATGAAACCCCCTGTACTTTGGGTGTGTGTAGAATCTGTCCGATAAACTGTGTTAATTGTGACGACTGTATTAGTCTGTAATTCAGGTAAGGAATGCAGACAGTCAATTTCCAGCAGTAGGTCCTAATTTGGGTTCCAAATACTACCATCAACGACACCTAGATGTGAACTTGGCAACTAGATGCCACCACAACCAGCAACTTGCAACGAATGTTGGAACTTCCCCTCCGAAGGAAAGCATACTGAGGGATTTTTAGCACTCTTAGAAAATCCGATGACTTTGGCCGACTTTGAACCCGCGACCTTGGGCATAGAAGTTCAGCATGCTACCAGTTACGTCACCGAAGCCGCTTCCCACAAAGTCAGATGGAAAACTGAATGTGATCTTGTGCCTTGGCGTTGTCATGGCAACCTCTGATAGTTCATCTCTCATCAATTTAGAAGCTTTGTCATGGTAACCTCTGATGGCTCTTGGCATTTTCTTATAATTCCAAAATCATTTTTCTCATCCCTTGGCATAATGGTGGGTCATATCAAAAACTCTTTCAGACAAAAGTTTTAGGTAATTATTAGGGGAATATTGACAATTTTGTACGGTTTTGATATTGTGTCTATTAAGAGAGATATGATTAATGTTTCCCGAAAAACTCACTTTTTTCCACCCCTTTGGTCAATGGTTGGTGATATCAAAAAACTTTTCAAACAAAGTTTTGGCACTTAACCGACACATAGTATGAACTTTGAATGGATTCGATATTTCACGTATTTAGAGAGTTATAGCAATATTTCACTTTTTTGAAAAAAGACCCCCATTTTCATCCCCTTCGACCGATTTTGCCCATTAACGAACTCGACTGAGATTTTGAAGGGATACATGATATATAAACAAATTCTAAGTGATTGGTGCAAAATTATGGCAGTTATCGTGTCCACAAGAAACTGATACACATATATATATATATATGCACACATATGATATGATAGTGTCCCCAGAGAGAAGGTATGGGAAACCATGGGTAAGAAGAGACTGGGAAGAGAAATGTTGGAAATGGTGCAAGCAATGTACAACAACTGTGTTAGCAGGGTACTGACCTCAGTTGGAAAGACAGATTGGTTTAGGAACAAGACTGGACTAAGACAGGGGAGTGTGCTGTCACCTCTCTTGTTCATAATGGTAATGGATGAAATTGTAAAGGAAACAAAGGAAGCATATGGACATAAAGAAATGAAGTTACTATTATTTGCAGACGATATTGTAGTCTGGGGAAGGAACACCGAAGAAGTGCAAAAACGACTAGATGCACTGAACGAAAATATTCAGAAGTACGGCCTGAAAATAAATATAGAGAAAAGCAAGATCATGGTGATGACAAGAGGGGAAAGACAAGGAAAGGGCACTGTGAAAATTGGAAGTCAGAGTTTGGAAATTGTGGACACGTTCAAATACCTAGGAAGTGAATTGATGCAAACTGGTAGGTTGGACATGGAGATTGGCAGGAGAGTACAGCAGAGCAATGCATTCTATCAAAGTGTAAGAAAACTTGTTTGGGATAAGGAAGTACCAAGGAAAAGCAAGGAGGTAATGTATAAAGTGTACTATGTTCCCATATTAACTTATGCAGCTGAGACTTGGACCCTGACAAGCAGGCAAGAGAGTAGAATCCAAGCCAGTGAAATGAAATTCCTAAGAAGTATGATAGGAAAGACAGAGTGAGGAATGAAGATGTTAGGAAGGAAGTTGGCATAGGAAAACTTACTGAGAGAATTGAGAAGAATTAAACTAAGGTGGTTTGGACATGTAAAGAGGATGGAGGAAAACATAATACCAAGACAGATGCTGGAGGCAAATGTGCAAGGGTAAGAGAGCAAGAGGAAGACCTAGAAAAAGGTGGATTGATTCAGTGAAGAACAGCATAAGAAAAAGAAATCTGGACTGGGACAAGATCGTGGAAGAAGAATGGTGGAAGGAAAGAGGAAAGTGGAGAAGTGCCATAAATACCCCGACCCGGCAGGAGCTGGATAAGGGGAAATGATGATGATGATGATGATACACACATATATATTTACATATGTATATATAAAATTTGAACTGACGGTGGTTTTGGGGTCTGGGGGATGTGAAACGCGAAGATATGTAGAAGTCGAAACATGGTACCCATCGCAATAGTTAGCTTTCTAATGAAATCTACCTAAAATATTCAAACCATATGCCAAACTACAAACCTCAATTCTAACGCATTGTGCATGTTCAACTGACACAGACAATTAGTTGCAAGGCTGAAAGTAAGCCACAACATGAGAAACCAGCAATGTCGATCTACGGTTACAAGATGGCGACCATGAGGGATGTTTCTGTGGATAGCTCCGTGTCTTTTTGAAACTATGATGGTATAAAGTGCGGTGTAAACAAGAAGCATCTAAAAAATTATATTCAGTGTGTCAAGTGCCAAATCTGGTGTCATTTGTCATGTTTATCGGACGATACTTGTTCGGGAAATGCGCTTGTGAAGACAGCTTGGATTTGTTTACAAGTCAAATGACGAACAAGGAATTTTACATAATTGAACAGCTTCAAGCGGAACTTTTAACGAAGGATGAGGTGGTTCGAGTGTTACAGGATGACAATTCTAAGTTGTTAGACAGAGTGGTGTATTTAGAAAATAAATTAAAACATGAAAACACGTGGAGTGACGTAAAAATTAGGCCTAGGCCTACGCGTTGTGTGATGGAGCAGCGACCTGCAGAGACACAACCATCTGTTTTAATAAACAAGTAGTTCCGTGAAGAACTATACAGCCTATTTTCATATATCCTACTTATGTTAACTGCCACAATCAACATACAAAATTTCAGTTTAATTGCTGTAACAGATTCGTAGATATTGAGAACCGTCTAAATATTTCAGATGGTCGCCAGGTTGGATTTTTATTTTTGTACTATTACATTAAGATTATTGTGTACGTGTGGTATTCAAACTTCAATCGCATGATTAGACAACAAGAAGTAAAAACGAGATTTTAAAATTACGCACAGCAGCCATCTTGTGATAATGCAAACCATTGAAATAAATTAAATGCCAGTGGATCAACATTTGTATAAGCATTTAACGTGCAACGTTTCACGGCACTCGGATAGTTAATTCGCGAGAAACGTCCATTTAAATATTTATACTTCGCGTCGCCGCCATGTTGGATTTGTGCTCACCAGGTTCCTGAAAGTCCTATAGGTGAACATATGTTCATAGTCTCTATGAACATTAAAAATTTCAGTTTGGTTGCTGTAAAAGATTCATAGATATTGAGAACCGTCTAAATATTTCGGGAGCTCACCATTTAGGAGTGTTATGTGTATAGGCCATAGAGTTATGTACCATTCAAGGACAATTATTGCCTAGGTTCATTATTCAAACTTTCACTTCGATCGCATGATTACGACACAAGAAATTAAAACTTAATTTTAAAATTTCGCACAGCCGCCATCTTGAGTTTATGTAAGCAATTGAATTAAATTAGATGGCAGTGCATTACAATCTGCAAAATCAATTACTGTACCACATTTCACTGCGCTCAGAGAGTTAAATCACGAGAAAAGTATATTAAAATATTTTAAATTCGCTTGGTCGCCATGTTCGTTTTGTACTTTACAGGTTTATGAAATATACATAGGTATACCTGTATAAGTACCCTTTATCACCGTACAAAATTACAGGGTGATATCTGTAATAGTTTCGGAGATATAGAATGTCAGTGAAATATTTCGCACAGCCGCCATTTTGAGGTTATGTAAACAATTGAACTAAATTAGACTCCAGTGCATTACAATGTGTATAAACATTTGCTGTACCAAGTTTCATTACATTTAGATAGTTAAAATCGCGAGAAAAGTCTATTTAAATATCTCAAATTCGCTTGGCCGCCATGTTGGTTTTGTAGTCACCAGGTTTTTGAAAGTCTCATAGGTGAACTTCTAGTAGTGCCCTTTTTCACCGTACACAATTTCAGGGCGATATCGGTAATAGTTTCGGAGATATTGAATTCTAGTGAAATATTTCGCACAGCCGCCATGTTGGATTGGAGAGACGTAACAAAATTTGAAGGGCACGGTCGGGGTCGCCGGGAATAGTGCTATGAACTTCCCGAGTTTAATTGAAATCGCTCCAGCCGTTTCGATTTTATTAGGGGGGGACACACACACGAATCACACACACACGGACAAAAGGTGATCTCATAAGCCTATTTTTTCAAAATTGAAAATAGGCTAAAAACAGGTTTAGTTTACTAGGCAATATTATGGATGATGGGTATGAGGAAGTTCAACCCAGCCCCACTAAAAAGTTGGTACCGGTTCTTCTAGTGTTTGGTCTCAACATCAGAGAGGGTACAGGAGAGCTGGCAAGCCCACAGTCCGGATCTACAGTGACAGTCACGGAAGAGGACTTGTCGCAAAAATTCAAGAAAATTGTGGTGAGATGGCTGTAGAATGTAATGTGTATCCAGGTACACCTACATCTGTTGTAACTTCAAGTTTACGTGAACATTGTGCTAGTCTCTCTAAGGATACTGTATAATCCTGTGCACTGGTTCCTACGATGTATCAAGAAATGATGCAGGTACTGCAATTAGAGGTATAAAATCCACTCTTGCCCAATTGAATACGACAAATGTCATAGTAGCAAATTTACCGCTTAGGCATGATCTTCCAGGGTTCTCATGTGGAAAATAAAGAAATTGAAAAACGAACAATCGATTCACTAGGATTTGCAGTCACTTCAAGAATGTTAAAATGGTAGATGTAAACAGTTTAGATGGATATAATTTTACAAAACAGGGAAACATGCCTTTGCACAGGATATCTGTTTGATTATTCATGGTTTCACTCTGCAAAAAATAGTAATTGCTCTTTCTTGTAATTTAAACTGATGGAAGGCACTGCTAAGATTAAAATACAGCAGTGCCAACTAATTCTAGAAACCAGTAATAAATATAAAGACTGCCAGGTAAAAATTATTCACCAAAGCATACAGTATGCATCAAATAAGTGAAACCTAATTGAATCATATCTTAATACAGTAATAAGCAACCAGATGTTTTTGTAATGACAGAGCATGGGCTGAATCAACAGGAAATTCACTATAAATTATTGTGGATACAAAGTAGTTGCTGAATTTTGCAGAACAGAAACAAAATCAGGCAGTGTTGCAATTTTAACACACACAAAAAATTAGGATCAATAAAAATTTTAGCTAAAATAAAAGACTGTGAAATAGCTGCAGTTCAGTTTAAATTGGAAGGATTTTTACTCAACACAATTGGAATCTACATATCACCTAGTGGTGATACAAATAACTTTTTTGAAATTTTCCCTCTGATATTCAGATTACCCAAAACTCTCATGATATCATATGTGGTGATTTCAATATAGACCTTCTTGATGAAAATGATAAACATTTACAATATTTTAAACAATTAGTAAGTTCATTTAGCATGATTTCAATTATTCATGAGCCTACTAGAATTACAGCACATTCAGCAACATGCATTGATATTATTACAGATATTCCATTAGACAAGTCTGAGGCAGAGAACTATGATGTTGGTATTTCTGACCACCATGGTCAAATGTTTATAGGTAATATCGGTCTAGCTGGGAAAATAACCCCAAGTGGCATGTGAAGATTTGTGAACAGAAGTAACATAACTCAAGATGGAATTTTATCTTTTCTAAATGTAGCAGGGAGTAGCAGCCTTTCAGAATAAATCAATTCTTTACTAGTCTTATAGACGGTTAAGATATTGATAACAAAAGCCAAATAATGGCTACACTGCGTCCTGTTGCACGGCTGAAAGCAAAGGGAAACTACAGCCGTAATGCTATTCCCGAGGATATGCACCTCTCTATGCATAATTACATGTGATGATGGCCTCCTCCCTTGTAAAATTTCAATCCGGAGGTAAACTAGTCCCCCGTTCCGATCTCCGGGTGGGGACTACTCGAGAAGGGGTTAACATCATCAAAGTGACAAAGAGGAAATCTGGCATTCTATGGATCAGAGCGTGGAATGTTAGAAGTCTGCTAGGAAGTGGAAGGTTAGAAAACTTAGAAAGGGAAATGGATAGGTTGAGGTTGGATTTGGTTGGGATTAGTGCAATGCGCTGGCAGGAAGAACAGGACTTTTGTTCAGGAGACTATAGGGTCATTAGCACTAAATCAAACAATGGCCAAGCAGGGGTTGGTCTCGTATTGAGTAGGAAACTTGGACAGCGGGTGGAATATTATGAGCAATATAGTGAACGGATTATTGTAGCAAAAATCAATACTAAACCTACGTGCACCACAGTGGTACAAGTCTATATGCCTACCATTCAAGCTGATGATGAGGATGTTGAAAAGGTCTACGAAGAAATAGACGAAATTCTGAGGTATATCAAGGGTGATGAAAATGTTATAGTATTGGGAGATTGGAATGCTGTGGTAGGAAAAGGGAGAGAAGGGAAGATAGTAGAAGATTTTGGATTAGGTGAAAGGAATGATCGAGGAAGCAGGCTGATGGAATTCTGCACCAGGCATGAGTTGGTCATAGCTAACACCTTATTCAATAACCACAATAGAAGAATATACACATGGATGAGACCAGGAGATACAGGGCGTTACCAAATCGACTTCATTATGGTCAAGCAGAGGTTTCGAAACCAGATTTTGGATTGTAAAACATATCCTGGTGCTGACATAAACTCGGGCCACAATCTGGTTGTAATGAAATGCAGATTAAAGTTGAAGAAACTGAAGAAAAGTCAAAAGCCAAAAAGGTGGGCAATAGACAGACTGAATATAAAGGATGTAAACGAAACATTCAAGAAGAGTATAAAAGAAGGACTAATGAAAAACCCTAAACAAACTTCAATTGCAGACGAATGGGCACTTTTGAAGAATGAAATAACAAAATCCGCCGAAGAAAACATTGGTAGGAAAGAAAGAATAGGTAGAAAACCGTGGATCACTCAGGATATACTAGAATTGATGGATGAAAGGAGGAAACACAAGAATGTAAGAGATGAAAAGGGGAAAGCAGAATACAGACGTCTGAGAAATGAGGTCAACAAGAAGTGCAAGGAAGCGAAAGAAATGAAAATCCACAGCCTGCTTCCAGTCTCCGACCGGGTCAGCAATGGAATGAATGAAAACCCCAACAAGCGGCGAGGATATGGACTGTGCCGGCTGCCGAGGCCTGACGCACTCCTCTGGGGCAATGATTAAATTAATGACAGATGAAATGAAATGATAGTGGAGAGTGTTGCTGGAATGAAATTTTGACAGGGAAAACCGGAGTACCCGGAGAAAAACCTGTCTGCCTCCGTTTTGTCCAGCACAGATCTCACATGGAGTGACCGGGATTTGAACCACGGACCCAGCGGTGAGAGGCCGGCGTGCTGCCGCCTAAGCCACGGAGGCTTCAAGGAAGTGAAAGAAGAATGGTTAAAAGAGAAATGTGCAGGTATAGAAAATTGTCTGAAATTAGGAAAAGTAGACACAGCTTATCGAAGGATTAAGAATACATTTGGGGAAAAGAAGACTTAAGTGCTGTAATATTAAGGACACAAACGGAAAGCCTCTAACAGATAGGAAAGAAAAGGTTGAGAGATGGAAAGCTTACATAGAGAGTTTGTATAAGAGAAAGGAGATTGAGTATCATGTAATGGAAAGGGAGGAGGAAATTGATGAGGATGCGAAAGGAGATTTAATACTGAGATCAGAATTTGATAGAGCTTTGGAAGACTTAAGCAGGAACAAAGCACCAGGCATAGTTGATATACCGAGTGAGTTGCTACGCTGCATAGGAGATGAAGGTCTGATCAGGTTATTTCACTTGGTGTGTAGGATTTATGAGACAGGTGAGGTACCCCCTGATTTCAAGAAGAATGTAATCATCCCTATACCATAGAAAGTGGGAACTGACAGATGTGAATATTACCGTACAATCAGCTTGATTCCTCATGCTTCAAAGATCCTGTCTAGAATAATTTGCAAGAGGATTGAAAGCCAGATAGAAAGGGAGTTGGGTGAAGACCAGTTTGGTTTCAGGAGAAATGTTGGAACAAGGGAAGCTGTACTAAGTCTTAGGCTGATTTTGGAAGGTAGAATAAGGAAAGATAAGAGAACGTTCATGGCATTTGTAGACTTAGAAAAGGCTTTTGATAACGTTGATTGGATTAAATTGTTTGACATTTTGAAATCTATTGGAATAAAGTACAGGGATAGGAGGGTGATCTACAATCTATACAGAAACCAGATAGCAGTCATTCGAGCTGAAGGACATGAGAGAGAAGCTGATATTCAGAAAGGTGTTAGGCAAGGCTGCAACTTATCACCCATACTTTTCAATCTTTACAATGAACAAGCAATGAAGGAAATTAGAGAAAATTTAAAGTGGGAGTGAAGATTCAAGGATAAATAATTTCAACTCTGCGATTTGCTGATGACATCGTCATCTAGGCCGACAAGCCTGAGGATTTGAATGAGTTTTTGAATGGTATGGACTCCGTCTTACGGAAAGAATACATGATGAAAATTAATAATTGTAAAACAAAAATACTAGAATGCAGCCGAAATTAATCAGAAACCCCTATGGACATCAAATTGGCAGGTGAAAAGCTGAAGGAAGTAGGAGACTTCTGTTACTTAGGAAGCAAAATAACCAGTGATGGACGAAGCAAAGACGATATAAAAAGTAGGTTGGCTCAGGCAAGGAAAGCATTTCTATAAAAAAGGAATCTGTTGACATCGAATATAGATTTAGGTAATAGGAAGTCATTTTTGAAAGCCTTTGTCTGGAGCGTGGCACTCTATGGAAGTGAAACTTGGACTATTGGTGCAGCAGAAAAGAGGAGAATTGAAGCATTTGAAATGTGGTGTTACAGGAGAATGATGAAGATCAGATGGGTAGATAGGGTTACAAACGAAGAGGTATTAAGACGAGTGGGAGAGGAGAGATGTTTCTGGCGACTGCTAATGAAGAGAAGAGATAGGTTAGTAGGACACATACTAAGACACCCAGGAATAGCAAGCTTACGTTATGGAAGGAAGGGTCGAGGACAAGAACTGTAGGGGTAGACCAAGGTTAGAATATGTTAAACATATGATGATGATGATAATTGTTGTTTAAAGGGGCCTAACATCTAGGTTATCGGCCCCATTATATGTTTAACAGATTGCCTCGGATGTAGGGTGTGGTAGCTATGTAGAGATGAAACGATTAGCTTAGGACAAGGAGACATGGAGAGCTGCATCAAACCAGTCAAAAGACTGAAGACTCAAACGAACTTAAATGTACAAATTGGGAAAGAGTTTATGAAGCAGAACATGCTAACAACAAATGGGTACAATTTATGCTATTATTCAGTCATCATTATAATACAATTTACTCATTTTAGGATGTATGCTCTAAAACTTCCAGTATTGTACTCAACAACAATAAATAGACAGCACCGATGAACAAACCTTTCTTGATATGACAATGGAAACAGATCTTAGTTGGAAAAAAAAACAACACATAATTAAACTACAATCTAAATTGAACAGTGCAATATTTGTATTCAAGCAGCTAAGACAGGAAGTTATCATTAATATCCTGTTGTTCTCTTCTTCATTTCCTGGTTCCAGTGATCTGGGTCGGGGAGTGAATCAAGGACCTCCATCCAAGGCCTCAACACACACACTATCATATTTAGGCTATTTGTACGATGGGTTCGCCACAATCAAAGGTAGGCAAGGGCCAATTAAGGCGGGAAATTGAAAGACTCCCTAGGTCTCGGATACCCTAATACCGTCGGGGTCGGAAGAGAACAAGTGTTGGCCAAGGGAGACCGACAGGAAAGATAACTGAGAGGAGCTCGGCATAAATAAGTGGAAGCAATGCCAGACTCAGTGGGGTCCCTTATGTTATTATGCTCTGTTTCACTCCAACCTGGTTTAGGGTATAAATCTATATGGCAGTGCAACAAAGGAAGTATTGTGCAATATTTTTATCCTGCAGAAGAGAGCAATCCATGTTATGTTTGGTCTACACCCTCTAACATCTGGTAGATACTATTTTAAAAAAATCTGAATAATGACATTACCATCATTGTACTTAATTGTTTTATGTATATTCATAGACAAATTCTAACTGGAAATGCTAATATTGTAAAAAAATCTGATCTACAGTACATTCATACAACACTAGAAACAAAATGGATGTTCACTGTCAATATTATAGAGGAGCTTTCAGAAAAAAAGATCCCTTGTATACTGCCACCAAATATTTTAACTTGTTGCCCCTAACTCGAAGAAATGTCAGAACCATTTCCACATATAAATTAAAATTTTAAAAATGGCTCACAGACAAGGCAATGTATTCCATAGACCAATTCAGGACAATGAGCACACAGAGATATGAGTGTTTGCTTTTGTATATTGATCATTGTATTTACCTGTACCCCTGTAATTATGTTATCTTATGATTTGACGACTCATATATGTATATTAACATATTGCCATGGAGAAATAACGAAATGAATGAATGAATGAATGAATGAACAAACAAGGACAATTAAACCATACTTAAACCCCTAATCACTCCCAAATGATGTAAAAGTGAATCAGGAGATTTCGGTGAAACTAAAGCATTACCCTATTTTGTATTTTGTGCCAAATCCAGCTCTCCCAGTTGAGACATTTCCCTTGGAGTATCTGTAGGCTCACAAGCCCCTCTCCGACATAAAATATTCTGGTGACGTTTGAATTTTATGTTGAAGAAATACTTCTAGTTCTTCAATGCTTCACCAAAGGAAGATGTATTTTATTATTCAATTTGTTTAAACCTGGTGATAAAGATCATATTCAAGAAGTAACTCTCTTCCCCAGATATTCACAAAGTTTATTATTCACTCCTAATGTAAATCAATTTGAACAGTTTTGCTTCATATACAGTGTGAAATTAGAACTTTCTGTATCCTGGGTAACAATATCAATGTTAATAAAATTATATTCAGATATATTCTTGTGAGAAGAGCGATCAATGTAAGTAAAATAATAATATCGTATGGCCTTGGGTGCCGAGTGCAAGCTGTGTTATTTGCCGCCCAGAGGGCAGCTTGCATATAGAATTTTGTTGTTCCTTGGAACGCTATCAAAGTCGAGGAGGTAAGATATATAAGCTCCTAAACACTATAGTGCTTTATAGTAGAGAAAGGAGGAACTTTTGTGTTGGCGTAAAATCCCGATATAAGTAAAGTTACACAAATCTATACTAATATAATAAAGCTGAAGAGTTTGTGTGATTGTTTGTGTGTTTAAGCGCGCTAATCTCTGGAACTACCAGTCGGATTCAATTTTTTTTTTTTTGTATATGATAGCCTGATTCAAGAGGAATAGTTTAGGCTATGTAGCATTAGGCTACACCTCTCAGGTAACCTTAAAGATTGATTTTTGTTCAGTAAGTTGGAAGAACAAGCGCTCCAGAACGGCTTCAATAATACCGAAGTCTATTGTTGCCATGTAATGCGGGCCGCATCACGTCGCCCCTACCAACGTTCTGGTGCAGAATTGCGAGCTGCTTATAAATTGCAGTCACGGGGAGTAATTAGTGCAAAAAGATTTCTTAGGCCCCTTAAAACAGTTATCATCATGACAATAGTATGCCTCGGTATAAGGGCGATGGTGTTGGTGCAGTATACTGAGGTTATCAGCTACAATAAGCGTTGGTGCTTTCAAATTTACTTTCATTTATTCCGATCTTTATCCTTCAGCGCTCCAGTTCTGTAAAACAAATAAATCCACCGGGCGAAGCCGGGCACTACTGCTAGTGCTAAATATTTCTTTCCTGGAGTTAACTATTCCATAAACCAGCCTGAAATGTTCTTTAAAAATGATGAATACATTTCTGCTTCCATCCTGACCAGGCAGGCTGAATCCCTCCATTCATATTCTTACATCCAAAGCCATATTCCGAACAATTGTTGCTTCTTGTTTCATTTAAGGGGCCTGGACAACTTGGTCATAAGCCCCGTTTACTTGGGCGGATGTATGTGTATTTTCTGATAACCTGTGTATATTTGTAACTGTGGCTAGGATTGGGAAGAGGGTGATCATGGCCTTAAGTCGGGAACCATATTGGCATTAGCCTGGAGTACATATGGAAAACTACGGAAAACCACTTCTAGGATGACAGGCTGGAATCTATCCCACCTCTTCTCAGCTTTGTCACACGAGACCCATTCCAACCCGCAAATCAAAATTAAATTTCTTGGTAAAGCCGGTAATCAAACTCAGCCAAGAGCCTTTCTACTTACTCTTGCTAGCTTCTCTGGTACGAGTTCATCCTGCTGGGGGGCATCAGGCTCGGCATCACCTTGCTGCCGCGACTTGTTGTGCTGCTCGCGCTTCTCCTGGGCCTGTGCAGCCTGCTGACGTTCCAGCTCCGCCTTCCGCCGGGCCTTACGCTGCTTGTTCCGCAACTTCTTCAGCTCGCCAGGAGCAAGGTTTTCTGCGAACAAGATCACCATTTGATGTCAAAATGCAAGGGTGTGAATTGCAGAGAGATTACAGGATAGCTGAGGGAGCACCACAACATCCCTTCAAATAACTTTTCATGAAGAGAATACCAGGGACGAATTCTCTCCAACGCATAGTAGCACCTACGATAGATAATACGTTAGCAGGTGTAAAAGAAAAGCATGCTTGTTTTGCAACAGTAAGCACTGTTTACCACCTTATATGAATACGCGTTTTGTCTGGAACTAAATTATTCTTTCAAAGTCAAGTTACTAAATTATGTACCCATAAATCTGCATACACTGCAAACGCGAGAGCCGTCACGTACAAAAGTAATGTACGAATCAATCTTATAACAAGGGTGTACTGTATTACATACCTCCGCCACATATAATGCTTAAGTAATCAAGACCTAGCCACCACCACGTAACTTGAGACAGTCAACACACTAACGTCGTAAGATAGCAACAAGACTGATGAGAGGGAACCATCTCCATACGACGTATCCTGATAAATGGATAGGACGGGGAGGACTTGTCCCCTGGCCCGCCAGATCGCCCGATCTCACGCCCATGGATTCTTTTTTCTGTGGAGCCATGTAAAACAACTGGTGTATGCACAGGAGCCGGCCGGTCCTGGTCACCTTAGACAGCTCATCACCGAGGCATGCCGATCTATTTCGACAGAGATGTTGCAACGAGCCAAACGGTCCGTTCAACATCGCGCGCAGTGTTGTATCGACCACGGAGGTCGTCACTTCGAGCCGGTGCTGAAATCCTGTCACATGTTTCCTAGCCTCTATCAACCCAGCCCCACACCAACAGCCTTTTTCAAGTCCAAATAAACAAATCAGTCTGTGAAAAACTATTAAGTATACAACCTTGCCACATCCCAGGCAACTAAAAAAAATGCATGGGGCTTGAACCTTTGAACCCTCAAGCACTGTCTACTATCGCACAATCTATCGCGGGCTTGCCATGTGAGCTACTGCGACACTTGACCTATAGCGCGCACTTCCCAGTCGATACAATACTTGCTCTCAGTCTGTGCGAGCTCCTCCTGTTTTCAAGTATGTTCTCCGTATCTGTGCTCGTTTTACGGGTTCATTCGAGGTACCCATACTGAATTAATAATGGCGCTCACGATCCCTGCTGTCTTCTAGCCCGTAAACACACATCTCGTTATATTACCCCAGTTTAGGGAGAGGGACCGATGACTTTCAGAATTGTAGTACATGTGACGGGATGCATAAAACTGAATCACAAGGGGGCTGGCAGACCACCTGATATATAAATACAACTGTACCCGGCATGCGTAGGAATGCCAATCAAAGAAAGTGTTGGCGTTGTAATTTTGTTTGTTGAAGTGGTTTTGGATACACAATATGTTTTTCTCTTTCCGTTAACTGCCTCTAAACTATCATAAAATGGAATTATTAATTCAGAAGCATTCGTGGGAGCATGAACAACAGCTCACCCCATCGCAATCGAATGTATGGTATATGAACGCATACAGGACTTTTTTGAAACAATTTGTGCGCTGACACTCATTTGTTGAATATACACCGTGCGCTACCAAAAGTGAAATGGAAATACTAAGTGAGAAACCTTCACAGGAGTGTAAACTACAACTCACCAGAGTTTCATCGCA
This sequence comes from Meconema thalassinum, assembly GCA_946902985.2. NCBI lineage: Eukaryota > Metazoa > Arthropoda > Insecta > Orthoptera > Tettigoniidae > Meconema > Meconema thalassinum. The sequence goes on along the minus strand of OX336391.1, from coordinate 39,214,286 downwards.
ATCGGATGAATGGTATATGAACGTATAAGAGACATACCCACAGACAAACAATCACGTTACATTCTTTCTATACAAAGAGATATGATAACCTGTGTTATTGTGGTAGTGAGTGTGTTTTTATTTTAGGAGCGGATTGGGAAGTTGTCGGCCGTGGTCTTAAGTTAGGAACCATCCCAGCATTTGCCTGGAGTAGAAGTTGGAAACCACGGAAAACCACTTCCAGGATGGTTGAGTTGAGTTTTACCTCACGAAGTTGAGTGTACCGTGTTTCAGCCTTCAGATCAGAATTAAATTACTTGGCAGAGCCGGGAATCGAATCGGGATCGGCAGCCAAGAATGCTAGCCGCTACACCAGGAGATGATATGTATCTAATTGAAGGGAAGGAAAATGCATCTAAAGAAAAGCCTAGAGCAGGGGTCGGCAACCTTTTAGTAGTGTTGTATAGAAGTAATGTTGAAAAGTTACTCAGCTTGCCAAGCCAACCCAAATCATAGAACCACCACTCAAATAAATGAGCTTCCATTAAATATTTATGATACAACTATTATATTGTTTGTTTATTCAATACTTATATGTAATGTGGAACCAATACACTGTAGATGTGTGGGTCTACTATCGCCAAGGCAGCATATTTTTTGGTATGAAAATAGAAATAAGTTTATGCCCTCAGTTACTATAACACATTTCATGAACATCGAAAAATAGTAGCCTATTGTATAATATGTTAAGTCTTGAATGGTCCGGAATACTATTCATTGCATTCTACTAATAGGTTCAGCAGGTAAATAATTAGGGGTTTTATATATAGCCTATATATACGCCCCCGTGCCCCCAACTACAAGAAACAATGAACAAATTGTGCATGTACGTAACTTGCCTGGACAAACGACATAACATTATTGAGTTAAGTTTAGCGTTTAAATAGCGCCACTCTGTGCACCCACAACAATATAACTCCCTCAAATTTTCATTAAGATGAGGTCAGTCGTTTAGACGCCAAACTAGGCCAAACAGTAACAGTTTTGACCCACTTCCCCTTTCCCCGAAGCTCTTCACCCAGTCTCGCAGTCAATATTCTAGCATGAAATACAAGGAAGTTTGTAGTTTCACGTGACCTCACGATCATGAGCCACGGGACCTCCTTTTTACATGGAATCCGAACCATAGGACATGGGGCATTTCACTTCACATGCATTGATCGGGAATAGAACCCGGTCCGCCGTACTGAGAGACCAACGCTTGACCACTGCGCCCTCCCCTCTCTCTCTCTTCCCCTCTAGCATTAAATATAATGTAGACTGTGCTCTGATTTTATTATTATCAAATTTCAAGAACGTCGAAGAAAATTGTGTAAATTAGGCGGATCAATAATTGGAACATAAAAACTACGACGAACTGAGCAGATTTGTCCACATAAAACTAGTTCACGACCTTTAAAAAGACAAACAATTTTCGATCTTGATTCAATTGATTAACAATTGTTTTATATATTGATATGCAAGTTCAAAACATTAATTTGAATCTGTATTTATAAAATTGCCATATTTAAGCCTACTTTCTCATAAATGCATGGGTATAGTTATAACTCTTTGTCCTTTTCAAGGAGTATAATTGAATGTTGGTTGTAGTAGCTTGTTGAAATACAACGTGCTATACGGATATGGTATTATACGTTGATTGATTGAATCCTCACCTGAATTATATATGCACACACACATTAATACAGCCATTACAATAACACGGGTTATCAGACAAATTCAACACTCACCCAAGTACACGGGGCTAAATGGCCATGATGTCCATGCATCTCAAATGAAATAACCGCTTCCTACCCAAATCCTTCCTCGTTTAAAAGTAGACAACTTAGTAAGCCTACACACATCACAGTGGCACAGGTTATCAGACAACTTCTACATACACCCGCCAAGTGCATGCGGCTACAAGACCATGATGCCACAAAGCCCATAATGAATCAACAGCAAAAACAACAACAACAATAGACTCTACCGCGAGGACAACGAATTTTAATCGCTGTAGTCGAGTGTTGAAATATGTGGTGTTGTAAGTATGGTATATATAATAGTATTTTCGATTGCAAATACACACTATACTGTATATGCTTAACATTATAACGTGTGAGTAGTTATGATTCAATAAATACAAAAAAAAAAAAAAAAAAAACACTATTAAAAAAATTGAACTTGCATGGATTTGATCCACGAACCGCTAGAGTCTACACTATGAGTCCAGGACGCTACCACTATGCTACACACGCCCAGTACTAGCACTATGTTAACAACTGGTTTAGTATAACTGCATAATATATTTTGTCTTGGAATGAAGGATTTTATTAGCGATTTTGCCGTCTTTATAAATCATTTGATTCTAAATATGCATTATTTTGTTCAGTACATTCCTAAAAGGATATAAACTTACGAAGTTACCAAAATATGTACTTGCGAGCAAACAACAGCCTCCATTTTGACCCAATGGGACGGCACGGCCCAGCACGATAAGGCACGGCCAACCTGAACTGTTAGTCACTGCTACGGTTACATATTCTATTATAAAATGCTAATATCCTACCGGTCACGTCCTTGAATAGAGTTTAAACCTCCCTATCTACGATAAGTGGATTTAGTGAGGCGAGGCCTTGTTAAATCGTAAGTTACGGTTGGGCTATAATACTTGCGTGATTCATACATCCGCCATCTTGAAACCATTTGGCTGATGACCTTGTAGTTTGGGAAAAGACGCTTCCCACGTTAAGGTACATTGTTGAAAAATTTGGCAGAGTTCGGATAATTAGGTTAGTCGTAATTTGATTTAAGCTCAGAACATTTGGGTGGGCGCCATTTCTTTTTTATTATGATGGCGGCGATATACAACATGACACAGTTGTCCCTTGCTAGTGCTACCTCTGTACAAAAGCTGGTTCGATTTGGTTTCGTTGTGTTTTAATTGATAGGGGCGATAGATTTGCACACATACACGACCGCCATCTTCAAACTATTTGGCTGATGACCTTGTAGTCCGGCCAAAAGACGCTTCCCACATAAAGGTAGAGGATCAGATGATTAGGTTAGTCGTAATTTGATGTAAGGGTAAGCTTTGAACAGTTGGGTGACCGCCATTACGTTTCCGTCAAGATGGCGGCGATATAAAGCAGGACACTGAGGTGCGGTGTCCTTGGCTAGTGCTACCTCTGTACCAAATTACCTTCAATTAGGTTTCGTCGTGTTTGAATTGATGGGGGGGGGGGGGGGGGGGGGGAGGAGAGCGACGACGGACACACACACACTGACAACTTTTGCCCCGTGTAGATCTCATAAGTCTACTTTCATTTTTTTTTTTTTTTTTGCAAAAAACGAAAGTAGGCGAAAACTCCCTTTGGTCAATAGAATTATTATTCATTCGGTTTCGGTCACATTATGGCCTTCGTCAGCAAATGAAGTTGCAAGTCTGTGAGATACTTAAATTTATATTAAAAAAGGCGGAACAGCAAGGTCATCTGTCCCTACGTCATTTTAATAAGAATAATTATTATTGATTGGTCTGTCAATATGGTACCAATGTCCTTATAACTCCTTGGCTAATATAATGTTCAATTTCATTTTCAGCTTCGTAGCTTCTGAAGGGGTGGAGGAGGAGGAGGAGGAGGAGGAGAGAACGGAAACAGAACTTCGTCAAGGTCACTGCTTCAAATCACACATTCTTACGTCCAATGTATAAGGTATGAATAAATTAAAATGGATAAAGAAGAACAGCTTTAAGGGAATGAATATGCTTCTATATAATAATTAAATTCTTTAAATGAGACCATGGGCCGTTTTTAATGTGTTCAGCGTATCACTGAAAATCGTTCCAAGTGCTACATTGACAAAAGTTGAAAATGAGACCATACATATACGGGATTTAAGTCAGAATATATGTGTAATTAAAATCGTCGAGACCAGCGTGTTAGTACATTGGTTATTTCGGCAAGATTCCTTTGCGGATATCTGGATACGCTGAAATTTGTAAAAGGGTTTCTCGAAGAAGCTACTCGAACGATATGAATGGGGTTTTCATTAATGGATGGTGGCTGTGTCAATTCAGGGTTCGGGACAACTTAGGTCATCACCTCATCACACTTGTGTATGTACTGTAGTGTATTGCAGCCTATTTGACTGAAATAGAGTGTGTAACTATAATTATGTGGGTCTAGGATTAGGGTATGCGTGTCGAGACTTATGGTCCCGTGCGGGCAACTACATAAAGGGAGTTGTAAACCTCAGGCGAAACCACACTCCGCTCTGCACCAGTTATCCGCTCAAGTCTTGGAGCGTGACTCAACGCACTCGGCTAATCTGGTAGATTTTTCACGAACGGATAGGGTGTTCTTTAGGGTAAATTTTTTAGGGGGCAGATGACCTCGTAGTTCCACCCCTTAAAGCAACAATAACTAAGGGTAGGTTTCAGCCAACATCATGGAATCAAAGTGATTTCGAGGAATTGAGCACAATGTAGGCATACGAGGACGAAGTTTGAAACGTCCGTTCATTGACCGAATAAATGCCTGGACAACCCTCCACGCTGAGAAAACAAGATGATTTTTAAGGTAAGACAGACTATTCAAGTACTACATCTTTGCATATAAATCAGCAAGAGGTTCTGAAAAACACATCTAAAATAGTCATTGTTCCATTAATTAAAACCTTGATGCGATTTTTGACAGTTATTAACGACTTTCAACATAGTTTTGAAATCGTTAAGAAGAGTTTATTTATGCGACAAAAGAAAATTCCATGGCCAAAATCTCTACGTTTCTCTAAAAAAGAGTTCTATGCATGCCCTTGTAATCGACGAAAAGATTACCAATCGCCATCATCAGCAAATTCAGTTACGATCACTATGCCGAAGGAGAGAAAACTCTTAAGCTACCGAAACAAATAAAATTATGTTACTTCAACGGTCCACCAAGTATTAGTACAACGAGTAAAAGATAAACTTGATTTAGTAAAAGAATTAAATTATTTATCGTATGGCTTTTAGTGCCGGAGTGTCCGAGGACATGTTCGGCTCGCCGGAGTCTGTAGCTGCTTCCAGCGGACACCCTAAAGAGTGAGCTACAAGTTCCGTTCAATTTCAAGTAGTTCCAACTTTCGCCACCAGACATCAATGATACCTAGTGGTGAACGTTGGAACTTTGATAGAGCGTTCTGACGAAATCTAACCTAACAAATTTTGCTTTACACAAGTTTAGTCTGTGAAAGGATCTTTTACATGCCATAAATCTATGACATGGGACCGCCGGCTTTACTTCCCCTCCGAAGGAAGGCATACTGAAGGATTTTTAACGCTCTTAAAAAATCCGACGACTTCGGCCGGGTTTGAACCCGCTATCTTGGGCATAGCAGTTCAGCATGCTACCGACTACGCCACCGAAGCCGCTAAGAATTAAATAATAATAATGTTATCCATTTTAACTACTGCAGATTTAAGAGACGCTTGCGTACCGGAATTATGATCCAATTTTCCCCAAAAGGGGATCTTAAACGTGCCAGTAAATCTAGACACGGTTCCCTCACATTTGCGTGCCATGAAATGCCAACTAACTGTGCCAGGATTCAATCCTGCAACCTAGGAGATAGCAGGCGAGAACGGCACCGCTGCGCAACGAAGCCAATTGCTCTTCAGTCGGTCAACATCTTAATGAATGTGCCCAATTAAATTGGGTGGTGAGTAGAACTTATCTACTCACACCAGATAACCTGGAAAAAATACATGAATTAATTATATACTTCTCGAAAGGGGGTTCATTTAATAAAACTCTGATCATCGGCATGGTAATCGAATAATTGACATAACCCCAGACTGCTTAATGCTGCCACACGTCCCTTAGGAACAATACCACAACAGCGAACATTAACCAGAACCACCCAAGCTTGGAGATGCCTGGCAAGAATAACTTTCCAACTCGCTCACATACATCAGTCATATTTCTTACTCGAGAAACTAGCGGATATGACATCACGCATACAGCTTCCGTAGCCTACAACTATAGGCCAGAGCTTCCGCCAGCCAAACTTAGAAACCTCTCCGTATTGTCTTCTATTGTCTATGATCACGAGTTTCAATTACTTATTAATAAAGTATTGTGTAAATATAGAAAAACATTTTTAGTGAAAACTGCAGAGTGTCAGACCGATCAATTAAAATTAAAATTTTATTTGACAGCGTCAACAATAACAATAATACCAAAATGTTTAACAGGATACTAAGTTACACCTACATAATTATAAGAATATCACCCATTTTCGAAACAAAATATCTAATAAATTTAAATTACATGTCGTGACAATTACACGAATAACAGAATACACAACGCTTTAATTCTGGAGACTTTTGGAGTTCGCAGCTTGAGTCTTCATTTTCAGCATTGTTGGGAAGTCATTCCTTATTCACAAACCATTAACGCAAAATCATAATTTATAATATGAAACCAATCAGGGTACATTTTAATAGACAGGCGAATCGCTTTCGCGAAATAGTACCTGCGTTAGAGGTAGTTACTAGTAAGCGGCAATTGTTGTTTTAAACCAAATATGGAAATCACTAGCACGGCCTTATGCATATATTAAAGATAGCAAACTGAAGGTTTAAGTGTCATGTTTGCAGCGCCAAATACTCGTAGTTTCCGCTCAACCACAACCTAGCAAGAGTTTGGAAAAATCAATTATACGGGATGGTAAAAACTGTGCTTGTCATCCAGACGGATCTTCACTTGGTATAAAATCTCTATATTTCACTATACTACGCTGCCCCAGTAAACTCTTCATTTACACACATTTTCTTACCGCATTCATACTGTCCGTTTTCTGATATTGTTTCGTCATCTTACTATCTTTCATTCCATTATCCCTCGCAGCGTCTACCAGTTTGTTTATCTTAAAATTGCATAACATTTGCCCACCAATGCAAAATTTGCCCGTCTTTATACAATAAGAGGAAATGTCAAAGATCCAGCAACAGAATTGGACAACCTTGCAAGGTTTCATGGGAAGACTCCTTTGGACGGAAGTTAGATTACTACGATATACAGCGGTACAAATTTCACGAATGTTTTCTATGGATATACTGTACTTAAAGATGTATTTTAAACGTTTAACAGCCACAAGTATGTAATTAAATGCTCGGCAGTGTGTCTACTACTCCACGCTCAAATCACATACCGTACAAGGTTTGTATTGATCATATTTAGATCTAAATTAACGAAAATTACGAGATTTGTAAAGCGAAATATTCGAAATGGCGAATATGAGTTTTAATTCGTTAAACACATTTTCACCTGAGAATATACACTTTTGCAACTTCGTCCATAGGGGTAGAACAGGTTTTTATTAAGAACCGAACCACCCGATTTTCAGTTCCTATTAGTCAAGCTGACCAAACTGCCAATGTGTACGGATTCTCAAGTAGTGTAAAAAGAGCGACTCGTTGGAGACCAAATTGCCTGAAAACTGCTTATTTGTCATCTTCAATAACATACCTTTTCTATTTAAGAGCTAAAACGTTAAAACTGTTATAAAGCGAGCATTCAAATATGAAAATACAATAGCAGTTTTCTTCATGTTATTAGTCGCCTGGTATTCTTGCTTGATGCCGAATAAAATTACCATAGAACCTTCAGAGCGACTGGGACAATTGTATACCGTAATGTTTCGGTAAGCCTACAGAACTCCAGATGTTCACAACAATACCAGAAATTGTTCCTCTTGCTCCCACCATAATCCCGTTACAGAGATGTAAGAACAATTCTTGTCTGTAGTAGCCTGCCGTCGGGTCGTAAATAGCCCAATATTACCTACTTAGGCTGGCCGCTATGAGACTCAAATATGATGATTGGGTTTAAGATCACAATTTTTCCCGCATTGCTGACATATGCATGTTTACCTGGGAATGTGGTATGTCTTGTCCTGGCAAAGATGAAATCCATGTACGGCTGATCACGTAAAACATGTCTCATCTCGAAGTTTGCTTTGGTCCAGTTTCTATCCATCATGGCTCCCGGGCTGTAGAAATCAGAGCATATATCCCGGCGGGGTTCGTTTAGGCTGTGTAGTTCCTCTTCTGCTGCCGTGGAATGTGGGAGCAAGAAAGTTGTTTTTAATTCCTCTAGTAGGAAATTCTCTCTAGTTAGTAGATATGTTAGGCAAGACCTCTTAGTTTTGGATATTTCTAAGACTTCTTTTTAGGAAGCATGCTTTAACTTTTTCTAAGGTGGCAAGGATTTTCCTGTCTAGGTCAGGCCAGATAATTTCAATTCAGTAAATTAATGTATGAATGATCTTTGCTTTAAATGAGTGCCTTTATATGTCGAATGCTGTTCGTAGCTAGAATAGCCAGTGCTGCTCATTCTATTATATGTTTTGTAAAAGCATTTGCCACTAGGTTGTAACGTGACCCCCTAAGAACTTGAAATAGATCACTATTTTGAGCTTATGTTATTTGCCTCTATCAATATATAGAATTTCAGTTTGATTGCTGTAATAGATTCGTAGATATTGAGGACCGTATTTATTTCGGATGGTCGCCATGTTGGATTGTTATATGTAGGCCATAGAGTTATGTAACTACTATTTACTTGAAGATTATCGTGTAGGGTATTTCTACTTCAATCGAATGATTAGGACACAAGAAATAAAAAAGAGATTTCAAAATTTCGTACAGCCACCATCTTGTATTTATGAAAACAATTCAAAAAAATCAGATGTCAGTGGATTAAAATTTGTATATGCATTTACCGTACCAAATTTCACTGCGCTCGGAAGGTTAAATCGCGAGAAACGTCCATAAAAATATTTAATTTTCGCGTCGCCGCCATGTTGGATTTGTGCTCACCAGGTTAATGAAAGTCCCTTATGTGAACTTATATTCATACAAAATTTCAGTTTGATTGCTGCCATAGATTAGTAGATATTGAGAACCGTCTAAATATTTCGGATGGTCGCCATGATGGATTTTTATATATGTAGGCCATAGAGTTATGCACTATTATATGGCGATTATTGCGTATGTTCATTATTTAAACGTAGACTTTAATCGCATGATTGGGACACGACATAAAAACTTAATTTTAAAATTTCGCAAAGCCACCATTTTGAGGTTATGTAAACAATTGAACTAAATTAGATGTCAGTGCATTACAATGCGTATAAACATTTGCTGTACGACGTTTCACTGCGCTCGGATGGTTAAATCGCGTGAAAAGTCTATTTAAATGAACTGTTTCAACTTCGCTTGGCCGCCATGTTCGTTTTGTAATTAACAGGGGTTTGAAAGTCACATAGGTGAACTTCTAGTACTGCCCTTTATCACCGTACAAAATGTCAGGGTGATATCAGTAGTAGTTTCGGAGATATAGAATGCCGGTGAAATATTTTGCATAGCCGCCATGTTGGATTGGTGAGACGTAAATTAATACAATTTGAAGGGCACGGTCGGGGTTGGACAAAATAGTACTATGACCTTACCGAGTTTCATTGAAATGGCTCCAGCCGTTTAGATTTTATTAGGGACACACACACACACACACACACGGACAAAAGGTAATCTCATAACCCATTTTTTCATAAATGGAAATAGGTTAAAAACCAGTTTGCGATGTTATCGATGGCACTCGGTAGTTTACGTAAGCCATTCGAGCAGACTACTATGCATATGTTGGTGAAGTGTTCCTCCCATTTTCACATGTTTATGTATTTTGTTGTTGGATGATTTCTTTGACGGAGGGCAATGCATGGGCCATATTGACCTTCTTCCACCAATTTTTGTAGCCTATTTGTTCTTCATTATGAATTTTCTTTTTTCCTTATCATTGTTTTGTACTCTTTTCTCTCCGTAAAAGAAATCATCCAACAACACAATACATTAACATGTGAAAATGGGAGGAACACTTCACCAACATGCTGAACAAAAAGTGAAACTGGCTTATCAGCATACGTCCGAGACAAGGAGGAAATAATAAGGTTTAATGGATACCATTTACAGAAGAGGTTTGAAAAGCAATACGTTTAACAAGTCAGCGGTTTGTGTGTTGAGTTTCACTTGGTGTAGTTTTTCTAGTACCGTATTTATTTCGTTTGTTGCAACATTCGTTTTCGAACCATTTCTTCTCTCTTAGCCTATAGCATTTATATTAATAGGTTTCGTAGAGCTTAGTATCAGATCATCTATTAGGGTTGTTGCTCCTGTCAGCTCACATTCCTCTAACTTATAAGTGTTTCTATATGTGTAATTGTATAAGTGTTCTCTTTTAATGCATCTATATTTATTTTTCATGACCACGTTGCCGCAGCCCCTAAACTAAGGAACCAACCAGCCATATTTACGTTTCTAGATATTTTCGGTGTACACTCTGGTTAGTGTCATTTGGAAAACAGATCAAATTTCATTGGGAGATGTTTTCGCATGGGGGTCAATGAATCTGTCCAGATTGGTCTAATTTTCCCTTTTGTATGCCCTTTTACAAATAACACTTTATTGCGCGCTATTTTTTTTATTATTTGAGATATACGTAGGGATTATGTTATTGTGACAGTATAAAGCCTTTCTCTCCAAGTTGTTCGATGATTTCTGCCTTGCATTTGTCAATGTCTATTCTACCGTTAATTCAATTTTAAGTTGCTCTATTGAAATCTGGTATAGAGTAGCTACTGTGACTCTTACTGTCCTAACTGTGATGAGATTATTAGTAATTAATGTTATTGGTTTTACGTCCCTTAACTAATAAAGCATTTAGAGACGCCGGAGTGCCGGAATTTTGCCCCGAAGGGGATCCTTAACGTGCGAGTAAATCTACTGACATGGCTCCCTCACATTTGCGCACCCCAAATGCAAACTGGCTGCGCCAGGATTCGATCCTGAAACCGTGGGAACAGCAGGCGAGAACATTACCGCTGCGTCTCGCAGCCAGTCAATTGATGTGATTATCGAGATATGCACTATCTTTAGTCGTAATAAAGTTATTTCTACAAAATAATAGGCTATAACAATTCAACATGAAAAATCGAGGCCACAATAGTTACCAAATAACAGATATGAATTAATTATTATCAGTGCTGTACTTGGCGATTGCATATTGTAAAGGTAAAGAATTAGTAGGGAGGCCAGATTAATGAATTTTCGAATGTTATAGGAGAAGTATGCTGTATACTTGAAGCTTGGGGGGAAACTAACTCCCGTGATCATTATTGCCGGCGCCGTGATCAGCGAACAGTGGACGCTTGTACGAAAGTAAACTGCCTTTTCAGATTCTACCCGCCCACCGTTCCATGAACAGTGCTCACGTAACGTGGAAAGTGAGCTGAAATTATGTATTAATGCATTAAGAATGCTATGCTTTTCCCCGGTGAGTAAATGTATTGTAAAGACGCTGCGTTTACCAGGAAGTGTGTGTGAACCATGGAGAACGCCACACCCTAGCGAGAAAATGGCTGTTCTTCTTGGGTGGACTACCTTGGCCGCGCCGAACTCCAACAGGCGCGTACTTGGGATTTACTTTTGGAGGGGGCCCAAACGAAATTTTCAGAATAAAATCCAGGTTATAATAAAACAAGACTATTCAAAATAAGGTAATGTTGTAGATTTTTTTTTTAAGGAACAAGCATTAATATCTCAATGCAATGCTATGCTATAGGCTACTGTAAATTGTTATGAATTTATTTTTCCTTAAACCAGAATAGTAGCGATTTGGATATAATGACACATTAAAATTTAATGACTGCTTAAGACAAATATCCTGTGACAATGGAACATAACTTATTAATCCAAATACACATGGTTTATGAAATGGTCAAATTATATTTTTTCAGTAAGAAAAAATTAGCTTCTACCTGTTCCATTTATCAATTGCCATATAATATACGCAGAAGCTTTTCTGATGCAGCGATCTGGATGTACCAGTTGTGTTGGTTTATTTGCAGTGTCAGGATTTGTACACAAATGTAGCCTATATTTGGAACGGTTCCACCAAAAATAAAAATTCATATGAAGGGTATTTGTTCATGTGTGTCGTGCATATTTCGGGTGTTCTAGTAGACTACTTGTTGAGAATATGGTCTTAAAAATCGTACTTTACCCCGTAGTTTGTCAGGTTTCAATTGCCGGAGGAGGTACCCACCATCTATGTAACAGTGTTTTAGGGGAATCCGCGTGACCAGAGCTGTGAATTTAATCGTGGAGGGACGTTTTCTATAAGCCACGTCGTGATCACTGAGGAGCAAATTTAATTTTCCAACATATATCGGAACGAATGATTAATGATTTAATTATTATTAGGCCAGGCGACAGGTAGTTCAATAAGGAATTAATTAGTGGAAAGCTGGAAATTGCTTTAATCGCTTTATTTGGACCCAGATATTACTCTCCCAAGTTTTCCCCCTCGAGCGAAGTCGGCGTTGGCCCTTCTGGCCCTAAGAAGGTACCATTTTTATTTTTTTATTTTTTTTTGCAAATATCTCCCATACCATCAACTTTATCAACAAAATACCTATTATAAAAATAATCTAGAGTAAATTTACTACAAAAATGTTCCCTACCTTTTCTCTCTAATGTGAACCGTTACGATGCTACGACCATTCAAAGTGGAGCCCTTTTTGATTCTTGCGGAAAATCTATACAAATGATGTGCCATATCAAAGTTTCTTCATGTTATAAATATTTGTCAGCATTCCAGGTGCACAAGCTGTTAACATGTTACAAGTATAACAGCTTTTCAATGTAAACAGCTGTGGCAAAGTACCTACCATTAGTATTATTATTGCGTAGTATTGGCATAAAATCACTCTTTTCCACACCACCTGGCGGTAGAGTAAATGGCGCGTTTCTTTTAAAGTGGTATCCCTAGGAGGCCTAATCCACAGTTCAAATGTCAAAGTTAGTCGATTTTAAACCGTTTTGATGAAGGCTGGCAGTCTTGATCGTCTGCCTCAATTTCTCCGTCATCGCTTTCACCGTCTGTATCGGTACATTTGTCCGACGTCCCAGGGCGCTCAAGATTAACATCGATGTCTCCGTCACAATCATCCATATCATCTTCCTCGGCAGCATTTGTACATGACCGTCCCATACAATTTGTGCAGATTCTGGAGCATCGGAGGCTCGTTATCCTGCAACCACACGCTGCGTTACATCTTTTCGAACATTTGCAGGACACTGTATTTAGAAGCATTTGTGGCGCCGGATCCCTCGTCGTAGGTATGGGAGCCAAACCACACTGAGAATTTTTCCAGCCCCAATCCCGTGGATTTGTATAATTTCCATACCATGTTTGGATTTGATGGTATGTTCTTAAAGAGTGCTCACGTGCCGCTGATTCGGTGGGAGGTAAGCTTGCGAGATTAAATCGATGTTTGCTTAGAGATTTTGCAAACAGTTAGAACCGCAACTCATTCAGGGTATTTCCCGTGGTTTTGTTGCCATAAAGCCTAGCCAAAACCAACTGGCACGCTTTGTCAATTTCATCGGGGTTTGCGTTCACGTCTCGAAAAACCTTAACAGCTGTTTGCAGTTCCTCATTACTCGTCAGCAGTGTTACGAATTTCATTTTGCCCTGCCTGTGAAACGAAGACGTTGTATCGCACCCACTAAACGCATGCAAAAAGAGGATGTTTTCTTGCACACACGGCGGGAGATTGAAACTTGTTGAGCAAAATAGTTGTTGTTTGGTTGAACCTTTGCCGGGTTTCATAAAATACATTTTCGTGGAGGGTGGCACACGAGCCGCCAAGATGACCAGGATATCTATATCTTCAGCCACTATAATGACCGAATTGTCAGGCCGAGATAACTCGAGTGCGGTGGTAACGATGAGCATATCGGCATCTTCTGGAGCTTGTCTGGATTCGATTCCTTCGCTTTCGAATTTGACGAGCAACAAGTCGATCAATCTTCGTTTGTGTTATTAGACAAAAAAAAATCTTGTGGCATAGGTGCCGACATGGACTAAAAAAAAAAAAAACATTAGCAGCATCATGCTAGTGCGATCGTCGAAGACGTTCAGCGGACTTGGTGCTGCGAGCTGCTGGGTCGTCAGGATACCCATCGAAAATAATGACACTGTTTTTGAAGTATCTTTTAACGTAATTCACATATTTGGCACTAATGTCAGTTTGGTACCAAATTACACGGGGCAGAAGATATCCTCCGTCGAGAACATGATGTAGGTCATCAAATGTGGGCTCATCGGTAACAGGATGGAATAATTTATAGAACACTGACGCATTCCCGCGTCATCAAAGATCGCAACCGGATTCGGAGCTAGTTCAAATTGGAAATATGGTTTCAATTGTGCATCGGATTTCTTTCCAAGACAAATGCGTTGGAAAAGCACAAGAGGATCAACAGGAATATCCGTGTTGCGGATTTTTATTTTCGAATTTACCGCGCGGAGAGGCATCACGAGACTGTGGTTGCCAGCTGTATGGGAGGCCGAGCGCGGCAAGTCAGCTGCATCTCTACACATTGTTGCCAACGCCCTCGATGAGAAAGTAATGAAGTCTGCATGAAAAATGTACTGAATCAGAACTGAATGTACTTACTGACCATTTTTTATTGATACTTGTAACAAGTTAACAGCTTGTGCACCTCGAATGCTGACAAATATTTATAACATGAAGAAACTTTGATATGGCATATCATTTCCATAGATTTTCAGCAAGAATCAAAAAGGGCTCCACTTTGAATGGTCGTAGCATCGTAACGGTTCACATTAGAGACAAAAGGTAGGGAACATCTTTGTAGGAAATTTACTCTAGATTATTTTGTTGATAAAGTTGATGGTATGGGAGATATTTGCAAACCAAAAAAAAAACAAAAAACGGCACCTTCTTAGGGCCAGAAGGGCCAACGCCAACTTCGCTCGAGGGGGAAAACTTGGGAGAGTAATATCTGGGCCCAAATAAAGCGATTAAAGCAATTTCCAGCTTTCCACTAATTAATTCCTTAATGAGGCTTTTTTTTCGACCTGTCGCCTGGCCTATATATACATAATTCGTGTGCAAGATAGTAAATTGGATCTGTCACATATTTCTATGGTCTTACAACCGGGTGAGTTAGCCGTGGTCATTGCGGCATGACTGTTGGCAGTCGCTCACATCCGGGAGGCGAGGAGGTTCGAATCCCCCCGCCGGCAACCTTGAAGATGGTCTTCTGTGGTTTCCCATCTTCCTCCCAGGCAAATGCCGGGGTTGGTCCCTAACTATAGGCCACAGCCGCTACCTTCCAACTCCTCGACCCTCCCTTCCAACTTTCCTCACCAACGGTACTTGTAGCTCACCCATTGGGTGTCAATCTCGAAGCAGCTACAAAACTGGCGAGCCGAACATATCCTCGGACACTCCCGGCACTGACAGCCATACGCCAAAAAAAAAAAGGTCTTACAACTACAGAGGTGTCAATATTTAAAGTGGGTTATCACAGTTATCACTCAGTAATCACACAGTTGACTTACCCCACAGCCCACACGAACATTCCCCAGCCAAGTTTATTTTTATTAAACTTGTTAATTTAAAATGCAAAAGGTGGCGTTGTGTGTGTCTATTCACACGCAAAAATCTATTAGCGTTGGTAATCTATTATAATACGCTAAGGTGTATGTTTCACAAAACTCAAGCTCCTAAACCAGAGGGAGTTAGATGGTGTGGTTTGTACCAAGATCTTCCAAATCGTGTCAATAGTACAGGGAAAATCAACGGAAATGTATGCATTTGTTTATAAAGTGATTTTAAACAAATGAACAAGACTATAGCCCCTGGCAGAACTGTGTCGCGTTAAGCCCGAATAGCACCAGAGCCGGGCGGGTAGTCTGTACAAATGGGGCGCACACATCCCATTATGCGAGAGTTCTCGCACGGGTCCACTAGTTGGTTTATAATACAACTAGCAACCCGACCCGGCTTCGCCCGGAACAGTTATGAATGTATCACGTGATAAGCGTTTTTCTTTTTTCCAATGTCAATGGAGAACGACCAATATCCGTTTTACGTCTCGGCAAGATGGGTTAAAATCACTGACTGGACTATAAATTATATTATCATGGAGATGCATGTGCAACAAATTCTTATCAGATGTAATTTTAAGAATGGCGAGGTGCATGAAACACAAATCCCCCTTCCGTCCAATCTTAACTTGACTGTGAATTTTGCGGAACGAAAAGTTCACAGGCGAAATGAAGAAAAGCCGAGTTGCACTTCCAGGGAAACTCCAAACACAACCACTCTTCTCTAAAGTTTTTAACTCAACACGACTCGACAGTTTGCTGCTGGCTGTATCTGGGGGCAATAAGCTCGTCCGCTAGCTAAGCTGTAACTGGGGTGATGAGACTCGCCCCTAGGTAGCTCGTAAACTGTCGCCTCAGTAACTGAGTGGAGATTGTTGGAAGAAATGAAAACGTAAAAACACTTACAGTAGGCGATGTATTGAAGATGGAGATATGCTCTCCGGGGCTTTTTTTTTTGTAGAACATTTCATGATGAACAATTCTTACACTCATAGTATATAGACATTTTTTACGGTTTTCCCAGCGTAAGCTTAAAAAGCGCACGGAAGCCAGTTTTTTTCGACCTTTTCACTGATATCGTTAGTGCTTGACTTCCTTTGGTCATAAATAACTTATTTTCTACAGACGCCTTCCTCGAGATATCCTTAACAGAATGGTGAAAACCACATCAAAATTCATTCAGTGGTTCTTGAATTACCCGTGACATCCAAGAATCGGAGACTTTGTTTTATACTAAGTAGACATTATACGCCAATCAGTATAATTTAATATAGTATAACCCCCTTCCGTCCAATCTTAAATTGACTGTGAATTTTGCGGAACGAAAAGTTCACAGGCGAAATGAGAGTTGCACTTCCAGGGAATGGCGAGGTGAATGAAACTCAAATCCCCCTTCCGTCCAATCTTAACTTGACTGTGTTTCACAGGCGAAATGAAGAAAACCCGAGTTGCACTTCCAGGGAAACTCCAAACACAACCACCCTTCTCAGAAGTCTTAACTCAACACGACTCAACGGTTTGCTGCTGGCTGTATCTGGGGGCAATAAGCTCGTCCGCTAGCCAAGCTGTAACTGGGGTGATAAGACTAGCCCTTAGCTAGCTCGTAAACTGTCGCCTCAGTAGTTGAATGGACATGGTTGGAAGAAATTAAAACGTAAAAACACTTATAGTGGGCGATGTATTGAAGATAGTCATATGCTCTCGCGGACGTTTTTGTAGAACTTTTCATGCTGAACAATTCTTACACTCATAGTATTTAGATATTTTTAACGGTTTGCCCAGCGTAAGCTTACAAAGCGCTCGGACGCCAGGCTTTTTCGACTTTTCCACTGAAATCGTTACTGCTCGGCTTCCTTTCATCATAAATAAATTATCTACAGAAATCATCCTCGAGATATTCCTTACAGAATAGTGAAAACCGCATCAAAATCCATCCAGTGGTTCTCCAGTTTACCCGTAACATCCAAGAATCGGGGACTTTGTTTTAAGCAGAGATAATAGCAACGTAAATTAAAGGCAAGAACATCTTGCACCAAAACAGTACCAAACGATTAGAAAAAACAACACTCGATCTGCTTGCAGCAAATTTACAGAACACCGACTACTTAAATGCAAAGTCGCTGAACTAAAAAAAAAATTGTCATTTAAGGCAGTAGTTGGAGAAGTTGCCCAATCTAAACAGTAGAGACGTTATAATTTCTAGCCATCAAAGGACATTTACAAGCCACAAAATCCACTACAAAATTGCTAAAATGGAAACACTTATACCGAGCTTACCGCAAGTATGGTAAATAGCGATAGTAGATACTACGATGTTTTGGCGAGCGGGAGTAAATAGCGAGAGTAGGTACCAGGATGTTTTGGTGAGTGTGAGTAAATCAACGAGAACAGAAGAATACTGTAGAGGGCAAAGGCGACACGCGGCTGAAGCAGGCTACTCCCACTCCTAAGTCATCGCCAAGCCAAGACGGGCATTTCCCGCCGTATTAACTCACTATGTATTCAGCAATTCGCAGTAGTGATTGACAAATTCCTGTGTGGCCTGTGTTGAGTGGCATAATTATGTTAACGTGCCAGTTCTGCATAGACGAAAAGCTATTCAAGCTGGGGAAGCACCCATGTTCAATAAACCGAACAGAAAGCTAATGCTGGTAAACCAAGTTATCAACTCATGTGTGGGCCGGAGAAATCTCTCCAACCAGGATAATTTTCTTGAACCTGACGACAACCATTTTAATTGGTTAATTAGAGCTGTGGTTGAGAAATATATCGACACAATGTCATAATTCGAGATGCACTTATAGTGCAATGCATCGAAAATATGTTCGTCAGCTGAATAACTCTCTGCTGACTCGGTAGACGCGTGGGTTCGAGGCCCACCGTCGGCCGTCCTTGAAATGGTTTTCGGTGGCTTCCCATTTTCAACACCAGGCAAATGCTGGTACGGTACCTTCTGATAGGTCACGGCCGCTTCCTTCCACATCCTTGCCCAATTTCATTTCATCTTCATCCGTTCATCTCTCATCCCGACGCGCAGGTCGCCCCACGGGCGTCGACTAGAAAGACCTTCACTCGGCCTCTCAGGAGGCCACACAACAAACGACAAACGAAGCTGAATAACAAGCTCGTACTCTTCAAGCGCCAGTAAACTATGAAAAGGGACAGTTCATAGTCACGTGAGCTGTATTTATACTGTCGATGTTTTTAAGATGACTTACATACAAGAATACCATTCAAAATATGTTTAAAATGATATTTCTATGTGTCACAAAAATTAATTTCCTTTATGTCGATTTTGTCTTTTGGGATATTAGGGTACCGGTAGTCAAATTGACAATAATTCACGAACACGAGAACAAACACGAAAGGTAAATCAAATACAGATCACGCCACTGTTTGTGGCCGGTGAGCCCCGATTGCGCAGACGTACAGAGGACAGGTGGTGAACCTCAGGCATGTGCGATTGATACAAGAGTTGCTTTTCGTGCAACTGAAAACTCACGTATAATTGCACACGCGTGAGTCAGCCTCGCAGACTGTCCTCTGTACGACTCCGAAATCGGGGCACACCGGGCAAAAACCGTGGCGTGAACTGTACATGCTGTTTTTTTTTTTTTTTTTGTAAGAAATAAATAAAACCTCAAAGGCATTTCGATTTAATTATAGAACTTGTCACAGGAAAGTTCCTGAGAAACAACCGACAAAGTCGTTGTTTAAAGCAGCATACAGTTAGTGTGAAAAGTATTCGGACAACTGCGGTTATCGCGAGGAGGCGCCCAAAGATGCGTGAAGACGGGGATATAGCTGTTTAAGAATTGCATTTTCTGTCCATTGACATCTGGATCTATTCATAAGTAGCAAAAATACACAAACGTAACAGTAACAATGCCTGGTAAATCACAATAATAGAAATAAAAGGTCTCTTTTTGCGGCGACAAAAGTATTCGGACACTCCAGTATAACTATGATTTAATGCAGGGCCGGGTCCTGATATTGTTCAAATATCACAAACTTAATACTTTTTTTTTTTTTTGCGTGGCCCTTGGTCTTTATTACAGCCTGAAGACGGTTCGGCATTGATCTGACGAGGGATTTGGTTAAAGATATTGGTATTTTATCCCATTCTTCCTGTAGTGCTGTTATGAGGCTTGTTTTACTCGAAATGTCTCTCTTCCGGATTGCCTTCTCGAGAAAACTCCACAGGTTCTCTCTGGCGACTGAGGTGGCGTTTGTAGTCGTTTGGGCGTGTTATATAGCACCCACAGCCGCGCGTCGTATAGAAAAACAAAATTGTCACGAATTTCTAACGGCTCTGCACTAGCCACCAGATTAATCTTTAAAACGTCTATGCATTTAATATAGTCCATGATGCCGTCGATGACCTTAGGAGAGTCATTGCGATGCTCCTTCGCGAACTGCAGTCGCTTCACTTATCCATCCCTTTCTACGGGCTACTCCACCATAAAAGCCTTCTGCGCGGCACACATTACGCACTGTACTCACGAATACATTCACTCCTCGCTTGCGTATGTCGGCAGCTGTACTGGTCTTGGGGTTGTTCTTTATCTGTAGCACGATGAACCGCCTGTCCGCGTCCGTGAGGGAGCGAGGGCACCCACTCTGTGGCTTGTTTTCCACCATTTTCCGGTGCCCAAATCGTTGAATGACATCATACACCGTCAATTTTGGCCTTTCAGTGAGCGTTGCAATTTATCCGAGTGTTTCACATTGATTGTGCAGCCGTACAATCAACTTGCGCTCTGATTCCGTTGTCTCCCGTACTTTGCGACCCATATTGACTCACTAGCGTTCGTCCACTGACCTGTTCGTCTGATATTGATCATATGACCACGTCATCGCACTCGCGATCTCCGCGTACACCCCCAAATGTCCAGGTGTCCGAATACTTTTTGTTACCGCAAAAAGAGACCTCTTCTTTCTTATTGTGATTTAACAGGCATTGATACTGATATAAGGTGCGTTCAAAACGTAACGAGCCGGATGCATAATTACAGAAACCAGTACCTGTATGTTAGAAGTATTGGCCCTGGCTGTTGAGGCACTTGTCCCACTGTGACACGAGGCGGTAAATGTCTGTCTCATAAAATTCCCTGGGCTGCGATGTGAACCAGTTCTGCACGTACAGCTGGACGTCGGCGTCCGAGGTGAATCGTTGACCCCGCAGAGCCCATTTCAGGGGACCAAACATGGCGTAATCACAGGGAGAGAGATCTGGACTGTATGGAGGGTGGCCGAGAACCTCCCATTTGAATTTCTGCAGGAGTGCCGCGACTGTGTTGGCCGTAAGAGGTCGTGCATTGTCGTGGAGCGACCAAGGAGGCTATGGCGTTCACTGTCACTCGGCGGTCCTGGGTAATGAGTGCATCAACCAGCTGGACGTTGTCATCTGAAATGCAGGGGGGTGCCCCAGACAGTGCACCATCGGCTAACGACACCCGTCCTTCCCTGAAGCGCTTGTGCCTCGCCTTGACCCTTGCAAGGGACATGCAGTGTTCGCCGTACACTTGTGACATTCGGCGATGAATGTCCATTCCCCCTACTCCTTCCGCTGTCAGAAACCGAACAACACCTCTTTGCTCTTCAGTTGATGCCTCCATGTCACTGTTTGCAATGCGACTGACAGCGTTGGACGATTGATGCATGCTGCTGCTCGCTTTGTATCGTCAAGTGACTTGCATGCGTGCCCTCTAGCGACGGGCTGTGGCCTTCCACGCTCTGGTCGGAACCACACCTCGTTACACACGCCACGATTAGCCGATGTCGTCACCGGTTTGCGCATTCCAGCCTCCGGCTCGTTACTTTTTGAACGCACCTTATATGTTTGTATCTTTTTGCTACGTATGAATATATGCAGATGTCAGTAGACAGAAAATGCAATTCTTAACCCGCTATATCGCCGTCTTCACGCATCTTGGAAGCCTCCTCGCAATAACTGCGGTTGTCCGAATAATTTATTTTTACACTAACTGTAACTATTCTTGCAAGGCGAAGGAATGTAGTCAGTTGCGTAATTGATGTTACATACATTATTTCATTTCACGAATATGTATAAG
The DNA here is from genome assembly GCA_946902985.2 of Meconema thalassinum. NCBI lineage: Eukaryota > Metazoa > Arthropoda > Insecta > Orthoptera > Tettigoniidae > Meconema > Meconema thalassinum. The sequence goes on along the minus strand of OX336391.1, from coordinate 39,192,670 downwards.
CTGGCGGGGGGAAAATGTACCAATACCATGAAATAAGGAACGTAGAGTACGGAAATTTCGGCAATATATTTGGCGAGGTAACATATTTAATTGAGTAAAGGCACACGACAGCAAATGTGCCATGCTGTTCCATTAATAACCGGTATAATCGCCAGACTGTTGAATGCAGGCATGCAAACGTGCATGCATTGTGTCGTACAGGTGCCGGATGTCAGTTTGTGGGATGGAGTTCCATGCCTGTTGCACTTGGTTGGTCAATACAGGGACGGTTAATGCCGGTTGTGGATGACGCTGGAGTTGTACAATGATTTCTCATACGTGCTTGATTGGGGACAGATCGGGGGATCGAGCAGGCCAAATCAGAATGTCGACACTCTGTAGAGCACGTTGGGTTACAACAGCGGCATAGGGGCGTGCGTTATCCTGTTGGAAAACACCCCCCGAGAATGCTGTTCATGAATGGCAGCACAACAGGTCGAATCACCAGACGGACGTACACATCTGCAGTCAGGGTGCGTGGGATAACCACGAGAGTGCTTCTGCTGTCATAGGAAATTGCTCCCCAGACCAGAACGCCCCGTGTAGGTCCAGCGTGTCGACGCCGCAGACAGGTGGAATGCAGGCGCTCACCTGGCCTCCTCCTAACCAAAACACGAGCATTACTGGCACCAAGGCAGAATCGGCTTTCATCGGAAAACACTTCGGACCTCCACCCCATCCTCCAATAAGCTCTCGCTGAAGTAGCAGACGGCAGTGGTTCGGGGTAAGAGCAATGCACACCGCACGGCGTCTGGCTCGGAGCTGTCCTTCAAGTAACAGATTTCTAACAATACGTTGCGTCACTGTGGTGCCGATTACCACTCCAATTGCTGCTGCAGACGCCGTCCGATGCGCCAAAGCCATACGCCGAATATGGTAGTCCTCCCTCTAGGTGGTGCCACGGGGACGTCCGGAACCCGGTCTTCTCGTGACCACTCCTGCCAGCACGCATTCACAATGGAGATATTTCTGCCAAGTAGTTCTGCAATAGAGCGGAAGGAACATCCACCTTCACGTAGCCCTATTACACGGCTTCGTTGAAACGCAGTGAACTGTTGATACTCGCCTCTTGATACTACAGCACATGTTCACAGCTCCCGCATTTTCGGCGCTCTGTCCGACTCCTGCTGCTTGTTGTCTGGGTGGGGCTCGATGTGACGCTCTGGAACACACGATCACCAATCCCTGGTCCTCCAACATCCGCCGCAGCCAGTAGGTCTTCCTCGGATTCCACATGGTCTCGTAAATCAGGGCTTTCATGTAACCCCACAGTTAGTAGTCTAGCGGTGTCAAATCGGGTGGACGTGCAGGTCAAGCAAATCGGGCCACCACGACCTATCCAATGTTGCCCAAATCTGCGGTGCAAATGATCTCGGATCGCAAGTGAAAAATGAGGTGGAGCGCAATCGTGCTGAAAACACATGTTTTGACGCAAACGCAGTGACACATCGTCTAGGAACTCATGCAGTACGTCTTCAAGGAATACCAAGTACGCGGCACCCGTTTGATTTCGTGGAAGAAGTCATGGAATGTCAACAAACATGTAGGAGATATGGGACATCAAGTGATCGTTCAATGACGTAGCCTACGTGCTCGGCGCCGAAAATGCGGGAGATTTGAATGTGAGCTGTAGTAGTTTTTGCGGGTAGCGGGAAGACGATACGTTTCCGGACAGAAGTTCCTATGGTAAACTTAACCGTCTTGGTTCCCACTACAAGCCCTCAAAGTCTGTAATGGAAATTTAGAAACACCCTGTATATACAAAATATACCTCTATTACTGATATAAACTGATAAATTAAGCTTTCACTTGATAGCAGTATTTTCGAAATATAAATTGTATTTCCTGTAGGCCTGCATTGGTTATGCCGATTTTTAGCTGGACTGTGATATTCATAGACTATGAACAAAGCGCCTGTCTCTCCCAACCCTGAGCAAGGGCAGTCTAGTATCGGTCATGATGTATCAAAGGAGGAAATTCCAATGAGTAGATTGCGGCGACCTTGCTCTACTGCACCGCCTTTAGTAGGCTGAACACATGGTCGTCACGTTGAAAACCACGAGGAGCTCACACCACTACAAGGCCGCCCACATTCTGCTTCCCGTTCTGCCAGCGTAATCATCGACTACTCTTCAGGTATAGAAGGAAGGAAGCTCGTAGTTTAACGTGACCGTTAATCGCGCGATCATGAGCCACAGAACCTCCTTACGTGGAATCTGAACCACAGGACATGGCATTTCACATCGAAAATATCACATGCTTTGACTGGGAATCAAACCCGGTCCACCTTGGAGAGAGGCCAAAAGCTTGACCGCTGCGCCATCACACCCCTTCAGGTATAGGGCAGGGGTCCTCAGAGTGGGGGGCGCAGAGAGTGTTAAAGGTGGGCGCCGGCTTTGATTGAAATATTTATATTTCATATTCTGTAACAAATATTACTATCCTCATATTCATGAACCTATCATAGGCAGGTAGCTCCCAAGACCATTCAAGAATAATAAACTCGTACCTTTGCTGCCTTATTTCACAAGAACTGACCAGTAGATCCTGCTAGTAGGAATTCTGAGAAAATGTGGCGAATAACATTTCCCACACAGCTCCCTTTCATTCGCCACCCACAGTGACATCTCCTTGCCAAACACTTAATGACAATAAGCCGCTTGACAATGAGACCGCCACTTCCTTTCAAGAATGGATTCCAAGAATGGATTCGTCTATTTCTGCCGTTGCCGATTCGAATTCAGCTAGGCCTTTCCAGTCAGTTCAAAGACAGTGAGTGAACAGGTGAATTCTAGTGCGTCTTTAGCCAACTTTACAATAAACACGTTAACCACTCACCCACCGTGGCAAGCATGATGATGATGATGATGGTGGTGATGATCGTAAACACTGTAATATAGTTCACATTTCACAGTTCAAAGACAGTGAGTGAACAGGTGAATTCTAGTGCGTCGTTAGCCAACTTTACAATAAACACGTTAACCACTCAGTGTTGGCATAATGTGATATGGTATCTTTCACACACTGAATGGCACAGGCTGCACACACAAGTATTGTCTGGCTCATGAAAGTGAGTCTGGTTGGGTCCCATCCACGTTCGATCTAGCATTGCATCTGTAGAGAAGAACTCTGGCCATATTTCTCATCTTTTCTTCTCTCGCTCCTCCTTTAAATGCCTGGTCGCATACTTTCTGTATTAGCATATGCTATACGCTAAACAAATTGTCCAGGTTAGGGGGCGGCTAACTGGTGAAGCCGGTTTGCGTAGTTTTGATACTCGCTAAACTTCAATAAGTTTGAACTCAACCAGAGCCGCCAACTTTTCTATAATTTGAGAGGGAAGGGGTGCAAGACTATGCAACAAAATTACATATGAGTAATAGTTAGAACACTGTAAGTTACTTAATTTCTAGTAATTAAAGTAATAACTGGTTTATTGATTTGAAATTTGAAGGAACAGTCACGGGTTGTTTTCCGGCAAATGTGTTTTTGACTCAGCTCATTCCTACTACCCACCGTAATGATTTACACTTTAAATTGTAACCTTCCTTTGATTTAGTATATATTTCAGAGTTATTTATTATACAGAGAGAAGGTGATTCCCCTTAATTTGAGAGGGTAGCAGGTACCTTGCCTCTCCTCTCCCGATTGGTGGCGACGAACTGAATTATAGCGAGTATAATGAAATGTGTGTGTTGGCTGTGTAAAGCTTGCGGCACTTTCGCTGTGGAGAATTTATTATTGTTGAACGGTAGGCCTACTTCTCTACACGATCTTGTCTGTGATATCGAACTGAAACATATAGTTCAGGTTCGTGAATGACATGATTCTGTCCCCGCTAATGTGATGAAAGACCAGATTTCTCAACATAGCCTCACGCTGCTCTGACAGTACCGTAGCGGCGGCTTTTCTACGTGATTGATAGTTCCCATCTCCATGCCCTTATGAACGGTACTCAACAAGTTGCAAGGACTTGAGGGTAGGCAAACTTCTAGCGAACTGCATATTGCGTATGTTATAGCAGGGTTAGTAAAATCATGACAATCAGCCCGAAGGTTGTTGTGCCTACATTGTACTAGTGTCTGTATATGTACTGTATGTTGATGAGCTGTAAGCTGTGAACTACAGTGAAGAAGCACTCTACTGTGCTATTCCTTTGTCATTTGTGCAGACTAAAGCGTACAAGTACTTAAACATATCAATATTGTGAGGGGGGAAGATCAGTTCAAGTGCTAGCAACTCTGTATTTAAGCATCTTTTTCCTGTTTCAATCCTTTTGTTTTGTAGTTCATAGTGACGAAGCTAGATGTCTTAACAGGAAGTTCTGTGCTCTTCTTCTTCTTCTTGTTTCTATCCGTTCTACATGTTGGCAATCATATTGACTGTGCAGTTCCTGTCATTTGCAGCTCGGATTAATTCAGTGGACGTTTTTGAGGTCCAGGCTGTGAGATTTTTTAACCAGGATATTCTTCTCCGTCCAACACTTCTCTTCCCTGGTATTTTTCCTTGTATAATAGACTGCATGAAATGGTACTTGTCGGTAATCCTCATGATGTGTCCTAGGTATTGGATTTTCCTTATTTTCACGGTGGTTAATACTTGCTTTGTTTTTCTAATTTTTTAGAGAACCTCAAATTTTGTGACATATCCTTCTGTACAGCCACATTTCAAAGGCCTCTAGCAGTTTACATAAGGACTCTGTCAGAGTCCATGTTTCAGCACCGTAAAAGAGAGTAGAGAACACAGAACAACGCTCATCGATGAAAGTTATCTGTATTCGCTACGCCATGCACACATTGATGTCATAAACATAACGTACTGAAAACACGACAGAAGTACTCGAACACCCCTTTAAACGAGAATTTCCCCTAGCATGCCACACGGTACCAAATCTACCACGTAGAAGTAGGGCAGTGACCGCGGGGGATCCTATTCCGTACAGAATTTAGCACACTCAGTGTGATAGAGCAAGACTCGGTAAGCTACTACGGCAAGAAATCATGCAACGCAAGACCTCACACCATTTGTTACAGTCTTGTGCCGCTAGGGGCGCAGCTTTATTCGCAGAAAGCGTGTTGGTAGAAGCAGCCATCTTCCACCACCCCATGCGATGAGTTAGAGTCTCGCTTAGCTTAATCAAACAGCTTGTAAAGATTAAAAGCGGTACGACTACTGTAAAAACTGACTCAAAATAACGTTATGGTTTCCACCCATATTAGACGGTTTAAAATTAAACAAAATCGAAACGCAACATCCTTTTAGTTAAATAATACGACATGCAGCATTGTGTAATGAAGATGGAAAATGTCTAAAATCATAAGCATTTTCCTTATTATTCGTGTACGCTGAAATTTAGTTTGTTCACAAGTTAAGGTATCCAGTATATCCATTAGCCTAAAATTAACAGAGATAACTACGCCTTTCAAAACAAATTATGAAACATCTATTCAATTGTTGTAGTCTATATGTTTCGATATTCATTGATATCTTCTTATGCGTTTAACATTATTAAAATAAAACGGATATACAATAAATTTATTAAAGTAGAGTTCCAAATACTTTTTTGTGTTTTGTTTTCAAAAAACACTTAAGAAGATGTTTCTAAACTGTGTTATTGCAGTTGCGATGGATGGTGGTAAAGTTGTTAACATTGATGGAGAGAATTGAGATTTTTAGCATCGTCATCTGCCAAATTCAAAGCCTTATTTGCTGGCTTATTCTCGTAGTTTGGATAGCTTCATAAAATATTTATTTACTTCATAAGGATTTAATCATTCCGTGTTGTTATTTGAATGATTCCAAGTATTAGAAGTTTCACTCGAACTATCGCTATGCTCACGTATGTCAAGCAGGTTGTATTTGCATCGGAGTTGAAATGAATGGAATTGTTCGAACGTTAGATGTACCTTGAGAATCACCTGTTATTCAGGGTGTCTACCAACTCATCTTAAAAGAATTCCCTGATTATTCCCTGATTTTTCCAGAATTAATGAGAGAATTCCCTGAGTAAAAGAATGCTAAACATTCGCCCGGGAACGGGAAGTGTGATGAAACGCACGCTATTTTTGGTTGGTTTTAAGCGCTCTCCAGGAACAAGAAGCAAAATGTAATCCAGGAAAGCAAAAGGAAAATAGAATTAAGTTTTATGTTTTCTGTTCTCGGAAATTCCAGGATCCAAACAGATGTGAGCAATGGCGGCACAAGGGAAACAGTTGTGAAAATAAATTTATTTCAATAAGTGAACTTGTTGTCCAGTAAAATAAGCAAGGTCTATTAAGTCATACTGCTTTCACTACAGTAAATGCCTCCAATAAAAGGGACAAAGGAAGGTTGAATACACACATCAAGGTGTCACCATATGAGTGGAATCATTTTAGACCAATATTTAATTTGTAAAACCTTTCATTACCATTGAAATCACTAATCTACGTCGCAGGTATGATATTCGGTAGCATAAGTCTGAATATAATAAGCCTATACAGTAATTTACACATATCCAAGGGACGAAGGGAGGCATATTCAAAGTTCTCACTCTGAATTAGGTCCACCTCGTCATGACAGATGTAATTGAGTAATCATCATCCAAGTCCCACTCCAGCCACCCGGGTGTGGTTTACAAGCCTCCTCCACTCCTTTCTGTCCCTCCATTTTTCCTGTTCCATCACTTCTGCCACATCCAACCCAGCTTCTCCAATGTCCTTCAAAATTTGGTCCAACCACCTTCTTCTCGGTCTTCCAACTGGTCTCTTACCCTTGACTTCTCTTTCTAATTCCCTTTTTGCTACTCTTTCTTTACCCATTCTTTTGAAATGTCCGAACCAACGTAACCTTGCTTTCTGTATCTTCTGATTTGACGGTTCCATATTTAACTCTTCTCCGATTTCAATATTTTGAATTCTATCCCTTGTTGTCTTTTTAGCTGAAGTTCTTAAAAATTTCACTTCTACTGCTTCTATCTTACTATTTTGCCTTTTATTCGTTACCAGTGTTTCCAGTCCATATGTTACAATTGGTATGAAATACTGTTTATATAATATTAATTTCGTCAATTTAGTAATTTATAAATACATTTAAATGAAGGAAATCATTATGAATGATGTTTCGATAGGCCAGAACACACCATTATCAGTCTAAAATAATTTAACCTAGTCTGTTTGATAATACAAGGCCGAGTTTGAAAGGTGTTACAAACACATTTCCTGGGTGCAATTAAAAACAAAATAGGACATAAGTTCTAGCCTAGCCAAGGAACGTAGGAGCAATAAATATGCATTTAAGGGCACTAGGCATATCCATCATATTACATAAACATCAAACATTTTCCTTGTTCCCGTTCCAGTCGTTAACCAGATCCCCCGTTCTCATTCCCGGGCCAATCGTGAACCAGCCTGAACATAACTGGCAGCATCTACAAGGTAAAGATGATCACATTAACAACCTCATAGTGATCATGAGCTTCCGTTAAGCCTTTTGATCACTACAGTACAAAGTACAAATGAAATATTCGTAAGCAGAGCGAGAGGTTATTTGCCTCGATGCACAAGAGTAGACACAGGTCGAATAGCACACGATATAATAGGGGGTACAGAGGAGTGCGTCAGGCCTCGGCAGCCGGCACAGTTCATATCCTCGCCGCTAGATGGGGGCTTCAATCATTCCGTTCCTGACCCGGTCGGAGACTGGAAGCAGGCTGTGGATTTTAATTTCATAATAGGGGGTAGCACAACCACGTGTTTGAACGACTACGTATTTTAGGGGCTAAATCATATATCAACAGCAGCACAAGAACACCCTGGACAATTATTGCACACCATAAGTTTTCACTATAGATTTAGCACACAATGGCACAAATGTTATATTTTTCGTAAACTTCAAACAGCACACTAAAGCATTAACAGTAGAACTACAGCAGACAATAATCAAAAAATACCGGGATGGAAAAGCCGCGCAAACAGTATTGTCAAACCAGGTCTAACACATGTTGCCCGGGCGCGCGCTAACACTTGACATGACAATACACATGGTAAAATCTCACTTCCTGTACCGAAAGCACTATCGAGACAATATACCGCAATATATGCGCTTTTGAAGCTTACACTGAGCAAACCGTTAAAAATATCAATATACTATGAGTGTAAGAATTGTTCAGTTCTATATAAAAAAAAGTCCGCGAGAGCTTATATCTATCTTCAATACATCGCCCACTATAAGTGTTTTTAGATTGGACGGGAGGGGGATTTGAGTTTCATGCACCTCGCCATTCTTAAATTACGTCTGACAAGAATTCGTTGTACATGCTATCTCCATGATAATATAATTAATAGTCCAGTCAGTGATTTCAACCCATCATGCAGAGACGTAAAACGGATATAGGCCTAGGTCGTAGTTCATTGACATCGAAAAAAAAAGCGCTTGTCACGTAATGCATTCATAACTGTTTCCGGGCGAAGCTAGTATATTATACTCTGTGAGCTGCCAGAATAGGATTGACAGTTCTCGTCTCTCCATGTGGTCTGAGAACGAGATTGCCAAACTGTACAAGCCAGAGATAAAGCTGACCAGGCACTGAGGCACGTGGGCGGTAATATTGCAACGCAGAGTATTATGACATAAACTATGCGAACCTGGATTGGTCAAGAGGCAGAGCGGTGATGAGTGACGTGGAATTTCCGCTGAAATGTCAATCCTATTCAGGCAGCTCACAGAGTATATTTATAAACAATACTAAATGTAAAATATTTTGTCGCCAAAGTTGCTATATCCACCGACAAAATCGCTAAATTGGCGATACTGATCGCAACGAACAAAATGCTCAAGGCCCAATAAAATGGCGTAGTTGGCTCCTGCGCAGGAAGCGAACGGAAAAGTTGCCACATCATACGTTCAGTTGACCTTGAGAAGGCACTGCTCATTGGCTGAGCACTGTCATCCGGGTGTCTACTGTAAGGATGAAGTAAAAATTAGTTACTTTTTAGTTACCTTTTAGTCAATTTTAGTTACCTTTTAATTCAAGATACGTCTGTGGTCTGCAAGCAAAGGGGCTCATCACGCGGTGAAGATAAACAACAATGAACTGTGTTTAAAGCTGTAAATAAAATAAATAATAAAAAAATACTATATATTAATTATTAAATTAGTTGTTTCAGCTAATATGTTGTCTTGTGCACAATACGTTGTTTTAATATCAAGAGGTTGCTCTGCTCTTTACCGTTTGGCGAGATTTCCTTTGTCCCCGCGGTAGATCACGAAGAATTGTATGCGACGTTACGTGATCGTCGCCAAATTCTGACTTTGCAGTCAAGTACGGAGAAATATCGAGATGTTACACAATTGGCGCTGGTCTCAGCCGTTTGACGAGATTCCCGCAGTTTTCACGATAGAACACGAAGAAAAATCGCGATTTAGATAAACGGTGTCACTTTTGGTCATTCGACGAGATTTCCATTGTCCTTGAGGTCGGGCACGAGATAATATAGCATTATTACGCATTCGGCGCCACTTGCTGTCCGTTTGACAAGAATCCAGTTGTCCTAGTCATTGAAGGCGGAGAAATATCGCGATGTAACGCAATCGCTGCCGCTGTCGGCCGTTTTACGAGATTCACGTTGTCCTCGCGATATTATGCAATCGGCGCTGCATCCAGCCGTTCAACGATTGCCTGCCTATCTGCCCTGACAGAATGGTGGAGGCAGGCTCAAGGTTGGGCATGGTTAAAATTCACGAAAAGTAATGGACATGTTGTATGGTCGGCGCCGTGATTCCCGCAGTCCCTATGCTGTGGTTGGGAGTTCATAAGTTCAGGGTGGATCACGAGGGAAAATTAGTATCGCGATGCAGCGTAGGCAGTCATTTCTAAGTGGGTTGATGCATTTCTCGCTCCCCGTACGCTTTTAAGTATACGGTCATGGTAAAAGTGGCGAGTAGGTTTCGGAATGTTTCGTGATGAATGCCCAATCACCTTTGACAGGATTCCCGCAGCCCTCGTGGTCACAAGTTCACGATAGGGGACGGGATTTATCATTTTACGCAACTGACGTCGATCTCGGTCCGTTTGACGAGATTCGCGCAGGCAAGTCATGAGGTCAGCCAGTCTTCTTGAGGATGTGATTTTGGAGGATGAACGTTCGAAGTAGGTACCGTATCTAATATTACGAATTATTCTGAGAGGATTGCACGAATAATACGACAAGAGGGCACATTCTCTTTCGAATGCGAATCACGAATTATACAAGTTATCGAAATAACCAGTTAGATTATATATCCGATGGAACCAAAGTTCGAAGGAAAAATCGACATATAACTGAATTTCGAATTAACCATACCGGATGTCGCAAATTTACGAGACAGATTTTTAAAATACCGGTAGGTTATTATGTATTTCGAGGCTATTTCGTATTTTTTGTTTCGAAACGGTAACATTTCGCAAGATAGCAACATTAAATTATTTCACGTTATTTTTGGAATTCAATTTGACTCAAAATTTAGAGGTCAATAACTGAAATAAGAGGTTTCTGTTTAGTTTCGGAGGTTTTCGCGAACAAACGTCTCGAGAAAAGTCAGGTTTCCTAATAAAACAGAAAAATATTTCACACAAAACTAGAAAGTATTCTTGATGCCGAAAATGTACGTTGAATTGATGTAGCCTATACCACACAAGGTGTCCACAGTATGCATTTCCTCTAGCTCAGGCACGACGAAGTATAGCTTATGAAATCGGCGCCGCTTGCGTGAAACTCGCTCCATCGCAATCTCTGAGCCTAGCGGCGCGAGTTTAAATGATTCAAGCCGCCTACAGAAAATTTTCGTTACCGTTTGTAAAATTCGTTGCTTTTTCGTCACTTTCGTCACCCGTTTGTAAAATTCGTTACTTTCGTTACCGGTAGACACCCTGGTCATCAGTAACGAGCGATCACTTCCCGCGAAATTCGAAAGTATTGCTTCCACTTTTACGGGATATAGACAAATGGAGAAAAATCCCTGATTAACAAAGAAATTCCCTGATTTTTCCCTGATTATTCCAGAAATTCATAATTCCCTGAGAATTCCCGGTTTTCCCGGGTCGTAGACACCCTGGGGAGGTATTACAATGTACGACGTGGTTGTGATGCCATATCTATATACTTATCCTGTTGTGTACTGACAAATACATATGTTGGTTGCATCATTTAGATGTAACTGGTAAATTATCGAGATAGCCTACTCTTAATTCAATGGCATTGCTTTCTTATAACAGTATAGGGTCCATATGAATTGGTTATATTTTATGACCTGGCAATGAACTGATTTTCTACCCAATAGCCGTTTCATTGTTTACCAAATAATTCTTGTCGAAGAAACTTGTAGTTTAACGTGATGTTTAAAGCTAGAGTTATAAAGTTTATTTGTGCAGTAATTCATTACGTCATTTTCTGCTTCATGTATTACTGGAATATTTGCGTTCTGAAAAGTAATGGACATCTGTCTCATGGACTATACAGTATGGCTATGCCTATAAATTATGAAACAACTCCAAGTATTGTTCAAACAGGTAAATTTACCGACTAGGCCTATATTCAGAGCATTTAGAGGAGATTATGAGGAGTTCCTGTTGGCAACCCCGAGTTCCATCAAATTCATACAAGAACTAGATGTTTGTTTGTGATAGAGGGGGGGGGGGGGGGGGCGCGTGGTGGTGTAGCGGTGAAGCTGATGGCCTCTCACCACGGCAGACCAGGTTCGATTCCCGGCCAATGCATGTGAGATTTTCAAAGTGAAATGCCATGTCATGTGGTTCGGATTCCAAATAAAAACGAGGTCCCGTGGCTTATGATCTCGCGATTAACGGACACGTAAAATCTTCCTTTTTCTTTTTGTTTGTGATTCTTTAGAAATAATTTAAATGTTTAAATGTACTTAAATGCCATACGCTTAATACATAAATACCGACTGTATGGTTATATGACTAGGTCTTTATCAGGTTTCTGTCCGTGCTCAGGCCATCAGACAGTTTAACTATAATGCACTTGGTTGATGTTTTCTTAAGATGTCCCTAATCCTTCAGCGAAGCTACAGCAACTAACATCCGCAAGAAGTTGTTTGCTGGTGATGGGTCGTGTAGTTGGCTGTCACAGTTTCTGCACAGGTATTCTTGGCGCCTTGACAAAGCTCACTTCTACGCAATGCGGAACAGCCTGGAGGACGGAAGTGGGGCATCCGGTAGTTTTCAGAGCCCGGTCACGTATTTTCTCTAGAACAGGTGATCTTACTGCAGGGCGTTCCCAGATTAGGCACTCATTTTCAGGACAGTACCTGATGCAGAAACCTTTACGAATAACAAGTGAAGTTGGCGGGTTCTGTGGTGTAGTTGGTAGCATGCTGAGCTTCTATGCCCAGCCGGCGGTCCCATGTCATAGATTTATGGCATGAAAAAGAACATTCCGCTAACTACACTTGTGGAAGCAAAAATTTGTAGGTTGGTTTGATAACGCTATATTAGTTCCAACGTTCGCCGCAAGGTGCTGGCTGCGATGGTATCTAGTCCGCAGCTAGGTGTCGTGGACGATAGCGTCTTGTAGCAAAAGTAGGAACTACTTGAAAAATTGATCGTCTGCAGTCCTTCTACCTGAATCACACCAATACAGCCATCACAGGTTATCAGACAAATTCTACACACACCCAAAGTACACGGGGCTACATGACCACGTTGTCGCAGCCCCTAAACTAAGGAACCGACCAATAAGTGAAGTTATGTCAGCGTAGTCGTTTTCAGAGATTGTTACGCTCTTGCCCCCCTCCCCTCGATTTTATCGATTGACCATCGATGTTACATCAAATGATTTTGTTTTGAAATCACTCTCGTCAGTATAAACAACTAATTTCTTTCGATAAGGATAATGAAACAGACTATGACTGCGATGGGAAGCTGCAGTGAATCCGGAGATCGGTGATTTGAATCCTGGTGCTGCCAAGCAGCCATCTCGATTGTTTTTCTCCTGGACGTTTCCATACTCCCTCATATCCCGGGGCACCTACCCCATCTTTTACCTAATAATAGTTACACACACCTTAGTTTCCACAGAGACAAGTTATCGGACCAATCCAACACGCTTTCAAGTACATATGACGTCCGTAGCTCCTAAGATAAATTAATAACTATTCGATTTGAAGACGTTAATGTTCCAAAGCGGGGCTACATGACCGCGTTGTCGCAGCCCCTAAACTGAGGAACCAACCAATGTTCCAAAGATCTGAAATTGTCTGTAATTGATAAGTTTGTGAACTCAATCCGGGCATAGTTCATTGGCATTAAGCACATACGAATGTGAGATATCCGTATCGGTAAATTGACTTCCATGTTTGATAACCCTTTCGGGACAAAACATTCGTAACCCGTCTCTTAAACATCATCGCTAAAGGGATCTTGAGCATATTATTAATACTAGCATAAGTACCCGCTCTTAGACCGGTCTTCGGTTTTAAGAAGCTTCAAAATTGAGTCATAATTTATCAAGATCCGCATAATGTACAATACACAGCACCGTTTTAATTCTATTAAAATTCATGCTCAATTAAACTGTTCAGATTAAATATGGAAAACTATTACATTTGCGCACTGTTCACGAACTCAATCGAGCGTTCAAGCCTGAAAAAATATTCACCTGGTGTATTTTTTCATCTTCTTGGATATTTTGTCATGAGAGACTGATCTCCTCTTGTAGCTCCCCTGCGTTGTCTTCAGTGCATTCATGAACTTCATACGTATGAAAGTCCTCTGTCAAATGAATGTCTCTACCACTACACGATTTATTTCAGGATATTTCTTGTAAAGAGATTCACCAAATTGGTAATGCACAATTTACCATGGTACTTCTTAAATTCATCTTCTAGCAATTTTGCCTCTTTTTCCCAGCTTTCAGAAGACTCTATGAGTCCACCGAACGACAAACTTTTGATCCATGCATTTTGTGGATTCAGAGTCTGCGATTCAGAGCTAGTAAATGTATTACTACCAAGGTTTGGACATGTCGATCTAAGCTGTTTTGCTACCCACCCAGAAAGGTAAAACAATGCATTGGCTTCCATTTCAGTCAGGGGAGGGTGCTCAATTCGTTTTCAGGAATCGAAGAGGCAATCATTTCTCTGATGACATCTAATTCGCTATCTTTCTCCGGATGATCCTCTTCCTTCTTGCATAATACACCAGACATTCGAAGCACTTTGGCTGGAATATATTCGGAATCATCTTCGGTTCCTGTATTAGAATTATTTTGAAGGAGTCCTTGATTTCGCCCTAAAATTATCATTCTTAAACGATATAATGGGTCTAAAAGAGAAGGATGATCATTCAGACCACCTTTCGTCCTAATCTGAGAAAACAGATTTTCTAAAGCGTCCTGGTTGAGACGATGGGTGAGTATGTACTCAATACCATGGACACTCTTCAAATCTAATAGAAGATACTTCAAAGATTTAATGGATATATGATTCCTCTCTGAAAAAGCTGTATATATTTCTTGCCACAGCATCTCATTGTTTCAATTAATTCGAGCATGTCGTTGAGAATTGCATCTTGAGATTCCAGATCTTTTCCATATGGGTTCTTGGAAGGTCTACCTGAAGGTTTGGGACTGTATTTATTCATCACATCGTACCATCTATCAATTATTTCAATACATTTTCCAGTTTCTTCAGCCAGCTGAAGATCAGCTCCCGGTTTCATAAATTGCAGAGCAGTGGCTGTCCTGTGCGACAATAACTGACACGCTTTCCTAACATTTTGTCTCCGAGTCTTTTCCAAGGTGATGTGACTTTCGTTCAGATTATGCAACATTTTGAGATCACTTTTCTTCTGATCATTTAATAATGCTACGATAGGATTCCTATTTACAATCTTCCCGCTCTTTAGCTGGAACCCAGTGTCTAAAAACCAGTTCCGTACTAGTTTCAGAAGATGTGGCGCGTCAGCAAACATGTACATTTTTTCTTCCGTAGAGGGATGAGTGAACCAGGTTTTTTCAGTACTAATTCCTAGTTCCTTCCAAAGTCCAACATTTCCATCCCCCATGTCGCTAACACATGCTTTTAAAATGTACCCTATATCTGCAAGTTTTAAAATCTCGCGGGTTACTTTCACGTCAAAATCAACCAAGAGAGGCACCTTCCATTGAGCAAAAAGTCCCCGAGCCATTATTATTTGCACATTGGAGTGTGGCCCGATAACTTCATCTCCTTTCCTGTTATATTCCATGACGGTTTTAACTTTCATTTCATCAAAAAGAAGAACCGTATTTTTTTCTTTCTTGCTCAGAGATGAACCAGCAACGCCCAGAAAGCGGAAAACATCTTGGAGAACTCCATTGTTCATATCGACTGTTGATGGGAATGTTCATTTTCTTCTTCAGAAAAAGATATGAACACCTACTAATGTATCTCAGGGAAAATGCAAGAGATATTCCATCGTCTGTCTATTTAACTTTATTTTTCTTACTTAAAAGGATGTCTATTTGATGTTCCGTGAAAACTGAACTGAGTATTTCTCGGGCCTTTTTACGCACTCTGGTTTCATGAATCCTTTTTCTCTTCATTTTACAAAGTTCTCTTTTAAGCCTGCCAATTTCTTGACTTTTCAGTACGATTTTCTTCTCCAGCTCTGCGTTCTTTAGTCGCAACTTTCCATTTTCCATCTTCAAAACATCTATTTAATTTTCCTCCGTTGCAGTTTGGACGTCATCACACACTTCTCGAACAGAGTACGAGCTTTCTAAAATTTGATTCACAGTTCTTTAATTGCTCTCTTCTCACTACGTATTTCACATTCACGTATCTGCAGCTGGGTTTCTTCGGGATATCAGTACCGTACCTAATTTAAGTACAGCAGTCTGTTTCAGTTTTCTCTTAGGAATTAAATTAAATTATTCTGCTTTCAGGTCCCGCTCATAGTCATCCTCAGTAAAATGTTCAGAGCATATTTGTGAAGTATTCGGATTCCACTTCCCGTCTCTTCTAGTACACAGCACCCATTTTTGCCTAGTTAAATTGTCTTTAGGGAATGAATGATACTTTATATTCGCACTCCCAGGATCCCGCTTCGCTTTAATAAGACTGTTTGTACACAAAGCCACCGTGCATCTCATTCCAGGCATCGTAGAAAACTGAAATACATAAAAAACATCAAAACCATAACGTATATATTCTATTCGTTATGTCAAAACTATAAGATCGTACCACGAAGCTAATAATACACAAATGGCTCTTTCATTTAACGAGCACTTATTACTCGGGCAGAGCAGTACTTAATGAAGCACTATCAAACACCACTATATAATGACACGTAACGAGAATAGGTGAACACATCAACACAACACCATAAAGAATAACTGAAGCTGCCAGCTTACTGGAGACTGTGGCGTTGGCTGTTGCCGGGTCTGAGCAACACGTCATCAGCCGGGGGGAGTAGAGCGCATGCGCGCGGAACGAGGCAACCTCTTATATACGAACCTTGGTTTTCGGAGACCCTTTATAGACTCCCGAATTTTGTGTCTCACATTGAGAAGCGCAACATATGCTTTGGTCGTCCTTCTAAGATAATTTTTATATTTCGCCTATTTTATCATGTATTTTGAAAAGTTCTTCCCTATACCCACCCTTCTATAAAAAGTACGGTGAAGAGTTTTATAAATGATTGGTGTATTGACTCTCATGGATACCATACCTAATTTTACGATGCACCAAGCATCCGAACACAAGTTATAGGCGTACATAAAGATACACAGAAAGACAGACAGACAAGTCCATTGACTACAACATATCACCCAGATGTCCAAATATGGGTATATCAACCACACAAGTATCATACAAAATCATCCTTACTATGAACCCGCATGTGGACAAAAAAAAAAAAAGTGCTCTCAAAATAAATTCACCTAACGTGTACTTCCTGACGTGAAATAAAATTGAAAGCCTCGTAGACGAAACGCAATATAAGTCACATAAAAACTGACCTTCACCGTTGTGTTAGGTCCCCATCCCCTTTAATAAATTATAAAGGCTTGTGGTGCATGAAAATTCAGGTTCTTTAGCCTCAAGTGGCCCAAATTCCTAGAAGCCGCAAAAAACTGCTATTTCAATTTATGAATTTTTGAAAATAATGTTGCTGTTTGGAGATATAATAGACCTTGTGTACGATATATCGCACCTTAAAATCGCGTGAAAAAATTCTAGTTAATTGATGAATTATACAAGTCTAAGTTGGTTCCGTGATAACCTTATAGCCATTTGTAAACTTTCACAGAAATGTAATAAATGGAGTGATTTGGCTTCTTACAGAAATAGATGGAAAGTTGGATGTCACCCTTGAGATACTGTTGTCATGGTTACCGACTTGCATTCCTTCATTAGTTTATTAAATTAAATTAGTTTTATGGAAAAATCTCAGATACTGTCGGTTTTGGAGCCTTATAATGTAATTTTCGGGGGCCCTCGAGTTTTGTTTCTGGCGCCGAGGGGCTTTGTCTCGTCGTTGTACGCCATATAATAATAATAATAATAATAATAATAATAATAATATCGTATGGCCTCGGGTGCCGGGTGCAAGCTTTGTAATTTGACACCCAGAGGGTAGCTTGCATGTCGAATTTCGTTGTTCCTTGAATCACTATGAAAGTCAAGGAGGTTAGATATCTAAGCTCCTTGAACACTAATAAGTAGAGAAATGAGGAACTTTGTGTTGGCGGAAACTCCCGAGATTAATTTTGCCATTATGAACACGGCCTACTGAATTCAAATGGGTTCTTTGACATGCCAACATCGTATGACACGTGTGTCGTATTTTTGCCGCTTTTCAAAAATTACTTACCACGGCCAGGAGCGAACCTGCAATCTTGGGGTTAGTAGACCGACAAGCTATCCACTCACCCACCGTGGCAAGCTATAATAATAATATAATATAGGGATAGGAATATAATATACCTTCCGTATCATACCCGCAGGTTTAAATCGCGTGAAAAAAATTCTAGAGTAACCCTTGACCCCCTTAAGCGCATTAGACGTATTGATGAATTTTACAGCTTAATTTGGATCCGTGATAACCTCCTAGCCGTTTGCAAACTTTCACAGTAATGCAATAAATGGAATTGCATTGCGTCTTCAGAAATAGATGGACCTCTGAGATTCTGTTGCCATGGTTACCGGCTTGCATTCGTTCATTGGTTTATTAAATGAAATTAGTTTTCTGGGAATATATAAAAAACTGTTGGTTTTAGTGCCTTAAAATGTGGTTTTCGGGGACCTTTTGTACCTGTGGAGCCGTTTTCACCGTGGCCCACATTTTAACCGAATGTGAGGATTTGGTTTGCAGATAACACTCAAACTTACATTAGCCGATGGCGCGGTGGCTGCTCAATAAGTGAGGGTGGGTTAGGGCCAGTGAACATCAACTCCAAGACTTGTTCTTTTTTGAATTCTGAATGTTTTGTTTATTATTGTAATTATTAGTTTTTTTAAATTAATTTTCGATCTTATCATAGTTAGATGTCCACCTCTAAATTATAAATTTCATTGCAAATTTGTATACTTTAATCTGTGTTAAGAGGGGCAGATGACCTCGTAGTTCCGCCCCTTAAAACCTCAATAACTCACTCACCACTAGGTTTCAGTGACATCTGGTAGCGAATGTTGGAACTACTTGAAATTGAACGTTACTTGTAGCTCACCCCATGGGTGTCCGCATTGTAGCAGCTTCAGTCTCTGGCAAGTCGAACATGTCCTCGGTCACTACCGGCACTAAAAGCCATACGCAAAATAATAATAATAATAATAACTGGACTATAAAAGTGTTAAGTTGGTAAATATGTTATATGCGTGAATATTACAAGCAGTTGCTATCCGGTCATTACATTGGTATATTAAAATGTGACCCTGGAGAAAGGCTACATAACATTTACCGGTACCAATAACTCAACTTTTCTTCTCTAATGTTTATTATTTCATAATTATATACCGTACCAATTCCACGTATTGCAAGAACGCGGTATTCGTTAGCAGACGCAGTTCCACCGTACCTATTTTCATTTATGGAAAGAAAAAGAAAGAAAACCAAAGGGTTACGAGATCACCTTCAGTCCCCTCTAATAAAATCTGAACGGTTGGAGCGAATTTAATGAAACTTGGTAAGGACATAGTACTAATTAGTCCGACCCCGACCGTGCCCTTCAAATTTTATTTTATTTCGACTCACCAATCCAACATTGCGGCTGTGCGAAATATTTCACCTGAATTCTAAATCTCCGAAACCACACTAGTGTCCAAAAGTTAAGCATAAGTTACGAATAAGCAGGGAAACAGGAATTGGACAGCAAATCGCACGACATATGCACCTACCAACCTAACGTGTTCGCTCTGTACACGAAAGGAGTATTCCCTGCTTGGATTAGCTGTGTAACCGCAAGGTAAACACAGCCAGTGCCTGTGCCCTATATTCCCTCAGTCGTGTTTGCCCTTTTATAGTGTGCGGAGTGTAGCCTCGTGGTGAACGTCACAATATAATGGCACAATGACGCCATTTGGACCCCTTTTTGCAGAGTAGAATGCTCGGCCGCGTGGAAGCAGCCCAGACACAGACCGAAGTCACCGTATCCTTGAATGTGCCACAAAGTGTTATTTCCAGGCTTTGGAGACGATTTCGAGACACATGAGATGTTAGTCGTAGACCAGTACCAGGTCGACCAAGAGTAACCACCCCACAGCAGGACCGATATCTGGCCTTAACCGCCCGACGAAATCGGAGTGCACCTGCAAGACAATTGTCGGCGGAGCTTGCAGCCGCCTCAGGGGTTGCCGTTTCCCAGCAAACTGTGTACCGGAGGCTCAGAACTTCAGGGCTGTTTGCCAGACGTCCAGCGGTGTGCGTCCCGCTCACTCCAGGACAGAGACGGGCCCGTTTACTGTGGAGCCGTCAACGTCGCAACTGGACAATGAATGAATGGAGGCATGTGCTCTTCACAGATGAATCCCGCGCCAGTTTGCAGAACGATTCCCGTCGCACATTAATCTGGAGAGAACCGGGTAGCCGATACAACCACAGGAGCATCGTGTAACGGGACCAGTATGGTGGTGGTGGCGTCATGGTATGGGGCGGCATCATGTTGAATGGCCGTACGGACCTGCACATCTTCATGGGTGGTCCGAGGAGAACGCTCGGAGATACAGGGATGAGGTACTGAGACCACATGTTCGACTCTTCAGGGGTGCGGTTGGTCCCGACTTCCTCTTAATGGACGATAATGCCCAACCGCACCGCGCTGCTCTGGTGGATGAATTTCTGGCTGAAGAAGACATTTCATCGCATGGACTGGCCAGCGAGGTCTACGGGTCTGAATCCTATATAATATGCCTGTAATGCATTGGGGAGGTGAATTGCATCCCGTCAGCCTTCACCAAGGACCCTCCAAGACCTTCGCATTGCCCTTTCGGAGGAATGGGATCGACTGCCACAAGAGCTCTTGGAGATAGCATGCCACGTCGGTGCGATGTGTGGCCGTTAGGGGTAACCTTACACCCTAATTAACAGCAAATTTTGTTGTGGAAGACATTGCCAAGTTTTGTTAATTGTTGTCAAAGGTATACTGAACCAGTCTTTAATGCAGTCTCGGGTGAGATTACAGGCATGTTTTATTTAGCTGTATTAAAGCAAGCATTCGAACCCGAATTTACAACAGGCCTGCATTATTTGGAAACCAGTATGTTTCGTTATTACATCTGTGCGGCTCAGTGAGGGCAAGCGGCCAGGACTGGCTTTAGCCAAGGTCAATGACGTGGAGAAGTGAGCAGATCAGTTCCGCTACTGACTGGAGGTTTATTTTCGACATATTTGCTGTTAAAAGGAAGAAACGAGAGAATTGAGAAGTCCCCTCGAACTGCCAAACGTCATACGATGTTTGCATGTTAAAAAAAACATTTGAATTCAGTAGGCCGTGTTCATAATGGCAAAATTAACCTCGGGAGTTTCCGCCAACGCAAAGTTCCTAATTTCTCTACTAGAAAGCGCTATAGTGTTCAAGGAGCTTAGATATCTAACCTCCTTGACTTTCATAGTACTTCAAGGAACAACGAAATTCGACATGCAAGCTACCCTGTGGGTGTCAAATAACAAAGCGTGCACTGCACCCGAGGCCATACGTTATTATTATTATTATTATTATCATCATCATCATCATCATCATCATAATCATCATCATTAGGTCCTGTACAAGGCACATTGGGCAGCAAGTCTTCTCCAGCGATGTCGGTCGATCGCAACAGCTTCGGCATCATCCCAAGAGATGCCAATGGTCCTGAGATCTTCTCTCATTGTTTGACACCAAGTTCTTCGAAGCCGGCCTTGTTTCCTTTTTCCTCCCAATGGTGTCCATCTTAGTGCAGTTCGTGGGAGACCGTATTCGGGCATGCCGAGGACGTGGCCAGCAAGTTACAGCCGTTGACAGGCGTACTGGTGTCCGGACAGTTCCCCACACTGACACTTCCACACACTGCAAAAAATACTGTCACTTCCCCACAGCCCTTGGACGCGGCTACCTGTTTAATGACTCAGAAATATTCTCGACTGACATTTCCACACACATATCCCCCCTCCCCCAAGGCTACTATGAAAACGATCAAGTTGAAATTTGGCCTACTGTTGTTTAGCACTTTGAATATCTCTGGAATCACATATTATATTCTTTAACTAGGCTACTGAACTACTGTATAAGGTTTGAAGCAAAAATGGTTTAATACTCTTCAGCTATTATGAGTACAAGTACAAGTACTAGTACATTAAAATTGAGAAATTTCCAAAGGCTCCTCCCCATAGTAGCCTTTGAAGTATAAGTATAGCGTAAGATCTTCCCCTGATATGTAACAGCTGTCTATAATACAGCACACTTTAAAAATGTATTGTGCAAGTAGATAAACTATATATTTGTTTCGTTTACACCGCATTTTGCACGCCACCAAGCAACAAAAACAAACAAAAAAAATAAAAAATACAAAAATACAAAACAACTGACGAGGCACCGTAATTATCGGTTTTGTTATTATTTTGCCAGTCCACAGCCTGGATAAAGTGTGATGGAAATCAGACTCTGCATTTATTTTATTTTGATGGAAATTACACTACATCACAATAATATTTTCGAGACCGTGGTATGTAATGAAGTACATAGACCGAGCGCTTTTCTTCACTCCAAATAAGTATTATGTTAAGGTGCATTGTCACTGGTGCGGCTGTAACGATGATCGCTGAAGCCTATAGCCTTAGGGGGTGGGATGTGTGTGGAACTGTCAGTCGAGATTATTTCTGAGTCATTTAACAGGTTGCCGCGTCCAAGGGCTGTGGGGAAGTGTCAGTATTTTGGGCAGTGTGTGGAAGTGTCAGTGTGGGGAACTGTCATGTAATCGGCGTACTGAGTCTGATCTTCTTAAGACGTCTTCATTTGTGACATGATCACGATAAGAGACTTCAAGAATTCGTCTAAGGCAACGTTGTTGGAAAACATCTAACCGCTTAGCCATGCATTTCCATGATTCACAGACATATAATGCAGTAGGTAGGACAAGTGTCATCTTTGTGGCGACGCTTATGACTGTTGTCGACCAGATAGAGCGCATACGCTGAAATATACCTGATGCCATTCCGATTCCTTTCTGTGCCTCCATCAATCGAGATAATGCTACCAAGATATGTGAATTATAGCACTTGCTCTATAGCCTGACCACGAACTGTCATACCTGCCAACTTTTGAAAAGGGCTATCAGTAAAACTCACGCGCGACAAAAAAAATCTAACGATTTTCGACATACCCCGGCTTGACGAAAATAATAATACTTCTGGGCTACAAAATACAATAATTCATGCTTTAAACAGGATACTTCAATGAAATCATATCTACTTACATGATTTGTAGATGAACATAACAATCAAGAAGAAATCCATGTTAATCAGCAGCAGGCGTGGTGAATATCGGTTTGGAGCAGACATAACAGGACTTCCTTGATAGATTAAGCTGATATACGATAATTGAAAAAGGCTTTAAACAATAAAGCTTGTTTAACGTAACACAGGCAAGAAATAATATAATACACACTGCAAATCACATGCTAGTTCGACTTTTAAGTCATGGTTGTGGCCTTTTTAGCTTCCTGCAAACAGTCTTGAGAAAATGTTTTGTCATAACAGGGACCAGAACTCCTGGTCTTCAAAATAGAAATAGACTCCAGAGATTCATTGGACATGGATGACCTGAACTGTGTTCTATTTTTCTTCACAAAGCTAAAAAAAACATTCACATTCTGCATAGCTATGGGGTATGGTGAGAATAGAGAGCAATACTCTAAAAATTCGGTTATACTTAAGAAGTCCATCGGCTCCACGAATTCTTGATATTTGTGCCCAACTGGAATCACTTGCAGCATCTTGATGTGCAGCCAAAGAGTCATCTACCTGAAGAGCTGTGAACTGCCTCTGAAGCTCATTCACCACCTCATCTGTAGTTTCATTCTCTTCCTTGCATAACATGATAGGAAACTTTTCCAAGAAAAAACGAATGGAAGATAACTGTGAATCTTCAATTTTGTCTAACCTAGCAACTTGAGCATTCTTTAACACGTCATCCTTGAGTGGAAACTTGTTGATGATGTAGTCACAGGCAGTATAAAAGTAGTTTCTCACTGATGAAAAGAAAAGGAATTTATCTGTATCCGGTCCGTTCTGAAGGCACTTAACAACTTCAGATGATGCATTTTTTGCCATTTTATTTACAATACATGTCGTTTTCGTGCGACCACAACTATATTTCTTTGCAACTTCTGATGTGGGAAACATCTTCTTAAATAAAGCTCCAGCATGATCAGCCGCACTTAAGGGCACATTGTGTTCCACCAAAAAGGAAGTAAACAGACACTCGGCCATAATTACGTCACTGTAAACGTTTCCAGACTTAGCAAAAAAGGTGTTGATTTTCTTGCTATCTTCTTCGATTTAACATAACTAATGTGTTTACCGCACTTCACATGATTACTTAAATCGTTTTTTCCACCATATGCAATATTAATATCACACCCACATACCGTGCAAAAGGCAAATTTTTCTCCCTTTCTTGATTTTAGTATGCACGGAAAATCAACCGAGTATGATTCTTTAAATGTCTGGAAGTACTGTTTCTTGTTGGATTTGTTCATTCTCGATATCTACTAAAACATCGAAAGGAACCTGGATCACTGAACGTCACATAAAATTATAACATAAAACAATTAAGACAGCCAACACTTCATTAAAACATGTCAAAACACACCAACCATTAAATGAACACGACGCCAACCTCGTGAAGATAGAATATGCACATGGTAGAAAAAAATAAACACACACACACGTGGAACGAATGTAATTAGTCCAAGGAATACAGGAAACTGCGAAGCACGAAGTTATAGCCAAAAACTCGAACGCTTCAATAAAATATGCCATAACCTTAAAAGACGAAAACATTCAAGGAACGCCAACTTCGCGAACAATGAACAACTAACGTGGTCAAAGAATATGGTTTAAATCGCAACGAGCGAACGGAGCGGAACAAAGAATATGCGAAGCAGAGCCTGTCAACACCTAAGATTCACATGCAAGAACGGTTATCCCGGCTTGAAATTCAATTACGATGACGACACAACCATCACACGGTTAAAAGTACGAATCATATCAAAGAACGAGTTATCGACTATCGTGGACTTGCCTTCGACCCACGCAAACAATCGATTGTACGGAAGTGGGCGGTATTATCGAATGTAAATTATCGTTTCAAATTTTTGTCCGCGAAATCGTAAAATGACACCGTTCGTCCGTAAAACCGTAAAATGCTGCAATTTCCGTAAATTTTACGGATAAACCGTAAAAGTTGGCAGGTATGCTGTTATGCTTTACTCCACCAACCTGCATTTATTTGGTCTTTTCATTATTTATACGTAAACCAATTTTACTGGCTTCAGTATCTAGGCTAGTGGTCATTTCTTGTAAGCCCACCTTTGTTTCCCCAAGAAACGCGATATCATCTGCAAAATCTGGTAAACGATTTGCGTCCCATAGAATGCCAAAGGTGGGTTTATTCATTGTTCTCCGCAGAGCGAAATCCATAGAAAGCAGAAACAAGAATGGAGACAAAATGCATCCTTCTCTTACTCCAGTACTGATGTTAAAGAAATTTGTATTCCCAGATTCAGTCCGTACGCAGCAGCTAGAGTTCAGGTAGAGGTTTTTGAAGATGTTAATGAAACGTTGAGGGATACCATAGTGATTCCCAAAGAATGGAATCGAATGCCTTTTTAAAATCAATGAAGTTGATCAATGAGTCAGGATCTGGTCGTTGCAAGAGCGCCATTTTCTAAAACCTGCTTGCTCTTCACGCAGTTGTGCATCTATTTGGTGTTGTAATCGTCTGAGTAACAAGAGGCAAAATACTTTCCCAGGAACAGAGAATAATGTGATACCTCTCCAGTTGTTGCAATCACTGAGGTTACCCTTCTTTGGGATCTTGATGATAACTCCCTGTCTCCAATCCTCTGGAACACACTCGTGTTGCCAACAAGGTCAATTAATGTACTAGTGAGCGGCTTCGGTGGCGTAGTTGGTAGCATGCTGAGCTTCTAAGCCCAAGATAGCGGGTTCAAACCCGGCCGAAGCCGTCGGATTTTTTAAGAGCGTTAAAAATCCCTCAGTATGTCTTCCTTCGGAGGGGAAGTAAAGTCGGCGGTCCCATGTCATAGATTTATGGCATGTTAAAGAACCTTCCACTAATTACACCTGTGTGAAGCTAAATTGTATAGGTTAAGAATGTAAACAACGCTCTTAGGATCCTACGTTCGTTGCCAAGAGCCGACTGCAGTGGCGTCTTGCAGCTAAGTTCTCAACTAGGCCTAGTAGTCGTTGACAGTGGCATTTGGCGGCAAAAGTAGGAACTACTTGAAAATTGATCGTCTGCAGTCCTTACTTGAATTAAAACAGATACACACACTATTACAGTCATCACAATTAACACCGGTTATCAGACACATTCTACACACACCCAAAGTACACGGGGCTACATGACCGCGTTGTCACAGCCTCTAAACTTAAGAACCAACCAACCCTTCGATGTCAGTAGTAGTTTGGAGTAGCTGGAATCTATTTTGTAAGGTAAGTTCAAACTCCTTCTTGATGATATATTCCTTTTATCTTACAGTGGGCAGTGCACGAATTGGTTGCTTTGTCTGTAGTTTCTTTAAACTAAGGCAAAGTGATGACAGCAGAAGGTTAATGGTCAGATGCAACATCTGCTCCTCGATAGATTCGCACATCAAGCACAGATGACCTCCAGCGTTTGCTTACATAGATGTAGTCAATCTCATTCCTAGTCACTCCGTCAGGTGATGATGTATTTATTCTAAATGCACTTGAGTGCGCAATTATACTATTATTATAATACAGAAGTGCAATTGATACATATAAAGAAAAACGTGCATGGAATACTGAATCAGAAAGAAGCACATTAGCATATTAACAATACACTTTCTATAAAGCAATGCCCAGCTTTTCAATCCAGTCGAGGTCAACCTGTGTCCTTTATGATCCCAGGATAGGCTCGTAAGCTGCAGTTCTTCACACTACGTTCTAAGGTCAGTCGTTCATAACCACACTCACATTGGAAGATAGTTACAGTTCACTCCACCGTTTTATGTCGGTGGGCCCTAGAAGTGCATCGGGAAACCATACATTGTGCATGCGCGTTACATGTTCTGCCGGGATCCTGTCCAATGTCTTCCGTACACTTTTTGACACATTCATACCGGCTGGTTTCTACAAGGGGTGTACTCGTATGCTGTTCCGATGTTCCACGGGGATAGTATCGTTATTGTTCATACGGAAATCACGCAACTATCGTGATTCTGCTGCAAGATGTATGGCCATTGGGATTTTAAACAACTAATCCTTAAAGTAGGTACATCGGAGTGGATATGGACATGAGGAATACGGATTATAGTTAGATATTCCTTCATGAGAGCGTTTTGCCTACCTAGGGTTTCAATATGATATAGAGGGGGAGATGATAGATCCGGTTATTGATCGCATAGCAGTATTACTCTTTCAAGACATGACTGCCACTGAACGTGGCTGCGCCAGAGTTTGTTGATAATAGCAGCTGGAGTCTTGTCGGACGAGCAGGGTGCACATGAGTCACGCAGCATTGTGCTACAAGTTATATCGTGAATTGTGAACGGAATTGTTATTATTTTTGTCGTGCGACAAATAATAATAATAATAATGGGCGAATTAAGAATGGTGCGTTTCAACAGCACAACTAAGCTTAATAGGAGCTCATGTCACCACGGAGAGTAAAATGATGAAAGGCTACTGGACGTTAGTTAAGCTTATATCCTGCCCGTGTACCTGTCAACTAAGTAAGGCGACTGCATGATACAAATAAACAAATAATACTTTCCATCTCGGCCACCGGCAGTCGTATCCTGAAAGGCGAATAGGTAAACGTCGAATTTCACATGCGGACTGTTATACCATACCGGAGCAACGTATTCAGCAGTAAAATGTGTAACTCGTAAAGAAGAATACAGTAACGTTGATGCTGTAGCTACTCATGTAGATCCACAGCGTTACTGCAAGATGCTATTGCGTGACCTCTAGTTTTGCCGCGGTGCTTCCTGTCCAGAGTCAAGTTTTGATACGGAGATTTTGTCAATAGCGGTGACATTCAGCTTGGCGTTGGTCTCTTTGCTGTTGAGATGGAAACAACTTGTTTCGATTCGCTGTCGGTCCCAATTTCATGAAATATTAATTTACCACGCCAAGATCTGTAAAAGGGTTCTTCACTCCACTCGAGGCTTTTCTGTTGCGCTGTCAAAGTCACACCATCCGCATTGATACATTTTCTATATCGTGTTCCAAGCAGGTTTGATGAGTGTGACTTCTGATTCCATAATAGGCCTACAAGAGAACTGGAACTAAATTTGAACTCTGTGGGAGATCATTGTTCAGTTTATTTTGCTTCCTTATTCTGCTGTAGTAGTAGATTCATTTAGGGGTTTTGCGACATCGTGATCATGTAGCCCCGTATACTTGGGTGCAATGTCTGATCATCTGTAACAATGCGAAAGCTGTAGTAGTGTAAGTATTTGTAACTTAAGCTGAAATCTGGAAGGAGGCGGCCATGACATTAAGTTTGGAATCATCCCGGTGCGCAGTAGAACAAGTGAGAGAATCACTTCTAAGACAGCTGAGGTGGGAATCGAACCCATCTCTTGGTTTGTGTCACGAGCTTGAGCGTGTACAATTCCAACCATCTGACCAGATTTAAAAAGCACGGCAGAGGACTTATGGATCCGGAATCTCAGTACGTATCCAGAGGCCACATAATGCGGCTTGCTTATTCTATTGCCGAGGATTTGGAAACACCTCTCAGACAGTACGTTGTTTAATGGTTTGATTATGGTTTCACACGGTTATGAGGGTTCGTTGTCAGCCTCCTTCTCTCGACAACAGATGCACTTTGTGATTTTAAAGGTACAACTGTTGTTGTGAAGGGAGAAATTTAAAAGCCAACTTCCGCTTTAAGCCTGTAACTCTCATAGAACTGCGCCCCCCATCCCACCTGCTAGGCGAGAAACACTCGTATAAGACTTAGGATCAATCGCATACCGATTCGTTTGAAATCACCTGGGACTCCGTTGGTCATCGCGACTACACAAGTTTGTAGAGTAATCCCTATTAAATTTTGAACACCGCGTTGTAGGCAGGTGTATGATGAACCAAAGCAACATATTTTGTAAGCTGTTGTAGGAACCCAGCCTTTTATGTGTAGAGTACGACTAAATACTTTATATATGCAGCTTCTATTAGGTCTCAATCCTGCTCGCTGAGTAAGTGTTACATCATGAATATTATTCTTCTTTCTAGCGCTTCCCCGCCGGGGCAGAGTCCGCTGTACTCATCTAATTAGCTCGCCAGTTTGCGCGACCCTGGACATCGGTTGGTCTTAAATCGAGAGTCTTTTTAAGTTAGCATTTACTGTATCTTGCCAGCGTTACTTCAGACGTCCACGAAGACGCTTCCCATAGATTTCGAAATAGTGAGCAGAATTGAAACTGTTCCAGGTGCATGAAACCTGGGAACAATTCTGCTGAGGATGTCTTTGTAGATGCTTGTAGCGGCAGCTCGAGAGGGCAGTCTATACTCTATCTGTCGGTTTATCAGGTTCCAGTGCAACTATGGTTTTTGTTTTCTTGGATACTTTTGGTAAGTTGCCAATGCCTATAATATAGGTTTAAAAAAGGGGCAAGCCATTTTCGAGTCTTGTTCCCAGTTGACTAGAGGTTGATTTCATCAAACACTGCTTGAACTTGAGAGCTTCATTCATTTCATTCCAGATGACGTTTCTGCATTACTCTTAACTCTTGATTGTATTTTGCAGCTCTTTCTTAACCTTTCTTGTATGTTACTTGTGTGACTGTGCTTTAGATAGCGAGCTTATTCCGCAGACTATTTGATCTGGCCTAACTTGTAGATTATAAAAAGTAGATAGTCGCTTTCCTCCTAGTGTTCTTAATAGGCCACATGCCTTTCTGCTTGGGATTTTCTCCAGCTGCCCAGCGAGATTTATCCATGTTCTACAGCGGTTCTGTAGCCGTTTCACACTCCTTGGTCCTTGGGTAAGTCTGGTGCAGTACTTTAGTCATTGATCTAGCCTGGAAAGTACTCACTGCGAAATCCCCTTGCCATACACTTATTTGCTCAACAAATCTTTCATAATTTTCACTCACAGGGGTGATCCATCTGATCGCTTTAGCTTCCGACATCTTAGGGCATTTCTCTCGAATAATTTGAAATGCCACTGATTCATCGTCTTGTCTTTTAACAAATTGTTTCGCAAGACCGATCTTTATAATTTTGGTTGGATCAATCAATGACTGCCATTTAGCATTCTCCTTGGCCACATTAAACTGCAATCTCTGCGGTCAAGTCTTGTTCCTGTAATGCTGGTGGTCAAGGGTGCGGTTGTCCCTTAAACAAATATAGCAAGGATTCATCTGATAACCTCCTCGCAGGCCCATGATGAAAGATGAGAAACTTATCTTAAAGTCTTCAACGAGGTACTGGTTTCCGTTATACGGCAAAACCGATGAAACATCTATAAATAGAAAACAACGGTTTGTTCTATTTACTGTCAAAGCCATTCCGATATTTAGCATCTTGTAAATTACCTAAATTTGTTTGTTCTTCTGTTAGTCATTGTTGTGTTAAGGAGCGGAACAGCGAGGTTATCTGTCCCTGTTTGTGCTTATATTATTATTTTTTAAGTCTACCTTACTTTTTGTGTATGCGTATGCATATTAGGCCCAAGTGTACTGTATATATTTCATGTCTTTTGCTTTAAATATTTGTGCAATAGGGAGCTTAAAAATTGTGTGTTGTAATAAAAAACTAGTTTGGTCTATTATTCAAAAGTACCTATATCCCCTATTAATAGAATACATTAGAGTTGCCAATTAAAACGAATTATCCATCTATTCGGATATTAGAACAGCGAAAAATTCTTCGTTTCGAGGAAAAAGCACAATAAAAAAAAGCGATAATAAAATTAACTTTTGCTGTACGGCGGTTCTAGCTTTAATATAGCCTATTGAGCTCCATCTGGCGTCCTGGGCTGGAGAGAACTTTTATTGGTCGTTCGGAGCAAATGTTTCATAAAAAAAAATATCGCGAAATAAAGCATAAACACACATTTAAAATCAATGCCCTGACCACAAAACCAAATCAGGGCAATAATATCATGATTTTCAATCATTTTAGGGCAAAATAAAACAGTTATAAACGTCATAACTAGTTCCCTAGTGTTATCAACGGATTCGTTACAATAAAGAGTCATTGGTTAATTCAACATGAGTTAAAATCATCCAGATACAGTCAAGTAAACAGAAGGTTTCATAGAGTTATCATTAAAAAATGTTGGAAGATTCTTGAAACTGTGCAAAAATGCTGCCAACGATTGATGTAGAGCTTACTACAATTGTCTATAATAATTGCCAATACACAAGTTTATTTTCGATTTTGGCACCCGGGAAACATACTTACGCCACTGACTGCCAAAATAAGAGGTACTAGAGGTCAAGGGTAGGTCAGAGCTAGGGATGGCCAAGCTGAGGCGTGGCAGGGCGTGGTACCTCGTCAGGGTTGCTACACGGATGTTGCCTCCAAGGCTGCATCATTCATTAGTCCACACTGGCCTCGCACGGAGAAAGGGAGCACGGAACAATAACTGCTACCATCGTTCCAAGAACAAGAATGAGTCTCTGCAACAATTCAATTCATTGTCTACTACGTTGAGGTGACTCATACTGATACCGGCCGCTGTAGTTTTAGAGACACAGGGCAGTCTCTCACACCCGCCGACCGCACACACACCGGCCGTACTTCCGCTCCGTGAGTCACCTATTGTACTTGGCCAATCAAACCCTCATGTTCCTTAAAATTTGTTATATTATCGTAAAGTGTTTAGTACATTTCAAATCTATACATAATTTACATTGTATTCGGAAATTAACACAGGGATAAAAGAACGACAACATACAGGGACTGTATTTTGTGTGTGTGTGTTGTTTGTGGTCTGAGTAATGAATAGGTTGTTTGGGACGGTACCATTTTTTTTTTGAAATTATGTGTGTAACATTTGACGTTAAAATAAAAATACATTTAAAAACCGTTTCATAGACCGAAGTCTACTATTTTTAATAGTGGATTGCAGAAGAGACGAGACATTTTCTATCCACTGGCCTGGGTTCAAAACAAATAACACAGACTTAATATTTCAATCGTAAGACACAGTCTTCAGCGAGCATCTTGGTGTTTTGCCATTCACTCCCCCTTCTCCATAGTCAAACACGCATATCGTAATTTCATAAGCATTAACACTTGCATGTATAATACACTTGGGTAGCATTATCGCTCTTGAACAAGAAGGAAGTCGATAAACTGAACGAAGGGAACAGACAAGTCACACCGGTCGCCCACATCCATTCTTGGCGATTATCTTCAGGCTCTCCAGTAATTACCGGAGTCACCTCAGGCACTGTCCCAATCAGAGCGTGGTGCCGCTCAGATGAACAAGATTTCAGCACGTTCCTAACTCAATTATAGTGACCTGTTGTGCCTATGCTCTGAGTAATGTAGACGTTTCTGTCTCAGTGGACATGGTTAAGTGAGAAATTTAAAAAGTAACATTCAATGAAAAAAAAAGCAGACAATAGTATCCATCAATAGTCCAGTGAAACTCACGCCAAAAGCCACGTGTCTACATGTAAAGTAGACGGTTTAGTCCATCAACAGAATTGATCTTAAATTGAGTCTATAGTAGAAGTTTCCCTGTGAAATTGCTAAATCAGAGTAGCCAACAAATGGTCGAGTAGTTGGTATTGCTTTGAAGTAGAGTAGTATACTAGCGTCACCAGTTAATATTTCCAACTTGCCACCTCACCCTGCCACTGGAACAGTTTAGGAGTCCAGTTCTGAGTCAAGTAGCCTACAGGCTATGGAACTTCAGACTTGTTCCCTTGAAGCTATATTTTACTGGAGAGGCACGCCAAAACTATTACTAGATACACCATGATAGCTTAGACCAGGGGTTCTCAAACTTTTTGAGACTGTGATCACCACCCTCATGTCATACCCAGTACCAGAGCACCATTAAATCGAATATAATAACACTACTACTACTAATAATAAACTAATACTGCTACTAATAATAATGCATCAATCATGCACCTCTTTTTCCGTTTCCTATCCGTCTTTACCTCAGAAATGCTAACATGTCTAGGGATTCACCACTCAGTAGGCATGCTGCAAGTGCTTGCATGGCTCATGCGGATACATTTACGCGTCGACAGTCGAGTCGAATCAGCATCTTTCGTGTGCCTCATAAAACATGTTCAATTATTTTTATTGTATATTAAAATATAGAATAGAATACCCTCTGCTCCAAATCTCGAATATCCAGAGAGTATTATTTATTCCACCCATCACCTAATTCATGTGATTATTACAATGTTTACACAAAGTTTTAAAATAAGTCACAAACCTACAACTAGCCTAATTTACATTGTAAACAATTAACAAGACACTAACAATGGCTATTAATTATGTACTAACTGAATATTATCGTTGTTGATACAGAGAGGCTATCCTAGACTTTAACTAAGTTTTATAGTTAAGGAAACCATCTCCTGTATGTGCTGTTAGGGGCAGATGACCTCGTAGTTCCGCCCCTTAAAACAACAATAAATAACTAACCTGTACCTGTATACTTATTAATTCACATGCATCTTTGTTCTGGTTCTCATCTGTCGCTTTCCTATTCCACATTCCCCTGATAATATTTAAAAAATTCGCTAATAGACCTGCCTTCGTCCATTTCTTTTTTAGTAACTTTATTAAAGTGTGATATTCATTTTCATTTTCTATTCTGTTTAAATCTGACTTGTCTACAAACTTTGCTCGTATAATTTTAGTCTCATTGCATTCCTTGACCAGGCGTGCTGCACCCATAACCTTCCCACAAAACAGGCAAAGGTCCTCCTTTCCTACTTCTCTCAATGCTTTGTTCTAATACACCCCCATTAACCACCAAATTATCCCTCTCATTTCTATTCTCATTAGACATTCAGGCTTTATGCACATACATTTCCTTATTTCGCAGAACTTCGTTAAGGTTCTCCTGTTGGCACACTCTTCTCCCAGTACCTGCAACTCTATGTCATTAACCCTTCTGCACACTTTTTTACACACCCTACCTTCCTCTCTTCGTAAGGACCTATCCCATAGATAACTCATTCCTAATCTTTCCAGTATATTTCTTACCCCGTCCACCCAGTACCCCTTTTGCTGATGCTTCATATGGTGCAGGTAGGCTAACTTTAAAATTTCACCCTCTCCACCAACTTTCAGACGAATCCAAGACTTTATGTGTTTTCGAATACTTACATCCTCACACAACATTCTTGCTCCACAATTCGCCGTGCAACTAGGTAGCCCCAAAATTATCTTCGCAAACATATTTACATTACTGTCCAGGTTGCCTTACCTTCTTCTACACCCCATACTTCAACTCCATATAATGTTCTTGATACGACAAATGCGTTGAATACATTTTTTGTAACTTTGTAGTCAAGATTCGGTAACTTAAGTTCTAACACTATAACACTCGCCAATGCCGCTCGCTAGCCCTTTCGATTATGCTCTTTTAATTTGTTCAGTCCATTTTCCATCACTCGCCAGTATCGTCCCTAAATACTCACAATTTTTCAAAGACTCTAGTTTTGATCCATACATGAACCAACTGTTCATTCTTAGCCAGTTTGGCTCCCTTTTTGCACACCATAACTTTGGTCTTTCGCAGATTAATTTTTAAATTCCAGTCCTCACAGTAATTCACAATCTCATCAATACTATGTTGCATATTATGAGGCATTAGAGCGAGCAGAATGATGTCATCTGCAAACACTAGGGGATATCATGATTGTCCAAACAAGGGTTGGACCGTTGCTCAAAACCCTTGGATTCGAAAATGTCGTCAATAGATTAAAATATACTATTTCGCAAAATGACTGTAAAAACTTGTAATGAAAACACTATGAAATTTGCTTTGAAGAAAGGATCTCACAGCACTTTTTGGCTCGTATGACGAGAGCACCAGGTTGAGGACGCCCAGGCTAAGCCGTCGAAATATCGACCAATGAAGCGAAGTATACATACCCTGGAGACACGTGGGTTCAAATCCTAGAGCTAGTCATAACTGAGTGGCTTTTCGTGGCTTACAATTTCAACTTCAAAAAAATGATGGGCAGGTGCATTTCGATCCCACAATCATTGCCATATGATTCCTTGCCCAAATTGATTGCAAACACACACAAGCACCACAATGACACAGGTTATTCGACAGACCGCCTATGCAGCATTTACAGAGAATTTATAATGACGATGCCCCAGGCTGTAAATGCAAACAGCAACCATCGAACACCAGAGCAATAACTGCGTTATTTTTTAATCGACGTAGCAATCATTGGACTGAATAAATCTGGTTGGTTTCTCATAGATGTTCAGCCAGATGTAACAAATCATATAATTCCTGCAACACAATATTGAAAATTGTCTATGCATGAGGCGTTTGCTTTCGTAGATTCGCAATTGAATGAAAATCCACATCCTGTTTCCAGTCTCCGACCGGGTCAGGAATGGAATGAGTGAAGCCCCCATCTAGCGGCGAGGATATGAACTATGCCGAAGCCTGTCACACTCCTCTGGGGCAATGATTAAATGAATGACAGATGAAATGAAATTATAGTGGAGAGTGTTGCTGGAATGAAATTTTGACAGGGAAAACCGGAGTACCCGGAGAAAAACCTGTCTGTCTCCGTTTCGTCCAGCACAGATCTCACATGGAGTGACCGGGATTTGAACCACGGACCCAGCGGTGAGAGGCCGGCGTGCTGCCGCCTAAGCCACGGAGGCTCACTCATAGATTCGCAATTACGCTTATTAATTAGTCCATCCAAAAAATTGGGATATTTAAAACGAAATTTTAACAGCTATGTATTCGTAAAATATTACCACAACCACATTCTCGATGTTAAATATTTTAATCGAAAACACGATATCAACTCACGCACTCGCGGCAAGATCACTTTTCCAACTATAACAAGATACAGAAAATAAAATAGGGCATTTCTTCTTTAATTCTCATGACAAAATCTATATACATGTATATAATACGCTAAGGTGTATGTTTCACAAAACTCAAGCTCCAAAACCAGAGGGAGTTAGAAGGTGTGGTTTATACCAAAATCTTCCAAATCGTCTCAACAGTGAAGGAAAAAAACCTTGCATTTCTTGAAAAGTCAACGGAAATATATTTTATTTGTTTATAAAGTGCTTTTAAACAAATAAACAAGACGATAGCCCCTGGCAGAACTGTGTCGCATACAGCCACATAGCACTAGGGCCGGGCGGGTAGTCTGTACACATGGGGCACACACAACCAGCAGCAGTGATGAATTGCTCTCTGATTTCATAAATATCGACAAACATATTTATAGAAGCCCGCATAACAGTAAAGCCAGGCGGGTGGTTTACACAATTCGAGAGTTCTCGCACGGGACCGCTAGTATTTATTAATATGAGACTTCAGTAACTTTAATTTAAATTTGGTGTTTTTCCTTATATTTGATGATGATGATAATTATTGTTTTAAGGGGCCTAACATCTAGGTTATCGGCCCTTAATGGTCTGGGGGAGAGGGAAAATGACAATGAAATGGAAACCAGAACGAAAATTAAGTGCGACTGAAAATACTTATAAAATGGAACTCAGATATAAACGACTCACAAAATGTAAAGTGGAAATACTTACAAAAGGGAGTTTTTAAGGAAAATACTCACAAAAGGAAGAGATTGAAAAACACGCACGAAATGTACGTTAGGTTCAAAATACGTACAAAATGCAATGTAGAGTCGAAATCCTACAAAATGCAATTGAAATTCAAAATACTTACAAACTGCAAATGAGATTGGAAATACGAACAAAATGCAATTGAGGTTCAAAATACACAAATCAATTTAGATTGAAAACCGCACATTTTAAATCCAAAATACTCACGAAGTGCAATTGAAATTCGAAATGCTTACAAAATGCAATAGAAATTGAAAATGCTTACAAAATGTATGGTAGATTCAAACTACTCATTTGGATGGACAATACTCACAAAATGCAATTTAGAGTGAAAATACTTACAAAATGTAATTTAGTTTCAAAAACCCACAAAATGCAATTGAGAATCAACATAATTACAAAATGCCCACCATACTAGCAAAAAGCGGTTGAAAATACTTTAAAAATGCAATTGAAATTCAAAATACTCACTCAAGTCCTAGCCCCTATATTGAAAGACGTACTAAAAAGCAATTTTGATTGTCAATCCTTACAAAATGGAATTGAGGTTGAAAATACTCGCTAAATGCAATTTAGATACAAAATACTTACAAAATGCAACGTAGATTGAATCTACCTACAAAATGGAGTGTAGATGCGAAAAATTCGCTAAAGGGAATTTAGATACACGTGGAGCCAATTAACAAAAACGGTGCGGGAATCTTAAAGAGGAAAGGAAATATAATGAAAAGAAAACAAGCGGTCTGACCTCTCAAAGAAGGAGGGATCAGGAAAGATGAGACAAGGGCCAATTAAGGCGGGAAAGTGAAAGACTCCCTAGGCCTCGGATACCCTAATACCGTCGGGGTCGGAAAAGAACAACAGTTGACCAAGGGAGGTCGACAGGAAAGAAGACGGAGAGGAGCCCGGTACAAGTAAGTGGAAGCAATGCCGGACTCAGCTGGGGTCCCGTGTTCGCCAACCCACGTCCCACTAGATGTGAGCCCCTGGGGGACCTAATATTTGAGTTACAAGCCACATGCACCCGATGGTTTTTGAGAGGTTTGCTGATAGTCGTTGAAGGTGATCGGCTTTAGGTTAGGTAGTGCTTATGAGCGAGATGTTTGCATTATGTCATTGTTCATGGCAAGCAGAGAGATGGGAAAACCTAGTACGCTGCATGAAACTCAAGTTGGTAAAAGGAATTCCATACGTTAAGGAAGACGAGGTCAACACCAATATTCCACAAGATTGGTGGATCAGGCAGATTGAAAATCCCATTGAACAGTTGATCCTCTTAGCCCGTAATTTACAGTTACGGCTCGTCATGGTTACGGTATTATTGAAAGAACAACGGGCAAACAGTGTTGCTCAAATGTGTTGTATAGTAAAGCCTCCCTCGCAATGTTCTTAGGAGCCCTTAATAATTCGCGGTTGTTACAGTTAATGCAGTATTATGGCCTATTGTCAACTATTGTATGATGAATGCTGTTTCTGCATTTGTCTGTAGGCACAGGCTGTAGAAAATGTGTTTTGTGTATGACTATTTATGGTTGGGAAGGTACTGAGATTTAGGCGATGCTGAATAATGCTATTAGGGGTAAAGCTATTTTATTATTATTGTTGTTTTATTTGAGAGGCTTGTACACCGTGGCCATTTAGCCTCGTGGATCTATAGACAGAAGTTGTTTGATAACCTGTGTTATTGTGGTGTCTGTAATAGCGAGCGTATTCGTAATTAAGATGAGGATTGGGAAGGAGACGGTCGTGACCTTAAGTTAGACACGATACCATCCCGGCATTTACCTGGACTAGAAGTGGGAAACCACGGAATACCACTTCCACGAAGAGAATCAAACCCACCTTTTCTCAGTTTTCCTCACGAGGCTGTGTTCCAGCAGCCCTCAGCCCAGAAATAAATTTATTGACAGAGCTGGGAATCAAACCGGGAATTCTGGGGCGACAGCCAAGAAGGCTTAAAAATATCGCTAACCAGGAAGTGGGCTATTTTATTATTTATGTTTGTCCTTGACAGTGATTAATTTGGGCTCATGGATCTCTCTTACATTTAGCCACATGATATTGTACATAAAAGCAAAAAATAAATAGGTATAGGAGTGTTTTATTATGCCCCCGTGTAATGAGTTAGTATTAGCCTACTTTCGATGTTTGGAAAAAAAAAAAAAAAGGAAAGAAAGAAAGTAGACTTATGAGGTCTACACAGGGCCAAAAATTGTGTACTCTGAATGTCTGCTCCCCCCCCCCCCCCCCCTCTCTCTCTCTCTCTCAATCAATTTAAACACGGTGAAACCGAATTGAACGAATTTGGTACAGAGATAGCACTAGCAAAGGGCACCCCAGTGTCATGTTTTATATCGCCGCCATCTTGACGGAAACGTAATGGCGGCCACCCAAATGTTCAAAGCTTAAATCAAATTACGACTAACCTAATCATCCGATCTCTACCAAATTTTGCAACAAGATATATTTATATGGCGAGCGTCTTTTGACTAAACCACAAG
Source organism: Meconema thalassinum (assembly GCA_946902985.2). Classification (NCBI taxonomy): domain Eukaryota; kingdom Metazoa; phylum Arthropoda; class Insecta; order Orthoptera; family Tettigoniidae; genus Meconema; species Meconema thalassinum. The sequence goes on along the minus strand of OX336391.1, from coordinate 39,153,646 downwards.
GGGATCAGCCTAATAGTTTGCAGATGGCGGCCATGTACACTATGTGTGCAAATCGATTCCCCCTATCAATTCAAACACGGTGAAACTGAATTGAACGAAATTTGGTACAGAGGTAACACTAGCAAAGGGCACCTCAGTGTCATGATTTATATCGCCGCCATCTTGACGGAAACGTAATGGCGGCCACCCAAATGTTGAAAGCTGAAATCAAATTACGACCAACCTAATCATCTGATCTCTACTAAATTTTGCAACAACATACCTTTATGTGGTAAGCATCTTTTGACCAAACTACAAGGTCATCAGCCCATTATTTTGTAGATAGCGGCCATGTATGTGTGCAAGTAGATTCTCCCTATCAATTCAAACACGGTGAAACCGAATTGAACGACACTTGGTACTGAGGTAGCACTAGCAAAAGACAACTCAGTGTCATGTTTTATATCGTCGCCATCTTGACGGAAACCTAATGGCGCCCACCCAAATGTTAAAAGCTTAAATCAAATTACGTCTAATCTAATCTTCCTATCTCTACCAAATTTTGCAACAATATACCTTAATGTGGGAAGCGTCTTTTACCCAAACTACAAGGTCATTAGCAAAATAGTTTCAAGGTGGTGGATGTATGAATCATGCAAGTATTATAGCCTAACTGTAACTTACGATTAAACAAGGCTTGTCCTCAACAATTCAGCTTGTCGTACATAGGGAGGTTTAATCTGTCCTCAAAGAGGTGACCGGTAGGATTCTAGTACATTATAATAGAATATGAACCCGTAGAAGTGACTAACAGGCCAGGCTTACCGTGCCATATCGTTGTGGGCCCGTGCCGTCCCGTTGTCACAATGGCCACTTTCTTTGCTCGTAAATACATATATTTCCGTAATTTCCTAAGTTTCTATCCTATTATGAATGTGCTGAACAAAATAATACATATTTATTATCAAATGGTTTATAGAAACGCCAGAAAAGGCTAATGAAATCGTTCATTTCAACACAAAATATGATACAAATATACTAAACCAGTTTCTTATCAAGTATTATCGTAGCGCATTCGTAGCGTAATGGTAGCGAATCTGTGTGAGAAGCGCACAGCGAATAAAGCGCACATACAGGTATTTGCGAAGAAAGCGCACAAGGGCCAATGTGACAGTTTAGGGTAGGGGTTACGTTACCAGGAAATGAATACTTGGAGCTGGTTGGAGGTGAGTCATCACGCAATACAATAGCTCAGGTTCATTCCTCCCGAGCAGCCGCCCCACCTCACCGACCCCTTCTTTGTCATTCCTGTTCTGATGGTCCTTCAAGTCACTTCGTAAGCAGCAATAATCTGTTTTAGTGTTTTAAACTTACTTGTGTTAAAGTTATTTTACTAGTATACCTAGTGTTTTGAACGTTTTCTTTCTTTTTAGTATTTATACATGGTTTAGTTATATTATGGAAGTCTTAACTACTAACAAGGGTAAGCCTGCAGCACATTATAACGGATACGCATATAGGGAGTTTAGGAAGAATATAGATGGGTTAATAGTTTGGCGATGTCAGAAGGAAAGGTCAAGTAGGTGCCGTGGAATGTTAAAAAGTAAAAATGGCGAAGTTTTAGAAGTTACTGATCACTCATGTGCAGCACCGGACACAGCCAGATTGGAAGTTATGAAGAGCATCAACGTTGCAAAGAAGAGAGCCCGTGAAGAAGACACGTCCATTTCAAAGATCTACAGAGAAGAACTGGGAGAACTCCACAACAAGGGCTACAATTTTGTAACAGAAATGCCGCAACAACTCACCACAAAAAGAAGTATGTACATACAGAGAAACAGTGCGCGTGGAACCCAAAAGAGCCTAAGACTAGAGAAGAAGTAATTTTAGACGAAGAATTGCTTCAAATGAACGACGGATCAAAATTTATGTTAGTGGACGAAGGCTCAGAGGAACGGATGATCATTTTTTGTTCAGAAAAAGGGAAAGAGTGCTTGAGGAACCTACAAGGCTTTTTCATGGATGGAACGTTTAAAAGTTGTAGTAAACAGTTCGGTCAAATTTACACCATCCATGCTGATTATGGAAGCTCCGACACAGAAACTAACGTTTATCCAGTTGTGTTTGGCCTACTTCCAAACAAGAAGAAAACTACATACGTTCGTTTTATTCGTCATGTACTGCAAGCAGTCCCAGAATGGAATCCAAGACACATCCACGTTGATTTCGAGGCGAGTGCAATAGCTGCAATTAGAGAAGTTCTGCCATCAGTTGAAATCCATGGGTGCTACTTTCATTTGAAAAAATGTCTGTGGAGAAAAATACAAGAAATTGGACTGACATGTGAATATAGAGAAAATGAAGAAATCCGACTGTCCACTCAAATGTGTGCTGCATTAGCCTACTTGAAAACTGAAGATGTCCAAGATGGCTGGGTCGAAATTCACTCACAGGCTCTTGAAAACCCGAAATTAACTCGCTTCTTCGACTACTTCGTCGAACAGTGGCTGCATAATGACGAAATTCCTATTGAATTGTGGAATTGCTATGCTAGGCGACACAGGACTACGAACGCGGTAGAAGGTTGGCACAACAAAATCAACAATCTTCTTGGACGACCCAACCCCAAAATCAGAGATGTCATACTTTGTTTCAAGAGTGAAGCGGAGGAATCTTCTTGTATGTACATGAGGATAGAACTGAATTTAGCTGGGAAAAAGAGGAAGAAAACTTACATCGAGTTGGATAAGAAACTGGAAAGAACTGTGAAGAAGTATGAAGAAAATGGTGACATCACAGCGTGTTTAAAGACAGTTTCATATCTACAAATACTTGGCTAGACCTTCTTTCTAGAAGAAAAGCAAGACCCGAAAAGAATGTAAATAGTAAACAGTTAATATTGACGAAGCTACATTCATGCTGATTTAAAGCAAGCCTAAGTATACTTTAAAACTGTAAATATATTTAAAAAGTTAACATTGACGAAGCTATACTCAAGCTGATTTTAAACACGCCTAAATGATTAAAAATATTTAGTAATTAATCATTTAGCCAGTCCACAGCCTGGATAAAGTGTGATGGGAATCAGAAACTAATTAATCCAACTTTTATTTTCTGTGTAACACTCCTTATTTCTAAGAAGATAGGGGCGGGATTCCTTCTGTAACTCCAAAAGGGTTGACTGTGCGCTTTCTTCGCAGTGCGCTTTTCTCGCAGTGCGCTTTTTTCGCGACACCATGGTAGCGACTTGGGCTCTTAGTCTGGGGGTTCGTGGATGAAATCACTGCAGGTTCAAATTTCTTTACTTCGTTCTCTTTGGTATTTACTGATTTATTTTACTCAGAAGTTATAATGTTAAGCATATATACTGTAGCGAGTATTTGCAATCGAAAATATTATAGGGACCCTGATTTATGGTATTATAAAAGGCTTCAGAGCGGTGAAATGAATTGTTCAAAGTGGTGAAATAAAATATCCATAGTGGTGAAATAACAAAAGCGAGGTGAGTGTGCTTAATAACCATGTGTACGGTGCACGGATTTCGTTAAATAATGAACTCTACACAAACCTTTGGAGGAGTAACAAACAATTTATTCTAGTTCTTTTTTTTTCATGTTTTTCATTTTTTTTTCTTTCTTTTCGAAAGAACTTAAACTCAAATGAATTTTTGTTCAATACCTAACATTTACTTCTCCACGACTACCATAGTCCTTTTCTCACTAGCTCGTGAAACGTATGTTGTCCCCAAAATTATGCAGAGCATTGTTTCCATGTTTTCAGGACATCAACTAATCAAGCCTGAGAAGAGACTAGGGTATCCCACATCTTATGAAACGTTTATATTTCTAAGGTTTCTTATTTTCTATGAAGGGACTATTTCAATTAATTTTAAAGTAAATATTTTTAAAAATTATCTCATTACCAGGGTTTCGTTGGCATTTAGCATTTTAGGGTGAAAAAATATACTTCGCAAAATAAATTTATTTCGTGATATTTCGCGGCTACAATAATTTACAAAAATGGCATATTTAGAGTAAATATATCGTTCTGATAACATATATGTGTTTGCTGAACTATTTTGCGGATATTGTTAAAACCAAAAATCCGCGACTCCAATTATATACACTATATACTTATAACATCACATATTTCAACACTCGAATACAGCGATTAATATTCGTTGACCTTGATCCGCGGTAGAGACTATTGTTGTTGATTCTTTACGGGTTTTGCGGCATCATGGTCTTGTAGCTCCGTTAACTTGGGTGTGTGTAGAAGTTGTCTGATAACCTGTGTCACTGTGATGTCTGTATGCTTACTAGTGTGTGTACTTTTAAACGAGGAAGGATTTGGTTAGGAAGCTGTTGTTGTTTCATTTGAGATGCATGGACGTCGTGGTCATTTAGCCCCGTGTTCTTGGGTGAGTGTTGCATTTCGTCTGAAAACCTGTGTTATTGTGATGGCTGTGTGTGTATATACATAATTCAGGTGAGGATTCAATCAAACAACGTTTAATATGCGTCTAGTACGTTGTATTTCAACAAGCTACTACAACCAACATTCAATTATACTCCTTGAAAAGGACAAAGAGTTAAGCATTTAGGAGAAAGTAGACTAGCCTACTTGTTCTTTACTGAACATCTGGGTTTTCCCCTGTGATATTTTTGTGTCCCTTTTTCGTGCGTTGTCATTTGGATCGCCATCATAAAGTAATGTAAATGCATGGTTTTAATTTGAAGCATATGTTGAGAGGATGGGCGACCATACGTGTTAATAAAATTAGGTTTGAACACCTGCCGCACGTTTAAAATTTAAAAGCACGGATAGTGTTGCATTAATTTGCGAAGTAGCAAATCACACACTAGTGTAATCTAGAAGAGAGGCGTGATGTTATGGTAATTTGTTTTCTTGAGAAATGCATTCTTTAAAATTCAAATTCAGTGAGGTCTGTTTGCCAATGATATTTAAGCAGGGTAGATTGTAAAAGCACAGCTATCCAATATAATTTGTCCGTCAGCTACTAATTGTTGCTTGTGGGGTTTTCGTGAAGAAGGAGAAAAGCATGATGTGAACACGCCATAAGTGAGTTTTTGTCCGGCTGTAGGAAAGCCGAGAATGTTCGCTGCTGCATTTATGTACGGGGATGACTTATGCCATAGCGCCGTTTTATGTTGTTTCGAGGTTTTCCGGCGAGGGGACTGAAGAACTGACTTCAAGTCTCGCCGAGGTTGTGTGTTTGTTTTCTTTGATATGCAGCATTCTAAGGCGTAGGCCTACACAATGGTTCAAACAGTATTATTTTTAGCTACCACCCGCCCACCTTTTACCATCGGACTCGGCGAGACCAAGTGCTGCTCGCCACCCGCCAGCATACACCCTAGGTGAAGGCTGGAAGGACACACTGTTATTTTCAACTAGCTCATAAATATATAATAAGTGTGTCATTTATGTAATTTAGTTAACTCTGTATCACCCATTTGGTTTTGATTCCCCTTATTTAGATTAGGATACACCTCTGCATTTGAAATGAATGGTGGGACCATTTTTTCCGCACTGGGCCACCTCCCTCAATAGCCGTGCGTGTTATCGCTCGCATGCCACGGGTAGTCTTGGGAAGTGTCGAGTCCGGAATCTATGTATTATTACATCGACTGGCAGCTAGTTGAAAGACACAAGTCAAAGGTCATCTAAAGTGATATTTAGTTTGTAGATTTAACCGTCAGTCTGTCTGACGAGAAGGGAAAATCAGATATAAGTTACATGTAATTTTTTGAAGATGTTTATTTAAAATGTTGAAGTTGTTTACTTAAATTTGTGAACATACTTCAGTAGACGTTGGTTAAGATAAATATCCTTACTCCAGAGGTTCTTATTCAAGAAGTTCATCTTTTCGCTGTGGTTCCTCTTCCTCTCTTCCGAACAGATATTCTTGGCTTTTTAAATTTTCCTGGAACCCCTTCAATTTATCAATTACTATTATTGATAATTTATTTTTATCGTAAATTATTTTCCTCAGGTTCCATTTTTGGTTTGAATTTTGTACTCGGGCATTTCTTTTACGTATTTATTTTTCTTTATTGTGATTTAGCTATGTGTGTATTTAGGATGTTCCATTTTGGTTGAGTAAATTAAACTGTGTGTGCATACTCATACTAAATCATATACTTCCATCCAGGCATTTAAGTAGATTAAAATGTTACGAATCAACAATAACCTCGAAAACAGAATTTCAGAGCCTAGCATTTTGATCGGCAGTGGAGAGTGGGCAGGCGAGAGGGCAGCACCGGCTACGATCAACAGCTCGGCTAAGATAAGTAATCACCAATCACATTACATAATAGAATTCAAGTGCATGCTCTAATTTTATTTATTATATTGTGTTGTTCTAATTTGTACACACGTACGTAATATTCATACATAATTCACGAATCCGTATAAATAAAACTAACTAAACTGACATAATGAGATTCAAACTGCGAATCAATATAAACACCAATTGTACGCACTAGTACATTTACTATATGTAGTTAGATAACACTGTATATAAATTTAAACCTCGACCCAGTGATCAGGATCTGATGATGACCGCTTGCAGGTCGAAAAGCGTATTCCTAAAATTGCCCCATTATAATAGTGATCATAACTAATAGGCTACATGTTGGTGTTTTGTTTTTTTCAGGTGTGTTATTTACATATTATTAATGTATTAAATACATTGTACCCCGCCCAGACTTTGGGCAGATTCGTGTTGACCGACTGGCAGTGATAGATCGATTTTCTTAACGCGCTAATAGCTTGCCACGGTGGGTGAGAAGATAGCGTGTCGGTCTACTAACCCCAGGATTGCAGGTTCGCTCCTGGCCGTGGTAAGTGACTTTTAAAGGCGGCAAAAATACGACACGCATGTCATACGATGTTGGCATGTCAAAGAACCCATTTGAATTCAGTAGGCCGTGTTCAGAATGGCAAAATTAATCTCGGGAGTTTCCGCCAACACAAAGTTCCTCATTTCAAGCGCTATAGTGTTCAAGGAGCTTAGATACCTCACCTCCTTGACTTTCATAGTGATTCAAGGAAAAACGAAATTCGACATGCAAGCTACCCTCTGGGTGTCAAATTACAAAGCTTGCAACCGGCATCCGAGGCCATACGATATTATTATTATTATTATTATTATTAACGCGCTAATGAAACCAAGCAAGGGCTACCAGCAGTTGCTAGAGTATACAAGTGCCGCAGCGTAGCTGTGCACGTAAAATCGTGCACCACGGCTGTGAGAGCAGCTGCAAGTACGGAGATCGCAGGTTTGAATCCGACACTGACAATGGCTATCCTGAGTGTTGTTTTTCCTCAGATTTTTCCACACTCTCTCCAGGTACATGCCGGGATAGTACCTTAATGCAAGTCCCGGGGCACCTACCCCATCCCTGTCCCTAATCGTTCAACGCAGAATTTACAGAGAGCTTTGAAACCAATTTTCAGTGTTGCCTTATTGACAATTGATTTTGTTTCGAAGCTGAACCTCTTACCATTGAACACCCTCAGCAGTGGAGAAACGAACCACTTGACGTGGAGGCGGGTAAGGAAGAGCCTAGAGGAGTGGTTCGTTTCTCCACTGCTGAGGGTGTTCAATGGTAAGAGGTTCAGCGTCGAAACAAAATCAATTGTCAATAAGGCAACACTGAAAATTGGTTTCAAAGCTCTCTGTAAATTCTGCGTTGAACGATTTCCAAGTGAGATGCGTAGAAGAAGTGAAGGCACGGTGCTAACTCCTAATAGGGGATCATGGAGGTGAATTGTTTTCCAACAGGGGCTTGCTGACTAGACCGGACGCTGAAAGGCAAAACAGTGTCAAATGAAACTATGTATGTATGTATGTATGTAAGCCTATGTACGTATGCATGCCGAAAATCGTTTTGCAACGGCAGGGGGTGTATGCTATTTGGCAAGATAGTGGTGATCACTGATCAGCGGCCTAACGACTTCACAAGATGGGGAATCGCCCCTTTGTACCCCAGTGGGATGTCTTAGCAGTCATTGTGATTAACATGACGCGAAACTGGAGAGTAAGGCAATGAAATGGAAACAGTAACACCGGAAGTCACTTGATGCACGATGAGTCGAGTTGGACAGCGGCTAGGAAGGGCAAACAGGAAGTAACAATTAGCATCTGTTCACTCTGAAAGAGCGCAGTCATAAAGCGGAAGTATATGAGGTCCGCAACGCAAGTCATCCTCAACAGCACAACTGTTTACACGTACACCACTCAATGTTCGCAATTCACACACAGTCACTAGCGGGCAATAGGTTCACTGACCCATTTTGGTGCTGTGGCTTCTGCGTCGCTGAGGAGCGGGCCTTCGACATGCAGTACCGGTATATCTACAGACACCAGTGTTCAGCAATATTCATGTCTAAAAAATGTCAATATCCCTTCCCTGTCTGTCTGTTAGGTAGTCAGCCCGAAGGCTGGTTGGATCCTCAAAAAGTACCGCCGTTACGTTATGTGAGTAGATACCCACAAAAACCCAAGGCAGCACTATTTAGAGGCTTTCTAGGCAAGAAGAGGAGTGAGGTAGTTTGCCATTGCTTTCCTGACTGAGTCAGAACAGTAGTCCTAACCCTATGAGTTGAACCTTTCACAGCATTCACAGGCACTGACTGTGCCCCGAATGCCACTACTAAGCACCACCCATACCTCAGTAGCTTCCATATAATCACAGCCATGAGTGAGACTGAGACATCGGTGAAAAGCCACCTTTTACTCTAGCCTGTGCCAACTGACAAATGCAAAAGTACTGTATTCATCAAGAGATGGCGAACACATCCTGAAAAAAGTACAGTACATGGCCATTGGCTGCATTAATAATATTATGTATTTCTATATGGTATTCATTTATACATTCAGGTAGAGCGCATTCGAAAAAAAAGACTAACGTGCAACAATTAGAGTAAGATTAAATGCCCTATACCGACAATGTTAAATATTGTGTATTTATGGCCAGTTATCTCAGAAACTAATCAACATAGAAGGCTGTCGTTTTTATCAGTTGTAAATAGGAACTTGGACAGTACACTGACCTAGCTTCAGACAGATCAGCTGATTAGAAAAGGAACTCTAGAATTGCTGAGTTTTAATTCACTGGCCGTGAAAGCCAATACACCATCTTTTTGGAAGCCTTCATAGAGAGGTTAAGGCTGCTTGAGCTTTTAGTTCTCGCAGTCAAGTGATGCAGTTGCACCTAATATAAAGGGAGGTGGCGCGCAGTTCGTTACTCATGTGGGGGTCCAGGCGGGGACACCAAGAGCCCGCCGATGAGCCAGCTTGGTGTCCTAGGCGAAACCCCACACAAGACACGGCAAAAACCTAGAAGAATTGCTGAGTTTTAATTCACTGGCCGTGAAAGCCAATACACCATCTATTTTAATGGCTTATTTTTTTAACAAATATTATGCATATTTCTTGTCATAAAATGAATTCTACCAGTGATATAAAGCTCGTTGTAGATCCACATAATCAGTACATTGTATTGAATAATGTGTGTACATATTGTACTTCTGTTGTGTCCAGTTTCTGAGAAAAAGGCACAAATGTGTGGAAAAAAAACTGAGAAAAACTGAGTTTAAGTTTCAAGACAAGTCTACATACATACATACATACAAACATAAGTTTTGTTTGTTGATAAACTGCTAGAAGCCCCCTGCATAATACACTGAGCATTCTTCTTCATACCTTCCTACTTCCACGCGATACCTCCTACTCTACACCCCCCCCCCCTTTCTCTACCCCTACTCCCATTCCCTCTTCCAACTTATTATTTAATTGTTATTAATTATTTTTATCAATATTTATTTATTTATTTATTTATTTACAAGCTGTACCCGGCATGCGTTGCAATGCCAATCAAAGAAAGTGTTGGCGTTGAAATTCTGTTTCTTGAAGTGCTTTTGGATACACAACATGTTAACTGCCTCTAAGCTATCATAAAATGGATTTTCTAATTTAGAACCATTCGAGGGAGCGTGCACAACAACTTTCAAAATATTTCATCGCTGTCACTCATTTGTTGAATCTAATCGTACGCTACCTATTGTGAAATGGATTTACTAAGTCGAAACCCTTCCCTGGCGTGTACACAATGACTCATCAATGATTCATCGCAATCGGATGAATGGTATATGCACACGTATAGGGGTTTTTGTTTAAACGATTCGTGCGCTGTCACTCATTTGTTGTATCTACTCGTGCGCTACCTATTGAGAAATGTATTACTAAGTCGAAGCCCTTCCCTGGCGTGTACACAATAACTCATCAAGGTTTCATCGCAATCGAAGAATGTTATATGAACGCAATACGGTAGGGAATTTTGTTGAAACGCTTCGCGCGTCGTCACCCATTTGTTGCATCTACTCTTGCGCTACTTATTGTGAAATGGATTTACTAAGTCCCCTTCCCTGGCGGGTACAAAATAACTGATCAATGTTTTATCGCAATCGGATGAATAGTATATGAACGCATACCTGATTTTGTTTAAACGATTCGCACTCCGTCACTCATTTGTTGAATCTACTCGTGCGCTACCTACTGTAAAATGTATTTACTAAGTTAGAAACCGTCACGTAAGTGTCCACAACATCTCACCCAAGTTTCATCGCTATCGTCGTTCATTTGTCGAATCTACTCGTGTGCTACCTACTGTGAAATGTATTTACTAAGCCAGAAACCTTCCTTGGAGTGTCAACCATATTTCACCCAAGTTTCACCGCTAACGGCAGAATGGTATATGACCTTATACGGGACTTTGTTGAAACGCTTCGCGCGTCGTCCCTCATTTGTTGAATCAACTTGTGCGCTGCATATTGTATAGTGGATTTACTAAGCCAGAAATTTTCCATGACGTGTACACAACATCTCACCCAAGTTTCATAGGTACGGACGAATGGTACATGTATGCATACGGGACTTGGTTGAAACGCTTCGCGTGTCGTCGCTCATTTGTTGATTCTACTCTTGCGCTACATATTGTAATATGGATGTACTCAGCCAGAAACCTTCCCTGGAGTGTACACAACATCTCACCCAAGTTTCATCGCAATCGGATGAATGGTATGTGAACGTATACGGGACGTTGTCGAAACGCTTCGCGCGTAGTCACTCATTTGTTGAACATAAACGTGCGCTTCGTATTGTAAAATGGATTTACTTAGCCAGAAACCTTTCCTGGAGTGTACACAACAATTCACCAAACATTTATCACTATCAGACGAATGGTATATGACTTTATACGGGACTTTGTTGAAACGCTTCGCGTGTCATCGCTCATTTGTTGAATCTACTGGTGCGCTACCTATTGTAAAATGTATGTACTAAGCCAGAAACCTTCCCTGGAGTGTACACAGCATCTCACCCAAGTTTCATCGCTATCGGATGAATGGTATATGAAATTAAATGGGACTTTGTTGAAACGCTTCGCGCGCCGTTGCTAATTTGTTGATTCTACTCGTGCTCTACCTATTTTTAAAGGGATTTACTAAGCTAGAAACCTTCCCTGGAGTGCACACAAAATCTCAGCCTAGTTTCATCGCTATCGGACGAATGGTATATGAACGCAAACGTGACTTTTTTGAAATGCTTCGCGCGTCGTAGCTCATTTGTTGAATCTAATCGTGCGCTGCCTATTGTAAAGTGGATGTACTAAGCCAGAAAATTTCCCTGCAGTGTACACAACATTTTACGCAAGTTTCATAGCTATCGGACGAATGGTATATGAATGCATTCGGGACTTTGTTGAAATGCTTCGCGCATCGTCGCTCATTTGTTGAATCTACGCGTGCGCTACCTATTGTAAAATGGATTTACTAAGTCAGAAACCTTCCTTGGAGTGTACTCAACATCTCACCCAAGTTTCATCGCTATCGGACGAATGGTATATGAATGCATACGGGACTTTGTTGAAATGCTTCGCGCATCGTCGCTCATTTGTTGAATCTACGCGTGCGCTACCTATTGTAAAATGGATTTACAAAGTCAGAAACCTTCCTTGGAGTGTACTCAACATCTCACCCAAGTGTCATCGCAATCGGACGAATGGTATATGAACACATACGGGACTTTGTTGAAATGCTTCGCGCATCGTCGCTCATTTGTTGAATCTACGCGTGCGCTACCTATTGTAAAATGGATTTACTAAGTCAGAAACCTTCCTTGGAGTGTACTCAACATCTCACCCAAGTTTCATCGCTATCGGACGAATGGTATATGAACACATACGGGACTTTGTTGAAATGCTTCGCGCATCGTCGCTCATTTGTTGAATCTACGCGTGCGCTACCTATTGTAAAATGGATTTACTAAGTCAGAAACCTTCCTTGGAGTGTACTCAACATCTCACCCAAGTTTCATCGCTATCGGACGAATGGTATATGAACACGTACGGGACTTTGTTGAAATGCTTCGCGCATCGTCGCTCATTTGTTGAATCTACGCGTGCGCTACCTATTGTAAAATGGATTTACTAAGTCAGAAACCATCATTGGAGTGTACTCAACATCTCACCCAAGTTTCATCGCAATCGGACGAATGGTATATGAACACATACGGGACTTGTTTGAAACGCTTCGCGCATCGTCACTCATTTGTTGAATCTACGCGTGCGCTACCTATTGTAAAATGGATTTACTAAGTCAGAAACCTTCCTTAGAGTGTACTCAACATCTCACCCAAGTTTCATCGCAATCGGTTGAGTGGTATATGAATGCATAGGAGACATACACACCCACAGACAAACTATCACGTAAGATTGATTTTTATATATATAGATTATTCATTTATTATCCAATTTGTATGTACGCGCACCCCAAATTCACTTAGATTTACTCCAAACAGAAATTACAAGTAGACAGTGTTACTCGTCGGGTTCCAGGGTTCCAAAGAGTAAGTACGTAAAATTTGGTTCAGCTCGGAGACGGCGTAGATTTGTGCCAATGGGCCAAACTGCAGTGGACAGTGTTAATTTGTGCCAAAGGGCCTAAACACAGAGAATGGATATGTCTGTCCAAAATTTCAAGTAGGCCTATACAGTGTTACAGGACGGGTTCCAAAAAGTACATAAAATTTGGTTCAGATCGGTGAAACAGTGTAGATTTGTATAAATAACAAACAGACAGACAAACCAACAATGAGCTTTATATATATATATAATATATAGATTAGCAAAAAGCCACAAATATACCAAGATAAATACTGCAGTAGAACAATAGTAGACTATAGAGTAGTGGTCCAAGCCCCAGCCTTCTAGATTGAATAACATTCTGTTGATGAAGAGTTTTCCAATGTGATGCCGCAGAGGCCATATTTGCAGTCATGACACATGATATTAAAACCGCTATATAAAATACTTATACTGTAATTAGATTTATATGATAAATAGTATAGTCCACCAAAATATTCAGCAAAGTCCAAATAATTAAACAATGCAAAAAATCTTTCCCAAAATTTGACCTCTAATCTTACCAACTAATCTACCACAACGAACTATACTGCACGAGATATCATCATACATATTATTACAGTAGTATAGATCCCTCCTGCGGCACTCACAAGCGACCGATTGTGAAAATGAGCATTCAAATGGAAGAGAATAGACATTATTAGTGACGAATTGCACTCTAATTCCATAAATATCAATAATTTCTTTAAAAAATGACTTTAAAAAATGTACGAAGTGTGCGATTTGCAGATACTGTTGATGTATGAAAATACGCTCCATAATTGCTGTCCACTTCACATTTTGGTCGCTGTGACGCCCGTTTCATGTCATTTTAACATTATGAGGTCCTTCCTTTATCATTGTGCATGGATTTCAGAAACAGTAGCTAGCGAATGTGTGTGAATTATGTAAGAAGTCTACGATTTGCAAAGCCTATTGGGGAAAGTGTGGTTTATGAACATGCGAGATTTCTCGCACGGGTCCGCTAGTTACCCATACTTAAGCCGAGGTAGCATCGTATTTCCCACTACTACTTTCCATGTAGCAAACAAGCTCTGGGTAAACGTCATGGGTTTTTGCCCCGAAGGCAATCTTTAACGTGCTCCCTCGCATTTGCGCTCTCTCAATTGCCAACTGACTGCGCCTGGACTCATTGTATTCTCTAAGCTGTAATCATTCCATCGAAGTAGAACCATTTGATATTTAAATAGGAAATGTCTACCTGGCAGATTAGTCAAGAAAATTAATGCACAAAATAACAAATCCAGCGAGTCTGTAGCTATGAATTGGGTTGTAATAGTTCTTAAAGCTACTATTATTATTATTATTAAAAATCTACAGAGGCACGGCTGGTTCTGCCCCTAAACACATAGCTGCCGTAGAAGACACAACAGGACGTAAGGTCTTGGCCTCCCATCCGGTGCGGTAGTTCTGGGAGTGAATATGATGCCTACTCTCACTTCAACTCCGCATCCGCCGTAACAGGACGCGATCATACTACACGGGCTTTACACCTGTCCCTTCATGAATAGCAGAAGAAAGCTGTGCACGTGTTCCAAGCGACGAAACTAGTGCACCATGAGCGAACATCGTCCTAAAAGAGATCGCTTTAGAAAAAAATAAACTGTTGTATGCTTCCAGTATATTCCCCCAAGTGTCACATTATGGCATTTAAGCCCATCGTATCACGCAATAGCCTTTTTAATAGTACATTATGCATCGAGCCTATAATGGCAATAATTAATTACCATTATAGGCGAGTTGCATACGACTGTTTATGTTCGACGATAATTATTATTATAACTATTTTATGTTCGAACATAAATATTCATAAATATCTGTCGAGATTTCACCAGTTTTATGTACTGGAAGGAAGGAAGGAAGGAAGGAAGCTTGTAGTTTAACGTGACCGTTAATCTCGCGATCATGAGCCACGGGACCTCCTTTTTACGTGGAATCCGAACCACAGGACATGGCATTTCACATAGAAAATCTCACATGCATGAGACGCAGAGAATGCCTTGTATTTGACCATGGCCTCCTCGATTACCCTACTATGACACTAGGCCAGGCAGTGAAATTTAAATTAGAAGGCCGTGGAACTCAGCGCATCTAATTATCTAATTGGTCAAACAACTGTTTCTTGAGCTCTGATTGGTGGGAGAAACTGTTTCATAATGAAAAATAGTGTTATGATGAGCCTCATTATAGTACAGTTTTCTGACATATAATAGTCAGGGTCGAACATAAAGGTCTATTTCGATTTTCCGGTCCCAATTTTGGTTCGACGTACATGCTGCTTGGGGAAGGGCCACCAACTTGGCCATCTGGCCAGAAAGCCTATACGGTATTCCCCATTCCGTCAGGTGGGTGCGCCATGTACTCTTGCAGTGGTATCCACCTCACTAAAAATACGACACGCATGTCATACGATGTTGGCATGTCAAAGAACCCATTTGAATTCAGTAGGCCGTGTTCATAATGGCACAATTAATCTCGGGAGTTTCCGCCAACACAAAGTTCTTCATTTCTCCACTAGAAAGCGCTATAGTGTTCAAGGAGCTTAGATATCTAACCTCCTTGACTTTCATAGTGATTCAAGGAACAACGAAATTCGACATGCAAGCCACCCTCTGGGTGTCAAATTACAACGCTTGCACCCGGCACCGAGGCCATACGATATTATTATTATTATATCCACCTCACAACGGAGGTCCCTGCACGGCCGAATACTTGCGCCAATCATATCACTGTGCATGACGAGGGGTATATGCCTGTTGAAGGCACAAGGATCCCGGTCAATTCTTACTGTCACCAGGTAGGTATTGCCTTGGCTGGGTGGCACCCACAGTGATGGCCCTCGTTTGGAGTAGGTAGTATTCGGGGAGGATATTTCCGCGATGACGCGTAAGCGCCCCAATAACATCACACACGGTCGCTCCTTGAAAAAGCCGTCTCTTGAGTGTCGAGCTAATCCAAAGGTTTATACGCCTTTAACAAAAGATTCCCCGTGGATAGGTCACCTCGCTACCAGGTAGCTACCAGGACAGACGGGGATGATTTCAAACTAGTAAAATCTATTATTTTCAGCGATTAAATCGAAGGGAAATTTGGTGATCTTAACGGGATTTCCAAGCTCCGGAACGGGCAGCTCTTGCTACACACCGTCGACCGGAGGCAAACCGAAGCGTTGCTGGAATGCATGCAATTCGGCGAAATTCCCGTTAAGGTCAGTAAGCACGAAACGCTGAATGAGGTCCGTGGAGTTATTTTCTACCACAACCTCATTCTCAATAGCGATGCCGAACTTTTGCGGGATCTGGGGAAGAGAGGCGTCACCAAGATTAGGCGCATGACCGGAAAATTGGAGAGGATAGTGTTGATACGCGCGCTTTCTTTCCCCATTTTGAGGGTGATGTCGTACCTAAGCAGGTGAAGGTCACGTCATACCATTGTGACGTTAGACCGTACATCCCTCCACCTATGCGCTGCTATCAATGCCAGAAATTCGGGCATGTTTCTGCCAGGTGTAATGCCAAGGCCGTTTGCAGAGAGTGGTAAGGGGACACATGAGGGTGAGAGGTGTACGCCTCCCCCGATATGTTCCAACTGCCAAGGAAGCCACTCTCCACGGTCGAAGCAGTGCCCTGAGCTTATTAAGGAGGCAAAGATCCAGGAAATTCGGACTCTTGAAGGACTTTATCACGACGCTCGAGAGGTACCATGATATGAATGCCCCTGATTTTCAGGTATCGTTTGTAGCTGAAGGGACGCCCTCTATTACCCCTGCCGTATAGTTCCAAGTGCAGTACCCTCGAGCTCCTCCTACAGTGCTGTAATCAAATCACCCCTCGCTGTTCCAGCGAAAATTGTTAGCCCGAAGGAGGTCCTACCACCTTCGGCCACGTAAGTAAAGGCACCGGTTAAACCATCTAAACCGGCGTCATCAGAGAGGAAGAAGTTTTCTTCTCCGAAAGGGTCGGCCATCCCCAGCGAAGGGAGAAAAGAAGACTTCGCCGACCCAGTCTGGAACCTCCTCTAGCCCACCTGAAATTGAAAAAGTAGTGGAGAAGAGAGAGAGGGTGCGTCGGTGTCTCTCTCGTCCTTCTGCTGATGGGGTCGCTCCTGCATCTGCTGGCCCTCTCGCTCCCACGACCACGAAGGGAGCGAAGCCGGCGGAAGCCAAGCCCGTTAGCATTAGGGAATTCCCCTACAGAAAGGAACGTGCACCGGCGGAAGGAAGAGGAACGATTCATAGCCGTCACTCTTCCTCTCCTGCGAACACTGCAGCTCTACAATCATCTGGCTTCCCTGTTACAATAGAGCGGTGCCGGCAAGTGCTGCATTGTTTTGCACAGTGGAGACGTCAGGAGGGGAAGGGACCACCTACTTACCCAAACAGACGTTAACGCCAGTTCAGGACGTGTCGGGGACGGACACCCAGTCTTCGGACTGGGACAGAGTCCCCCGACACCGCTCTACCCCAAGAGCGAGCGCTCCTTAGTTGGGCATAACGTCAAAATAATAATAATAATAATGCTAGTAATTCTATGAACCCCTCATCACTGTTAGTAACAGTTTATTATTATTATTTGTTTGTATGCATTCACTTTTGAAACAGACTATACAGTCTACGCCACAGTTTATGGCCGGTCAGCAATTGATCCGTGAGTTGGTTGGTTGGTTGGTTCCTAAGTTTAGGGGCTGCGACTACGCGGTCATGTACGTAGCCCCGTGTACTTTGGATGTGTGTAGAATCTGTCTGATAACCGGTGTTAATTGTGATGACTGTATTAGTGTGTGTTATCTGTTTTTAAATTCAAGTAAGGACTGCAGACTTTGGAATTTTTCAAATAGTTCCTACTTTTGCCGCCAAACGCCACCGTCAACGACTACTGGTTCAGAACTTAGCTACCAGACGCCACCACAGTCGGCTCTTGGCGACGAACGTAGGAACATAAGAGCGTTGTTTACATTTCTAACCTATACAATTTACCTTCACACAGGTGTAATTAGTGGAAGGTTCTTTAACATGCCATAAATCTATGACATGGGACCGCCGGCTTTACTTCCCCTCCGAAGGAAGGCACACTGACGGATTTTTAACGCTCTTAAAAATCCGACGACTTCGGCCGGATTTGAACCCGCGATCTTGGGCTTAGAAGCTCAGCATGCTACCAACTACGCCATCGAAGCCGCCAAATCCGTGGGTTGCTTTCCGCGCAAAATCTCAGGTATCAATTGCGCATGCCTGAGGCTCGCCGACTGTCCCCGTACGACTGCGCAGCCGGGGATGACCGGCCAAAAACCGCACTTATTGGTGAGGCCAACACACAAAATAAAAAGCCGTCTCGTTCCTCCTTCCGCTCAGCTGATCACTAAAAGGAGCGGAGCCACATACAATTAAAATACTGTTCTCAATAAGTGCTCGCCTGATTTGAAAACTAATTAGGGCTACATCGTTAAGAAAGTAGCGGATGAAACATGCAAGTTATTCTATGAGCCCCCTAAGAACCATTATTAAAAGTCAAGGGAAGATATTGATATCTTTAGCGATTAAAAAAAAAAACTGAATCCCACTGCGTAGCCGTGCGTGCTAAATTGCTCACCAAGAAGCGGAACTGAAGTCCGGAGATAGGAGCCTCAAATCCCGACGCTAACAGCGGCTATTCTGAGTGCGGTATATCCCCATTTTTCCTAACTCCTCAGGGAAAATGCTGGGATAGTACCTTATTTTCAGTTTACGAATTTAACAATAAAGTCAAAAGCTTTTGTTACATTTTATAGAGCTATTACTAGGCCTATTAAAAATATATTTCATCTTCTAGATAACATCTACCTTCCAGGTAGTATTCAAGATTTTTTTTGGAGAGGGGAAACTGAATTGTTCCCACGACTGAAAGAAAATTGGAAAACCGCTCAAATTATTTTCGGGTATTCCTATTGTGAAAGGCCTGAATACATTTTGAACATTTAAAAAACTCCATGACGTTTATAGATGCACATACAAGTTAAAGAATCTACGTTTTAACAAATACTGTACTTTAAGTGAGAGATACAAAATACTTAGAACAGTCCACCTCGTAATTTAGTGACTAGCATTCTTGGCTGTGACACCTGAGTCCGGGTTCTACTCCCGGCTCTGCCAAGAAATTTAATTCTTGTCTGAGGGCTGGACTCAACCTCGTGAGGCAGAACGGAGAAGAGGTGGGATCGATTTCCACCTCAGCCATCCTGAAAGTGGTATACCACAACTATTCCAGGCAAATGCTGGGAAGGTTCCTAACTTAAGACCGTGGCCACTTTCTTCTTAATCCCAGAGAGAGAGACACTAAATACACGAGGTTGCATGACCTGCATGATGTCATAAAGACCCTAAGCCAGGGGTTCTTAACCTGTGAGGTGTGCTTCCCCTGGGGAGGTGTGACTGTTCTCTATAATTTTGTAATATTGCTTTCCAGAACACCAGTCTCAACGTAAAACATAAAGGTATAACAGTTTCTTCCCTATACAAATTATTCTGATCACAACAATAGATCTAATGAGATAGGTAGCTACAACAATGGATTTCTTCAAGTACGAATGCTTAGTATTTATCTTTATTGACATTGAAATGCTCATCTGCATGAGTGTAACAATGAATTTTCTCAAGACCGTTTTCAATTCTATAAATTTACTCAACAGCAGTTTGTCTTTACTACTTAAAGTAGGAAATTGTTTCATTATTATCTCCACTACTATCAAACGTATACGTTACAGTGCTGTGTCTTAAGAAAGAGAAATGTCAAAGAAAAGGAAGTCCAGTGATGTATATGTTAAATATGGGTTCACATGCAACCTTGGTTGTGATGGAATTGAAAAACCACAGTGTTTCTTATGTGCTAAAATTCTTTGCAATGATATCTGAGAAGGTAAAAAAAAATGTTTATTACACAATTGATCCATTATTAATTACTTTGTGAAGGGGGGGAGGTGAATTTTTAAGTTTACTTTTAGGGGAGGTGTGAGAGTAAAAAGGTTAAGAACCCCTGCCCAAAGCGAACGAACAGAAAATTCAAAAACCATTTCTTCAGTGTTTCCTTGTTAGATTCTATCTCTTAAGTGTGCATTTTATTCCAAGTATTTGTGTAGAATATATTAACACTAACCGCCCATGATAACAGGGCTACCCTACACGTGTCTATCGACTAAATATATATTTCTACATAGAATGAGATATATCCCTTACCGTATTAGTACCGAGTTATAAACAGATGTACTTCCTAAGATGTGGTAAAAGGTGATTCAGCATGCAAAATAGCTGTTGAGCAAGACTTGAAAATGAGACCAGTCAAGATTCGAACCTGAAAGGCGCGTTCACCACTTATACCACAACTCATTCTCCAAGTCTTAGATGAAGAGGGCACTTGCGTAGAAACTACTTTGGCGAATTTTACATGATATTCGCGACATAAGTGCATAATGTGGTGTTAGGGAAGAGACGTAACATATAAATAAAAACCAACAACAACTTCGTATGGGTCATTTGACATAATTTCGGGATTCTGCAATAACCTTTGCTTTTACAGATATGTCTTTTTTTAAACGACATATAGCCACTTCGCCTGCAAAATCACGCATGCAACAACGTTGTTAAAACTAGCCACGCCCCCAATCACATGTGGATATATACCCCTCCATAACAACCTTGTAAGATTCGTTTTCGTATGTCCATGTATACAGTACAGGAAACTAACCAGAGGTGAATTGCTCGGATGGACTGCATATACTTACAGGGCTGGGGGACGTGACTGACGTTAAGTGAACGACATTGTCATAAGCGGATTTTGCAGGCGCAGCGACGATATAAGGAACAGACCGAGGAGCAATGAGACGTCCAGCATTTTTTTTCTTTCAAGAACACAATAAGCACGAAAGTGAATTATAAGCAGAGCGGGACATTGTGAAAATAAGGTCAGCCTCTACGTCCTTGTCCCGCTTGTCTGGCGCACAAACATTTACTCATCTTCACGGAACCTACCGTGCCGTCTGGCGAAAGTCAAACGAGTTGAGGTAGGGTGGGCAACAAATCAACGACTCCAAGTGGCAGAAAAAGACCGGAGTTATCTTCCCCGCCGAAAACAACCTTACTATTTTAGGAACCAAATTGTGCTCATTCGGCAGCTCTGACCACGGTCAAGAACATCGTAGAGAGCAAATTGCTAAATGACGTGCACGTGATATTGTGTAAACGCCTCAAGATATTATCAGGGATCTTCCTGTGTGCACATACCACCAAACTAATATGCACGGGGAGTCTAACGTATACCTCAAAATTGCTTTAGAATATTTTCCTATTGCCTCTATTGGCACAAAGAGATGAGTTGACGACCAAAAGTTTCCTGCGGTTGATTTTATCTAAATTCGTTGAGCAGGAGTTCAGAAATAGCATTACTTATTTAACCTCGAGAACACCCACCGCCTATCAGCCAGAAGAGGGAAAGATGTCTTTCGCTCCACCATTACTACACGCAGGTCTACATCGCTGGTTTGACTTAAAACATGTCATACCATTTCGAATGTTAATCAGTTCTAGAAATGGGCATAAAATATTTTTTCACGCTTGCGAAGCTGAAGGTAAAAAAAAAACACACATTACAGGAACATTAAGATTTGTCGTTCGGAAATTAGCGCTCTGCCACTAGGGCTAACATGCTTATCAAGATTGCCTTTACAACAAGGCAAGATAGCCTTAGAACATTTTCCATTTGCATTTATTGGCACAAACGAGACATACTGATCCGGGGAAATTACATCCGTAAAGCCTTGAGATTTAACAAAATCCAGCTTTGGCTACGATCGTACTGTAACGCCGACTTCAATGAAAGTGCGTCACTAAAGATGTGATTTCACAGTTTACAAATTCACAAATAATTGTGCTAATTTAGGACAACACATTTTGAAGATCAGGTTCTTAGAAAATAGCAATACAAATATGAAGAACGTTTACAGTATATCTTGTATTTCACTGAAGTTAAACTGTTGTGCAAACACGTTGAAATTGCATTTGATGTACCGGCAGTTTTTCACCGCCACCGCCTGTATTTCTTTTCTTTTGAGAAACGAATTTTCAATCCTAATTAGAAAGCTCCATATTGCCTTACTATCTACAAACAATTCTTTCTTTGAGAAGAGTTTTAAACGATATTTATAATGTCTCGGAACATATGTTGTGTTTTGTTAAATTAAAGAGGTTTGTGCGATTATTTTCTTGAAATAGATTTTGCGGACGGGAACCAGGCTGTCCTCTCTCTGCATTAACGCCAGAAGCGGAGAACTACACGAACTGATGAAATTCGGAAATACAAATTGTGATCCTTAGGTCCATCAGTCAAAACAGTGCATTCAAACCTGTTCATACAGTTTTGACTGTGTGCGAGCGTCAAATATTAAAAAAATGTTTTAGACCGTCAATAAAATATTCCATAATTGGGCGGTTTCTCCGTCTACAACACGACTAAAGAAAGAATACCGGTACTCCACTTTGTCTAATTTGGGAAGTGTAGCTAAATGACTATTAAAAACCCAGCGCGAATTGGAAAAAGACTATTAACTCATATATCACAAACTTATGTTAAAGCTTATATATTTTAGGCTACGGACAATACCATCAGTGATCACCAATTTTGCAAGTGCTGCTGTTCTGCAAATACCAGAGTACCCATTTGTAATATTATAGGACCAGGACAATAAAAAGTGTACCAGGACTTCACTTAAGCCATTAATTGCACATGCACTGTACCTGACACGAGGGGTGGAATATTATGAGCGATATAGTGAACAGCTTATTGCTGCTAAAAACGATACGAAACCTACGTGCACCACAGTAGTACAAGTCTATATGCCTACCAGTCAATCAAATGATGTTGTAAAGGTCAACGAAGAAATAGAAAACATTCTGAGGAACGTTAAGGGTGACGAAAATGTTATAATGGGAGGTTGGAATGCTGTGATACAAAAAGGAACAGAAGTGAAGTTCGTAGTAGAATTCAGTCTGGGTAAAAGAAATGATCGAGGAAACACTCTGACAGAATTCTGCACGGAGCACAAATCGGTCACTCATAACCAACACAATATTCAACAACAACAAAAAAGTTTTGTATAGGTTTTACGTCCCTTTTAACTACTGAGGGTTTTAGAAATGCCGTGGTGCCGAAATTTTGCTTCCGAAGGGGATCCTTAACCTAACAGTAAATCTACCGACTCGGCTCTCTCACATTTACGCAACCTCAAATGCCAACTCACTTAGCCAGGATTGGATCCTGCAACCTTGGGAACAGCAGGCGAGAACGTTACCGCTACACTACGCAGCCAGTCATCAGGTCACACAACCACACCAGTAGAATATACAGGGCGTTTCCAAATAGTCTTCCTTATGGTCAAGCAGAGATTCCAAAACTAGGTTTTGGATTGCAAACCCTATTCCGGAGCCAAAATTTACTCCGACCACAATCTGATTGTTATGAAATACAGACTAAAGCCGAAAAAAACAGAAGAAAAGTCAAAAGGAGATGGGCAATAGACAAACTACACTAGTGTCCAAAAGTTAAGCATAAGTTACGAATAAGCAGGGCAACAGGAAATGCACCGCAAATCGCACGACATATGCAACTACCAACCTTACATGTTCGCTCTGTATATAGGAAAGGAGTATTCCCTACTTTGACTAGCGGCGTAACCGCAAGGTAAACACAGACAGTGCCTGCGCCCCATATTCCCATAGTCGTGTTTGCCCTGTTATAGTGTGCGGAGTGTAGCCGCGTGGTGAACGTGACAACATAATGGCACAACGACGCCATTTGGATTCAATTTTGCAGGGTAGAAAATTCGGCCGCCTGGAAGCAGGCCAAACACCGACCGAAGTCGCCGTATCCTTGAATGTGCCACAAAGTGTTATTTCCAGGCTTTGGAGACGATTTCGAGACACATGAGATGTTAGTCGTAGACCAGTACCAGGTCGACCAAGAGTAACCACCCCACAGCAGGACCGATATCTGGCCTTAACCGCCCGACGAAATCGGAGTGCACCTGCAAGACAATTGTCGGCGGAGCTTGCAGCCGCCTCAGGGGTTGCCGTTTCCCAGCAAACTGTGTACCGGAGGCTCAGAACTTCAGGGCTGTTTGCCAGACGTCCAGCGGTGTGCGTCCCGCTCACTCCAGGACAGAGACGGGCCCGTTTACTGTGGAGCCGTCAACGTCGCAACTGGACAATGAATGAATGGAGGCATGTGCTCTTCACAGATGAATCCCGCGCCAGTTTGCAGAACGATTCCCGTCGCACATTAATCTGGAGAGAACCGGGTAGCCGATACAACCACAGGAGCATCGTGTAACGGGACCAGTATGGTGGTGGTGGCGTCATGGTATGGGGCGGCATCATGTTGAATGGCCGTACGGACCTGCACATCTTCATGGGTGGTCCGAGGAGAACGCTCGGAGATACAGGGATGAGGTACTGAGACCACATGTTCGACTCTTCAGGGGTGCGGTTGGTCCCGACTTCCTCTTAATGGACGATAATGTCCGACCGCACCGCGCTACTCTGGTGGATGAATTTCTGGCTGGGGAAGACATTCATCGCATGGACTGGCCAGCGAGGTCTGCGGATCTGAATCCTATAGAACATGCCTGGGATGCTGCATTGGGGAGGCGAATTGCATCCCGTCAGCCCCCACCAAGGACCCTCCAAGACCTTCGCATTGCCCTTTCGGAGGAATGGGATCGACTGCCACAAGAGCTCTTGGACCATATGAGAGACTATGCCACGTCGGTGCGAAGCATGTGTGGACGTTAGGGGTAACCATACACCCTATTAACAGCATATTTTGTTCTGGAAGACATTGCCAAGTTTTGCTAGTTGTTGTCAAGCTATCAGTACCTTTATGACACTGTTCTTTTTGTTGTTCTGTTTTTGTTTTGACAAGTTGTGTGATATGGTGTGCGATTCAGCTCCCGTTTGCTCAGCAATCCATCTGACATTCCTATCAGATGGTATGGCCTCGTTTAGTGATTATGCTTAACCTTTGGACACTAGTGTAAAAGGGGACGTGAACGAATGATTCGAGATGAATTGTTAATTCATTTTAAGGGTTAGGGACATCTTGGTCATCAGCCTCAATGAAGAAGAGGATAAGTGAAGGACTAATTGATTGCTGTTTTAAGGGGCCTAACATCTAGGTTATCGGCCAGTGAAGGACTAATGAAGAACCTTGAACAAACTTTAAATGAAGAGGAATTAACAAGTTTGAAGAATGAAATGACAAAATTCGCAGAAGAAAACATTGGTAGAAAACCTTGAATTACTCACTATTGCCTTGGATTTATGATGAGCAGGAAGTACAAAATCCAAGATATGAATGTGTAGGATATATGAGACAGGTGATGTGCCCTGTGATTTTAAGAAGAATGTTATCAGCACTATACCCAAGAAAACAGGAGCCGATATATGTGAAGATTTCCGTACAATCAGCACTCATGCTACAAAGACCCTAACTAGAATAATTTACTAGAGGATGGAATGACAGATTGAAACCGAGTTGGAGAAGACCAATTTGGTTTCGGGAGAAACGTAGGAACAAGGGAAGCTGTACTAAGTCTTACGCTGATCTTGGAAGGCAGAATAAGGAAAAGAGAATGTTCATGGCATTTGTAGATTTAGAAAGGGATTTTGATAACGGTTATTCGAGTAAATTGACATTTTGAAAAGGATTGGGATAAAGTACAGAGATAAGAGGGTTATCTACCATCTATATAGAACCAGACGGTAGCTATTCGAATGGAAGGACATGAGAGTGACATTAGTATTCAGAAAGGTGTAAGGCAAGGCTACAACGCATCACCTATATTTTCAATCTACGTATACATTGAACAAGCATTGAAGGAAATAAGAGAAAAATTTAAAGTAGGAGTATAGATCAAGCTGAAATTATATCAACTTCGAAATTTGCTGATGAAATTGTCATCCTCGTCGATTCACCAGAGGATATGAATGAGTGTTTAAATGGTGTGGACCCAGTTTAGTCGAGTCTTGAGGAAATAATTCCTGATGAAATTCACTAACTGTAAAATAAAAATAATGCAATGTGCCCGAAATTAACCAGAAACCTCTATTGACAACAAATTGGAAGGCGAAAAGGTAAAGTAGGAGAAGGCTGCTACTTGGGAAGCAAAATAAGCAGTGGACGAAGGCGAAGCAAAGAGAGATAAAAAGTGGGTTGGCACAGGCCGGGAAAGAATTTCTACAGAAAAGAGATCTCTTGACATTAACATATAGATTTAGGTATTAGGCTTTGTCTGGAGCGTGGCACTCTAATAAAGCCATTGGTGTCACGTTCCTTCTGATTCTAACTCCGCACCGGGCTGCCAGAGTTTTGCACCGAAGAGGATCTTTTACTGGCACGGATCCCTCGCATTTGCACACTCTCAAATGCCTACCGACTGCGCCAGGATTCGATCCTGCAACCTTGGGAATACCAGACGAGAACGTTATCGCTGCGCCATGAAACCACTCAGTGAGGCATTCTATGGAAGTGAAACTTTGACACTTGGAGCAGCAGATGAGGAGAATAAAAGCATTTGAAATTAGGTGTTACAGGAGAATGATAAAGATCAGATGGGTACATCGAGTAACAAATGAAGAGGTATTAAGACGAGTGGGAGAGGAGAGATGTTTCTGGCGACTGCTGATGAAGAAGAGAGATAGGTTGGGAGGGCACATACTAGACACCCAGGAATACCAAACTTAGTTATGGAAGGAAGGGTCGAGGACAAGAACATAGGGGGTAGACCAAGGTTAGAAAAAGGTAGATCACCTCGGGCTTTGGGTGTAGTTTGTACGCAGAAATGAATCGATTAACTTAGAACAGGGAGGCTTGGGAAACTGCATCAAACCAGTCTACAAACTCAAACACACAACACGAGGGGTGAGGAAATATTGAGGGAGAGGAAACATGCTCACAACGGTCGCCGATGTGAAGCCGTCGTCCAGATTCGGAATACCTCGACTTCGGTTTCCGCTAATATTCATACCACAGCCAAGTTGAGAGCAAAATCGAGGTACAGAAAGAAGAGAGTTTCCTGGTGAAAAAGTATGATGTCGACTCCCAACACATGACAAATAATTGTGTTAACAAGAGTGTTAAACGTAGGGAAGACCCCGACCTTCGGCAGTGATCAACAAAAAGCTTCTACACACAGAAGCAAGCAGTTAGCGCCTCCGTTATAATTGGAGGTTGGAGTAACAAAATACATTCCGTCAAGCATCGGAGCTCAAAAATAAGTGATGTTGATGGAACAAACTCGAGCTTTGAAGCCATTTTTCAGTGTTGCCTTATTGACAATTGATATTACACATTTTCAATATCAAAGCCGGAATGTATTATACAATCATGGAAAATAGAACGGCTGTAACTCGCCGTACAATACTGACAGCTTTACGACCTTGCAGCAGACGATGATTGTTTATCTTGGAACGTCGAAGCCACCTGCCCCTCATACCAGAGTTATTTTACAATTCTGAATATTTTTAGAATTCAGACGAAGTGACAAATATGGAAGAAACAATCTCTACAAAGTAAGCTTTCTGTATGAACATTTTGATTTTTTGTCAAATTTTGTAATATCCAAAATGAGGTGCATAATGACCAATATACCCTCAGTTTAATTTTGTAATATCCAAAATGAGGTGCATAATGACCAATATACCCTCAGTTTAATTTTGTCTCTTTGTTATGCATTGACGTCAAAACTACTGGAGCAAATTATATGAAAATTCGTATTTAAGTAGAAGGTACCCCTAAAATAAAACTAGGGTACACATTGTTCATGCAATGGGAGTAATTTGTAAGGGGTGAGGGGGTCAAAGACACGGTCATGTGTGATGCCCAGGGTTTGGATAACTTTAGCAGGCTTCATGAAGCAGCAATGTGTTACCAATATCGCTCCACAATCCACACCAGCCAGCGATGACGTAGGCGAGACGACACTAAATCATTCACTTCTTACAGAACGACCGCGCACAAACGAGAAATTAATCGTTTTCTTACTGCAGAATTAGTGTGTGTGTGTGTCAGGATGAAGAGGGCTTGATTTCAAAACCAACAAGACCCAGGGTGGCTCCGACTATCCCCAAAAATTGGAATACGCTGAAGTAACAATTAACCGGCCGGGTTATTACGCAGATTATCGTGCAAGGCTAAGCTGTCTTCGGACACGAAATACTGTATTTTTAATCAATCCGTTCTTTTTTCTGACAAAACTTAACGCAGGGTAGGAAACAAGAATTCACATGGATGATAGCTGAGCAAGGGTCCACTGAATCAGACAGCCTGATCACGGCTCGTCTATTAACCCCAATCGCGGAAGTGTTGAAGTCAAACAATTTGTATTCAAGATATCCTACCGTATGAAAACGTCAACTACGGTTAGTGACAACCTTAAATAATAATTACACCAGTAAACAAAAACTACAATAATAAACCAATTGGTCACTATTGATATAATAGTATTTTCCAATTAATGAAATGTTCGTTCCTTGTACTACATTAATTACTTGTCAATATAGAACTATTGGCCTAAACCACTCTTTCCCATACAGCGAAAGACGCAGTGAGCAGCCACTCAACATCAATATGAGATTGAGAGTTTCTAGACGATTTCGTAGATCTGCAACTCACTCGGATAAAATGTGGGCCACAACGAATACAGCTCCAAAGCAAGTAACAACTTTTCATTACATACGAGTGAACGGATCTTGCGAGACATATTCTTAACCTGCATAAAACAACGATTTCCTCCGTGGAAGCCGGAAGGAGGCCCGCCAAACTCAAGTAGCTCCCGTAATCGCTTTCTGTTTACTGGGGTTTGGATTAGTCAGCCACCGAATTGTCCAGAATAGCATTACTTGCGACATAGCTGATAGAGAATATTCCTAGCAAGTACCTCAACTGGTCGAGGTGGTTGTGATATCTCTTTTTATACGTTACCTGAACTTATTTCAAACTCTTGAGGCTCGCAATTCAATTACATAACAGGTTACTGTAAAAGTGAGAGATTTCTCTGAAGTAAGCTACTGTGCAGTAGCACTTCTATTACAATATTAATGTAGCCAATCCATAAACCTATGCACATTAAATACAGGAAACCCTGCAGGATGCTTACCCCCATCCTATTCTACCAATTTTATTTCACATTCGTGGTACTGAAGGTCAGGTTCTGTGACAGAACTTCTATGATTTTCTTTAACACTAGAAAAAAAAAAGACAAATAATGAACGTTCATGGATGATTGATTTTTTTACTCAACTATGAAAGCCAATATTACATCTTTTGGTGCCTCTATAGAGAGGAGATAATGTTGGAGGAGCTTTTAGTTTACCCCAGCAAAGATGTGCTTCATAAGCAACACGTAATGCAAAGTTCACTATCCCAGCGGGGTTCAGGCAGGGTAAACCAAAAGCCTTACATTGTGAATAACTTCGTAAACCTAGGCAAACATCCGTAAAGAGAAAAGTAGAAGTTTTGCTCGATTATAATTAATTTTATTTATTTTATCATATCGCAATGTAATGGTTGGAAATGCTAGAGTTGCGTCATCGTTACTTACGACCTGACAGTTCACCGGCTAGCGAGATGATGATGTCAGACCACTACTTATATCTAAAGCCCTGCGCAGATGCGGATATCCGCGGGTAACCGCATAATTTTTCGCCATGCGGATATAGTTTGCATTGCTGTACGGATACCGGATAAGTTGCGGATAATGTTTAGAGTAAATTTGAGGATAGTTTTTAGAATAAGATGTTCTTTCACGTTTCTTGTTATTTCCCTATTTGCTTTCGCTTGGATTGTATGAGAATAATAGAGAAGTGAGAGAAGTCAGTCATGGAAATACGCTCAATTAGTGTTGACTTCTGCCATAAGAAAGAAGAAGTCCTTTAAACCTGTGCTTGCCTGCGTCAGAATATACGACAACTAAGTGCTGTGATTAGCCACAATCTGTTTGACAAGCCCTTATTCAGAGGGACAAAAATCAGATAACATTGCCTTGCGATTCCCACATAGCCTAAGGGAACGACTTCTCCTCAAATGTCTAAATGTGTTGCTTTAATGCTTTATCTAATAAATTAAAAATATTATTACAATGTCAGCGGATACGGATAAAAGTCGTGCGGATGCGGATAACGCTTTGTTTATACACGCAGGCTTCTACTTATAAAAGCTGACATAGCGTGATACACAACTGTTATTGTTGTTTCATTAGGGGCTTTGCGACATCGTGGTTATGTAGTCCCGTGTACTTGGGTGTGTATGGAAATTGTCTGATAACCTGCGTTATTTTAATGGCTGAATTAGTGCGTGTAGTTGTAATTCGGGTGAGGATTGGGAAGGAGGCGGCCGTAACCGTAATTTAGAAACCATCCCGACATTCGCCTGGATTATAAGTGGGGAAACTACGGATGACTGAGTTTGGAATCAAACCTGTCTCTTCACAGTTTTGACTCACGAGGCTTTCCAGCCCTCAGACCAGAATTAAATTTCTTGGCAGAATGCACCTGCAAGACAATTGTCTTGCCTCCGCGGTGACAGTCGAGAGTGCTAGCCACTATGCAACGATGCGGATTTGATGATACATAACTGTCAAGATAATAACATACTGTACTCGTAGATAAGTATATGGTAGCAGATATGACACTTTATAACGCGTCACATAAATATTTTGCAGAAAAGCAAATTTAACAAGTGAACTTGTCATTACCACCCCTCGCACCGCAGATATTAATTCAGAAATATTATAAAAATCTGCTATGAATGGAACACATCATTTATTTCGCAGTGAAAATACTATACTGTTTTAAACACACAGAAATATTTTAGTGATGTAGGAATTTGCTATTAATCGGGGTGAGCCACAGCATCAAGAAGAGACGAGGTCCATTATCATCCGCTAAATCGACTGAAAAAGTTGCAATATCAATTTGTCAATAAGACAACACTAAAAAGAAGCTTCAAAGCTATCTAATGCCTAAACGAGTTTGGAGCGCAGCTAGTTAGGTAAAATTGAGTACCGGTATCATAAAATTATCTCGCATAGCTGACTCAGCGGTTTTGAGTGAAACCTAATCGCAAATCACATTACATGGAAACACGGTCGACTAGATATGTTGCATTTTCCCTTCCTACTTGCATAAATTATTATGTTAGCTCTTTCTGCATAAAACAGGCTATCAGACAAATACCATACACACACATACAAAGCACGTGAGACCGATGACCAAAGAATCACCACTCCTCTAATTGGAACAGCGTTATATACTACATTTTTCGTACAGCTGCGCGATATAATCATACATTATCAATTCCCACTCCTGAACTTAATTAACACTAGTAATAAGTCTCATGAAGCACTGATGAGGCGTTCCTCTTGGTTAAGTAGATGTAATGCATCATTCAACTGTATATCTGGCCCTTAGGTGTATACCCCACTCTTAATCAAGCAGCAAGTTAAATAGATGGCTAACGGGCTCGTGTGTGGGGCGTTCGGTATCAAAAGAAGAAAACCAAGGTCGAGCAATTATTTTCCCTTTCACATGTAATTAGCGAGGCACCCACGACCTGAGAACTGTTAGTCTGGGACATCAACATGAGAGAACAAGAAAAAAAAAAAAATGGCAACGCCCGTCAAGGCTGGAGGCAGATCTAGTAAATACTTGTTAAGGACGTCCACTTCAGAACTGTAAAACAACAGATTTTAAAATAGGACGGACAAAACTCGTTTCTCTATCGCCAACAGTAGGGACGGAATCATAAATGCAACTCAAACCGAAGGCACCTTAAGACTCTTACAAGCATATCAAAATTAGAAACTAATTGAAACAGATGAACACAATTTCATTTTTCATGTGGTCACGATTGTTGAGCTAAATGTTTTTTATTCCATAACAATACACATTTTACAATATTTGCAAATCCTTTGAACAACTTAATATATTTTTATTACTCTGCAAAAGAGTTTATTGAAAGGGAATTTGCCTGACGACCTCTGGAGTATGATGCCATTAACTTAACAAGTATTTCTGAGAAGGACTAGACACACTACGCATCATATACTCTACTGGTCCTTTCCGCCTCAAAACTCTCCTTTCAAGTAAATAGCTTTTCCAGGTGATGGAATAAATAGATAGTACGCATAATTATGACAAGATGTTCAGCAAAGAACATAGCTTACTTCCTCCTAATTGTATGGGTATACTTACAACTCTTTGGTCTCACCCCTAAAACAATCACCTTCACCACCATGTTTTTTGTTTTTGTTTTCTTTTATCATCTTCTTCTTCTTCTTGTTCCGTATAGGCAAACTATGGACCACGATATTCAACTATTTTGCTTGGAGTGGGTCTAGATGCATGCCCAGTAGTTTTCTTTTATATTGATAATTAGTCAGTAAGTGTCTAAATCAATATTATATACCTAGGTACTTTATGATGATTGAATATCAAAACTACTAACTTACTGTAATGCATTTATAGATACTCTATTTATTTTTATTTCCAATTACTTATTTCAACAGAACAACAACACTCAGTATTTCTCCATAGATTACATTATGGGCACTGCTAACTATATGTTCGTCCTTTTTCAACTGCTTTTATTTTCTTTCTTTGTTATTCACAGCTACCTATATCATGTCTCCTGCACCTACACATTCACGTCCGTTAATCTCGATATTAAGCCTCCAAACTTAAGAACCATTCTTTTTAGGTATCTTCTCCTTTAAAAAGCTGCGGCGATCACAGTAGGTTAGTGCTGCAACTCGCGTCTCGCGACGGACTTGGCTGGATAAGCTAATTGATTGAATGGTGTGACGTCATCAATACTCGGCGTTACTTCCTTAACCTATCCATTCCAGCTTCTCGTACAGTACAAGAACAAGAGTTGTCCAGCGAAGTCTGTCACGAGACGCAAGTTTTTCATCAACAAAAGCTTAGCACACTGATGAAATGAACAGTATTATTCTTAATAAAATTATAGATTAAAGCAGTAGAGCAGCGCTCATTCTTCTTTCGTCGCTATAGTGGGCTGTTAGTAATAATACAACAGAATCTTTATCCTACCAAAACTACGTTAACGTTTAAGCATTCAACCACTCGAAAGTATGCAAACTTTTATAGATTCGGGAAGGGGGGACACCTGTAATGAGATTTCAAAATTTTAAACAAATCAAAATAAATATAATTTTGTAAACGTCGTTAAAACGTGACTGGGATAACAATCGCCTGTGTTACAAAAGTGAGGTTAAAGTTATGTCTCGATCCTGGTCAGAGCGACCAATCAGCTTGTCCAGCCAAGTCTGTCGCGAGACGCAAGTGTGCTGCAGCCTAACAGTGAATTAATGTTATCTTGTACGCCTCTGAGTGTGGAATGGGCAGGTAGTTTAAAGCAATCAGGAGGGAGGCGATCCAACTGGCAGTGCTTAAAGGTAATCGGAGCGCGGTCGCGGCTAGAAGTAGAACTATTACAAAATTGCCATACTTCAGGAGGCCAGGGATTCACAAAGCGGGATGTTTGGAACAATAGGGATGTAGCCTGAGAAAGTTCGCGCCAGATAGCGCTCGTGTAGTACTGGGTAAGCGCAAGGCGATCGTCCTATGTTTCCCCCAGTCAGCTACGAGGAATGTATAGATTGTGACCGAGTTTTCTAAGCTAAAGTAAATTATATCTTCTCTAATTTTACTCCAAGACTATATTAATTAATTCTATAGGTATATCCTCTAATATATTATGAACGATTTTCAGCGTTTAAGCGTTAAACAGCTGTAAAATGAGCTACGGACTAGAGGCGCTAAAACTAGTGGGAGGAGGGAAGAATTAGTAGGCTACAGCGGTAATAACAAAATTCTAACACGCTTTATTATTATTATTATTCAAATTATGAATAGGAGTCAGCATGCTTGAGTATTGTAGGCCTATATTGATAAATAGCCTATATCTCCATAAGACTTAAATCATAAATAGAGATTTCCCGGTCAATGCATGTGAGATTTTCAAAGTGAAATGCCTTGTCCTGTTCGGATTCCACGTAAAGAGGAAGTCCTCTGTCACTTATGATCTCTAGATTAACGGTCACGTAAAACTGTAATCTTCCTTTTATAAATAGAGATTTAAATATTCACTGGCTCCCCTTGCTTATAGACTTCGATTCGTGTATTTTTTTTGGTTGATAGCGTACATGAAACGGTCTTGTTTTAAGGTAAACATAATCAAAGAAAGTTGATACCGGTATTGTTTACCTCAAGATGCATCGCAACATTTGGTTCTTTTGTAATTTGTCAATTTCTTAATACAAATCGTTTCCGTACCCCTTGGAAACGACTTAGGGGTACAGTATTTAAAAAGTTTGAGAATCCCTGTTTTAAGGCCATGAACTGTTTCCATTCATCTGGCTAACTTTGGCCTATGACTCAAGAATGTAGAAGTCAGTCACTACCGGTACCACATTCTCCGTCGGGCAGATGTAAGTTGACGATTAATTCTGATTTCAAGAAACCAACCATAATACGTTTTTGACTGTTAATGTTGTGACATTTATTCTTGAAATATTTGTCCGAGTATTGATGCCTTTGAAAATGGGAGTCACAAATGTTACATTCACTTCTTCCTGTATATTGACGATTTCTTCCCGTACCGTACTTCAAAGGAGATAATTTATGCAGATTCCGATATTGTAGGCTTATCGTGGTAAACTGGCAATTTTCTTGTGTATGGCCTCTTCCTTATTTTTGTTGTGTTCGTGGTCCATGGAAAAAGCGATGGAACAGTGCCCGGTTTTAATCTTGCTCTCTCACCTACAAATACAAACGCATAAATTCAGTGGTTGTTATCGATATGTCTATTCAGATTATAGGTAGGAATTATTTCCCTTTGTAAATCACACTTGCTCAACACGGTTTTCGTGATGTTATCGAGTTGAAAACGATGGGAACACACTTTAATATTTTCGGTCAGATTTTCTTCACCGAAATGTTTCCTTCTAATAGCATGTAGCCATTTCTTCCGGCATAGTCACGAAAATAGCAATTTAAACAACTTAAATTCGTGGATATTAGCGGCATGAGAACACAGGAGACAAATGAAGAGCGCCTTGCGCTTACCCAGTACAACAGCAGTGCGCTCTATCGGTGCTAGTTCTATACATCCCTATTACCCACGAAACCCACAAGAGGAAAGCACCGTACAGAGGCATTGAGAAGGTCGTGGTTGATGACAACGTGTATCTTGTACTTATAGTCTCCTTTTTCTAATGTATTCTGTTTATGTGCGATGCTGGGCCTGTGATTATTAATAAACGAGTGTATACATTAGCCTCTCCTTTGAGCTGAATGGCATTTTATTTAGTATCTGTGTAAAGAGCTCGTCATCCCACATCATTTGTAAAAGAATTCAAGTAAGAAAAAAGTTAACTCTGGTAGTTTTCGATCCCCAGGCTAACGCTCTAGCCCAGAGCCAAACATGTCCTTAACACCTCAGTGTTATGAACTGACTTACAATGAGAGGTCGCCACGTGGTTTACTATTACAGTGTTCAAATGTAGAGGGGTGGCTTTTCATTAAAAAAAATATTATGCCCCGTTTTTTTTTCTTCTTCTTTTTTTTCCAATGGGGAATTGAAGGTTTCGAGTTCGAGTCAGACCTTGGTCAGCACTTTATTTTTTATTTTACTGATACATCCCTTATTGTCTTTTGGGTTTTCTATAATGTATTTACTGTGGTCTCTTCGGTTTTGGAGCTATGTAGAAATCATCCCACCACATTGCGCCCCGTTCTGCCAACCATGCGATATCTACTTTTTACGACAAGTAATAAAAAATAAGAACGTCTATTGAATACTTCGCTTATCATATGAAATAAATGTGTAAGCACACTCTGTTTTGTGCTTGCAGGTCAAATGTCTCATTAAGAAACTACAAAATATGGTCCATGCTGTACACGGGGACACAGATGAGAGAAGTAGCGATCACCAACTTTCATTTAATGCTTTCGTAGACATGATAAAATATGCTTTCTTTGCAGCAAAGTTAACAGACGAAAGAACAGTGTTCGGAAATGTGAACATTATCTGTTTTCCACGTGAAGTAATGGGGTCAAGGTGCTATTCTTGCTCTTCACCTGCATTTTTTAATATGCTCGTTGTCGCGAAATGCTTTGCTTCCAATGTTTTTATGAATAATACCACCCAAATAAGTGTAAAAATGGGTCAAGTTCAAGCGATACATTGTCAGGCGAACAGTGAAAATGTGATAAATATTGTTGATAATGTAAACAATAACGTAAATATTAATTTATTAATAGTGGAAGTAGAAAAAGCAACAACAATAAAGTACTCGATGTAATCTGCCAACTTAAATATTGTACCACAGGCATAAAATAAAATAAAAAATGTCAAAGAAAGAAAAATAAAATAATTTAAAGGTAGGTTTCGATCACGGTAGCTTCCATTCCCAGCGCCAACACGCTAGCGATACGCCACGGAGACAAGCCGGGAACGTGTGCGGGAATAGGACTACACAAGTTTGAGGATTGATTTTAAATGTTCAATTTTGAACATACTCAGGCCCATTGGCAAAAACGCTCGAACAGGGGCAAAATACTTTTTATGCAGAGCAAACCGTCCAAATTTGAACGCTTTTCTAGTAAACCACTTGGCGACCTCTCCTTGTTAGATACGTGTTAGCAAATAATGTCTTGAAATAAACGATTTCTTCAAAGCAGTACATCTTCATTATAAATAATTCCATACAAAGTTTATATTATTTTTATCAGTAGGCTATATCGCATATAGGACAGGCACAAGAGGTCAGCTGCCATCTAGTCATGTGACCGAGACGGCTCGGCTCTTTTAAGTCACAGTACCGTATAATATTGAATTATACTAAATAACCGATCACGACCTTTAGGATAGCTTAAACTAGTCTTGGCTCGATAATCGGAACTGGTGGGTCCTATGCTATTGATTATAATGGTTGCATAATTCACACGGCCGCCAACTTCAAATAGTACGGCTGAGAACCTAGTACTCGGAGCATAGGATGCGTCTCATATGAAGGTATGCTCTTACCAAATTTCGTAAAGATCCGATGATTAGTTTGGTCGTCATTTAATGTTAAGTTTTGGCCATTTGAGTGGCCGCCATTAAGTTTTGGTAAAGATGGCGGCAATATAAAACATGACACTGAGGTGCCCTTTGCTAGTGCTACCTATGTACCAAATTTCGTTCAATTCGGTTTTACTGTGTTTGAATTGATAGGGCGGGGGAGGAGGGGGCAGGGGGGATTGGGGGAGGGGAGGGGAGGAGGGGGGGGGGGGGGGCAGACGTACCGAGTACATACACAGACACACACACTTTTGGCCCTGTGTAGATCTCATAAGTCTAATAAAACACACAGCATCAAACAAACTTATACGGTACATACAATTTTAGCCATTCATGAACGCAACATTTAAAAAAAAATGAGCTATTTCCATGAAAATTGATAAAGACTTACTGATATCTCGCCAGGAGATGGCAGTCGGGTTTGAACTGCGGTTGCCTTCCCGCTCACTGCGTATCGCGCATTCCAAAAAACATTAAGTAGGTCACTTTCCATTACTGTACCTGATACTGCCACACTGTTAAAAGTAAACACCTTGTAAGAATATCGACAGTAGGAAGGAAGGTAACAATGCACACACACGTGAAACCCGATAACAAATTATCATGCAGGAAGTAGAAGTAACTGACTGCCAGCCGATATATTTAGGTTTGGAATAGGCGGGCCGCACATGGGTACTGCCGAACCTCAAACTGCCTTTCAAATAAGCGTCACTAATCCAACATGGCGGCAACGCAAAAATAATTAACCGGCATTCAATATTTCCAAAACGATAGCTGCTATCAATATGACATTTTGTATGGTGATAAAGGTCACTAAAGTGTGTCCATGTATGACTTAAACAAACCTGATACGCGCAAAGCCAACATGGCGGCCACTCAATTCTCAAATATGTAAATGAGCCTTTCTGGCGACTTAAAATCATCCGAGAGCAGTGAAACATGGCATGGTAAATCTTAATTTAAATGCAATGCAATTGTAAAAAAAATAATCAAGATGGCAACTATGCAACATATTAACACCCTGTTTATATTCCTTGTCATATTCCAGTAATTGAAGTGGAACTTTGTATAATTCACCACTGCAATAATATTCTGCTACTACTATATAACACTAACGCCTGCGTAAAAAGAAATCCAACATGATGGCCGCCCATAATATTGTTACGTGCCACACCCCTAGTGGCACTTTTTTTAACTGGATTACGGTGGGTTGAAGCACAACACAGAATGTTCCTTTAAAGAAATAATTAACTTTATTGCGGCCAGAAAGATACACCACTCAACAGCAAATACAAGCAATTAGAACCTTACTCCAGTTTCCTCAAGTCTCTTCCTTACGGAGCGCTCTTGCCCCTTTCACTTAGTCATGCAGCTAATCCTCCACTAATGAGACTCGTGGAATACCTGCACCTCTTCCTTATGTACACAAACTACAGTTACTTACGATAACCTGCTACACGCTGCTTCGCTGTCCACAAGCTGGGAAACAATGTCACTGGATTTCGTAACTCGCACGGCACTTCGCCACAATACCTCTGTCGCTCAGTGAAATCACACTCGCTGAAAGCACAGGCAGTCCCCTGTATGCTTGTCACTCCCTCGCTGTCAAGAGAATCGGCTTCACTAGGGGTTTCGCATGTCACCACACTTCTGTCGCTCAGGATAAACGCTCGCACTAGCTCGAAAAACACACTCACTGCTTGACAGGTCGCTCTTATATAGCAGGCCGGTGACTCAATAAATGCTTCTAGACCCATCCAGGGTTCACGGCTTCTCGAGGTTTCCATCGCTGGCTGGGTCACGAATATTCTGGACCATCCCTTTGTCCTAGTAGTCCTGTTGCATAAGGCGCACGCAATACATTGAGGCAGAGCACAGCCCAGCCCTGGGGCAGTTGTGACTCATGCGGCGAGCGATGAAACAAACTCACAGCCGTAACACCACCCCCTTCCTAAAAGGCTGATCGTCCCGATCAATCATTGGTACGTCTGTGTCCCTCCGTAGGCTGCCAGGCGATCTCAATGCACGATCTTCATCTTCGCCCTCGGGCTCCGCTGGATCCTGTAGACGACATCGTTGATCCATTTCACGACCCGGTACGGGCCCTCCCGTGACTTCTGCAGTTTGGGTGACAGGCCTTTCTTCCGTAATGGGTTGAAGAGCCAGACCAGGTCGTCCTCGTGGAATCCGCCGGCATCCGTCTGTTGGTCGTATCGGGTCTTCATTCGGTCGGTCTCGATCCGCAGTTTCCTCCTCGCGAACGCGTGCACGTCCTCCAGTTGGTCGACCAGTTTTTGACAATACTGGCTTACCGGGACCGGATCATTCCCAGGTCGGCCGAAGGCAAGATCGACAGGTAGACGGAGCTCCCTCCCAAACATGGCCCGGGCTGGTGTGCACCCGGTGGCTTCATGCACGGCGGCGCGGTAGGCCAGGAGAAATAGTGGAAGATGTTTGTCCCAATCCGTCTCGTGCTCGCTGACGACTATTCGGAGATGGATCTCGATGGTGCGATTGAATCGCTCTACCATCCCGTCGGACTGAGGGTGTAGCGGCGTTGTCCTTGTCTTCCGGATTCCCAGCAGCTGGCATAGGTTCTGGAACACCTGCGACTCGAAGTTCCTCCCTTGGTCGGAGTGCAGCTCCAGGGGTTCTCCGTACCGACTGACGAATTCCTTCACCAGGGTATCTGCGATCGTCGCGGCTTCTTGGTTAGAGAGCGCATACGCCTCCGGCCATTTGGTGAAGTAGTCGCTGACGACCAATATGTAGCGGTTCCATGCCTCGCTTAACGGGAATGGCCCAGCAACATCGAAGGCCACTCTCTCCATGGGGCCGCCCACGTTGTAGGCCTTCAGTGGACCCCGTCGTCATCGTCCTGGGCCCTTGCTGGCTGCGCAATCGTGGCACCTCGCGCAGTGGTTCTCCACGTCAGTTCGGCATCCGATCCAGTAGAACCGCTCTCTCAGCTTCTCCAGGGTCTTCATTATCCCTAGGTGTCCACCAGATGATCCTCCATGGACTTCCTTCAGGACTTCCTCCGTCATAGCCTTTGGAACGACGACTTGTTCCCGAGATGTCTTCCCGTCGGTGCTCTCCCAGGCGCGGCAAATGAGGCCATCCCTTACAATCAGCGAGTCCCACTGCGCCCAGTAGGACTTAAACTTTGGGCTGCAGTCACTCACAATGTTCCACCCGGGTCTGGGGACACAGGCCCTCTTCCATTCGGCTATCAGTCCCAGGTCATCATCTTCTGCTTGTGCCCGCGTGAAAGATTCGCGGCTCCAGTTCCCTTGAAGTTCCACAGTAGTCCGTCGGCACTGTATCCCGGTGTTCTCCTCCCTCCTAGTACAGAAGGTGCAGTTTTCGGGGCACGGTCTACGTGACAGGGCGTCGGCATCAGAATGCAGTTGGCCTTTCCTGTGCTGGATCTCGAAGTTGTACTGTTGAAGACTCTCTAACCACCGCGCGAGTTGACCCTCGGGCTGTTTGAAGTTCAGGAGCCACCGCAGGGGTGCATGGTCGGTCCTGATGAGAAATTCTTGCCCGTACATGTACTTGTGGAAGTGTTCGATGGTCTTCACGATGGCGAGCAGTTCCTTCCTGGTGACGCAGTAGTTCCTCTCTGGCTTTGACAAGGCTTTGCTGAAGTAGGCCACTACTCTCTCCTCGCCATCCACTATTTGCGACAGGATTCCCCCTATACCAAAGTCGCTGGCATCGGTATCGACGATGAACCTTGTTCCAGGTCTGGGGTAGGCCAGAATAAGCGCGGTGCACATAGCCTGCTTGAGTTGCTCGAAGGCACTGTGGAATTCTGCTGTCCATGTGAAGAGTTGGTCCTTCTCAGTCAGTCGATGCAGTGGTTTGGCGATGTCGGCGAATCCTCTCACGAAGCGACGGTAATAAGTGCAGAGTCCCAGGAAGCTTCGTAGTTGGGACTTGTCCTTCGGAACTGGCCACTCCCTCACACCTGCGGTCTTTTCTGGGTCGGTGCGCATCCCTTCCTCGGAGACAATATGCCCAAGGTACTGGACCTGCTTCTGGAAGAGCTGACACTTCTTGGGGCTCAACTTCAGCTGGGCAGCCCGTAGCTTCATCAAGATCTCCTTCAGGTTGCTGTAGTGCTCCTCGGAGCTTTTTCCCAGAACGATGACGTCGTCTAGGTAGACCAGGCAGGTCTTCCAGTGTAGTCCCCTCAGAATGGACTCCATTAGCCTTTCGAAGGTCGCAGGGGCGTTGCACAGACCGAATGGCATGACGGTGAACTGCCAGAGCCCGCTGCCCACATAGAACGCAGTTTTCTCGCGGTCCTTAGGGTGGACCTCCACCTGCCAGTAGCCACTCTTATATCCAAGGTGGAGAACCATCTTGACCCTGATATGGTGTCCAGGGTGTCGTCGATCCGGGGTAGAGGGTAGCTGTCCTTTTTCGTGACGTCATTCGCCCGCCTGTAATCCACGCAGAACCTGGTGGAACGTCCTTCTTCTTCACTAGCACGACCGGAGAACTCCAAGGACTATGTGATGGCTCGATCACCCCTTGCTCCTCCACCTCTTCTACCACCCGGTCGACTTCGGTTTGCTGCGCGAGCGGGACACGTCGGAATGGGGCCCTAATCGGTGCGCTGTCCCCAACGTCGATTCTGTGATGGACCAAGCTTGTCCTGCCGAAGTCTTTGCTCCCCACGGAGAAGACGTCCTGGAATTCGCATAGCAGGTCCTGAAGTTGGCGTGATTGTTCCTCGTCTAAATGGTCCTGGGATCCTTGGTACAGCTTCTGTGGTTCTTCTGGCAGTGCGCGTCTTCTTCGGTTGTCCGTCTGCAGGTGTCCGTCAGTCGTATCTGCGATGCGGGCAATCCAGGTAACGGGCTCGCATACTCCTAGGTTGGTGTCCCGGTGAACCGTAATGTCGTAGTCGTTCAGGTTGGACAGGCAGACGTACGGCCGAGACGTCGTGGTGATGAGGGTCTTGGCAACTAGCAATCCTTTTGTCTGGATGTCCTCATATTTTGGCTCGATGACAGCCGACACTCCCTCAGCAGTTCCGTCGACAATTACGGCGGCGCTGACCTCCGTCCTGGCGGGAACGATGACGTCCTCTGTCAGCCTTACTCGTCGTGCGGTGACGGCCTCGTGTGCTGGTTGCAAAGCAAGTTCCTCACCTCCGAAGTGCAGAGTGTTGGTACTCAGATCCAAGATGATGATTTTCTGGTCCAGGAAGTCCAGTCCGATGATCACTTCGTTTGATACGTCAGCCACAAGCACTGGATGCTTCACCGCCCGTCGACCAATGACGAACTCCAGTGATGCTTCGCCATGTACTGGTGCGGTCTCTCCGGTAGCGGTTATTAGCTGGAGGTACCTTTGTGTGGGTTGCACTCTCCACTTCGGGATCACGGTGGGATTGACGATGGTCCTCGACGCTCCCGTATCGATCAGCATGGGCCAGCTCACTCCGTTGTCGACTCCGTCGACCATCAGGCTGCTACTGTCCCTCCGTAACTGCGTCACACGAACTTGGACTGCCGGGGCCTGACGATTGTCACAAGCCAACCTTTGCCCCCCAAGGCTGGCTGATGCTTGCCTGGGCCGCGCGGTTTCCCTACGACTGACTCTCCCGACGGAAACCCTTGGCGGCGGCGATCACCGCAGTCCTTGCTCAGGTGGCCTCTCTTACGGCAGGTCCAGCAGGTCGGTAGTCCTCTTCCGGGCCGCCTCTCCGGTTGTCTTCCGGCTGTGTCGTTGCTGGTGGTGCCGCGACTATCGAAGAAACGGCTTAGCGCCTCCATTAATTCGTCGGCCAGGGGCTTGGTCTCGTTGGTTTTTACTGGTTCGTCGACGTCCACTTGACGCACCCGCGCGTGCATCCTAGATGCCTGTTTTGCCGTCTCGAACTCAAGTGCGTGGATCAGCGCATCTGCCAGAGTCTTATTGCGCGCAAGTCGCAGCGCCTGTTGAGTGTCCGAGTCCCGTAACTCGTCGGTGAAGGTCTGCGTCGCTATTTGTTCTAGAAAGTCGGCCGGCGCTGTTGGGTAGGCAGGCCTTACGAGGCGTGCGATGTCCATCTCGAACTCCTGCAGGGTTTCCGCGTTCTTTTGTACCCGGGTCCGGAGCTGCATCTGGTAGGCCTGCTGAAGATGGCTATCTCCATATCGGGACTCCATATGGGCGATTAGTGAAGCTTAGTCCTGGGATCCAGTCGGGATGGCATGAAGGACGTTAAGGGCGTCCCCTCTGAGCGCTACAATGAGAGCTGTAGCCTTTTCCGTGCTGTTCCAGTTGTTTATGGAACAGGCTGCCTCGAACTGACGTAAATCTGTGCTCCACGGGACCTTTCCGTCGAAGGTTGGGGGCGTCACCCTCTGCCCCGTTCCTGATATTCCCGGTGTAATGTTGGGCGGGCGTTGGCGCAGTTCGGTAACTTCTTCTTGTAGAGCGTTGAATTTCTCTTCCACCCCCGTCAGTGGGCGTTGGCGCAGCTCGGCAACTTCCTTTTGTAAGGCGTTGAATTTCTCCTCCACCCCCATCACTGGGCGTTGGCGCAGCTCGGCAACTTCCACTTGTAAGGCGTCGAACTTCTTTTCCACTGCCGTGACTTCCTCACGCAGACCCAGTTCTAATTTCTTCAGATCCTGTGTCAACTTATTCTGACCGTCTTCCATCTTCTTCTGGCCGTCCTCTATCCTCTTCAGGTCCTCCGCTAGCTTATTTTGACCGTCTTCCATCTTCTTCTGGCCGTCTTCTACTTTGGCAGTTAGGTCCTCGGTTAACTTCTTCTGG
Source organism: Meconema thalassinum (assembly GCA_946902985.2). Classification (NCBI taxonomy): domain Eukaryota; kingdom Metazoa; phylum Arthropoda; class Insecta; order Orthoptera; family Tettigoniidae; genus Meconema; species Meconema thalassinum. The sequence continues at coordinate 39,109,710 of OX336391.1, read as the reverse complement.
CCGTCCTCCATCTTCTTCTGGCCGTCCTCCATCTTATTCAGGTCATCCTTCAGGTCCTTGGCTAATTTCTTCTGGCCGTCTTCCATTTTGGATTCCATGTCACTTAACTTTTCTAGCAATGCTGCAAATTGCGCTTCCATTTTGGTTGTTTGTCTTGTAAAGGGCATGCACTCACAGGAAAATTAGAGAGAAATGACCTGCTCGGGTTTTGAAACCAGCACCGTCAGGTGTTGTGCTTGAGTTCGTAATCCCACTTCTGACGCCAGTTGTTACGTGCCACCCCCCTAGTGGCACTTTTGTTAAATGGATTACGGTGGGTTGAAGCACAACACAGAATGTTCCTTTAATGAAATAATTAACTTTATTGTGGCCAGAAAGATACACCACTCAACAGCAAATACAAGCAATTAGAACCTTACTCCAGTTTCCTCAAGTCTCTTCCTTATGGAGCGCTCTTGCCCCTTTCACTTAGTCATGCAGCTAATCCTCCACTAATGAGACCCGTGGAATACCTGCACCTCTTCCTTATGTACACAAACTACAGTTTCTTACGATAACCTGCTACACGCTGCTTCACTGTCCACAAGCTGGGAAACAATGTCACTGGATTTCGTAACTCGCACGGCACTTCGCCACAATACCTTTGTCGCTCAGTGAAATCACACTCGCTCAAAACACAGGCAGTCCCCTGTATGCTTGTCACTCCCTCGCTGTCAAGAGAATCGGCTTCACTAGGAGTTTCGCAAGTCACCACACTTATGTCGCTCAGAATGAACGCTCGCACTAGCTCGAAAAACACACTCACTGCTTGACAGGTCGCTCTTATATAGCAGGCCGGTGATTCAATAAATGCTTCTAGACCCATCCAGGGTTCACGGCTTCTCGAGGTTTCCATCGCTGGCTGGGTCACGAATATTCTGGACCATCCCTTTGTCCTAGTAGTCCTGTTGCATAAGGCGCACGCAATACACTGAGGCAGAGCACAGCCCAACCCTGGGGCAGTTGTGACTCATGCGGCGAGCGATGAACCAAACTCACAGCCGTAACAATATTTCAACTATTCTCAATATCTTCAAACTATTACAGTCAATCAAACTGAAATTTTATAAAGCGATAAGAGGACTATTAAGTAAGTACTCGTATGCGATTTATAAAACCTGCCATGCAAACGTTTAACCTCTATTATACTCGGGAATCACAAGCAAAGCCTACACTACAATAGGAATTTTTAAAATATTTCTTAGTTTGTTTTTTACTTTATTTCTAATTAGTTGTTGTCGATGATTCCTTAGGGACTTTTTGCGACATCGCTCTGTGTACTTGGGTGTGTGTAGAATTTGTCTGATAACCTGTCGCGTTGTGATGTCTGTACTAGTGTGTGTTTTGTAATTGAGGTGGGATTGGGGTAGGAAGCGGCCGCAGCTTAAGTTAGGAACCATCCCAGCATTTTTCTGTACTGGAAGTGGGAAACACAGAAAACCACTTCCATGATGGCTGAGGTAGGAATCGAACCCGACTCTTCTCACTTTTTCCCCACAAGGCTGTGTCCCCGTTCTAACCCTCAGACCAGAATTAAATTTCTTGGCAGAACCGGGAATCGAACCCGGGCCTCCGCGGTGACAGCCAAGAATGCTATTGCTATACATCAGGTGTGAAAATACGAAACAAACTTAAAGAATATATAGGCTATTCGACCTTCAATAATGCTGCACACGAACTTTAAACCCCTAATATTTCGAGTTAAAGAGTTAGCTTGCTGTAAATGTACGATATGTTTAAAAACATTCCTCACCTCCAAACCTTAAGGCCGTGAAGTGTTCAGTTCAAAGATAAAATTATTCAATAATGCAATATGTCACATCAAAGGAATTTTGAGTTTTGATATTATCATAGTTATAATTTAAAATTTCTGCTACTTTAAAAGGGTAGAGGGGGACCAAATTATACTTGGTACTGCGAATTATGTTCCTTTGTTGTACGTCCACATTTATATGAAGATATCTCAAGAAGCGTATTTTATTCTACAGTACACTCACTAACTGGAGCATATCTTCAGCATTGAATTGTATATATGCGTGCCATGAGGGGACAATGACCCCACATCTACGAGTGATAAATATTTGGCAATGATATTTCAGTGTATGGTTTCGAAGCAGTTAATTAGTTATACAGTAGTGATCGTAGTGTTTTCGGGATCCCCCATGTATCTGCAGTACATTGGGGCAGAGGTACTTTCTATTCATTTTCATGTTATTTATTCGTGTGATACGTTATAAAAAATCCATTTAGAATTAAAATTATCAAAATCATTTCTTCTTTAGTTTTTCTATTTTATTTCTGTGCATTTTGAAAAACATTGTTTTCCGCTGTTACAAACAGTGCATTTAAAGGATACTACAAGATAAATATCATTACGTCTTTAAATAACACCCGGGCAATGCCATATAAAACAGCTAGCTTACCATTAAACCTTAACACAATTTATGGAAGGCCGGGGAAAAATGGCAAGTCCCATAAACATAGTGTCACCTATTGACAGTAAAAACAAATATATACATTATTTACGAAGTTCGCGTGGCTACCATGCTGTTTTAGAGTTTAACAATTTGTTGAAAGTAACATAATTATATTACATTAATATAGAGTAATAGAGTCGTTTATGACCATATCAAATATCAGGTCAACTGTTGCAATAGTTTCGGAGATATTGAGAGCTGGTGAAATAATTCGCACGGTCGCCATGTTGGAATGATGACAATGGAAACTCGGTTGAGAACTCTGGAGATGGGGGTATAACTTACCAATTTTCACAAACAAAGTCGTGTCGATCAGAAGTTATTTGGGGACACACAAACAAAAGTCGATGTCATAAGCCTTTATTTTCATAATACGAGTATGCAATTAGAAAATAGGCTAAACAAGTTGAAATGGAACTAATTTAAATAATTCGTTTCTTGAAAAGATTATATTAAAACTGTCATGAAAAGTGAAACTAGTCTACATAGTGTCCATAGCGGCACTTCATAGAAAAGAAATTGTATTGGGCAGTGTGATTTTCGTTCAAATAAAAACAAATCTTTATTAATAGTGCAGGAATATTAGACAGAATTTGGGCAAAGTGAGGAAAATTAGTTTATCAAGGTAAAAATTGGTGGAGAGGTTCCTTGAATAGCCTGGATCAAAATACTAAAAGTCCCAAAAAATCCCTCATGGGGAACATGCCGCCATCTTGGAAAAAAGGCCGGCATCTTGGATTTCGTATCCAGCATCGCATTGAACGTCATAACTCGGTACCTAAGGGTGATAGGGACATGCGGTTTGGTCAGGATAACTTACGAGAATGCATGCTATCATTTTGACACTAATTAACCTAGATAACAATCGAAATAGTTATTATAAATCACTTAGATAAACTCTCATAGGGTAGCGTTAAAAGCCATCTTGATGTTCAATGTCGATTTTTCACCTTTTACTGTCATGGGATTGAAAAAAGAACTGAAATAAATGTTGTTAAGCACATCAAAACGCACAAAAATATGTAATCAGCGCTTTCGTAAATCAAAAATTACGGGTGTGAGGAATTGTCGAACATGCGCATGCAACTCGAGGAGCGGCGCGCCGAGGAGGGGGGCCTTCATAAAGCCAACTGGTGATGTAAACATATTCTGTAGGCGCAACTATGCCCCTTTTTTTAATTATAAGTAAAAATTTGACACTTTTATATAGAAGGATAGCATCTTATAACCTAATAAATAATAAAAAGTAATAATTAATTTGTTAATATACTAACTTGGCGCTTTAAAACTCTCTTTCTTAGCTACGTATATTATATTTATATAGAAAAGGAAAGATAATCGTTACTATTCGAAAATAAATTAAGCAGCTATTTTATTTGCTATCTTATACCACACAATAAACACACTAACGTTTAAGCACATTACAATTTCTTTTGTACAAACACGACAAACACGGAAAAGAGGAGATTCTGCTGCCACGGGACGCTGTAGTGCGGTGTGCCTGTAAAGGAATAAGGCCAACTATTAATTATATGGTACGCGTGAATATTGGTCATATGTTGGTAATGAAACGTGACACTTGCCTTAATCTTGACACTTTTTCTTTGGTAAGGTTGACCATTCAGAAGAGTCTACTCTGCGGCGAAAAGGTGGTGAGGATCTGCATGTCAATTCTTCGGGGTTGTCCTCCTGTTCCTCACTCGCCATATCGTCAACAGTATCTGGCTCTGGCTTGTTAGAACAACCATCACCAGTGTAATTGCTGCACATTGCTGAACAGGAGAGACCTTGTCTTCGGCAACCGCAAGATCTGCTGCCGCATCCTGTCTTGCACTCACAGCTGATGAGGTTTAGGAGGAAGTCTGGTGCGGGAGGAAATTCTTTTGGAATTGGTAACAAATTTGACGATTCTGTTCTTCTTCCATCCCCACTCAGTAGGTGGAAGAGAGATTCCGCGCCATTCCTGCACTTGGTGGTAAACTCTTGGGCTATGCTGTCGAGATGCTGCTGATGTTGGTGGAAGACTTGAGAGGTCGAAGTCTGCATGGATACGTTTTTTTGGCAATGGTCTTAAGGTACCGACTATACCTTGTCTTGTTTAGGCTATCTGTAATTCTACCTCCGTATAACGCTACGAAGAATCTTCCCCTGCCTTCATGATCTCTTCCACTGCAGCGTCTGCGCTGTAAAAAACAGCAACTCTTTGGCGAAGACCTGGGTTATAGTTTAAAGTCTTGAACGCGGTGCTTTCCCCTTTCTGTAGGGAGCCAAATTGTGTCGCAACCGGACATGGCATGGAGGAAGAGGAGATTGTCGGTCATGTCCCAAAGAGCCTCCGCAATTCCGTAGAGCCAAAGAGTTTCTTCGGATGGACTTTTGTTGGTGGCACCAGCATATAGACGTTTCTATCGCGTTCTGCAAGATTCGAAAGAAATACCAACAAATCGGTATCCTCTCCAACAATTGCCACATGACCTCCCTTCTCTGCTTCCTTGATCGCTGTTCTCACGATGAGACGATCAGCATTAGACTTGGCATGAATAAGCTGGAATCCCCTTTTCTTCGAAACAACGACCTAAAAGTGCGACGAATCTTGATTTGTTTGAAGTGTTGGCTAGGAACTGATGCTGCGACGAGACCACTGGTACTTCCAAATCCACCAAAACTTCAGAAGATGACGTCTTGGCACGTCGTCTCATATGCTCCACGTCTTTCGTGGTACTTTCAGAATTGCCATCTAACACTACAGTAGCTTTCCCTTGATAGTTCGCCTTGCTGTACGAAATGTAGTTCTTACAAACATCATCGAAGGTTCCAGATTTCGGCCATACCACCCGGTGCAGGAGATCTCTACCGCCAAACACGTAGGTAACTGTCTTCGGGAAGACAGGTCATTGGTGCACACAACTTCTCTATCCCTGTCCGTAAAGTTGATTTTGTACCTTTTCTGATAGTTGAAGCATCGAACAGCGCTGGCGGCAATAAATCCAACTCGTATTCAAAGCAAGATTCAAGATCCTCTTCATTGCGATCGACACACGCAATCCGATGATACAGCTGGTTCGGATTTACAGGTACGGTCTCACCTCGGACAACAAGAGCTGCAAGAGTGACAACTTTGTTCTTTCGTTGGAGATTAACTTCGGCGAAAGATTTCCCTTCCAGTTTCTTCAAAGTCGCGGTTCCTATCTCCCAAGCTCAGTCGCAGGTCACCGTTTCGTCACTTATAACACCGGATGATAAGGACACCAAAATATCTTGAGGTCTGTCGAAAGGAGAATGTATACGTAGCCATTCTGTGAATTTTTCGAGATGCTTGAAGTCTCGCCTTTGGCAAGCTTGCCCATGTTCTATGTGTTGCATAGAATTTAATGGTAAAATCGTTTTTGATGTAAGACTTTTATAAAGTAGAGGAAACGGCATTAACTTTTAAACCGGATTGTAAATATCGGCAAAATAAGCATAAACGGACAGTTCAAACTAAAACACACGTTTTTCGCTTTCATGATTCTTTTCTGTGGCGTACCGTTTAAGATAAATTTAATGATAAACATTACCGTAAAGACGTTTATTTCGGCCGGCGCCACTGCTTAGCAACACAGGGAAGGTGGAGTGGAGGAACGAGAGCGCTCTGACGGCGCAGCGGCAGGGATGTCACTCGGCAATGCGTGGGGGGACAGTCCATTCTTAGTCTAATTACATACGAGCGTAGCGCAAAAATACTTAAATTATTAAAATTAAATGGAAATATTCTTTTCTCTTTATACATACAATATAAGTAGCTATGAAAGAAAGTTTTAGAGCGCAAAATTACTGTATTAACAAATTATTTATTGTTTTTTAAAATTATTTATTAGGTTATAAGATGCTATCCTTCTATATAAAAGTGTCAAATGTTTACTTATGATTAAAAAAGGGGCATAGTTGCGCCTACAGAATATGTTTACATCACCAGTTGCACCGGCTTTGTGAAGCCCCCCTCCTCGGCGCGCCGCTCCCGGGTTGCATGCGCATGTTCGACAATTCCTCACACCCGTAATTTTTGGTTTACGAAAGTGCTGATCACATATTTTTGTGCCCTTTGATGTGCTTAACAACATTTATTTCGGTACTTTTTTCAATCCCATGACAGTAAAAGGTGAACAATCGACATTGAACATCAAGATGGCTTTTAACGCTACCCTAAGAGATTTTGTTTAAGTGATTTATAATAACTATTTCGATTGTTATGTAGGTTAAGTAGTGTTAAACTGATAGCCTGCATTCTGGTAAGTTATCCTGACCAAACCGCATGTCCCTATCACCCTTAGGTACCGAGTTATGACGTTCAATGCGATGCTGGATACGAAATTAAAGATGCCGGCCATTTTTCCAAGATGGCGGCATGTTCCCCATGAGGGATTTTTTGGGACTTTTAGTATTTTGATGCAGGCTATTCAAGGAACCACTCCACCAAATTTTAGCATGATAAACTAATTTTCCACACTTTACCCTATTCTTCTTACACTATAAATGATGTGTTTTTAAAGAAGAACAGTAGCCTATTTAGTATTTATCGTGCTTCCTTATCACACATCAGCTAATTTTCATCGCATGACAAAATAGGCTTATGAACATCGGTAAAGACATAGCACTATTCTCCAACCCGTCCGTGCCTTTCAAATTTTAATACGTTTCACCATCCAACATGGCGGCTGAACGAAATATTTCACCGGCATTCTGTATCTCCAAAACTGGAACGGATATCACCCTGAAAGGTTGTATGGTGATGGAGAATACTAAAGTAACTCAGCAATGTGACGGTTAATAAACCTGCTAAGTACAAAACCAACATGGCGGCCAAGCGAAATTAAAATATGTGAATTGAATTTTCTCGAGATTTAATCAACAGAACGCAGTGAAACATAAAACCCTTCGTGCCTATACAAGATTTGATCTAATGGCATTTAATTTAATTCATTTACTCTCAAACTCAAAATGGCGGCTGTGCGAAATTTTAAAATTAAGTACCGTACTTATTTTTGTGTCTGAATCTTGCAATCCAAATCAACATGTGAATGGTGAACCTACGCAATAATCTTCATCTAATGGTACACAACCCTATGGCTTACACACAGAACAATCCAATATAGGTCTAATGACCATCCGAAATAGTAAACGGTTCTCTATCTACGAATCTACTACAGCAATCAAACTAAAATGTTGTATGTTGATACAGGCCATTATAATAAGTTCAACAACTTGATGAGCACAAAACATGGCGGCGATGCTAAATTTAATATTTATATTTATTTTTCTCGCGACTTAATTATTAGAGGTCAGTGAAACCTAGCGCGGAAAACTTCATTCAAGGCTTAATAAATTATCGTCTAATTAATTCAATTTTTGTGAGGACTTAAAAAGGGCGGCTGTACATTTTTTCTTTTAATTAAGTTTCTATTTCTCGAGTCCTAAACAAGCGATAGAAATGTAGGTAGGTATAATAAGCCACGATTATATTATTGATCTTTTGGCATCTCATTTTATAGTATAATTATATATAAAATTAGCAACCACCCCGGCTTCGCCCGGCAACAGTTTTGAATGCATTACGTGATAAGCGCTTTCCTTTCATGTCATCCGTTTTGCGTCTCGACATGATGGGTTAAAATCACCAACTAGACTATTAATTATACTATCATGGAGATGCATGTGAAACGAATTCAGGTCAGACGTAGTTTAAGAATGGCGAGGTGCATGCAACACATGGCCATTGGCTGAATTAATAAAATTATTACAGCCGAGCTCATTAATCTCTCCTCCCTTCCGTCCAATCTTAACTTGACTGTGTATTTTGCGAAACGAAAAGTTCACAGGCGAAATGAAGAAAAGCCGAGTTGCACTTCCAGGGAAACTCCAAACACAACCACTCTTCTCTGAAGTCTTAACTCAACACGACTCGACAGTTTTCTGCTGGCTGTATCTGGCGTAATAGGCTCGCCCGCTAGCTAGGCTGTAATTGTAGTGATCGACTCGCCCCTAGCTAGCTCGTAAACTGTCGCCTCAGTACTTGAATGGAGATTGTTGGAAGAAATGAAAACGTAAAAACACTTATAGTGGGCGATGTATTGATTATAGAAACATGCTCTCGCAGACTTTTTTTGCTGAACAATTCATACACTCATAGTATATTGATATCTTAAACGGTTTGCTCAGCGTAAGCTTAAAAAGCGCACGGATGCCAGGTTTCTTTTCAACTTTTTCACTGAAATCGTTACTGCTTGGCTTCCTTTGATCGCATCTTCTACAGAAACCTTCCTCGAGATATCCTTGACAGAATGGTGAAAACCGCATAAAAATCCATCCAGCGGTTCTCGAGATTACCCGTGACATCCAAGAATCGGGGACTTTGTTTTATACTAAGTAGACACCATCCAACATAGCGTCCATGCTATGTATTTCACCTGCTTCCAATATCTCCGTAACTATTTAAGCAATCAAATTGATTCTTTTTATGGTGATGGAGGACTGTAAGTAAGGACAAATCTGTGACATTCTAAATGCTGTGAAACACCAAAACAAAATAGTGGCCAAGTGATTTTCATCATCATCATCATCCTTTCATGTGTTAGTCCTAGGAGAACTGTTACGGTCTACACAAAAGATTTGATTTTTCACGCCATCTTTTTTTGGGGCGATCTAGAGATCTCTTCCCACCGGGGCAGTAGTTGACGACTGCTTTAGGGATCCTGCTTCTGTCCATCCTGTTGATGTGTCTTAGCCAATTTCTTTGGTATTCATGGATGTATTCCAATATAGGTCTGCTGTTAAGACCATTCAGCACTTCTGTGTTTCGTTTGTGATCCCATTTAGCAACTCCTGCTGTTAATCGCATATATTTCATTTCGGCGGTAGTTATTCGTCTCTCATCGCATTTCCTCAGGGTCCACGCTTCGCTACCATAGCGAAGTACTGGTCTTGCTAAGGGTTTGTAAATTCTTTCCAATATTTAAAATAAGTTTTCTGGCGATCTAATCACCCGAATGCAATGAAACTTGCCAGCGCGAATCTTTATTCTAAGCTTAGTATGGAGATATCTAATGATGTTGAATTGTTTTCAGAAGTTCAAGTTAGCATCAGTCCGAAATTTTAAAACCTTGAACAGATGATTCTTATGATGGGCTGTGATAATTAGGGCTCGGATTTTTATGTACTAAAAATCGGGAAAATATTTATTTTTTATGTATTAAAAATACCTGAAATATGTGACAAAAAAGTAAAAATATTTGATTATAATTTAGTTTATTAATATGCAGCACTCACAAATGCAATTTATTCTGTGTCTCACTGGCTGCTGAAGCATTACAATACACAACGAGATACATCTTCAGGTTGCCCATCACAAATGACCTACGATTATCGCGAAACACTTCTTCTGAAGGCGCGAAACTGCGGCAATATGCTTCTTGCCCTCGAGGTGTTATGTAACTTGAGATTGCTGTTCAGCCTTGATAGCTTTCCCACATGGTTGACAGAACAGAACAGAACGTCCCCATCAGAAGTAAAATTATCTTTAAATTCTGCAACAGACGATAACTTGTAGTGTTTTTACTTTAGGCATCGTAGAACTGCCATACACTTCACAGTGCCAGAAATGAACTGCATGTGAGTGACACTGGTTCCAGGTAGCTGGGGGAAGGTCTAGCACGTGGTGCAATATGGCTATGGACAAGGAAATCCCCGGGGCACGGGGCGACAAGTTAATAATAAGAAAAAAAGGAAGCTTGTAGTTTAACGTGACCATTAATCTCGCGATCATAAGCCACGGGACCTCCGTTTTACGTGGAATCCGAACCACGGGACATGGCATTTCACTTCGAAATCTCACATGCATTGACCGGGAATCGAACCCGGTCCACCTTGGTGAGAGGCATACAGCTTGACCACTGCGCCAATACGCCCCCTTAAGAATAAGACAGTTGCAAGCTGACATACGCTCTGCATGAAGATTAGATAGCTCACAGGTTCTTCCCCGTTGAAGTAACACAGAATAAAAATGCAATAAACTGAAAGATCTGGCATTCTGATTTTAAAAATGTAAATTTTATGTCTTTTTATGTGCTAATAAGTGAAAAACAGGAATTTATGTATTTATAGCAAAAATGCTTAAAATATATATTTACATAAAAAATATTTATTTACCTAAAAATCCGAGCCCTAGTGATAATAATCATTTTCTAATAGCAAAATTCTGTTGCTTACTTTCCGTAAATCAAAGAATTTGACTTTTCTAAATATTAACTCCCACGATTCGTTACAGAAAGATGCCTCACGTAGGAGTCATAATTACCGATACTGAAGTTATATGTTCTAGGAAATAGTTTCTCAAGGTAATGGCGTTGGTGGAGTTTGTTTTATGGGGTAAAATACCGAGGTCATCTACCCCAATATTATGTTGCAGACATCGTAAATAATGGATTATACGAATGTTCATATATGAAGAGGAACATGTTTTACTGTGTTCTATTGAACCTGCCTCTCGGTAAGTTGATGCGCCAATACACAATCCCTTAGCGTTTAATGCCTCATCATGTAACTTTGGAAACATATTTTCTAGTGCTGGAGGTGTGTTTGAGTTATCTTGATGAATGATTTAAGCTTTGTTAAGACAGGGCATGCATGCACTAGTACCATAGTAAGATGATCTTATATATTAAAATAGTTTTCAAAAAAAATTCACCCTTTACTAAAACTGAAATATCTCGGGAAGTATTTGCGCTACGACGACGTTTGTTGTCTTAAAATGTAATGCCCGACAAGCACCGTCGATTGATATCCACCTTACTTGATTATATCATTCGAGTATTAAAATAATTACGAATATTACTTCCTTCAAGGTCTCACGAAAATAGAATCAAACAATGGCCAAGCAGGGGTTGGCCTCATATTGAGTAGGAAACTTGGACAGCGGGTGGAATATTATGAGCAATATAGTGAACGGATTATTGTAGCAAAAATCAATACTAAACCTACCTGCACCACAGTGGTACAAGTCTATATGCCTACCAGTCAAGCTGATGATGAGGATGTTGAAAAGGTCTACGAAGAAATAGACGAAATTCTGAGGTATATCAAGGGTGATGAAAATGTTATAGTAATGGGAGATTGGAATGCTGTGGTAGGAAAAGGGAGAGAAGGGAAGATAGTAGGAGATTTCGGATTAGGTGAAAGGAATGATCGAGGAAGCAGGCTGGTAGAATTCTGCACCGAGCATGAATTGGTCATAGCTAACACCTTATTCAATAACCACAATAGAAGAATATACACATGGATGAGACCAGGAGATACAGGGCGTTACCAAATCGACTTCATTATGGTCAAGCAGAGGTTTCGAAACCAGATTTTGGATTGTAAAACATATCCTGGTGCTGACATAAACTCTAACCACAATCTGGTTGTAATGAATTGCAGATTAAAGTTGAAGAAACTGAAGAAAAGTCAAAAGCCAAAAAGGTGGGCAATAGACAGACTGAAAGAGAAGGATGAAAACGAAAGATTCAAGAAGAGTATAAAGGAAGGACTAATGAAAAACCCTAAACAAACTTCAATTGCAGACGAATGGGCACTTTTGAAGAATGAAACAACAAAATCCGCAGAAGAAAACATTGGTAGGAAAGAAAGAATAGGGAGAAAACCGTGGATCACTCAGGATATACTAGAATTGATGGATGAAAGGAGGAAACACAAGAATGTAAGAGATGAAAAGGGGAAAGCAGAATACAGACGTCTGAGAAATGAGGTCAACAAGAAGTGCAAGGAAGCGAAAGAAATGAAAATCCAGCTTGATTACTCATGCTTCAAAGATTCTGTCTAGAATAATTTACAAGAGGATTGAAAGCCAGATAGAAACGGAGTTGGGTGAAGACCAGTTGGGAGAAATGTAGGAACAAGGGAAGCTGTACTAAGTCTTAGGCTGATTTTGGAAGGTAGAATAAGGAAAGATAAGAGAAGGCTCGTGGCTTTTGTAGACTTAGAAAAGGCTTTTGATAATGTTGATTGGACTAACTTGTTTGACATTTTGAAATCGATTGGAATAAAGTACAGGGATAGGAGGGTGATATACAATCTATACAGAAACCAGACAGCAGTCATTCGAGTTGAAGGACATGAGAGAGAAGCTGGTATTCAGAAAGGTGTAAGGCAAGGCTGCAACTTATCACCCATACTTTTCAATCTTTACATTGAACAAGCAATGAAGGAAATTAGAGAAAAATTTAAAGTGGGAGTGAAGATTCAAGGAGAAATAATTTCAACTCTGAGATTTGCTGATGACATCGTCATCTTGGCCGACAAGCCTGAGGATTTGAATGAGTTTTTGAATGGTATGGACTCCGTCTTACGGAAAGAATTCATGATGAAAATTAATAAATGTAAAACAAAAATACTGGAATGCAGCCGAAATAAATCAGAAACCTCTATGGAGATCAAATTGGCAGGTGAAAAGCTGAAGGAAGTAGGAGACTTCTGTTACTTAGGAAGCAGAATAACCAGTGATGGACGAAGCAAAGAGGATATAAAAAGTAGGTTGGCTCAGGCCAAGAAAGCATTTCTAAAAAAAAAAAAAAAAAAAAAAAATGGAATCTGCTGACATCGAATATAGATTTAGGTATTAGGAAGTCATTTTTGAAAGCCTTTGTCTGGAGCGTGGCGCTCTATGGAAGTGAAACTTGGACTATTGGTGCAGCAGAAAAGAGGAGAATTGAAGCATTTGAAATGTGGTGTTACAGGAGAATGATGAAGATCAGATGGGTAGATAGGGTTACAAACAAAGAGGTATTAAGACGAGTGGGAGAGGAGAGATGTTTCTGGGGACTGTTAATGAAGAGAAGAGATAGGTTGGTAGGACACATACTAAGACACCCAGGAATAGCAAGCTTAGTTATGGAAGGAAGGGTCGAGGACAAAAACTGTAGGGGTAGACCAAGGTTAGAATATGTTAAACAGATTGCCTCGGATGTAAGGTGTCGGAGCTATGTAGAGATGAAACGATTAGCTCAGGACAGGGAGGCATGGAGCGCTGCATCAAACCAGTCAAAAGACTGAAGACTCAAACAACAACGACTTGACGGACATATTGTCGCTAGGCGACAACGACTAACACTGTATCATGATATTCAAAGCCGCCCCAATAATAAATCTAACTTGATATTAACAGAGAGTTCCCTAATTAAGTAATGATATCGTTAACTTCTACCTGTTCCACTCGGGCGCTAATGTCGCATGTATCCATACAATAAGCAGAAGGGGATTATGTGCACATAATTTAATTAAAACTTCTCAAAGGATGGATTACTTTGAGACTGAAATGCTCATGCACAATCAGCAGTCATTTTGCTAATGACACTGTCATGTCAACATCTCTTTGAATGACAACAAATACTGTATACGAAAGACAACTAATTACACGAAGATGCCGCTACAGTCGAATGTTGGAACCGCCATTTTGTATTGTGTATCCAGTCTTTCTGTTATATAGTCTTTGGTCTCACCAGCTACAAACTGTCTTCTTTTCGTTTCATCATTCGTCCTTATAGGTTATGTGCTCAATCAATACAATGAATCATATTATGATGAATGAGAGGCGACACTCAATTACAAATGTTATAAAGATTAAAGGTGACGGTAATTGTCTGTTCAGGTCATTGGCATATTGTGAGTACAACAATCAGAGTTTATTTACACAGGTTAGAAAGCGAATTATAAAACATGTTACAGACAAGTGGAATAATTATTCTTCCTTTATTGTTGGCAACAGCAATATGTACGAAACTGCTATCAATACGAGCGATGATTACAAAATGTATATGTCTATGAATGGTGTTCATGGAGGTCATGTTGAGTTAGTTGTCGCTGCTCAAGTTTGCAAAATGGATATTTATTCGTGGATTACTACTGGCGTATGGAAGGTGACCGGTTAAAATATATACGTCATCAACAAACGAAGTTACGAGTTGATACATATGCCGGTTTAGCAGACGCCTTGCTTGTACGAGCAGAAAATGAAAAACTCAGAGTCGGTCGTATTGTAGTTTTGCCATCTTCTTTTACAGGTAGCCCAAGGAAAATATTGCAAAATTATCAGGATGCGATGGCGATAGTGAAGAAGTTTGGAAAGCCAGATTTATTCATTACGTTCACCTATAATGCGGGCTGGCCAAAAATACTTAACAGCATTCATCTCTGGGAAACGGCTAATAATAGGCCAGATATTGAAGTGAGCGTTTTCCATTGCAAAGTAAAGGAATTGCTACGATTGATTAATGTTAAGAAAATTTTCGGTAAAAGCATATCTATATACAGTGGAATTTCAAAAACGAGGTCTCCCGCACATCCATTTACTCTTAACATTAACGGAAGATTGGAAGTTGCGAGAAATTTCTGACTGACAGTGTGGTGTCAGTTGAAAAACCAGATCTCGAGGATGAAGCGCTATACGAGTTGGTAAGGCGTCATATGGTACATGGTCCTCGCGGATCTTTGAATCCTTCTTCAGTCTGTATGAAAGATGGCGTATGTAAGAAAGATTTCCCTAAACAGTTTCAGGAAGAGATCAAAGATAATGCCAATGGTTATCCTTCGTATAGGAGAAGAAATAATGGACGGATTATTATAAAAACAATTCGAGGCATTGACATTGAAATCGATAGTCGATTCATTGTTCCCTACAATCCAATGTCAGTAAGGTTCTCTCCTTTGTGGCCATTATTCAATTTTTTTAAACTCAACAAAAATATGCGAGCGGATACAGATCAACGTGACTTTGCAAACTTCTTGATACAAATTGGTAACGGTGAATACCCTCACGTCGATGAAGAAAATTCAGAATTAGTCCCACACTGAAAAATATTTCACGCTTTTCAAAAGTAGCGATTTCAGCACATAAAAGTGGACATTGTAAAGAAATAAATGACAAAGTTTTAGACCTAATCCCAGGATCATCGAGAACTTACATCAGTGTGAATAATTTGATTACTGAAGATGAGAGTGAACTTCTACAATTCCCAATAGAATTTTTAGACAGCATATGCATAAGTGGATTGCCACCTCATATCCTTCGACTAAAAGAAGGCTCAATTGTGATTTTGTTAAGAAATATTAATGTTACCCAAGGTCTGTTGAACGGTACTAGACTGTTGGTTTGGAAGATGCATGACAATTGCTTACACCTGGAAATTATTACTGGCGTAGGAGGGCGTGGTGGCTCAGCGGTCTAGCTGTATGCCTCACACCAAGGCGGTCCAGGTTCGATTCCCGGTCAATGCATGTGAGATTTTCGAAGTGAAATGCCATGGCCTGTGGTTCGGATTCCACGTAAAAAGGAGGTCCCGTGGCTCATAATCACAGGATTCACGGTCACGTAAAACTACAATCTTCCTTCCTTCTTATTATTACTGGCGTAAACGTTGGAAATAATGTCCTACTCCCTCGACTTGACCTTACGCCAGATACTTCTATGCCATTTTCCTTCAAAAAGAGGCAGTTTCCAGTAGGCTACGTTCGGCTTTTTGTATAACTATCAATAAAGCTCAAGGTCAAACATAGATCAAGTAGGCATTTATTTACCTCAACCGGTGTTTAGCCACGGATAACTTTACTGTACAGTATGCCGCACTATCGCGAGCAAAATCCTTTCATGACGTCAAAGTTCAAATAGAACCAAAAGGCAAGCGAACAGCAAATGTCGAAGGGAAGGAAGTCCTATTAGAATTTTGAAACGAATGTTGCGGAGGAGCACAGACCTCAGCAAACGGGGCACAGATTAAATAACAATTATACAAGGACGTCCGCATCCCTAATACGATAACTGTCCTGTGGTAATGGTAACATATATATATATTGTCCTACATCGGTGATTACTATCCTACATCCTGTTATTTCATTCCCTCAGTTCTATAACAAAGATATACTCAATCAAATTTACAGCTTAATAAATATTAATTCCTACTGTGTGAGTTATTTTTTCATTTCTCATCAATCGCCTTTACTTACTATTCTATATGTAGGGGTGGAGGCGATAGCTGTCTTTACAGAGATGTGCAAATTATTAGATTCGATGTCAGTTTTCCAAAATTGCATTTTTACTTTTCACGGTTTAATGCACTAAGTATGTTTACATGGCGATGAAATTACTTCAAATGTTTAACCAAGACTCCTAATTATATTTTCATTTAAGAAACTCAAATTAAAATGATTTTTTAGAATTTCCACTAACAGAGGAGCCTTGCAAATGCAAAATGCCATATGTTTCGTTTTTATTACTTCACTCTACTTTACGTGTGAATTTAGAGCGGAGGGACTTGGGGGTCTTTTAACTGATGAACGCTATTGAACTATTCAAAGATTCATGAACTATGCATTGAAATCACCTGACTTGAATTCTAAAGTCAATGAAAAATTGAAAATGGACCCAGCTCAGATATCCCTCGAAATCCAATAATCTGAAAGTTTCCAGACGCAATTCCTTGTGGGAAAAGGTGTAATTCCACGGGAGAGGAAACACAACAAAAGAAGTTGGTCAATAAAATGATTTTGAATAAAAGTAATTATGACTAATTAAAATTATTTATTTAATTCTATTAATTTGCACACGTCTATATGTTAACCAAGAGTTAAATCTCTAAATTTGTTCAGTTTCACCGTATGTCGTTGTTGCTCGCTTAGCACCACCCAGGGGACACGTGCAGGGCAATTTATAGGTAACTCCTGCGGACGTGAGCAACGGTCATCCCCATTGATAGATTCCCCATTGTGTCAATGCAATGAGGAGGAACAGACGATGGACCATATCATCCAGCGCTGCCCTCTACACGCCTACTCCGGGAGCCCTAGTGATCTGTTTCATCTTCGAGAATGTACTGTGGAATGGCTCCAAAACTTGAACTTGGATTTGTGATTTGTTTTTATGTAATTCACCATACGATTAAATAAATAAATCTCTAAATTCAAATATAAGAGACCCATGTTTTATTTTAAATTTATACCATTGTTCATAAGTAGACAAAACAACAAATTGTACCGCTGTAGCCTTAAATTGTGTGGATATCTCTATCTACTTAGTATAAAACAAAGTTCCCAATTCTTGGATGTAACGGGTAATCTCAAGAGCAACTTGATGGATTTTGAAGAGTTTTCCACCATTCTGTAAAGGATTTCTCGATGAAGGATTAGGTAGAAAAACATTTATTTATGACCAAAAGAAGCCGAGCATTTACGATTTCAGTGAATTGAGTTGAAGAAAAACCTAGCGTCCATGTGTCTTTTAAGCTTACACTGGGTAAACCGTTAAAAATATCGATATTCTCTGAGAATTGTTCAGCAAGAAAAGTTCAGCAAGGAAGTCCGCGACAGCTCCCACATTGACCACTGTAAGTGTTTTAACGTTTTCATTTCTTCCAGCAATCTCCGTTCAGTGGAAATTTAAATTACTGGCTTCAGAGTGAGTTTACGAGCTTGCGAGCGACCTATCACCATAGCTTCAGCCAGCATCAAACTGCCGAGTCGTGTCGAGTTAATTATTGAGAGAAGAGTATAGCGTATGTGTTTGGAGTTAGCTGTTCACCTCGGCTTTTCAGAATTGCGTCTGGAACCTGACGTCCGTGTGCCTTTTAAGCTTACGCAGGGTAAATAGTGGGACACACACACAGAGGACAGGCAGATACCCACACATTTTATCTCATAAGTCTACTTCATCATTTACCCAAAAGCGACGGTACCGTAAATATCTGTTCAGGTCACTAGCATGAAGACATGCAAATGTCATATGGACAGAAGTGCTGTAGGATTGTTGAAGTGAATGCTGCGGAGCAGCACGGGTCTTCTAGTGGTTTCTTAAAATATATACAGTGAGTCTCTCTCACGAGTTGGCCGGCCGGCGCGCCCAGCTTATCTGCCTCCCGTTGACTCATCACTCCCCGCTCGGCATAACATAGCACTTCGCTCACTTTATCCATGCATGACGTGAGATAACAATTAAAATTAAGAAAACAAGAATTAATAAAATAAGCTGCTACTACCTTATGACAGGAGATGTTGGAAATGTTCTCCTCCTACATCCGCACATATCCGGCATCGTCTTAGGAAAATCCGATTCACATGCATAGGTTCGTGTTTCGTGTCTAAAATGACTACAACTTATGGATATTGAATATTGAGTTTGATTTCCTAGCTCAATACTTAATCACAACGTAAGTCGTGTACCGAAAGCTATGTTGGAAGCTACATGACATGTAAACTCATTTTAATAGGAGGGAAAGTTTTAGTGGAAGACCAGTAGAATATATGAAAATATGCTAATTAGTTATTCACGGAACTACTTATTTCACTTGTGTTGGGATTTAGCTTGAGTAAATTCTAATGTTTATTAGGGAAATAAATTAAATTAAGCTGGCAACACTGCACCAGCTACTGGCTAAGAGCCAGTCGTATTTGGAATTCCGTCTCGTGAGCTTAAGTCATGAATACTGCATGGCGATACTAATCTGCTATGGACATAATAATCGAACGCAAAACTGATGCCATCAAAAGGACAGATATCATCTGTTGGCACGAATCAACAGCCATTTTAATTCCATTCTCTTACATCATTCCATTGTTTCTATGTTTAGCGTTATTTCGGAGGAGGTTGTCGCGCATAGCAGAGTGTACTCATTATCGACGTGTTCATTATGGTAGACAAAATTAGTTACCTCTTCGTATGACAATCCTACTTAATTCGGTGGACTTAGCGGTCTTGCTCGGATGGCACTCGTGCGACATACTTTTTCTTAGGATTAAGCAGATAATTTTGCTTAACATCACTTAAGAGTCATAAAATTATATGAGGCATTGAATGAATGTGAAAGTTTGAAACATTATCTTGAAGGCCGCGATGACCAACTAACTATCCGCGAATTGATTTTATCCGTTCCCGGGAAATCTGATTTAATTTTTGAAAACACATGTTTGTTAGTTAGTTGTTTTAAGGGGCGTAACAAAAAGGTCATCTAACCTTTTATAACACATGAACCAACATAATAGATTTCACTAAAACTCAATACAACTTTACAGCGATTTGTAGCAGCATGTACGCTTCCTCACCAGTGCTACCAGTTCAAGTTTACGGAAAATTGCCAAGTGGCTATATTCATATAGCAATATCACCTCGTGATGTGGCGGATAGCGTTCTTGGCTGCCAAACTTTAGGTTCCGGGTTCGATTCCCGGCTCAACCAAAAATGTTCCAGTCTTGCAATGGTCTCATAAAAGGCCCCAGCCCTTTGATGCCGAACTGGAACCTGTCGAATTCTATGGCTGGAGGAGGAGCGGAATAAATTGTCATCCTACCACAACTCAGCTCCGAATCAGGATGCATGGTTAGTGCTCTCTTGCCAAAACCAAGAACTCAGATTGACTCAGCTACGTACCTTGTGGGTAGACCAAGTAAAATTTCATGTATACCGCTAACGGGACGTCAAAATCGGTAGGACCTTATTAAATAATTTGTGTGAATTGTATTTGTCAAGTTACCAATAGCGGCCGGCCCATTATTTCATCATTTTCTAAATGTAACATTGTCATAACCTCAAACACCATATGCTTTAAACTAACCTCTATTTACCAAGAGATCACTTTCCGTCACGTCGGATTTCTTGAAGCCGCTTTGTTCTGAAAAGGCTAAAGTTGGATCTCTCATCATAAAGACTCTTCATTAGTTATAGTTATAGTTGGTGAAGTATTGGTGATACATAGCTACCATTTCAAGCTTCAGTACGGAACTACTATTTGTCATGAGCAGCTGATCACCGTCACCATCTATTTCATTTCATTTTATTCTGTACTTTTAACCTAAATTTTATGGTGCACCATATTAGGTTTAAATACATATCTTATTACTGTGCTACGCTTTTCCTTTTTTCAATAGCTGATAAAGGGGATAAAATGTAATTAATCCTCGAAACATGTACTGAAACAGAAAACGAGTTAAATAATTATTATTTTTCTTTATAGTATTGATTCAGGCGGATGTACATTTCTTGTTAATAACTATCCTAGCATATCAATACGAAACCACCATGCGTCATTTAAATAATGTTAGATTGCAAGGGTCCTCTGGCTAGCATCCAGCAGGTAGTGAAGATCGGTAGCAGCGAGTTAGTTCGTTTTCGCGTTGAAGTCTTAAATAGTTCGGTGGTAATATTTAGGAGTTGTAATCTTGGTTTGTGTTGATGATTCTGTACATTACTAAGCTTTGAACGTAGTGGTTTTTTAAATTAATCGGTGCGGCTGTGGTTTAGAAACGCTTGTAGTGAGTGATGTCCTCGTGATTTCTCTATCTGTACTTAATAATAATAATAATAATAATAATAATAATAATAATAATATCGCAGCTACGTTCTAGACTTCTGAAGAATCGAAACTGATAGGTCGTGACATCTCAGAGCGATTAAATATTTCGGTCTTCGAAAATGAATTCTGTGGACGCTATTTTAAATAGCGGAAATCCTTCTTTTGAGAATGATTAGAATGCACTGAAAAGGGGTCACCAAAACCTGATTTGCCATTTCACAGTTTCAGAACCCTTGAAAAGTAAAGCTGGTTATACCAGAAAATACAATAGCACATGTAACATCATGCAGACTGGCTATGTGGATGTGAGGAAAGAAATGCGTTCTTTTGCTTCACATATTTGGCAATGAATTCTGTTGATCTCTGTGTGCATGCTGTGGGTATCAGCTGGTCACGGACCTAATACATTTGAATGAAACAAAAATCAACATAGCCTAAATTGGTGAAAAACGTAGAAACAAAAGCATTGAGTTCGCAATGATGATAAGGTACCCGGTGCCAGTTAAACAGTGCGTGTAAGCTGCAAATTAGGCAGTTCAATGAGGTGGTATCAAAATACCGTTATAAGACTACTCAGTAAACTACAGTACGGTAATACCAGTGATGATAAGTTTTGTGGAAAATTTGAGGTCACACTGCGAGGATCCGATTCATCCGACGATCTCGGAACATTTCGTGCGTTGGCTAATTTAATGGCCGAGCAAGACTCTACTTTATAGGAGCACATAATTTAAGCATAGCAGGTTAGTAATAAATTAAAATAACATTTTCACACCAAGTTCTCAATGATGTTAGCCTTTAAATGTAATTGTGGTATAACCAAATGGTAAAAACAGCTGTTGAGGGCAACCTTAGAATCCGGTGTCAAGAACTCTTAAAAGCAGTGCCAGCAGCCACTGCAGATAACCTGTGTTACTGGAATGACTGGGCGCGTGACTAATTATTTGGGTCCAGATAAGGGCAATCGGACTTCAAATAAGCCACCCCCACGTTATTTGCATGGAAAATCTCCGGTGAAAAAGCACACTCAGGATGGTAATTATGTAAATCTCGAAAGCTGTAGAGACAAAATCGCTAAATTGGCAACATTGGTTCAACCGGTTGCCAGATGCTCAAAATGAAAGAACATACGGGACAAAATAGTGGTTACATTTTACAGCATAATATTTATTTATGTTCGACCTGGCGAAATGTAAATATTCTGCCAGAAAACTGTACTACCTAGGTATAATGTGGCTCATAATAGTACAAGTTTTCATTTTGATACAGTTTCTCCCACCAATCAGAGCTCAAGAAACAGTTGTGTGACCAATTAGGTGAGGATAGCATCGCACCTGTGCTCACTTCCATGGCCCCCTATTTTATAAGGTGCGTTCAAAAAGTAACAAGCCGGAGGTTGTAATGCGCAAACCGGTGACGACATCGGCTAATCGTGGCGTGTGTAACGAGGTGTGGTTCCGACCAGAGCGTGGAAGGTCACAGCCCGTCGCTAGATGGCACGCATGCACGTCCCGTGACGATACAAAGTGAGCAGCAGCATGCATCAATCGTCTAAAGTTGCCAGTCACATTGCAAACAGTGACATGGAGGCGTCAAACGAAAAGGAAAGAGGCGTTGTTCGATTTGACAGCGAAAGGAGTAGGGGGAATGGATATTCATCGCCGAATGTCACAAGTGTACGGCGAACACTGCATGTCCATTGCAAGGGTCAAGGCGTGGCACAAGCGCTTCAGGGAAGGACGGGTGTCGTTAGCCGATGATGCCCGGTCTGGGGCACCCCCCTGCATTACCGATGATAACGTCCAGCTGGTTGATGCACTCATTACCCAGGACCGCCGAGTGACAGTGAACGCCATAGCCACCGTGGTCGGATTGAGCGTCGGAAGTGTGCACACCATCATGAAGGAACGACTGCACTTGCGCAAAGCGTGTGCCCAATGGGTGCCCCACAGTCTTCAACCAGACCAGGAAGCATGTCGAATGGCCTACTGTCTTGGTCTTGGTTGGACGATTGATGCATGCTGCTCTCTTTGTATCGTCACGTGACTTGCACGCGTGCCCTATAGCGACGGGCTGTGACCTTCCACGCTCTGGTCGGAACCACACCTCGTTACACACGCCACGATTAGCCGATGTCGTCACCGGTTTGCGCATTACAGCCTCCGGTTCGTTACTTTTTGAACGCACCTTACAAATTCCACTGTGCTACGAGTGTCATAGTGAGGTATTCCAGGAGGGCATGGTCAAATACAAGGTATTCTCTACGACCCATGCGCTCTGATCAGTACATAAAACTGGTGAAATCTCGACAGATATTTATGAATATTTATGTTCGAACATAAAATAGTTATAATTATCGTCGAACATAAACAGTCGTATGCAACTCGCCTATAATGGTAATTAAGACACTCGGATGTAAATTATTAAACTCGCTACGCTCGTTTTATAAACATACTCGTGTCTTAATTATTGACATTATACGCTCGTTGCATAATGTATTATTTGTCGTCAGGATTTCAATGCTATATAATACTCCTCTGAAATGGCTTACAGTTATTGTGGCATGTTGAACTGTCTGTGAACATCTGTTTATGTATTTGTGAGAATGAGAAAGGTGTCTTGAATTGTGGCACTAGTTAGAATTCCAGTATTTGTCTGGAGTGGTTGGGTGGTTCTCTTGGGAAGATTAAATTACACTAGGGAGTAAATACATCCGAGAGGAAGCTATCCTGCTGCTATCGAGTGGCAATGTTTTAGCCTGTTTTCATTATATTAAATATAGGCTAACGAGAACACCTTGTATCTATGATTGTGTCTCATAATTCTGATTTTCAGGAGCAATTTCAAAGGAACTTGGCCAAGACTTGCTACTACTGCGTTCGACCCCAACTGTGTCTTCAGTTTCACCAATCCAACATGGTGGCCATGCAAAAATTTCACCTAGTTCTCGATATCTCCAAAATTATTGCAGCGGCGAAGCGAACTTTAAATACTTAAATAGGCTTTTCCAGCGACACATCATCCAAGCGCAACGAACTTGGCACAGTAAATCTTTTACTTTAATTATCTTTGCGTGTAATACGTAGAGCGTTCAATTTTAAGTTAGATATCCACATGTCATCCGGCGCCAAGCCCATAGCGCAAAATAAGCGGCGCATTATCCGAAGAGAGGGCAAGTGCAGTAGTGCCATCCGGTGCCAAGCGCATTGGGCAACATGAGCAGGGCTTCGTCCGAAGAGTGGGCACATGCAGTAGTGCTTTCCGCAGCGACAGTTCTGCTACGGTACTGGTAAGAGCAAGTAGTGAAATGGCGCGGCAACTGGAAACATACTCCAAAGTAGAAGTACGTGGTACCGTACGATTCTTGTGGGACAAAACGACTGAATTGCACAGAGATTCGCCGTGAAATTGTGACGGTGTATGGACCAAATGCAATGTCGCGGCCAGCAATTGTGAAATGGCGCTGACAATTTGATGATAATAATAATGTTACTGGTTTTACGTCCCTTGGTCTTGGTTGGACTCTGGCTTTTAGAGACGCCGGGGTGCCGGAATTTTGCCTCGAAGGGGATCTTTTACGTGTCAGTAAATCGACTGACATGGCTCCCTCGCATTTGCGCACCCTCAAATGCCAGCTGACTGCGTCAGGATACGAACCTGCAACTTTGGGCCCAGCAAGCGAGAACGTAACCGCTGAGCTATGCTGCCAGTCCAACAATTTGAGCACGGTCAGACAGATGTGTATGATGATGCCGTGCGGGAAGGAAGGCCATCAACATCGACCACAGAAGACAAAATACGGCGTGTCGATGAAATGATTCGCATCAATCACAAAGTGTGTATCACAGAAATTGCACAGCAGTTCGGCATCTCAATACGCAGTGCTCATGCCATTGTGCGAGACCATCTGCAGTATCGGAAATTGAGCTTACGTTGGGTGCCACGATCTCTGACACCCGCACACAAAGACGCACGGTTCTCGGCGTCGCGTCGTTGGCCTTCTTTATTAGCGTTACGCTGTTGAAGGCAACGAGTTCCTAAGCCGCATAATTACAGGTGATGAGACATGGGTGCATCATTTCACACCGGAAACAAAGAGGGCGTCTGTGGAGTGGAGACACACATCCTCGCCGGTGCAGAAGAAATTCAAGGTTGCGTCATAGGCCAGCAAGGTCATGGCCACTGTGTTCTTCGACTGTAAAGGCGTTGTGTACACCGAGTTTATGCTGAAGGGCAAGAACATTATAACTGATGCTTAGGCCTATTGTCAAAAATTGACGTCGCTGCGCAACGTTGTAAATAACAGGAGACGTGGAAAGTTAAGCCGAGGCATTGTTCTCCTGCACGACAAAGCAACACCGCACACAGCGCGCACAACATAGGCTTTGCGGCAACGTTTTTGATGGGATGTATGGAAGCGTCCACCCTACAGTCCGGATCTGGCACCATGCGATTTCCATCTGTTCGGCAAGCTGAAGGACCATCTGGGTGGATAGCGATTAGACAATGATGAATAGGCCCAAACAGCGGTTCTCCATGACCAAGGAGCGACTTCTATCATCAAGGTATTGAACGATTAGTAGACCGTTCAGACCGTTGTTTACAGAGACTTGGTGACTATGTCGAAAAATAGTGTGATGTATATGTGTCCCTTTGCATTATAGTGTGTCATTCAATAAACGGTACTTGGTCTGCCATACTCATGTGTAAGTAACTTTTCGAATGCCCCTCGTATAATTCAAATGTTCAGAAATATTCAAGATGGCAAATGAACGAATTTTTAAAAACATTTCTAGTATCCTAATCAAAGGATCGAAGTGAAACTTCGTTATAATGAACCAATATAACAGTAGTTCTTATATATATATTGGCACGTAACTCTATAAAAGGAAGGAAGGATAGAGATAGATTTTGTTGTTTTAAGGGGCGGAACTGCGATGTAATCTGCCCCTATAGAGGAGGAAAGGAAGCTTGTAGTTTTACGTGACCGTTAATCTCGCGATCATGAGCCATGAAACCTCCATTTTACGTGAAATCCGAACCGTAGGACGCAACATTTCACTTCGAAAATCTCATATGCATTGACCGGGGATCGAATCCGGCCCACCTCGGTGAGAGGCAAGTAGCTCAACCACTGCACTATCACTCCCCTTAATTCTATGGCTTACATATAAAACAATCGTACACGACGGTCAAGCAAAAATATTTCACCGGTTCTCAATAACTCCCGAAACTATTATAGCAATCAAACTGAAATTATGTCTGCTGATCGAGGACTATTAAATACTCGTATGCGACTTCGAAAAGCCTAATAAGAGAGAAAAAAAACCATGGCAGCCAGGCGATTTTTAAATATTTATAATTACTTGCCTATCGCGGTAAAACTTAGCACAGAGTATTTTAAATTAGAGCTAAATATAATGGCACCAAATGCTGCTCATTTATTTTTCGAAAAGTTACGACAGTGGCAGTGCGAAATTTTGAAGTATAATGAACCTGCATAATAATATTCATCTAAGTGAACTGAATTGCTGCGTAAATTATAGAAGCCGTGCATATGACTTTCCTTAACATGAACTCGTTCGGCTAGTTAGAAAGATACCATCTCCATGGGTAAGTCATAATAAAACACAGAAAATTATGTACCGTAATCTAGTACCGTACGTAATTTGCTATTCTAGTGGCGGTGATTGCTCTAAGGAGTGGAACATTAAGGACATCTGCCCCAATATTATGTTGTACGAATCGTGAATTATACAGTATGCACAATTTAATTTCTTAAGGCTGTGCGATCAGTACCGCCGTCAATCGCAAGGCAAGAGATGGCAGCACTACTGTATTACCGATGGCAGCCGCTGCATTTGTGTTAGTGACGTGTCTACCCTTCACTTATCACCTCCTTCCTCCCCTACTCCCGCCGCTTCTCCTCGTCGCACAGTGTATTCCGTGGTGTATTCTCTCTCTCTCTCTCACTGATAGCGTTGCTTTGCATCTGAAAAACAAACCAGACTTGCTTTCCGAGCCGTATTACCAATTTGTGGACTAGGCATTATCCCTCCGTCCAGCCCAATAAAAAGATTATATTATGATATAGGCCTATTATGATTATATTTTGATATAGTATGATATGATTGACGGAGAGAGGTTGCGGTTAGGGTTATGCAGCTGTGAGCTTTCATTCCGGAAGTAGTGGGTTCGAACCCCCCTGTCGGTAGCCTTGGAGATGGTTTTCCCTGGTTTCTCATTTTCACACCAGGCAAATGGGCGCTGAACCTTAATTAAGGACACAGCCGCTTCCTTCCTACTCGTAGTCTTTCCTATCCCATCGTCGCCATAAGACCTACAGTATCTGTGTCGGTGCGACGTAAGGCAAATTGTGATATATATATATATATATATATATATATATATATATATATATATATAAGATTACAACTCGCATAAAGTTCTATTGATCTTAAACATGTTTTATTCTGCGAATATAACTTACTGAATTTTATAAGGTAACTCATTTATAATTTTTAACATTCTGTAAACGAAACACACACATATTTTATTATGAGCAAATATTCTCATGAAAATATATTTTATTATTTCACATTTTGAAAAATCATTTACATATCTTATTGTGCTATATTGAAACACCTATTTTTTAGTAATAATCTGTCTGATACAGGTACGAAGTACACCATTTTACACTGACTGTATAACAATATAAAGTATTGACAGTAAGAAAACAAACAATAAAACTTAACAAAAAAAGGGACTTAATAACAAATTCATTGGAAATTAAATAACAAATAAAATAAATAACAGAGGTTATAAAGATATGTATATGAGTCGTCCAATTCCAGAACTACCGGTACCTAAGTCAATTTCATGAAATTTGTGAGAAAGGGCAAAAAACTGTGGTGAGTTATCTGTGCGCGTATAAATAGAAACAGTTTGTATAATAGTTACAAAATACGATTAGTTTTCATTTTATGTATGTTTTAAAAATACAGTAAAAGCAGTTTTTACGTAATAATAGGAAATATATTGCACTTAAGCAGTTTTGATACAGGATCTAGTACTTAAGTAGTTTTGGATTAGTTTCATAAAGTCAGTAATTATTATGGTTTCTATGTGAAAGTGAAATTATTGCTATATTTTAAAGTTCTGAAAGAAACTATACAATAAAAGTAACCTTTCAACCTTAACTTTCCATTCACAATATGCTCACAGATTTTCAAACTAGGGGAAATAAGAGTCCATTGGACTGCACAGCAACGTCATGTTCCATGGGGTCGTCGTCTTCTTCATCAGATACATTTTGTCGAGCTATGTCTTCGCCACATAGTAGCAAGTCTCGGTAGAAACCTAGATCCTCTCTGTTGTGCCACTCAGGGCCGAAATGCTTTGACAATAACTGTTTCACATCAGTCACTTACATATATATAAATACTAGCTGTACCCGACATGCGATGCAATGCCAATCAAAGAAAGTGTTGGCGTTGTAACTTTGTTTGTTGAAGTGCTTTTGGATTCCCAATATTTCTTTTCTTTTCCCGTTAACCACCTCTAAACTATTGTAAAATTGATTTACTATCTCCAAAAAAATTCTGGGAGCGTGCTCAACAACTCAACAAAGTTTCATAGCAATGAAATTAATGGCATATGAACGCATACGGGACTTTGTTGAAACGATTCGAGCGCCGTCACCCATTTGTTGAATATACTCGTACGCTACCTATTGTAAAATGGATTTACTGGTGTGTACACAACAACTCATCAAAGTTTCATCACAATCGAATGAATGGCATATGAAGGCATACGGGATTTTGTATAAACGATTCGCGCGCCGTTACTCATTTGTTGATCTACTCGTGCGCTACCTATTGTTAAATGGATTTACTAAGCTAGAAACATTCCCTGAAGTGTACAGAACATCTCACCCAAGTTTCATCGCAATGGGATGAATGGTATATGACAGTGGCGGCCGGTGGTAAGTAAAGCTGGGTGTTGCACCAAAATCTCTGATGTCGCAATTTTATATGGGAAGTTTACACATGTAACAAAAATTAATTAACGTTAGATAAACTACAGTTCTATAAATACTGAAATACATGGGTTTTCCAAAATAACTGTACGTTCGACAAATAGACAAATTTTAATGGCTCTTTTGGGCTTCTTCCTATAGGAATTCATAAAAAAAAAATCAGATTTATGTATTTAAGCCCTATGCCTGAGTTCATGGGAAGAATTTTAAACACAGCAGGTTGTCTAAGGTTGGGTCTCAATCTCCGGGATAATAAACATTCTCAACATAAAAACATGGCAACCGAAAAGTTTGTACGTTAACGAAAAATGTTATTACTAACAAAGACGGGCACATATTCTGCATAAGGATAGGATTTTTATCATTTTAAATGATCTTGTCGACTTCGTAGTTACGCTGGGGTCTGGCGTTACGTTACGGTGACGGGACGAAATGTACCGAGCATGCACTGAGGTGTGTGACGTCATAATACTGATTGAGCTTCCTCCTTTCCCCGCGCGCTCAGGTGAGCGTGACGTCATCCAGCCAGCTACCTCCTTTGACCTTAGTTTGCACTTGCTAACGGACTTTGAGTTCTCGCAGCATTTGTAGCATTTAAAATGATATAAAGTCTAGTCTTTCAGACCGACTATCAGTCTTTTTTTTTTTTACTATAGCTTGAACCCCATCAGAGGAACCAGCCATGAAGAGCGCTCTGTCATACGTCGGCGCAATTCATTTTTGCGGAGTTTCGTTCAATTTCTGCTTCTTTAATTCATCCAGTAAACACGCTGCTAATGTGTGTGCATCATGCTTTGTTTGCCTCTTACTACGTATCGGTACACAACAGCCATCTGAAATATGTTTGAAATATCACTAGTTTCATCTGCTATAATGGCAAAAATTTCCGATTCCTTTATTTGCTTTGATTCTTCTTCTTGGCAAACCTCCAACATAATCTGTAAAAATTTATTTTGAATTGTTTTGGACGTTCCTTTGAAAACAGTTGCCCTTACCAAATGACCTTTAACACAGCCTCCAACTCAGCGGCAAAATTAATTAGTTCTCTCAAAACACCTGGATTTGTTGATGTTACACTTTCATCATGATCACGCAAGGCCAGTCCGAAAGAACCACAGAAACGAATACAGTTTATTACAATATTTAACACATATCTATTGTGCCTAACATCTTCGTTATATTCCGCAATTTACCTTCTATAGGCACTGTCCAATTGTGCAGCTTCGTTAACAGTTCCAAAAAGTGTCAATTTCAAACAGCTGAAGATTGGTTGGTTGGTTCCTCAGTTTAGGAGCTGCAACAACGCAGTCATGTAGCCCCCTGTACTTTGGGTGTGTGTAGAAACTGTCTGATAACCGGTGTTAATTGTGATGGCTGTATTAGTGAGTGTTATCTGTTTTTAATTCAAGTGAGAACTACAGACATTGAATTTCAAGCAGTTCCTACTTTTGCCACCAAAGGTCACCGTAAACGACTACTAGTTCAGAACTTGGTTACTACACGCCACCGCAGTCGGCTCCTGGCGACGAACGTTGGAACCTAAGAGCATTGTTCAAATTTTTAACCTATAATTTAGCTTCACACAGGTGTAATAAGTGGAAGGTTCTTTAACATGCCATAAATCTATGACATGGGACCGCCGGCTTTACGTCCCCTCCGAAGGAATGCATACTGAGGGATTTTTAACGCTCTTAAAAAATCCGATGACTTCGGCCGGGTTTGAACCCGCGATCTTGGGCATAGAGGCTCAGCATGCTACCAACTACGGCACCGAAGCCGCTCAGCTGAAGATTCATGTTTCTTTATTTTAGGGATTATTTTCCGTAACTCCTATTTTGGTCCACGCGAATTCTCCACCAACAAACATGGAAAACAGAATAAAGCGTTTTTTAAATATCGCGTTCTCATAACCAATTATTATTGCCTTAAATATCTCCTTTAAACGTCCTCGTGTACTTATATTTTGGACAACACTTATCCGTTAATGGTGTACCGAGTGTTTTTACTGTAAGTTTATCGTCATCAGGGAGCTGGAAAAACTGACTAGCAAATTACTTACTATATTCATTTTCACTCACACTCCACAATACAATTAATGTTTCAAACTAAACATTCCGTTAAAATAAAATACTACGGTAACTTAAAAGATGCACAGATGATACATCTGGGTGCTACATCGGAAAGTGGCGCGAAAAGCAAACTAACAAAACACTGAATTTTGCTAGCCAAGAAATTTCGTAGTGAATGCATAGGTCTACTCACAATCAACCAAACATTAATAATAATAATAATAATAATCTTAATAATAATAATAATAATGCACAGTTAAGTATCTGCCTGGAACCAAAATACTCAAATCAACTAAATACAGAGCTAATCGCAACTCAAATCCCGCAAGAACAAGAGTGGTAAAAGCAAACATAAACCGCTACAGTACACCAACAATACGTCGCAAAATAGTTCAGCCACTTATCTACTGTACTTATAGCACGGTGGCGTTCTTAGGCTCGCTTCACAGAACAATTGACAAAAATATTAAATGAAGTTATGATGAGAAAACATCTAACAATAATTGGGTGTGAACCAACTAATGTCTCCCTATGAAATTCCGATATTTGTACCGTTGTGGGTGGTGTAGCATTCTCTAGTGGTGTGGGAAAGAAACTACCCTTCAGGGGCAGATGACCTCGTAGTTCCGCCCCTTAAAACAACAATAACTAACTAACTAAATAACTAACTAACTAAACTACCCTTCGCGGGTAAGAGAAATCGAGGGTGTTGTCATTTCCAAAGAGTGGTGCAGTCTAACGGGGCCATTTGGAACTGAGTGTTGCCAGGGGGCTGGCAGCTCGTCTGCAACTCCCTGCTACCCATGCTGGTCGGCATGCTATGCACAAGCTTGGCCTCGTCCAGCCTCGTCCTGTACGCCGCGCTGTCTGCTTCGGAGTCGCCACAAGAGAGCTAACCCCCTGAGTTTGATTTGAAGGCGGCAGCTTTTATAGGTACAGTGTGAAGCATTAGGATAAATAATATCAACATATAGATGATTTTAACACAATTTTGAGTGCATTAGATCTATAAAACTAAAACATTAAAGGAAAATAAACTACGAATTAGGTGTAAAATTATTGGGAGTTGTGCAACGCTGCAACAATGTCACCAGCCGCCACTGGTACATGAACGCATGTGTGACTTTCTTGAAACAAACGCACGCCATTTTGTTGAAGCTACTCGCGCCATCTATTGTAAATTGGATTTACTACCCCTATACAAATTACGTTGGGTAACTAACGGGATTTCATGTAAAGGTGGGTATACACTTGCGCGCCGCGCACTGCGCGCGGTGCATGCGCGGCGCGTGTGTTGCTCGACCAGAAGTATTATTTAAACGAACCTCTCGCGATCCATAGGAAACCCACGAACATTCACTAGTCAGTTTGGAGTGTGGTAAATATAATCATGTCTCCGCCGCACGAGGAAAACCTCGCGATTGCGGTGATGAATGGTGCGGCTGTTTTAATGGCACGTTTGTGCAAAAAGAAAAAGAAACGACGACGTTGGTGGCACACTGACATGTTAAAAAAAAAAAAAGGAATGGTGCGGAGCTAATGATGGACTTGAAGTCACAAGAAATAAGCGGCCAGTATAAGAATTTTACTCGAATGTCACCTTCTGACTTTGAGAATCTGCTGAAGAAGATTGGACCCCACATTTCCAAAGAAGATACGTATTTCCGCCCTGCGATTTATTTTACATTTCTCACGCCGGTAGGAAGACAGCAGAGATATCACCTTCTTCTTGCATTGGTCCGCAGATATATCCATCTCAGCTCCTATTTCCCTCCAGGCATCTGCTTTTAGTCTACTGGTTTCTTAAAATGATCCTTATGTTGAGGATCCCACAAAAGAGGCTTTATGCCATGAACATCGATCAGTTTTATCAAAGATTCGTCTGACCACTCCATTATCACCACTCAAAACGCACAAATATTGCAATCAGATGCGCGCGAGAAACAACGAACTTCTCACAATCCCGTCCAAATCTGAACTGCGAACACTCAAAGTGCGCGTGGAAAAAACCGACATGAGATGGATCGTCGTGCGCCGCGCGCGCGCAGCTTCGAAACCCCGTACTAATCTAGCGAACTTGCTGCACGTGAGCGGCGCGGCGCGCAAGTGTATACGCACCTAAGCCTCATTTTCTATACCGGTAGTGGAGAGCGCTACTCGCATCCAGTCGGCTGTGTCTCGTCAATAGCTACTGTTGCCTGGAAACGACTTGCCTTAGCTGTCATTTGCGTTACGTTTTATAGTGACTTGTATTCTCTTTGACGTTTTATGTCACGTCACGGGATTAAAAAAAAAGTATCCAATGTCCGTCTCCTGGTTCTAAGTTACCTCCACACCAATTTTCAGCCAAATCAGTTCAACCGTTCTTTAGTTATAAATAGTGTAACTAACACGACTTTCTTTTATATATATAGATAGATAGATATAAAAGTGTACGCGTTCTTACGCCACTTTAACTTGGTTTCTTGGCGTTGATTAGCAGTGTTTAGCTATGGACAAGTTCATTGCTAAACGTAAACGCCTGGACAGTCGGCTCCTACTCCCGAACCGTCGAATTCAACATAAAGAAGACAAATGAAAGAAAAGAACATACCAGGACAGTTACGTAGTGTATGGATTTACGTGGAATAAGAACGAGGAAAACCCTATCCCTGTGTGTTTAGTTTGTGGCGAAACACTTAGTAACGAGGCCATGGTATTATTACAATTAAGCATCCTAGTGGGTCAGGGAAGAGTGTGATGTATTTTTCGCGTGTACTAGAAGGGGAAAAAAAAACAGCTGTGCGAATGGTAAAGCGAATGACCATAAGTGATACTGCTCTTGAAGCCTCGTTTAAAGTAGCAGAATATATAGCAAAAAAAAACCTCATACTCTTGGAGAGGAAATCATAAGTCCTGCATGGAAAGTTATAGTTTCAACAATACTTGGTGAAGGAGCCGCTAATCAAATTTCGAAATTTCCTCTTTCCAACAACACTATCAGTCGCAAGATATCTGAAATGTTTGCAATATCAACGAACAAGTCATGGGGAAAATAAAAACTAATAGAGCATTTGCTTTGCAAGTAGATGAGAGTATCGATAGTGGTGACAAACTGCAACTCCTTGGTTTTACCAGATATATTGATGATAAAGATATTAATGAGCAGTTTCTGTTCTGTAGACCGCTGGCGACTACAACCTCAGGCCATGATATTTTCGTTTCTATTAATTCCTTTCTCAATCACCAAGATCTTTCATGGAAAGACTGGTTGGTTGGTTCTTAAGTTTAGGGGCTGCGACAACAAGGTCATATAGCCCCGTGTACTTTGGGTGTGTGTAGAATCTGTCTGATAACCGGTGTTAATTGTGATGACTGTATTAGTGTGTGTTATCTGTTTTTAATTCAAGTAAGGACTGCAGTCTTTTGAATTTTTCAGATAGTTCCTACTTTTGCTGCCAAACGCCACCGTCAACGACTAGTTCAGAACTTAGCTACCAGACGCCACCACAGTCGGCTCTTGGCAACGAACGTAGGAACCTAAGAGCGTTGTTTACATTCTTAACCTATACAATTTAGCTTCACACAGGTGTAATTAGTGGAAGGTTCTTAACATGCCATAAATCTATGACATGGGACCGCCGGCTTTACTTCCCCTCCGAAGGAAGGCATACTGAGGGATGTTTAACGCTCTTAAAAATCCGACGACTTCGGCCGGCATGGAAAGACTGTTGTGGTATATGTACAGATGGGGCACAATCTATGTCTGGGAAATTTAAAGGTTTTTACTGCCAGAGCTCAAGATTTTTCTGCAGTGTTTAACGAAGTTGTGAAAATGACGTAGTTCACCAAGTCTCGACCTTTAATGTGCAGGATTTTTAAACAGTTATGTCTCGCAACGGATGCACCTCATACCTCTTTGTTACTTCATACAGAAGTAAGGAGGTTGTCACGGGGCCGTGTATTGAAGCAGTTTCTTGAACTTAGAGAACAGGTGAAAACTCTTTTAAAGGATGAAAATCAAGGCACATTTCATGAGCTGTTACTAACTGATTCTTGGTGCTTGGAACTGTCTATCTGGCAGATATTTTTCATAAACTGAATGAACTGAATGTTTCAATAAAGGGACGACAGGAAACAATATTTTCCTGAACCAATAAAATGAAAGATTTTAAAAGAAAACTTGGTTCTTGGAAGTCTGCTGTTCAGAAAGGAGATCTTTCAAACTTTCTTCATCTGGCAGTAGATAACGATCTGGGTAAGCTGAAAGACCGCATTTGTGATCACTTATCAAGATTGCAAGATGCAATAGATAAAGAATTTCCATCTATTTCCACTATGAATGTCGACTGGGTTGTCTCACCATTTGATTCCGTAGATAGTGGGGAGGAAATAGATTTCACTGGTTGCGAACGAGATGAATTTATTGATCTTTGTGCTGATTCCACACTCAAAGGTAAGTTCACCAAGAGTGAGGCGTCGATGGCTACTTTTGGGCTTCAGCGGAGAGAGTAGTATCCTAACCTAATGAAGAAAGCAATTAACACACTTTCGCCATTTCCAACATCCTATCTATGCGAGCAAGCCTTCTCTGCTCTGGTGACAATAAAATCCAAAGCAAGAAATAGACTGAATAACCTTGAGGATGATTTGCGTGTTTCATTGTCAACAGCAAGGCCCGATATCACGTATCTGTGCTCTAAGCATCAATCACAAGTTTCACATTAATGATTTATCAAGATTGCAGGTTCGCTCCTGGCCGTGGTAAGTGATTTTTGAAAGGCGGCAAAAATACGACACGCATGTCATACGATGTTGGCATGCCAAAGAACCCATTTGAATTCAGTAGGCCGTGTTCATAATGGCAAAATTAATCACGGGAGTTTCCGCCAACAAGAAGTTCCTCATTTCTCTACTAGAAAGCGCTATAGTGTTCAAGGAGCTTAGATATTTAACCTCCTTGACTTTCATAGTGATTCAAGGAACAACGAAATTCGACATGCAAGCTACCCTCTGGGTGTCAAATTACAACGCTTGCACCCAGCCCCGAGGCCATACGATATTATTATTTTCATTATTATTATTATTATTAATGATTTATCGAACAAAATTATTGATGTATTTTTACTCACTGACTGTAGTAAAGTTGACTGTATTATGTTATGGTGTACGTTACTTATAAAATATTTCAATAAATTTACATATGAAACATAATTCTTATTTTATTCAAGGAAGGGTGCCCCTAGTGTTTAATGTTATTCCCAAGGGTGCCGTGAACATCAAAAGGTTGGGAAACTCTGCTCTAGACTGTGGTCGTGTGGACTGGCATGATGAGTCAGGGAGGGAGGGGGCGGAAGCTGCGATAGCAAAGGTGTTGAAGAAGAGAGGAAGGCAGGTGCCCGAGCGCGCTCTTGCCCAAGACCTTGTCTTACCGCTGTGTGTGTGCGCGCGTGTGTGTATGTGTGTGTGACTGAATCAGCCTGCGTTTTGTAGAGTCTGAAAAGTACATGCACCACGGGTATATCGCTAAACCAATTTTCTTTATCGAACCTTTCTACTGCTCAGAATAAGAGCCACTTCAAATTAATATAACTTTGAAGTTAATATAACAATTTTTTCTCACTAAAAATGGTATTCAAATCTGAAGAGGTTAATACAAAATTTGAATTTCGTAATAAGAATTGTTCCTATTGCTGGTACTACTACAGGGGCTGTTGAACAGAAATTTCGGTGTCTTCCGATTATTAGTTTCGTCGTGGTGATTGTACCTTTAACGCTCAAAATAGCCACTTTGAAGCCATGTCCTCAGCAAACGAGCCGTCGTTATTTTCTTCAAAATGCATATAATTTCTCACAAAGACCTACATTAGAGATTAAGAATAAAAATAAAAATAAAATTTTAATTTTGACCGCACAGCCTTAAGGGGGAACATACAGCTTATGGAGCCAAACCAATAACGATTTTAATACGGTACTATAACCGTGCCTATCATAGATTTTGTACAATTATATACATTTCCAAGTAATCACATACATTTTGCTATTAGAATCAAAGCATTTCGCCTCCGTGGCTTAGGCGGCAGCACGCCGGCCTCTCACCGCTGGGTCCGTGGTTCAAATCCCGGTCACTCCATGTGAGATCTGTGCTGGACAAAACGGAGGCAGACAGGTTTTTCTCCGGGTACTCCGGTTTTCCCTGTCAAAAATTTCATTCCAGCAACACTCTCCACTATCATTTCATTTCACCTATCATTCATTTAATCATTGCCCCAGAGGAGTGCGTCAGGCCTCGGCAGCCGGCACAATTGATATCCTCGCCGCTAGATGGGGGCTCCATTCATTCCATTCCTGACCCGGTCGGAGACTGGAAGCAGGTTGTGGATTTTCATTTCATTCATTCTTTTTTCAAAATTCAACTTAACTAATTTATCCATTTTTCAAAATTTGGTTCTTGCTTTATGCTTATTTATTTATCGTATGGCTAGCAACTAGATGGATTACAATATAATAAAATGTATATATAAATAAGTAAATCATATGTACATGGGTTGGTTTTTTAGTTTTGGCACCAATGCTTCAGTGCCAAGTTGCAACAATTTTGGGCGCTGCCACTTTTACCGACGGTTGCTGCCCTGCATCCCCTCCCTCAGAGCACATGATCTCGCCCGTCCTCACCACCGCTCGTGCGCAGTCGTGCCTGTTAGATGAGTAGTGTGAGACCAGCGCTCGCGAAAGACAGTCGCAATGTTTTCCAAGCAGTAGCAGAGAACGTGGATAAAAATTCGGTGTGCTAGGGGTCGCAGTGCTAAACCGTGTCACCGAGGATTGCAGGAAGCGTGCGGTGCAGCTGTGTTACCGTTCAGAACGGTAGCAAGATGGGTTGCAGCCTTTCGAGATGGGCGCGAACGTGTGGAGCACATGCCTCGATCTGGTCACCCACCAGTAAGTGATGACAATGTACAGATGGTGTCCGCGTTAGTAGAGGTGGATCGGAACGTAACGATTCGTCAATTAGAGCAAGATATTGGACTGGCGCATTCAACTGTCCTCCACATCCTGAAGGACTTACTGAAAATGAGGAAGATTGCGTCCAAATGGGTTCCGCATGACTTAACCGACATGCACAGATGGCTGCGATATGACGCTTGTCGTATTCACTTGCAGCGTTATGAGCACGATGGAGAGGCCTTCTTACGGCGTATCATAACCATTGACGAGACGTGGTCCAGATCTTATGAGCCACAGTTAAAACGCCAACCGAACGAGTGGCGGCACCACGGATCACCACAGAAACAAACAGTTCGACCAACCCCCACCAATGTGAAGGTAATGTTGATTCTTGCCTATGATTGGGATGGTGTGATCATTCACCATACTGTTCCCCGAGGGCGAACCGTTAATGCGGCGTACTATTGTTCGTTTCTGCAAGACCATCTCCGAGGAGCTCTGAGATGGAAACGGCGCCACCACATGGTTACACCGCCTATCGTTCTGCATGACAATGCTAGGGCACACACAGCAGGCGTTGTGAAGGCATTGTTGGATCGCTGGGGCTGGGAGGTACTCTATCACCCCCCATATTCTCCCGACATCAGTCCCTGCGACTATGATCTCATCCCGAAGATGAAGATGACAATGCTGGGGAGTGCTTCCGTACCATAGAAGACGTTAAGCAGGCTGCCGAGCGCTCTCTTCGTACCATCAATAGATTGGGCAGTGCCAACGGGATCCAACGCCTTCCGCATCGCTGGGAACACGTTGTACGCAACGGTGGGGACTACATCGAGGGCCTGTGAAACTTGGAACCATCTAAGTGAGTTATTAACCCAGTTATAACTAAGGTGCCAAAACTAAAAAACCAACCCATGTACAATATATACATCACTAGAACATTGGTTGCGTTCGCATTCACAACGAGATATCCAATTGTTGAAGCCTGTCCAGAAAGGGAGATGCAGCGGAAACAACATCTTGTGGTGATCCATCATACTTCCACAGTGGACATTCTTGAATAATATGCTCTACAGTTTGAAGAGGAGCTCTGCAGTAACAGGCAGAAGAATCATGAGGTCCCCATTTATGTAGCATGGCGTTACATCTGGCGTGACCTGTTCTTAGGCGATTTAACTTTACCCACTGGTTTCTTTTCAGGTTAAATCCCGGAAGTCTTATAGTAGCATCTAGAATACCTTGATGTTTCACAGGAGTAGACTTCCAGTTTTGGCGCCATTGTTCCGTGGAATTAATATCAGTGCTTTGTGCTGATCTTCACCGTTTCCCTCATATCTGTCGAATTCATAGGAATTTTTTGACTTTTTGTTTTTTAAGTGGGTGTTAATCCTTTAGCTACAAAATGAAACTCACTCGAACCTTTTGGCTTTAATTAGTCTTTCTATGAATCGTCAAAAATGTTTTTTGAGTTTGTTTCGAATAAAAATGAAATGACAATGCTGTATTAATTAATAATGTGAAAAAGCGTGATATTCATTTTCTAGCTGTAAGTTTAACACCCACTACCAAAAAATAAAAATCCAAAAATTCCCATAAGCACGGGAGATGTGAGGGAAACGGTCAAGGTCAGCACAAAGCAAACCAAATTTTGAAAAATGGATAAAAATAGTTACGATTTGAATTTTGAACATTTCAAGTTTCGCTTGTAACAAAAATATGTGAGTATTTTCTTTCAATTTTATATAATATTGTTATATAAGATATATGACATGCACGGTTATAATTAGGGCTCGGATTTTTAGGTGCTAAAAATCGGGAAAATATTTATTTTTTATGTATTATAAATACTTGAAATATGTGACAAAAATTAAAAATATTTAACTATAATTTAGTTTATCACTATGCATTACTCACGAATGCAATTTATTTATTCTATGTCTCACTGACTGCTGAAGCATTACAATACACAACGAGATACATCTTCAGGTTGTCCATCACAAATGACCGACGATTATCGCGAAACACTTATTCCGAAGGCGCGAATCTGCGGCAATATGTTTCTTGCCCTTGAGGTGCTGTGTAACTTTAGATTGCTGTTCAACCTTGATTGCTTTCCCACTTGGTTGGCAAAACAGAACGCCTCCATGAGAAGTAAAATTATCTTTGAATTCTGCAACAGACGATAACTTGTAGTTTTTACTTTAGGCATCGTAGAACTGCCTTACACTTCACAGTATTAGAAATGGACTGCATGTGATAGACACTGGTTCTAGGTAGCTGGGGGAGGGGGAGATCTAGCACGTGGTGCAATATGGCTATGGACAAGAAAAGCCCCGGCTTCCACAGTGAGTGGTACGGGGCGACAAGTTAAGAATAACACAGCTGCAAGCTGACATACGGTCTGCATGAAGATTAGATAGCTCACAGGTTCTTCCTCGTTGAAGTAACACAGAACAAAAATGCAAAAAAAAACTGAAATATCTAGCATACCGATTTAAAAAATGCAAATATGTATTTTTATGCGCTAATAAGTGAAAACAGGAATTTATGTATTTATAGCAAAAAATGCTTTAAATATGTATTTACATAAAAAATATTTATTTATCTAAAAATCCGAGCCCTAGTTATAATTGTCACGGCTGTGAGTTTGTTTTGTCGCCTCGCCGCGTTGAGTCACAGCTGCCCCCAGGCTGTGTGTGCTCTGCCTCAGTATATTACGTGCGCGTTACGCAACGGGCTGCGAAGTGAAAGGGATGGTCCAGAATATTCGTGACCCAGCCAGTGAAGGAAATCTCTAGAAGCCGTGTGTCCTGGACGATTCTAGAATTCATTGAGTCACCAGCCTGCTATATAAGCGGCCTCAAAGTGAGGGGACTGAGTTTTCTGTGGGTGTGTGTTTCTGAGCTAGTGCGTGTTTTCCTGAGCGACAGAAGTGTAGTGACGAAGTGCCGTGCGAGTTACGAAACCCAGTGACATTGTTTCCCAGCTTGTGAACAGCGTGCAGCAAGCTATCGTAAGTAACTGTAGTTGGTGTACATAAGGGAGAGGAGCCGGTAGTTTCTGTCAAGGCCACCGTACTTATTAAGACGGTTTAACTTCTGTGGTTTGTTGACAAGTGAAAGGGCCAAGAGCGCTCAAGGAAGAGGAAACTGGAGTAAGGTTCCAATTGCTTGTGAGATTTTCGAAGTGAAATGCCATGTCCTGTGGTTCGGATTCCACGTAAAAAGGAGGTCCCGTGGCTCATGATCTCGAGATTAACGGTCACGTTAAACTACAATCTTCCTTTCTTTTCAATTGCTTGTATTTGCTGATGAGTAGTGTACCTCTTCCTGCAAGCAATAAAGCTAACTTCTCTTTAAAGCAGTAATTGGTGTTGTGTTTTCTACCCTCCGTAATCCAGTTAACAAAAGTGCCA
The DNA here is from genome assembly GCA_946902985.2 of Meconema thalassinum. Taxonomy (NCBI): domain Eukaryota; kingdom Metazoa; phylum Arthropoda; class Insecta; order Orthoptera; family Tettigoniidae; genus Meconema; species Meconema thalassinum. The sequence goes on along the minus strand of OX336391.1, from coordinate 39,068,380 downwards.
CTAGGGGGTGGCACGTAACATAATGTTAAAATCGTTATTGTTTTGGCTTCTTAAGTTGTATGTGCGCCCTTAAAGGAAACGCGCCTTGGGAAAGTTGATAAACTAATACCACGAACTAAACATTCTGGCACATAAGTATGCTATCCATAATACATAAAGTGTAATGTAGTTACAGGAGATGTTTTCCAGGGCTGGATGAGTGTTGATGAGCGTTACCATAAGTAAGACCATTAAGTTTTCATTATTATGGTGTTTGAAGCCATTTTTCAGTGTTGCCTTAGTAATCGAAATTTGATGTTTTTCAGTAGGTCAACACGATTGCACCCAATTATGATGGGTTGTTCCCTAATCCTGGAAAAAAATTACATGAGATTAATAAATACCAGATTTGATCATCAACGATCATTATCAGATCCATTACACTAATGCCCGTTGCTCACAGTAAAATTTTTCTTAAAATTTATTTTACAACTAATTTTATAAAAATTTGACGAAAGCAAGCTTTGTTCACGGTAAAACTATTTTATAAAATCCGTGGATGTATCAGGATCGCCATCTACCGATAAACTTCTGAACCAAGAATTAGCTGCTCAACACACATTGGTTTGAGAGTATGGCTCCAACTAACAAAGCAAAAATTGCTGCTTTAGCTACAATTATATGTCGTACAGTGGCAAAAAGGAAGAAAAGAAATGCTATGAAGTCCTGGACTCGGGAATGGATAAAAAGAAGAGAAGAGTAGAGGAATGCTGTCTTTGGTCGAAAATGAGTTGAGGTTAGAAGATCAGAATTCATATAGGAATTTTCTAACAATGGGGGAAAGCAGTTTCAAAAAACTCCTAGATCTTGTTGGGCCCAAAATTATTCGACAGGACACTAACATGAGGCATGCCATTTCTCCTGAAATGAGACTGCAAGTGAGTTCGAAGCCCGTTTATCTTCGCCTTCACATCAGCCTGGCTTGTGTTCGGTCGAATTTGTGAAACATACTCGGCGATTGTGATTTCTGCCTCCCTTCTTGCATTTCTATTGGGGTATATGGGCGTTTTAACCTCATACAGGGTGGCGCAGAGAAACGGGAAATTTTGAAATAATCATAATTAACCAATTAATTGAAAACAAAATTTTTTAATGCTGAAAATGTGTAAGGCAAGAGTGGAAATTACAATACTCGTTAAGTTAAAAATCACTTTTTAAAAATCACATCATTTAAGTGCTGTCCATTATTTCTAACACATTTGGCGACGTGTTCTTCAATCTGAGTCTTGAGTTCAATAAGATTTCTTGGCCTAGTCTGGTACACAACGCTCTTTAGATGTCCCCATAGAAATAAGTCGCATACTGAAAGGTCTGGAGACCGTGGAGGCCAAGCGATGTTAGCGTTCCTTGCAATTATGCGCTCACCAAACAAACGTCTCAATGCAACCATTGACAGCCTGGCAGTGTGTGGGGTGGCTCCATCTTGTTGAAACCAGGTTTGCTGAATGTCAATATCTGGAAAAGCATGAAGCCGTGGAGCAAAAAATGTCTCCAGCATTTGAATGTAACGTTGAGATGTGACAGTTACAGTGGAACCATTTTCATCTTCAAAAAAGTCCTTACAAGCTTCAGATTGTTCAAGCTCTAAAACAAAATGACGGTGAGTTACGCTTGCAGTGGAACCATTTTCATCTTCAAAAAAGTAAGGTCCAATCACCCCACGACAAGACACTGCACACCATACAGTAACTTTGGGGCTGTGTAACGGACGTTGATGAAGTTCAGCGGGATTTCTGTGAGCCCAGTAACGCATGTTCTGCTTATTGACATGTCCATTTAAATGAAAGTGGGCCTCATCAGACATCCAAACATTTTCAATGAAGTTTGCGTCTTCATTGATTTTAGTCAGTAGCTGTTCACAAAACTGCAAGCGTAACTCACCGTCATTTGGTTTTAGAGCTTGAACAATCTGAAGCTTGTAAGTACTTTTTTGAAGATGAAAATGGTTCCACTGTAACTGTCACATCTCAACGTTACATTCAAATGCTGGATACATTTTTTGCTCCACGGCTTCATGCTTTTCCAGATATTGACATTCAGCAAACCTGGTTTCAACAAGATGGAGCCACCCCACACACTGCCAGGCTGTCAATGGTTGCATTGAGACGTTTGTTTGGAGAGCGCATACTTGCAAGGAACGCTAACATCGCTTGGCCTCCACGGTCTCCAGACCTTTCAGTATGCGACTTCTTTCTATGGGGACATCTAAAGAGCGTTGTGTACCAGACTAGGCCAAGAAATCTTATTGAACTCAAGACTCAGATTGAAGAACACGTCGCCAAATGTGTTAGAAATAATGGACAGCACTTAAATGATGTGATTTTTAAAAAGTGATTTTTAACTTAACGAGTATTGTAATTTCCACTCTTGCCTTACACATTTTCAGCATTAAATTTTTTTTTTCAATTAATTGGTTAATTATGATTATTTCAAAATTTCCCGTTTCTCTGCGCCACCCTGTACAAACACTGATATATCTGGTACTTGTCCAGTAAAACACTAACAGCTTCCTTAGTCCAGCCGGAGCCAGCCATTTTCGAAGTGTTTATTTACAAGCGAGCTTCACAATCTTCTCACCACGTGGCGCCAGCATCATCTTCATGTCAGCTTCCCTGATTGGTTCGTTTCGTAAAATTAATTTTCCGGAATAGAACATGTCCTATTTTATGGAAAGTTTTATCAAAGGTTTTATAAAACTTGAATTTGACCGTGAGCAACGGGCATAAGGCCATGCGGCCTACAAGTTAGTATGGGTGATTGTATTTACAATATGTACACTTATTTAGTTGCAGCAGTAAAACTAATGCAACTAATCAATATATTTTGTTAGTTATATGTGATATTTTGACCTTCAAATTTGCTTGCTTAGTGTGAACACGTGATTGTTGTTAAAACGGCCAGTTCCGAGTGGATTGCCTACTTAGCAGATAGGAGTTGCGCGAGGTCCGGATGCGAGCATTTTACCTCGTCACTGCCTGCACTAAAATGGGAGGAATTTCCTATGCCCGAGTATATCTTATCTTCCTAGGCTTTCCCCCTCCCACATTCCTTAATGTCTGTGTTCATCGAAGATGTAACATGTGTGTGTTGCCAAGTCTAGACCTCCTAAATGTAGAGTAAGTTACTGTATACTGGACATCTTCAACTATTAAAGGCCAGTTTTCATTCTCGCCACGCATAAGGTAATCAGTCCTATAAACGCTGCCCGGTCTAATGAGAATGTTCCGGAACCAGCCATCAATGTCGGTCTTGGTTTATTGAAGGTTTGGTACAACGTACATCCTGATCCAATAACATGTTTTCCTTATTCATCACATATCTAGCTTGGCTACAACGTCATGTTGTTCCTTGTTTCTAACGTGTTCTAGTAGTGTAAAGTGAATTCTGCATGAATGTGTGTTCGTTCAAATTATTGAGGTTGTTTATTTTAGCTATCTCGATTGCTGCCTTTAAGTTAAGATCTCGTGATGAATGATTTTTATGTCGGGATCAATATTAGCGAAACTGTGTCCCGCGACGAACATGTGTTCGCATACGGCCGAATGCGTCCCGTATATTATCGCATTTCTGTGCTCGTATTGTGTGTCCATTCTTCTACAACTTGGGCTAATGTAATTTGCTTGACACCTGTGCCTTGGCACGTTATAGAATATACCCCTGACTTTGAATACGGGGTCTTGTTGATTTAAATTACTGTTGTGCAGATGCTCTCCGGTTGTGTTGTTTGTTGTGAATGCTATTTTAATGCCTTGTTTTTAGAACAGATTTATTAATACCATGTATTCATTTGCAGGATTAGGGAACAACCCACAACAATTGGGTACAATCGTGTTGACCGACTGTTTTCTTACAATATTATTTAATGTTTATTGTGTAAAATGACTACAAAATTTTAGTTTTAATTTGTTGCCCTACACTTCATCACGATATAGGTTATGTACAAAATTCTATTGTGTCAGTTACATAGAAAAACTACTAAATTGACGTGAGAGGTTGCGATACATCGGACCAGAATATACGAAAACAGACTATTATACTTCTTCGCAGAGCTACGTGCCTTGTCGGTTTGTGAATGCGAGTGTTGGCGGGAAGAAGAATAAAGTAAGCCGTGTTTACGTATGAGAATGAGAGAATGCCAGCGTTGTACCGCGCGACCTTGTGTAATCAACAGGCTTCCCAGGAGGAAGAGAAAGTATTGTGCAATTAGCCACATGGCCCTCGTCTAAATAACAAACAAATACGCGGAGAACCGAGAAATTCAGCCAAATTTCTTGGTTTGGCAACGAACATATTTTCTAGAAAAAGTGGATTGAAATATGATTGACCGAACTCACCATTTCTTGTGTCTAAGAATGGTGAGAAATTCTATGTTTAACCAATGCAGTTTGTTGCATGTAATCTACCACCGTAGTATTCAAATTTTCTTCGCTACGAGATTAAGGACGTTAATATTATTTCCAGACGGCTCTGGGAAACGCTGGGGTAACATCCCAAACATTATATTTACATGTTCTATCTTGTCCGCCTTGTGAAACAGTCGCGTGGTTAAGTGTAAGAGAGGGACATGAGCCTTAACTTCGCCACTACTAAAGACATAATATAAATAAATAAGTAATAAATACTTGACTATTACCCCTGAGGTCAGTGTTCGATTCCCGGCTCTGCCAAGAGATGTAATTCTGATCGAATGGCTGGAACGGGGTGTAAGAGGTGGGTTAAATTTCCACCTTGAAATGGTTTTTCGTGGTTTCCAACGTTTACCTAGCCAAATGCCAGGATGGTTTCTAACTTCAAAGGTCACGGGCACCCCTTCCCAATCCTCATCCTGAATTATTACAAATACACTACAACAGATACCACAATAACACAGTCTATCGGACAAATTCTACACTTATACACCCAAGCACACTGTGCTAAATGACTAAGACGCGTCCAAGGCCCCCTCAATGAAACAACATTTCCTAACAGCTTTCCACGTTTGTGGACGGCTACTGTACACAACGAAATTGCGTTCGCATTCCTAGTTTAAATTACTTTAATGAAACTGTGTTCTCACATAAGCTAAAAGTGCACTTCAGAAACTTGCTGATAGCAAGCACTTAACCACTCAAAATGTATATTTTAGCTTGCCACGGTGGGTGAGTGGATAGCGTGTCGGTCTACTAACCCCAAGATTGCAGGCTCGCTCCTGGCCGCGGTAAGTGATTTTTGAAAGGCGGCAAAAATACGATACGCATGTCATACCATGTTGACATGTCAAAGAACCCATTTGAATTCAGCAGGCCGAGTTCATAATGGCAAAATTAATCTCGGGAGTTTCCGTCAACACAAAGTACCTCATTTCTCTACTAGAAAGCGCTATAGTGTTCAAGGAGCTTAGATATCTAACATCTAACCTCATTGACTTTCATAGTCAAGGAATAACGAAATTCGACATGCAAGCTACCCTCTGGGTGTCAAATAACAAAGCTTGCACCCGGCATCCGAGGCCATACGATATTATCATTATTATTATTTATGTATATTTTAAGTTTTCGTGACGAAGAGGAGAAGAAGAAAGTAAAAGACACCCTCTGAAAGCCAGCAACAGTAATGAGAAGTGCAAAGTAATATGATTCCTTAGGAATGTGAGGGTATGTAATTGAAATGAACTTTAATCAAGTACCCATCAATACCATCCAACAACTTTAGGATTCGATCCCGCAATCTTAGACACAGAAGAGTTAGTTTAGTTATTGTTGATTTAAAGGGCGGAACTTCGAGGTCATCAGCTCCTACACAGAAGATTCTCGTCAACGATATCCAGTCAGTTTATGTGCATGGCTAGGGACTATTAGGACTATATTAGCCATAAATGCATCTTTCTGAAAAGTAACTTCAGAGCGGATTAACGTGGCTCCCACAGAGGAATGCCTTTAAACAAAATCGTCCTATGGCCGTACTTCGAGATGCCGTTGCGAAGAGGTACTTTCTAAATGGCGAAAGCAGTAATAAAGATGAGATACATGCTTTTATGAAGAAAGAAAGAAAGGAAAAACTGGCACTACAGCCCGTGTATATTTAGGAATGTAACAATGGCTATTTGGCTGCAATAAATTTCATTCATAAAGTGCCTAGGCCTACCAAGCGACCGCTGCCCAGCCATTAGGCCTGCAGAAATTGGGGTGACGCGTGATCAGCGCATCGGGTCCCCTAGGCCGTTAATCTTGGTTTTAGTGATCGGGACACTGCCTCACTCTCGGACAGCTACTCAATTGTCCTCACGAGGCTAAGTGCACCCAATTCCAGCCCTCACGTCAGTTTCTAAAATTCCTGACGGAACCGGGAATCGAACCCGGGGCCTCCGAGCGAGAGGCAGGCGCGCTACCCCAACACCACGGTGCCAGCATGCTTTTATGAAAGCTACTTAAATTCAAATTTAACAATTTACAAAAACATACACCAAAATTGGTTATCTGAGCAGCCTGTAGACATTCCACAACTTCAGATAAGTATCAACAGTAGATTTTTGAACACATTATTATTATTATTATTATTATTATTTAGCAGTAGACAAACAATATTCTATATTGTAGTCATACGGTAGCTTTTATACATCACAACAGAGTACTTGTAGTTCATTCCCGTATATTAGTTTACAATTCTACTGTAGTTTAAGGGCTTACTGTTTAAGTGCATCACAGTAGCTACACCTTCATAGATTAGTTTGGGGGAGGGAGACTGTGTTGATGGGATAGTCATTTCTGAGTTTTGAAACATTAAAATAAATAGTTCATTTTTCGGTGCTTAATGCCTTAATATTTATCCGTGATAATTACAACGCTTACTATGTTTTATGACCGCTTTTCTTGTATTTTGTTTTTGGAGGCCAGAGACTGTCTGTGGGTGTCACTGTAGGTTTGGTAGGGTTTGGTAGAACTATTTGTCTTGCATATTTGAATCTGATGATGCTCGCTTGACGAGCGAAATAAGTTATCCTTTAGTTTTTTTCCCTTCTTCAACAGTCCGTACTATAAGATGCGTTCAAAAAGTAACGAGCCGGAGGCTGGAATGCGCAAACCAGTGACGACAACGGCTAATCGTGGCGTGTGTAACGAGGTGTGGTTCCGACCAGAGCGTGGAAAGTCACAGCCCGTCGCTAGAGGGCACGCGTGCACATCACGTGACGATACAAAGCGAGCAGCAGCATGCATCAATCGTCCAACGCTACCAGTCGCATCGCAAACAGTGACATGGAGGCGTCAACCGAAGAGCAAAGAGGTGTTGTTCGGTTTCTGACAGCGGAAGGAGTAGGGGAACGGACATTCATCGCCGAATGTCACAAGTGTACGGCGAACACTGCAAGTCCCTTGCAAGGGTCAAGGCGTGGCATAAGCGCTTCAGGGAAGGACGGGTGTCGTTAGCCGATGATGCACAGTCTGGGGCACCCCCTCCCCACCCTGCATTACCGATGACAACGTCCAGCTGGTTGATGCACTCATTACCCAGGACCGCCGAGTGACAGTGAACGTCGTAACCGCCGTGGTCGCTCCACAACAATGCACGACATCATACGGCCAACACAGTCGCGGCACTCCTGCAGAAATTCAAATGGGAGGTTCTCGGCCACCCTCCATACAGTCCAAACCTCTCTCCCTGTGATTACACCATGTTTGGTTCCCTGAAAAGGGCTCTGCGGGGCTAACGATTCACCTCGGACGCCGACGTCCAGCTGTACGTGCGGAACTGGTTCACATCGCAGCCCAGGGAATTTTATGAGACAGCCATTCACCGCCTCGTGTGAAAGTGGGACAAGTGCCTCAACAGCCAGGGCCGATACTTCTAACATACAGGTACTGGCTTCTGTAATTATGCCTCCGGCTCGTTACTTTTTGAACGCACCTTATATTTATATAATATCTTAATCACGTGTAATTTATTTCAGGTTATTTTTAACATATTCCAGTGATTGGGGTGCTTTTTGTGTTGGCGGACTGAAAGCTACAATATTAATCGAAAGCAGTAACGTCAACAGTGCCCTACAAACCGGAGCCTAAAATGTCAGCGTGCTTTGGTTGAAGGTAATGTTGAACTGTAGTTAACGAGGTGCGCAATAAGGAAATGTTAAAAATGGAGTGATCGCCTGGAACCAATGAGAAAGTTTCATATCGTGATTGCAAGCAGACCCTTTAATATATGTTATCATTATGAAGATGAATGCTCATTTGATATAGGGAAAATTCTGATAAAATGTATTTAGGCCTATATCATTAATTACAACTTTCAAGATATTCATCCTTAAATATTTAACAGAGTGGTGGGAAGAACAAGACATGTTTCTACGAAGCGGATGAGAAGAGTACCGGAAGAAGGTGAACAAGCGAATGCTGCAACTGCACCCGTTCCTCAACAGGCGGAGCCGACTCAACAGCAAGGCAGGCGTGAACGTGAATCAGACCTATTATTATTTACATGTCATTTCGTGTGCAAACATTCACCTTACCTAATTTTGTAATTTCACTCAAGTCTGATTATTCTTATAGTATGCTCGATTATTCTCTCTCCAAACCACCCCAGACTTTCGAAAGGAGCAGCGTAACGCTTATTTTCACATAAACTAAGATAGTGTTATGAACCAATTCTCACACATCGTTGCATTAGGCTCTCTCCAAATTAGCCAGGTAACCGGGGCCCTTGATTCAGAGGATAGTGTCTTATCCCCTTAGTCACAAAGCCGTACAATTTCTTCGAAATAAAATTGCTACCAGTAGGCAATCTTTCCTTCCTGCCTATGAAGTATTTCCCCAGGCCCTTCGTCTACCTATTTATCTACTTATGTTCCTAACCCAAATGACGATGCCTGGAAGATTACATGCCAGTTCGCCACACTGACACTTCCACACACTGCCCAAAATACTGACAATTCGCCACAGCCCTTGGACGCGGCTACCTGTTTAATGACTAAGGAATAATCTCGACTGGCAGTTCCACACTCATCCCACCCTAAGGCTATAGGCTTTGGCGATCATCGTTACAGCCGCACCAGTGACAATGCACCTTAACATAATACTCCTTTTGAGTGAAGAAAAGCGCTCGGTCTATGTACTTCATTACTAACACGGTCTCGAAAATATCATTGTGATGTAGTGTAATTTCCATCAAAATAAAATAAATGCAGAGTCTGATTTCCATCACACTTTATCCAGGCTGTGGACTGGCAAAATAATAACAAAACCGATCATTTTGGTGTGTTTAAAATCAGCTCTCTAGGCTTCGTCAGTTTTTTTTTTTCAACAATAATATTAACCTACTCCATTTTCTGTGAATAGGCAACTGCCTTCAGAAAACTTTTCATTTTCTTTTTGTCATTCACAGAATCTCAATTAGATCAACAAAGGAAATTGTTTTAGTTGGTCTAAGTAAAATATGTTTTTTTCCATACTTGGACGTCTCCTCATCATGATGATGTATTTCATTACATGACATTCGATGTTTTCCCTCTAATGCAAGACTATAAGCTCAGAAGCCCCAGCTTGACCAGCAAGTTTCAGTCAACAGCATTGTAAACAACAGGCTATAAATCCCAAGTGAAGTGATTTCCACATGCACAAACATTAGAACAGTGCTATATAGTGTATTCTCAAGAACCTAGCAATACCAATGGTGTTAATTTTTACTGATGTGCACTCACATTACTTCTCATGAGTAATATGTTCTTTTTCGCCTCATTTCATCCATTCACTCATCATTTTATGTATTTTTTATTATATCTTTAATTATGCTGGATTTAGCAACTTAATTTATGGCTGAAGAAGGGACCAGTACTAGAGGCCCCGAAACATGTACCATATAATAGCAAGTTTATAACTTGTTGTAAATAAATGTATTGACTAGGCGGAACAGTTTCTCCTTTGTTATATAGTGAATCTGTCAATACGGAAAATGAACTTCTTTCAGAGCACAATTTAGCCATGTTGTTGTTGGAAATACGTCTTTCAGAGAAGAAATTACACCAGCTTCAAAATCCACATTTATGTCTTCAACTTGATCGTTTTCATAGTAGCCTTGGTGGTGGGGTGGAGATGTGTGTGGAAATGTCAGTCGAGATTATGTCTGAGTCATTAAACAGGGAGCCACGTCCAAGGGCTGTGGCGAATTGTCAGTATTTTGGGCAGTGTGTGGAAGTGTCAGTGTGGCGAACTGTCCGGACACCGCCTGGAATACGTACTACGTAGTACTGGGACAAGCAGAAAGTCTCGCACGGCTTATCCCACCCCCATATTTCTCTTCTACAGGTCATTATCTATGTGCGCCCCGATAAACACGGCAAGCTAAGCCGGCTTTGACTGGCGCAGATCGCGGGCGCGCTTACACGGTTCAGCCGTTGGTTGGCGCGTCCGTCGTCTCATATCGTTAGTTCACACGTGTTTTGTCATTCACATGGACATGTATCTGCAAAGCTTAGACGTTAGTGTTGCACGTTTAGTGATTACTGTGATTGTTAGTCATGCTTAGGCACCAATTCACATTGCGCGAATGTGTGCATATCCATAATTCGAATAATACAAAAGTTGACAGACAACGTTGTGTTCTTACAGAACTAAAATTATATGAGATTGTTGTCCATTCTTTCATCAGAAGATGTCAGGTGTGTGTTACAAGAGAGGGAGGACTATGAGCACTGTAAGTACACATTATTGAACGTGTTTGGTAAAAGTGTAAAAAGTGCACGCTAACCACCGGCTGAACCGTGTACGCGTGCCCGCGATCTGCGCCAGTCAAGCCGGCTTAGCTTGCCGTGTTTATCGGAGCGCACATAGATAATAACCCTCTACTATCATTAGAAACTAACAGCAAGCGAAGGCAGCAGTAGTAAAGGTTGGCGGCCACGCAGGCGAGGGGTATTTTCGGGGAATTCTCGAAGAAAATAAAGTGTGCTCCTCACTCTAGAACCACGTGTCGTCCACCCATCACACCCTCCCTCTACCCCGAAGGAGATTACTAATTACCTTTCTTGCTTATTTAGTTATGAATTTTGTTTCGCCTTGTAAAGTTTCAGTTTCAGATGCAACTGCGCTGCAGCAGGGGAGCGATTGACGACACGGTAATGAGAGAAGAGAATACCTGATTTTCATGTTTGGCCAAGGTAGTGCTTATAAAGGCCAGTCACCGTAGGCACAAAAATCGCGCTAGGTCGCAAAAAATTGCAAGGTTCTGATTTTTTGGGATGTTGTTAGGATAGATACCAACAGTGTAAAACCAAGTTTGCAACTTCGAAAGACCTGTGCTAACTTCGTGGTGCTGGAAAAACCTCGAAATTTTCAGTCTTGTTTCAGTTTTTGGCTTACAACTTCTAAACAAATGCATTCTAAGGCAAAGTCATCCATAGCATTTTTTAAAAAGACAAACGTAGCGACAATTTGAGCGCAAACCCAGCTCTGTGTGCCTTATAGATCTCGAGATACAACACTTCGAAAATGGGCCATTTTTTTTCTTAAAAAAGTTAGACATTTGTAGTAAGCTAGTCTTTCGAACAAAATACCATCTAAAATACTCATTCTACGAGGAAAAACATGAGAAATAAAGTTACAGAGCAGTTATTTATCTTTAATTTAAGCAAAAGAAAAACGCTTTAGGACCAACGATTCTCATGTTATCAGGTTAAAAAAATAAGGAAATCGGATATTTCAAGAAATACAGCTTCGAATGTAAGTTGATATCAATATTGCATAGTTATCTATTAATGTCATATTTTTTTGTGGGTTGGGTGCCTGAAAGAAATCGATCTTAGCGATAAGGCCACCCATTGCAGTCAATGTTATACCTACTCTTTGAGTAAAACTCACTGTTCTTTTATTTATAGGGACAGATGACCTCGTAGTTCCTCCCCTTGAAACCTCAATAACTAACTCACTCTTTTATTTATGTTATGTTGATGGCAATAAAGTGTTTCTAATCTAATATAGCCTATTTTTGTGATAATTATTGCTACTGTCACCGAAATTGGATGTAATGGTGTCAAAGAAATAACTGGAAAGGAATTTGGTAATATTAAATTTGAAAGGAAAGACTCTTGGCTGCAGCCACAATTAAGGTGCACAACAAACAGGTGGCTATAGACGCTCTCACAATATCCCAAAGGCTGTGTATAACAAAACAGTCTGAGATCGACCTAAAAAAAACACTTTACATACGAGTTGGCTCCATATCCCATGACTATTCTCCGAAGAGGGAATGCGAAAAGGAACAAAATCATCGTTCCACTCTGCCTTTACGCCCCTCCCAGAAAACGTCGCCGTTGGAGAAAGAACGTTTATTGTAGTGGACGGAGGATACTTGCTCTATAAGGTTATGCGGTAACGGAACAGCTCAGTGAGAGAAATTGTAGCTGCTTATATTACCTACACGACCAACAATTTTGGGGGGGGGGGATGTCTCAGTTGTATTCGATGACTACCCAGAAGAGGGAGCTGTTAAGGGCACAAAAACAGCAGAACGGCTACGACGTTACGCAGCCTCAGCGTGCAGCGATATCTTTTTTGAAGAAACGACACTGATCGAAGTGCCCCAAGAAAAGCTTTTGTCCAACCCAAAAAACAAGCAGCGCCTGATCAACATTATCTGCACTGGACTGGATATACAAGGGATCGAAACAAAGCAAGTTCCAGAGGACGCCGACTGCCTCATTGTGAGGACAGAATTGGAGAAGAGCGAGGAGTACGAGCACGTCATAATCGCTGGAGAAGAGTCGACTTCTTGGTGCTCCTAAATGGATTGGGCCCCAACAAACAAAAGGTTTCCTTCCAGAAATGTGCCATGGGTGGAACAGGTTGCAAGCAGTTCTTGTCAACATCATTCATTCGAGGAGATCTCTCACTCCCCCCTGGAATAGAGTTGTTCCTCCACGCCTTCAGTGGTTGCGACACCATCTCTGCCCTTTTTCGGGCAAGGGAAAACGAAGATGTTGGGCGTCCTTTCAAAACAGCCAGATCTTCCTGACGTGGCTACCACTTTTCTCAACAATAACGGCACCCATGAAGAGATAGCCTCTGCTGGCAACAAATGTCTCGTGGCGTTGTATGGTGGTGGAAACGACGATTCTCACCACGCCTTGCGTTGCGGGGTATTAGTCCGATCTGCTGTCAGCGTAAAAGTCAACCTCGCTCGTCTGCCCCCAACCGAAGAGGCTGCTGCCCAACATTCCTATAGAACCTACCACCAGGTGCAGCAGCAGTGGTTGGGGGTTGAGAAAGAATCCACCAATTGGGGATGGACAAGGAGTCAGCGGGGGCTGACACCGATGACCTCAGACAAGGAACCAGCGCCGCAAACTTTGCTCAAACTCCTGTCATGCAGGTAAGGTAATCCATTCGTATTAGGTCGGTCCTAGTCAATGTCCATTGCTGGATATAGGATTATTTTATGATTAAAATTAAAACATTTGAATCTATTGTAACCTGTATTTATTATAACTGCTGAAATTCTTGTCACACAGGTGCCTGAAAGAGTGCGGAGCAGGACGATGCTCCTGCCGGAAAGCTCTCTGTAAAATTTATCGGGGGAAGACCTCCCTTAATTCTCCTACCCAGATGAAGACGACGACTTCTACGACCCCTATTACATCCAGATCCAACCACGCATGAGTCTCCGGAGTCCCAAGAAGAGCCGTATCATGAACCTGGGCCTTCCAAAAGAATACTACTGTCTCGCTGTGCAGACAAGCTTAACTTCACAGTCTTACCATACATCTGAATTAGGCTATTTTTTTCCTCGGACTTCCTAGCCGCTCCACGACGAAGGTTCACTAGGGGGATTCTCAATAGTTACAAGTAAGTCACCACAAAGTTATTAATATAGGTTATAACAACAACATTTTAGCCATTCTTAACAAAGTTTTCCTTTCGTTTTAGAGATACATACATCAGGGAATTGCAACGAAGACCACCTCAGATCAAACATTTGACCTCAAAAGAATCCACTCTAATAATGACTTTCCCGTCTTCATTAGTATCACATAAGGAACCCTATGGTTCCAAACTACCACAAACACGGTCGGTGCATAATACAATCAAATACCAGAGACTAAAGGAAAAAGTGCAACTATACGTCATTTCCACTTTTAATATTTTAGCAAAATAGAACTTCATCAACATACAACTGGCAAGACTTTCATCAAGTTTTTAAAAGTTTTATCATAATGAGCATTGGCACAGGGAGGAGTCGACAAGAACTAAATGACTACTGTCAACCAGCAGAGTTGACATGCCTAAATAGTTATAAAATGGGACAAATTCCTCCAGGTGCATGGACTATGAGGCATCTTGGTTTTATATCTAACTAGCTGAAGTACCCGTGCTTCGCTACGCGTCATAAATAAATTAAAATGTGAAGGTGACAGTTAAAACAGGGGATAGGCGAGGTGCTGCGCAGAGGGAGATTAAGGATGGAACATTTTGTCCAACTACACCGCTCGGCGTTGACCGTGTTTTATAGCACAAATTTAGGTTTTACTCGCTAACCGTTGGAGATACCTTTCGGATAGAAAATTTAATTTTAAACCTCGTATATGCCATCAAACGTTTGCTATTTCTTAGCGTTGACTTTTTATTTGAAATGGAAATATGAAAGTTTGAAACCAAAGGGTGTAGTGACGTCACTAAAATGGTCGCCATCTTTAAATAGTACAAAGTATTGAAATCAAAAGTAGTCTATATGTTAACCAGGTAAATCAGCTACTTCCATGTAAAATTCATGTAAGTCGGACCAGTGGTTCTTGCGTGATTGAGTAATACACAGACACACACCATCTCATTTTTAGCCTCGCTTCGCTCGCGTCATAGTCGTGTCATATTGTTATTCAATGAAATGCAGGTTTAACCCCGTTAACACCACTTTAGTACCTCAATATCCAAAAATCCCTCCTTAGTAGACTTTTTCGACACACAACAAACATATCCCCTTCTTCTAACTTTAATAGTTTTGATTGGTCGATGAGAGTGAACATCCAAAAATCCTTCCTTAGAGAACGTTTTTTTTTCTTCAGAATTTCACCCCTCCCCATAGGCCCTTTAAATTAGATTTATGAAAAAAAAAACCAGTCGAACACCTACTTATTTTAATTATTTATTCATTTATTTATTTTTAAGCTGTTTGAAACTCGGAGAAAATCAAACTCCTCGCCTATGTCGTTTAAGAGATACACGCTCCGTTAGGAATCTTTCAACCCCCACTTTTCATCCCTTTCACCTCATAATATACACCACATCGAAAAACCATTAGACATGTGTCAGCTTATTTTTAATGATTAGTATATATGCCAAGTATCACATCCCCAAATGAAACCACTCATGAGATATTTTTATTCAATGAAATGCACGTTTACCCCCTTAACACCTCTTTAGAACCTGAATATCCAAAACTCTTTCCTTAGTGGACGTTTTCGACATACTACTAACTTATCACCAAAATTTCATGTTTCTAACTCAAATAATTTTGGATGGGCGATGATGAGTGAGTGAGTCAGTCAGGACATTTTCTTTCATTTAGTTTTGAGAATTTCACCCCTCCCCATGAACCCCTTAAATTGGATTTAAGAAAAAAAAAGCGGTCGAACACCTATTTACTTATTTAAAGCTGTTTTCCCCCTGAGTTTGATGTGTGAGTAAGTGATTCAATCAGTTAGGACACTTTCTTTCCTGTTTTTCCCACGAATTTCACTCCTACCCATGGGCCCCTTAAATTGGATTTATGAAGAAATGGTCGAACACATATTTACTTGTTTTTAAGCTGCTTTATCCGCTGAATTTCAAACTTATCGCCTATGTTGAATAAGAGATACAGTACACGCTCCGTTAAGAATCCTTCAACCCCCAATTTTCTCCCCTTTCACCTCATAATATACACCATACCGATAAACCCTTAGACATATGTCTGCTTATTTTGAATGCTTAGTTTATATGCCGAATATCACATCCCCAAATGAAACAACACGTGAGATATTGTTATTCAATGAAATGCAAGTTTAACCCAATTAACACCCCTTCAGAACATGAATATCCATAAATCCATCCTTAGTGGACTTTTTCGACATACGACGAACATATCCCCAAAATTTCAAGTTTCT
This sequence comes from Meconema thalassinum, assembly GCA_946902985.2. Classification (NCBI taxonomy): domain Eukaryota; kingdom Metazoa; phylum Arthropoda; class Insecta; order Orthoptera; family Tettigoniidae; genus Meconema; species Meconema thalassinum. The sequence goes on along the minus strand of OX336391.1, from coordinate 39,052,239 downwards.
AACTGCAATAGGTTTGCTGGGGGATGATGAGTGAATATCCAAAAATCCTTCCTTAGTGGACTTCCTTCCCCAGAATTTCATCCCTCCCCATGAGCCCCTTAAATTGGATTTATGAAAAAACGATCGAACACCGATTTACTACTTTTTCAATCTGATTTTTCTCCCTGAGATTTTTACTTTTGCCTCTGTCTTTTAAGAGATACTTGCTCCGTTAAGAATCCTTCAACACTCACTTTTCACACATACACTTCATAATATACACCACATCGAAAAACCCTCAGACATGTGTCTTCTTATTCTTAATGATGAGTTTATATGCCTAGTATCCCATCCCAAAGGAAACCAATCGGGAGATATTGTTATTCAATTAAATGCAAGTCTACCCCCTTAACACCCCTGTAGAAGCTGAATATCCAAAATTCCTTCCTTAGTGGACGATTTCGACATACAACGAACATAGCCCATTAATGTCATGTTTCTAACTTCAATAATTTTGGCTGGGGGATGATGAGTGAGTAAGTCAGGACATTTTTTTTTCAATTATTTTTCAGAATTTCACCCCTCTCATGAACCCCTTAAATTGGATTTATGAAAAGAATGGTCGAACACCTATTTACTTATTTTTGAGCTGTTTTTCCCCCCTGAGTTTGATGAGTGAGTGAGTTAGGACACTTTCTTTCCTGAATTTTTCCCCAGAATTTCACCCCTCTCCAAGAGCCCCTTAAATTGGATTTATGAAAAAAACGGTCGAACACCTATTTACTTATATTTTATGCTGTTTCTTCCCGCCGAATTTCAAACTTCTCGCCCATGTCGTTTAACAGATACACGCTTCGTTAAGAATCCCTCAACCCCCAATTTTCACCCCTTTCACCTCATAATATACATCACATCGATAAACCCTTAGACATATGTCTGATTATTTTAACGATTAGCTTATATACCGAATATCACATCCCCAAAGAAACAACTCATGAGGTATCGTTATTCAATGAAATGCACGTTTACCCCCTTAACACCTCTTTAAAACCCGAATAACAAAAATCATTCATTAGTTGACGTTTTCGACATACAGCGAATATATTCCCAAAATTTCATGTTTCTAACTTTAATAGTTTTAGCTGGGCGTGATGAGTGAGTGAGTCAGACAGGACATTTTCTTTCAATTATTTTTACCAGAATCTCACCCCTCCCCATGGGCCCCTTAAATTGGATTGATGAAAAAACGCTTGAACACCTATTAACTTATTTTTTTACCTGTCCTTTTCCCCTGAGTTTGATGAGTGAGTGAGTTAGTCGGTCAGTTAGGACACTATCTCTCCTTCTTCCCCCCAGAATTTCACCCCACCCCATTGGCTCCTTAAATTAATTTATGAAAAAACGGTGGAACACCGATTTACTTATTTTTTAAGCTGATTTTTTTTCGCTGAATTTCAAATTTCTCGCCTATGTCGTTTAGGACATAGGCCTACACGCTTCGTTAGGAATTCTTCAACCCCCAATTTTCACCCCTTTCACCTCATAATAATACACCACTTCGAAAACCCCTTAAGACACATTTCTGCTTATTTTTAATGATTAGTTTATATGCCGAGTATCACATCCACAAATGAAACCACTCGTGAGATATTGTTATTCAATGAAATGCAGGTTTAACCCCCTTAAGACCCCTTTAGAACCTGAATATTCAAAAATCCTCCCTTAGTGTATGGTGTTGACATACAACGAACATATCCCGAAAATGCCATGTTTCCAACTTCAATATTTTTGGCTGGGCGATGATGAGTGAGTGAGTGAGTCAGGACATTTTCTTTCAATTTTTTCTTCTTCAGAATTTCACCCCTCCCGATGAACCCCTTAAATTTGATTTATCAAAAAAACTGTCGAACACATATATCCTTATTTTTAAGCAGTTTTCCCCCTGAGTTTGAAGAGCGAGTGGGTCAATCGGTTAGGACACTTTCTTTCCTGATTTTTACCCAGAATTTCAGCCCTCCCCATGGGCTCCTTAAATTGGATTTATGAAAAAAAAAAAAACGGTCAAACACCTATTTACTTATTTTTATGCTGATTTTTTCCCGCTGAGTTTCAAACTCCTCGCCTATGTCGTTTAAGAGATACAGGCTCCGTTAGGAATCTTTCAACCCCCACTTTTCACCCCTTTCACCTCATAATAGGCCGGCCCCGTGGTGTTGGGGTAGCGCGCCTGCCTCTCACCCGGAGGCCCCGGGTTCGATCCCCGGCTCCGTCAGGGATTTTAAAACTGACGTGAGGGTTGGAACGGGGTGCACTCAGCCTCGTGAGGACAATTGAGTAGCTGTCTGACAGTGAGACAGCGCCCCGATCACGAATACCAAGATTAACGGCCGAGGGGACCCGACGCGCTGATCACGCGTCACCCCAATATCTGCAGGCCAAATGGCTGGGCAGCGGTCGCTTGGTCGGCCTTAGCCCGTCATGGGCTGGATAGTGCCAGGGGTTGACTTTTCTTTTTTTTTTTTCACCTCATAATATACACCACATCGAAAAACCCTCAGACACGTGTCTACTTATTTTTAATGATGAGTTTATATGCCGAGTGTCACATCCCCCAATGAAACCAATCGGGAAATATTGCTATTCAATGAAATGCAGGTCTACCCCCTTAACACCCCTTTCGAACCTGAATATCCAAAAATCCTTTCTTGGTGGGCGTTTGCGGCCCTTGAGAAAGCTGCAAACCAAATTTCATTCCAATCCGTTGGGTGGTTTCTCAGATTTCGTGATGTATGTGTGAGTGAGTGAGTGAGTAGTATTTGACAAATATCTAGTAGATAGTGTCAAGTCTTTGTTATGCTATACTCGCTTGACAGTGCTGTGTGAGCAGTCGAGTAACTAACGGGATTTCAAGTAAAGATCCTCATTTTCTATACCGGTAGTGCAGAGCACAACTCGAATCCAGTCGGCCGTGTCTCGACTTGAGCTATGTTGCCATGGAAACTATCTGCCTTGCCATTCCTTCATGAGTATATTTTATGATTTGATTAGCCTGTGCTTGAGTGCAAAAGGGCCGAAATCAGAAGAATGAGACTATCGAAAATTCATGTAGCCAGCGGTTCCTTCTGGGTCCTAAACTATGTGTATGCAAAATTTGGTTGAGATTGGTGAAACGGTGTAGATTTGTATACGGAACCAACCCACCCACATACATACATACATACATACATACATACATACATACATACATACAGACTTCCACTTTTATATATAAGATTACTACTCAGTGTATTACAATGTATTTAAACGTGTGTTTTTTGTTACTTATAAGTGTTTAATATGTATTTCTGGCTGAAGAAGGACACATAAGTGTCCGAAACATGTACCAAACATGAATACAACTAGTATTGAAAAGACAGAACAGTTTATAAATTATTAATTGGAAGCCTAACATTACATACCTACCATTTTGTCGTAATTAATTAATTAATTAATAAATAAATAGTAGGAAATTGACGTGCTAGGTGCTTCTGTCGCAGGTGTTAGCTGAGGTCCCTCCATCCCTTCGCCACTGTGACTTCAATATTGATAAGAAATTACACAGTATTATTAATATTGTATTCAATTTCATTTTGCATGATAAACAATTTTCCACTGATTGATGCCTTTCTTATCCTTTAAACATATCCTACAATTCGTCAGGCTACATTTTTTTTGAAAAATCCTATTTCCTAATTTGTTTCACCTGATAACAAGAGAACTATGGGTCTTACAGCGTTTTTCTTCTGCTTAAATTAAAGCTAAATAACTGCTCTACAACTTTACTTCTTATGACTTTCCTCGCAGAATGAGTATTATAGACGATATTTTAGTCGAGAGACTAGGTGGCTACAAATTTCTAACTTTTCGAAAAAATGGCCCATTTTTCGAAGTGTTGTATCTCGAGATCTATAAGGTATAGAGCTGGAGTTGCGCTCAAATTGTTGCTAAATTTGTCGTCTTTAAATGTGTCATGGATGACTATTGCATAGAATGCATTTTTTAGAAGTTAGAATCCAAAAACTGAAAAAAAAAGTCTGAAAATGTCGAGGTTTTTTCGAGCACCACAAAGTTAGCACAGGTCTTTCGAAGTTGCAAACTTGGTTTTACACTATTGGTATCAATCCTAACAACATCCCAAAAAATCAGAACCTTGTGATTTTTTGCTACCTAGAATGTTTTAGATGACTGGCCTAGTAGAAGACAGACTGAACACTTGTCCCTTATTTTCGACGTACTTTCTTCGTTTCATTGATCTGGTGTCATCGCCTCATAAGCATACTAAAAATAACAATAATTCCGGGGCAGATATTTCGAGTTGGACGCAGGTAACCTGCTCGCCGTGATGAAGATGAAACTAAAGACGTCACTAACACCCATTCCCCGAGCCAGGATAATTAACCGTTAAAGGTTCAAATTCTACGACCCAACCGGGAATCGAAACCGTGGCCCTTTGATTCAGAGGATAGTGGTTTATCCCCTTAGTCACGAAGTCGGACAATTTCTTACAAGGGGAGGATACGATGCATGGGTCACCGATTCGAACCATCTTTAGTACACGTGTAGGGCATGACTAGGCGTATATCAGGTGCAAGTAGTAAGGTGCGCTTCTCAACCGATTCCGAGAAATTAATTATTAATTATTCGTAATTGCTGTAGCGCGTTCATGTGCGCTGTGCGTTAACATGAAGCCAAGAAGCTCATGGTGCAGCGGTAAGAGCCCTGCTTCGTAATCATGGGATCACTGGATCGAATTCCACCGGTGAGCATTTTTTGTTTTGTTTTTGTAAACATAGGCAATTCGTACAACAGTAGGTGTCGTGAATAATGTTCATTTTGCAGTCAATTGTAATAACGTGTTCTGTGAGCGGGAAAGGGGAGTGGGAATAAATCTTACAGGAGATTACATCCTCGTCGCGGAATTTGAATGCGGTCCACTTCCATCGGCCTTCGTAGGCACCGGCACATCACTATAACTTGTAATATCCGACATCGCACAATTATCCCCACTCTTATGATGTTGCTACCTCAAGAGCCAAGGAACGAATGCGGCATTCAACGTTTCCTGGGTGAACCGTTTATCCTCCTGCCCACCGTTATCGTTAGTTTGTGTGTAGGTGACCTCGCCAGTTCCGAACACTTTCCAACTGGAGTAACAGAGTATCGAGAAGGCAGTGCGAGAACAGAGTAACAAAAAGGCAGTGCGAGAGTACAAATATCAAGTAGGCAGTGAAGAAAAAAAAGTGTTGGAATTGTTATGTATTATGAGTGTGTAAAAAATAAAAATATTTGTGTGTTGATGAATGTCACGAATAGTAAAAACGGTAACACAACCAATACCCATAGCATGAGACACCACTTGCGGGGTACGGGGTGGTCTAATGGTTCACTGACGTGCAATGAACGGAACAGACTGGGGCTTCAGTGTGTAAACGTATACATATAATAGAGTACACCTGACCATTTATAATACCAATGAATATGCAATGCCCCGACTGTACATTATGTAATGTCACAAACGTTCAATCCCATACGATGATTTCAGAATCCCTTTTCCCACTCACAGAACACGTTATTACAATTGACTGCAAAATGAACATTATTCACGACACCTACAGTTGTACGAATTGTCTATGTTAAAAAAAAAGCTCACCGGTGGGATTCGAACCAGTGATCCCACGCTTACGAAGCAGGGCTCTTACCGCTGAACCATGCGCTCCTTGGCTTCAAGATAGCGTACAGCGCACATGAACGCGCTACAGCAATTACGAATAATTAATAGTTAATTTCTCGGAATCTGTTGAGAAGCGCACCTTACTACTTGTACCTGGTATACGCCTGGTCGTGCCCTACAAGTGTACTAAAAATGGTTCGAATCGGTGACCCATGCATCGTATCCTGCCCTTGTTAGTAATAAAATTGTTACCATAAGTTATACCTGCAAACGCGGATGCAGATACGGTTTCGGATGAAAGACGTGTGGATTGAGTTCGGGTGCGGATGTTTTCCGTATCCGCGCAGGTCTCCAAACATAGATTGATCTCATGAAACTCCGCAAAATTAGTGTCCGGAATATTGTGTACACCCTTGAAACTCAACTACAGCGGAACAAGTTACACGAAAGAGCAGGACCCACATGAAAGGATTAATAGACTCAACAAGAAGAAAAATGTAGGACTGCAAAAACTGTGCTCAATTTACACTTACCAGGAAAGAAAATTCATAAATTCCAGGATGAGATAAGAAAATTATGTTTCTCCTTCAGTGATTATGATCTCAGCATAATTAAAGAAAGTTAATGCGTACACATACCACGCATACCGCATTCACAAACTGGTTTCATAACTGATAAAGAAGATAACATTACAGGATCTACTAGAGAAGTCCCTCGTTTCGGTCACAATGAAACTGACTATTATGAAACACGCCATCTGATAAAAAGGCAAGAGCCTAGTGAAGCGAATACAAGACGCAATTTTGGGAAGGAATTACATTTTAATTGTATGAAATCTAAGATTAGCATGATGCAATTTTCCACATGAGATTGCAAGTATTGCAACTGTAGAATTATATTCGTATGCTAAACAATTAGAACAATTGGCAAATTTAGTGAATTCGAAAAATTTGTATTTGCCCGGTGAAATCAACTTCCGCCTTCCAGCGTGCCAAGAGGGCATTTTTTTTTAAATTGAATGCCAATTATATTTCTAAAGAGCATTTCAGATAGTAATTAAAAACAAATTAAGCGGTTTTTTTTTCAAATCGGACGAGTACTTTTTGATAAACGATTATTCAGAATTTGTGCCTGACCACCTCGTCTTTTGCTGACGTGCTGTGCGAAAGAGAGTAACGAGACGAGTCAGATTCAGAACCGAAGGTTTTCTCCAAGTCAGAATCGTAATCGTCATTATAGAAATATGAATCTATGGGGAAAGAAAATCAATGAATAGATCACGAAGTATTTTAAGTCGTTTATTGCTTGGTACAATTCACTTTCTGACCCCTCAAATATTATAAGGTGCGTTCAAAAAGTAACGAGCCGGAGGCTGGAATGCGCAAACCGGTGACTACATCGGCTATTCGTGGCGTGTGTAACGAGGTGTGGTTCCGACCAGAGCGTGGAAGGTCACAGCCCGTCGCTAGAGGGCATGCGTGCACGTCGCGTGACGATACAAAGCGAGCAGCAGCATGCATCAATCGTCCAACGCTGCCAATCGCATTGCAAACAGTGACACGGGGGCGTCAAACGAAGAGCAAAGAGGTGTTGTTCGGTTTCTGACAGCGGAAGGAGTAGGGGGAACGGACATTCATCGCCGAATGTCACAAGTGTACGGCGAACATTGCATGTCCCTTGCAAGGGTCAAGGCGTGGCATAAGCGCTTCAGGGAAGGACGGGTGTCGTTAGCCGATGATGCCCGGTCTGGGGCACCCCCCTGCATTACCGATGACAACGTCCAGCTGGTTGATGCACTCATTACCCAGGACCGCCGAGTGACAGTGAACGCCATAGCCGCCGTGCTCGCTCCACGACAATGCACGACCTTATACGGCCAACACAGTCGCGGCACTCCAGCAGAAATTCAAATGGGAGGTTCTCGGCCACCCACCATACAGTCCGGACCTCTCTTCCTGTGATTATGCCATGTTTGGTCCCCTGAAGAGGGCTCTGCGGGGCCAACGATTCACCTCAGACGCCGACGTCCAGCTGTACGTGCGGAACTGGTTCACATCGCAGCCCAGGGAATTTTATGAGACAGCCATTCACCGCTTCGTGTCACAGTGGGACAAGTGCCTCAACAGCCAGGGCTAATACTTCTAACATACAGGTACTGGTTTCTGTAACTATGCCTCCAGCTCGTTACTTTTTGAACGCACCTTATATTATGAATCAAGATAAATCGCGCCCACCTGTAATACTACTTTAATGGCCTGGCTCTTCAAGTAATAACATTTTATTTGAAACAAACTGAACCCGGTATGCGTTGCAATACCAATGAAAGGAAGTGTAGGCGTTATAACTGTTTCTTGAAGTGCTTTTGGAGACACAATATTAAAAAAAAAAACGTTAACTGCCTCTTAACTATCGTAAAATGGATTAACTAATTTAGAAACATTCGTGGGAGCGAAAACAACAACGCATACGGAATTTTGTTTAAACGATTAGTGCGCTTTCACTTATTTGTTGAATCTACTCGTGCGCTACCTACTGAGAAATGAATTTACTAATTTAGAAACCTTCACGTAAGTGTACACAACAACTCATCGCAATCGATGAATGGTGTATGAACGCATACGGGATTTTGTTGAAACGCTTCACTTGTCGACACTCATTAGTTGCATCTACTCGTGCGCTACCGATTGTAAAATGGATTTACTAAGCCAGAAACCTTTCCTGGAGCGTACACAACAATTCACCCAAGTTTCATCTCAATCGGATGAATGGTATATGGACGCATACGGAACTAGTTGAAACGATTCACGTGCCATCGCTCATTTGTTGAATCTTCTCGTGCGCTACCTATTGTAAAATGCATGTACTAAGCCAGAACCCTTCCCTTGAGTGTACACAAAATCTCACCAAAGTCTCATCGCTATCGGACGAATTGTATATGAACGAATACGGGACTTAGTTGAAACGCTTCGCACGTCGTCGCTCATTATCGTGCACTACATATTGTAAAATGGATTTACTAAGCCAGAAACCTTCCCTGGAGTGTACACAACATCTCATCCAGGATTCATCGCTATCGGACGAATGGTATATGAACGCATCGCCAACACTCATTTGTTTAAACTACTCGCGCGCTATATTTTAAATTGGATGAACTATGCCTTTAAGCATCCAGGGAGTGTGCACAACAACTCACCAAAATTTGATCACAATCGGATGAATGGTTTATGAACGCATAAAAGACGAACAGCTGAACATTCTTTTATATATATATAAGATAAGATATTAACTAAATTAAATATTATTTCAAGTGACTATTAATAGTATCCTCACTAAAGAACCGGAGAAACTGGGAAATGCCTTTTGGTGCCCGTTTCAATGACAGTGAAATCCTGACATTCACCTCCCCGTGGTAGCGAGGGAGCAACGACTGCAAATAATAAATTCTGTTATTATATACTGTGCCCTTTTGAGCAGGCACAAGGAATCGAATCCCCTACCATTTATAAGGAAGAAATATAGTATTCTTTAAAGGCGTCAGTATAAGTCACAAGGGATTTCAAGAAGATGAAACATAACCGGCAATGTTGTGAGTAAGAAGCATGAGATGAATCATCCGCACGTGCACGAGATTATATCACAGCCAATAATTTAGATAATGCAAAGAGTAGAGGAACTTTTACAGTGACTAAGAGCTGAGAAATAAGCACGGGAATCCCCTCTCAATGCTCACGCAAGCGTTATTATGGCGATATTAGCAGTAGGCGTGACTGGTAATGTGGTGAAATAACAGGGATTTCGTGTTTCGAGGAACATTATTAACATTGAAATACACCACAGTGATTGCTAATTAGAAAGAGAATTTTTCAGATTATAAAACTATCTAATTATTAAGCGGATAAGTAGTGCCGATCTAAGCATTACGTCATGTAGTGAAGACGCATGAATCCAGCGCAGAGATATCAGTAAAGAGAGATGCCCACACTGAATCAAATTATTTTGGGAATTTTTGAAGAGGAATTGGAAGATCGATTTCAGAATTAAGAGATATTTTTAGAACCTAGATACTCAGGGGAGTACAGGAGAAATTTTTCTAACTCACTACGAGGATTACTTCAGAAGTTAGTTTCAGAAAGGAAGAGATGGACTATATTTTTGCCAAATTGAATAAATAGCCCTTTCGACAGAGCAGAAGTCTAAAGCGAACCCAGGAGGGTGTCGCACGGTCTCACCAAGTATTAAGTATTCAGTCTTACGGAGAACACCGAGAGGGTGTCGGTCTGTTTCAGTAAACGTTCAGTCTTACGAGGAACCCGGAGGAGTTATACTGTTTCAGAAGAGTTCAGTACATCGTGAACGCCGAGAGGGTGTTATAATGTTTCACCAGTGCAGAAGTGCTTAAGTATTCGTAAACCTTGAGAGGTTACGCCGTGTTAACAAGTACGTTCGAGACTCGGGTGGAGTCATCACGTTATAAGATAGTCGGAACTTGCCCCTGCTTGGGAAGTTCATGACAAGAGTATTTGTCTAAGGGACATTAGTTGAAAGTAGTTACAAGTCGATAACGGCCGTAACAGTTCGAAGCTAGTTTAGACTTCAGAACATTGAGTTGTAGGAATCCTAGTGAGGATCTCAAGTGACAGACATTTATACGTGTAACCAGTGTGAGGACCACGTATAGCAGAGTGCCAGTTCGAGACTAAACTGCGGTTCTAGAGGAACGGTAATTAAAGAGAAACGCGGCGACAGAACATTATCGTAGCCGTTTGAAAAAGCATCGCGCCAGTACGAGTAAAACCAGTGCCGATCGAGCCCGAATATAGACATTGGAAATAGAACTTACCCGAGGTGAGCAGGGAACTGACGGGTAGGTGTTCAGCGACTCATTCGTTCAAGCAGATGTTAGGACCAGGGCAGAAATACGCTAATACCTACAATTCTTGAATGAGACGAAATAAGAGTGTATAAACGTGGGAATTAGGGAAATATAACCACATGTGTATGAAAGGCATTATTTTGTGCCAGAGTGTAAAATTTGTGTAAATTTTATAAGTGTTTTATAAGTGTATAATTATAATTCATGTTCAAATACCCTAAGAAAGGGAAATCCAGTGAAATGTGTAAATTGCGAAATGAAAGTGTGTATGAAGAGTGTCGAAATGTTGAGTATGGAAGGTTAAAATACCATTATGGTGGACGAAAAGATCCATCACCATTGGCGGAAAGAACCTGATATGTAAGTACTAACCTTTACATTATGAAGTGCTTTTGGGGGTCGTCATCCTTAAAATCAATATGTCACAAGTTTGCGCAGGACGAGTTGAAAATTGTGAATTTGTAGAATGATAGAGACCTAGTTTATTGTGATAAGGGTAAGAATCCCTTAAGATAAATATATACAGTATAAGTTGTGAAATTGTTATGTTCATGACAGATGAGTTGTTTGTTGATTTGTATGAAAGTAAAGTTAGTTGTGGGAAGACTAAGAACGGCTTAAAGGAGTAATAATTCTTCATGGAAAGCTTTACAGGAAAAATATTGATTGATACCGCTGAAATAAGCGAGGAGTAAATAGTAGAATCAAGTGATTTTACCAGGAATATTCAATTATGAGCGTAGTTGCAGCGGCAAGAGTATGACGGATCTAAGTCGACGTTGAATTGGGGAGCAAATGTATTCGCACAGAGGACTGGCGTGAGTCCCGCTTTGTTGCATGAATTAATTACCGTTATTTGGGGAAAGTTGTGGTGTGTCCTATCCCTCTGGTAACTTCGAATCTCCCAGTATAAGTGGTTAAGCCCATGGGATTGATATTATATGAAACCGTAGGTGGTTTAAAAGTTGAGTAGCCCCGGTAATTAAAGATCGCATATTTTTTCGTGCAATGCTTTTTTTTTTTTTTTTTTTTTTGTCGTGTGGTCTCCTGAGAGGCCGAGTGCAGGTCTTTCTATTCGACGCCCGTGGGCGACCTGCGCGTCGGGATGATGAGAGATGGAATGGATGAGGATGAATGAAACAGGGCAAGGATGTGGAAGGAATCGGCCGTGGCCTATCAGAAGGTACCGTCCCAGCATTTGCCTGGTGTTGAAAATGGGAAACCACGGAAAACCATTTCAAGGACGGCCGACGGTGGGGCTCGAACCCACGCGTCTACCGAGTCAGCAGAGAGCTTGGCCCCATGACCTAATGCTGCGCTTTAGCCAGCTGAGCCAATGCTGTCGGTCGTGCAATGCTGATGCCCATAGATTGATTCAATTACCTGTAAGAGCTGTGTGTTGGCTAATAAGTAACTGTAATATAATAACAGTAGGAACATAAATGTTAAAGCCTTTCAGAAATGAAGGGTGTTGTAGTGTGAAGCTTGGCAGAGCCGTGTTCTGAAAGGAATATCCCCACACAACACTGTAGAAGGGAGACCAGAGCCATCAATCTGACATGAAGGGCTTGGCCTATTGAGAAAAGGTCGCTGGCCTGTAAACTGCTCTAGTGAACCAGCTGGTAATTTAAACACAGAGGCGTTAAAAAAATGTATGAGGTTGAAATCCAGTAGCCCAGGACATAAGAAACAATTCCCTGCTAAAATATCGTTTCAAACTCCGTTTATTAAGTATATTGATGTCCTAAAGTAGAAAAGGTCGCTGGCCTGTACATTGCTCTAGCGAGCCAACTGGTTATTTAAACACAGAGGTGTTAAAAATAAAATTGTATGACAATGCAATGTAGGCTTGGAGGTTGATATCCAGTAACCCAGGTCATAAGAAATAATTCCCTGCTAAAATATCGTTTCGAACGCCGTTTATTAAGTATATCGATGCCCTGAAGTAATAACAGATTCCCATAAATCGTACTATAATGAAAGTGAAATAAATCAGAATGATGGAGTAGTCATCATGATAAAAGATGGATTACAGCATGCAGTTAAGTGTGTAGCATATAAAGATTTCAAATTTATTCGAGTAGTTGTTAATAAAAGCGACAACAAAATAGCAATAACAGGGGTGTACAAACCACCAAAATACAACAAAACATTATTTCTGGAGAATTTAAATAACTATATAAAAACAAATTATCAGCTAGAAAATGAATTAATAATTGGTGACATGAATATTAATTTATGCGAAAATCAAGATTCAGATGATTATTTAAACCTTCTTAATGAATATGATTTCAGTTCTATTATCAATGGTACAACTAGGGAAACAAACTAGTAAATCATGCATTGACCACGCATTTCTTAAAAGTAGGCTTTCGAATGAAAATATTCTCTCTATCATCTCGGAAAGCAAAATAACTGATCACAATACAGCAATAATTAGCCTAAAATTTAATCAAGTTAGTTGTCAGAAAAATAAACCAAACATTAGGAATTATCAAAGACATAAATTAGATTATATGGAACTAAAACAGAAGTTAAACAACATCAACTGGGATAATAAACTGGGAGAAGGACATTTGGATACTAGATTAAATATATTTATTGAAACAATACAAAGCTGCATCCATGAATCTACTAAACAGTTAAACTCAAAGCGAGTCAAAAGAGTGGATAACCCTTGCATTGGTAGAGTCCATGAATACTAGAGATAAATTATACTGCGATTATATGGCAAATAAAAATACTGAAGAATTAAGAGAGAAATATAAAAAATACAGAAACAAATTAAATTAGCTAATAAACTGGGCAAAAATAGATTACTACAGACATTTAGTAAATGCTAGTTCAGGAAATCCTAAAAAGATTTGGGGTATAGTTAATGAGGTAGCTCAGCGAATTAATCAAAACGAGCACATTAGTGAAATAAGGTATCGGAATGGAATTTACAAACGTGACACGCAAATTGCGAATAAATTTAATGAATATTTCATAAATAAGACTACCGAGATGTCCAAATGTATACAGAAAAGTGGAAACCCCACACTTAATATAACTAGCAATAACAGTTCATGCTTCATGGCCCCGGTAAATTCCACTGATTTTAAAAAAAAAGTGACATAAGTGACAGTAAAGCTATGGTAATAGACAATATTTCAGCAAATGTTATAAAACAAAATATAGTATCATTAGAGAAACCTCTTTTAAATCTCATAAATCAATCTTTTACAGAAGGATATTTTCCAAAGCAACTGAAGTCAACAATAGTTAAACCAATCTTAAAATCAGGCAATACTATAGACATGGAAAATTATAGACCAATATCTCTGATTACAATAATACCAAAAATATTTGAAAAATGTATCAACAACAATATTTTCCAGTTTTTACTGAAGCATGACATTCTATCAGCAAGGCAATAAGGATTTATTAAAGGTCGAAGTACTGTGGATACAATTGCAACACTAACTAAACAAATACAAGAAAAATTAAATTGCTCCAAACCATCACTAGGAATATTTTTAGATCCTACTAAAGCTTTCGACACTGTATCACATGATATTCTCCTCCAAAAAATGGAAAAAATATGGTAATCGAGGCACAGCTCTTAATCTCATCGGAAGTTACCTTACTGACAGAATCCAATATGTAAAAATAAATGGCACATTGAGTGCACCAATGCAAGTAAAAAGGGGCATACCACAAGGAACAGTCTTAAGAACACTATTTTTTATTATATACATTAATGACATAGAAAAATCAATAAATAATCTAAAAAATAGTTCAATCATCACTTATGCAGATGACACCGCAATATTTGTTGAAGGGAATACATGGGGAATAGTCAGGCAAGACGCAACCGAAGCTTTAAAAGGGATTAAATTATGGCTGGATAATAATGAATTGTTTCTGAATGTAAATAAATCAAAATTTATTATTTTGCACACTAAAAAACAATCAAAATTGCTTCAACGAGCTTACAGTACATAGGGAAAACTGTAATACAAGCTGCAACTGCATAAAAATCAACCGCACACAAAATATAAAATACCTAGGAATTTATTTTGATGAAGACATGAAGTGGAGATCGCACATTAATTTCATCACAAAGAAAATAAGGAGGACAGTTTATGTATTTCATTGTCTGAAACACATTGTCAATATTAAACTACTGAGATATATCTACTTTGCACTTATTCAGTCTACTCTCACGTATGGAATTATTGCATGGGGAGGAGCTTATCAAACTATTGTAAAAAAAAAAAAAAAAAAAAAAAAAAAGCTCAAGTAATGCAAAACTTGGTGTTGCGTATCATGTATAAAAAGAAATTGTATGCGGAAGCAAACGTCATGAATATAGGACAACTTTACGTGACGGAAGTCTATAATTATATCTATAAAAATTCAGTCATAACATGAGCCACACCTACCAAACAAGAGGTAGAACAGGAAATTTGTCTGTCCTCTTCAAACCAAATATATCTATTGCAAAGCGTAATTTTCAATACTTTATTCCTAAATTTTACAATATCCTTCCTAAACCCATAAAAGAGCAGTTACATAAATCTACGAAGTTTATAGGTAACACAAAGATATTTGTTCGAGAGAATAAAAATGTCATTAAAGATATATTAAGTTAAAGTAGCTTAATCTAAAAGTTAGCATTACCATTGCTACCCAGCTATTTCACAACGCTTATTTTAATATATACAGTATATGTAATATATATTTTTAACATGAACACTTAACGTTATAATTAGGTAAGTAGACGTAATATGCCACCCACAAGGCCTTGCCTTACGTGGTATAGCTTACATGTATTCTTCCCTAACTCGGCTGAATTTGATATTCATCACATAGATCTTAGAATGTACAATTTTGGATTAATACGTTTACTGAGATAATAATCAGAAATAGACTAAAGTTACGATATGATGAAGATCGTAGATATTTAATATAACGGGACTCCAGTGATCAAGAGAACAAGTGAATTATACATGTTGTAGTGCAAAGGACAATGTCTATATAGCACACGCGATTGCTTGAACAATGTACGGACGTATGTCCTAATACTTAAAAAGCTATGTGTGTATATATTTTCTTGTATTGCTGGATGTAATATTGATTATTCTTAATAATAATAATAATAATAATAATAATGTGTGACATACGAAATAAGAGGTGTTTCCTTTGATAAAACAAGTATAGATGAGTCGGGGAGACCCGTCTAATTGATTCAGTCAGTAATTTGTAAATTGAAAGATGGCACGACGACCCATGAAGTAGTACTTAGTGTATTGAATGTGAGAGAGAAAATTGGATTAGTGTTAGTCAAGTTAACATTATTATTATCATTAACTTAAATAAAAATGTTGGTTATGCATTTTGAGGAACCCAATGCTAAAGGATTGAAAGATAATTCATTTGTAAATGAATAATAATGATTGCCAAGTATTGTCGAGTCAGCAGAACTCATTAATATAGACGTGGAGTTGCCATATGGAAGTGAAATATGACGTTATAGACTCGGTGTAGAAGTAGTAACTTTGGTCAGATTGAAGTGTATAGTGAAGAGTCATTTGATCATGGAATAAGTTGATTGTCATTTTAGATTTTGAGTTTATTTTTAAGTCATTTATTTGTGTTTATTATTTTTTTTGTAGCGCCTTATACCTATACGTTATAATTAAATATGTTTAGTCAGATTTTTATTTTTATTTTGGGAGTGTTGACCTGTGAGCTCATGATCCTAAAATATGTGTGTCATGTCGTGCGAAATGAATATACCACCCCTATTCGATTGAGCTAGGCGAAGTAAGGGTGCAATACAGGAGGCTAACGAATGAAGGGACCGAATATCTCCCAGTATAAGGAGATCCCCTATACCAGGGGTGTCAAACTCAATTTGGCAGAGGGTCATATATTAAATTTAGAATGTGTAGGCGGGCCAGACACAAATAAAAAAATGTACTGAATTATTATAACATTGTATTTACTTAATTATATAGTATATAATATACGGTTGTTAAAAATCATATCCAAGTTATAAAAGAGGGTAAATATTTTGAGCTCGAGGATCCAGATACCTGATTTCTCTTGTTTTTGACAAGCTCACTGATGTCAGGTATCATATTCGTTGTAATTATTGTTACGGCTGTGAGTTTGTTTCGTCGCTCGCCGCATAAGTCACAACTGCCCCCGGGCTGGGCTGTTCTCTGCCTCAGTGTATTGCGTACGCCTTACGCAACAGGACTACTAGGACAAAGGGATGGTCCAGAATATTCGTGACCCAGCCGGTGATGGAAACCTCGAGAAGCCGTGAACCCTGGATGGGTCTAGAAGCATTTATTGAGTCACCGGCCAGCTATATAAGAGCGACCTGTCAAGCGGTGTGTGTGTGTGTGTCTTTCGAGCTAGTGCGAGCGTTTATCCTGAGCGACAGAAGTGTGGTGACGTGACTTGCGAAACCCCTGGTGAAGCTGATTCTCTTGACAGCGAGGGAGTGAGAAGCATACAGGGGACTGCCTGTGTTTTGAGCGAGTGTGATTTCACTCAGCGACAGAGGTATTGTGGCGAAGTGCCGTGCGAGTTACGAAATCCAACGACATTGTTTCGCAGCTTGTGGACAGCGAAGCAGCGTGTAGCAGGTTATCGTAAGAAACTGTAGTTTGTGTACATAAGGGAGAGGTGCAGGTAGTCCACGGGTCTCATTAGTGGAGGATTAGCTGCATGACTAAGTGAAAGGGGCAAGAGCGCTCCATAAGGAAGAGACTTGAGGAAACTGGAGTAAGGTTCTAATTGCTTGTATTTGCTGTTGAGTGGTGTATACTTCTGGCCGCAATAAAGTTAATTATTTCTTTAAAGGAACAATCTGTGTTGTGCTTCAACCCACCGTAATCCAGTAAACAAAAGTGCCACTAGGGGGGTGGCACGTAACAACTGGTGTCAGAAGCCGGATTACGAACTCAAGCACAAGCACAAAACCTAACGGTCCTGGTTTCAAAACCAGAACAGGCCATTTCTCTCTAATTTTCCTGTGAGTGCATGCCCTTTAATAGACAAACAACTAAAATGGAAGCGCAATTTGCAGCATTGCTAGAAAAGTTACGTGGCATGGAAGCCAAGATGGAAGACGGCCAGAAGAATTTAGCAAAGGACCTGAAGGATAGCCAGAAGATGATGGAAGACGGCCAGACTAAGCTACCACAAGACCTGAAGAAATTAGAACAGGGCCTACGTGAGGAAGTCACGGCAGTGGAAAAGAAGTTCAAAGCCTTACAAGTGGAAGTTGCCGAGCTGCGCCGACGCCCGCTGTTGGGGGTGGAGGAGAAATTCAACGCCTTACAAGAGGAAGTTGCCGAACTGCGCCAACGCCCACTGACGGGGGTGGAAGAGAAATTCAATGCTTTACAAAAGGAAATTGCTGAGCTGAGCCAACGCCCGCCGACGGGGATGGAAGCGAGATTCAACGCTCTTCATGAGGAAGTTGCCGAGCTGCGCCGACGCCCGCCCACAGTCACACCGGGAATATCAGGAGCGGGACAGAGCAGAGTGACGCCCCCAACCTTCGACGGAAAGGTCCCGTGGAGCACCTATTTACGTCAGTTCGAGGCAGCCTGTTCCATAAACAACTGGAACAGCACGGAAAAGGCTACAGCTCTCATTGTAGCGCTGAGAAGGGACGCCCTTAACGTCCTTCAGGCCATCCCGACTGGATCCCAGGACTACGCTTCACTAATCGCCCACATGGAGTCCCGATATGGAGATAGCCATCTTCAGCAGGCCGACCAGATGCAGCTCCGAACCCGGGTACAAAAGAACGCGGAAACCCTGCAGGAGTTCGAGATGGACATCGCACGCCTCGTAAGGCTCGCCTACCCAACAGCGCCGGTCGACTTTCTAGAACAGATAGCGACGCAGACCTTCACCGACGGGCTACGGGACTCGGACACTCAACAGGCGCTGCGATTCGCGCGCAATAAGACTCTGGCAGATGCGCTGAGCCACGCACTTGAGTTCGAGACGGCAAAGCAGGTACCTAGAATGCGCGCGCGGGTGCGTCAGGTGGACGTCGACGAACCAGCCAAAGCCGACAAGACCAAGCCCATGGCCGATGAACTGATGGAGGCGCTAGGCCAATTCATCAAGAGTCGCAGTACCACCAACAAAAACGTAGCCGAAGGACATCCGGAGAGGCGGAAGAGGACTACCGACCTGCTGGACCTGCCGTAAGAGAGGCCACCTGAGCAAGGACTGCGGTGATCGCCGCCGCCAAGGGTTTCCGTCGGGACAGTCAGTCGTAGGGAAACCGCGCGGCCCAGGAAAGCAAGTATCAGACAGCCTTGGGGGGCAAAGGTTGGCTTGTGACAGTCGTCAAGCCCCGGCAGTCCAAGTTCGTGTGACGCAGTTAGGGAGGGATATAAGCAGCCTGATGGTCGACGGAGTCGTCAATGGACAGAGCTGGCCCATGCTAATCGACACGGGTGCATCGAGGACCATCGTCAGTCCCACCGTGATCCCGAAGTGGAGAGTGCAACCCACACAAAGGAACCTCCAGCTAATAACCGCGACCGGAGAGACCGCACCGGTACATGGCGAAGCATCACTGGAGTTCGTCATTGGTCGACGGGCGATAAAGCATCCAGTACTTGTGGGTGACGTATCAAATGAAGTGATCATCGGACTGGACTTCCTGGACCAGAACAACATCATCTTGGATCTGAGTACCAACACTCTGCACTTCGGAGGTGAGGAACTTGCTTTGCAACCAGCACACGAGGCCGTCGCCGCACGACGAATAAGGCTGAGAGAGGACGTCATCATTCCCGCCAGGACGGAAGTCAGCGCTGCCGTAATTGTCGACGGAACAGCTGAGGGAGTGGCGGCTGTCATCGAGCCAAATTATGAGGACATCCAGACAAAAGGATTGCTAGTTGCCAAGACTCTCATCAACACGACGTCTCGGCCGTACGTCCGCCTGTCCAACCTGAACGACTACGATATTACGGTTCACCGGGACACCAACCTAGGAGTCTGCGAGCCCGTTACCTGGATTGCCCGCATCACAGACACGACGGACGGACACCTGCAGACGGACAACCGAAGAAGACGCGCCCTGCCAGAAGAACTACAGAAGCTGTACCAAGGATCCCAGGACCATTTAGACGAGGAACAATCACGCCAACTTCGGGACCTGCTACACGAATTCCTGGATGTCGTCTCCGTGGGGAGCAAAGACTTCGGCGGGACAAGCTTGGTCCAGCACAGAATCGACGTTGGGGACAGCGCACCGATTAGGGCCCCATTCCGAGGTGTGTCCCGTTCGCAAAGCAAGCCGAAGTCGACCGGATGGTAGAAGAGATGAAGGAGCAAGGAGTGATCGAACCATCACATAGTCCTTGGAGTTCTCCGGTCGTGCTAGTGAAGAAGAAGGACGGTTCCACCAGGTTCTGCGTGGATTACAGGCGGGTGAATGACGTCACGAAGAAGGACAGCTACCCTATACCCCGGATAGACGACACCCTGGACATCATATCAGGGTCAAGATGGTTCTCCACCTTGGATTTGAAGAGTGGCTACTGGCAGGTGGAGGTCCACCCTAAGGACCGCGAGAAAACGGCGTTCTCTGTGGGCAGCGGGCTCTGGCAGTTCGCCGTCATGCCATTCGGTCTGTGCAACGCCCCTGCGACCTTCGAAAGGTTAATGGAGTCCATTCTGAGGGGACTACACTGGAAGACATGCCTGGTCTACCTAGACGACGTCATCGTTCTGGGAAGAAGCTTCGAGGAGCACTACAGCAACCTGAAGGAGAACTTGATGAAGCTACGGGCTGCCCAGCTGAAGTTGAGCCCCAAGAAGTGTCAGCTCTTCCAGAAGCAGGTCCAGTACCTTGGGCATATTGTCTCCAAGGAAGGGGTGCGCACCGACCCAGAAAAGACCGCAGCTGTGAGGGAGTGGCCAGTTCCGGAGGACAAGTCCCAGCTACGAAGCTTCCTGGGACTCTGCACTTATTACCGTCGCTTCGTGAGAGGATTCGCCGACATCGCCAAACCACTGCATCGACTGACTGAGAAGGACCAACTCTTCACGTGGACAGCAGAATGCCACAGAGCCTTCGAACAACTAAAGCAGGCTCTGTGCACCGCACGTATTCTGGCCTACCCCAGACCTGGAACAAGGTTCATCGTCGACACCGATTACAGCGACTTTGGTATAGGGGGAACCCTGTCGCAAATAGTGGACGGCGAGGAGAGAGTAGTGGCCTACTTCAGCAAAGCCTTGTCAAAGCCAGAGAGGAACTACTGCGTCACCAGGAAGGAGCTGCACGCCATCGTGAAGACCAAAGAACAATTCCACAAGTACCTGTACGGGCAAGAATTTCTTATCAGGACCGACCATGCATCCCTGCGGTGGCTCCTGAACTTAAAGCAGCCCGAGGGTCAACTCGCGCGATGGTTAGAGAGGCGTCAACAGTACAACTTTGAGATCCAGCACAGGAAAGGCCAACTGCATTCTAACGCCGACGCCCTGTCACTAAGTCCGTGCCCCGAAGACTGCACCTTCTGTGCCCGAAGGGAGGAGAGCACCGGGATACAGCGCCGAAGGACTACCGTGGAAATTCAAGGGAGCTGGAGCCGCGAATCTTTCACGCGGGCGCAAGCGGAAGATGATGACCTGGGACTGCTAGCCGAATGGAAGAGGGCCTGTGTCCCCAGACCCGGGTGGAATATTGTGAGTGACTGCAGCCCAAAGTTTTAGTCCTACTGGGCGCAGTGGGACTCGCTGGTTGTAAGGGATGGCCTCACCTGCCGTACCTGGGAGAGCACCGACGGGAAGACATCTCGGGAACAAGTCGTCGTTCCAAAGGCTATGACGGAGGAAGTCCTGAAGGAAGTCCATGGAGGATCATCTGGTGGACACCTAGGGATAAAGAAGACCTGGAGAAGCTGAGAGAGCGGTTCTACTGGATCGGATGCCGAACAGACGTGGAGAACCACTGCGCGAGGTGCCACGATTGCACAGCCAGCAAGGGCCCAGGACGAAGACGACGGGGTCCACTGAAGACCTACAACGTGGGCGGCCCCATGGAGAGAGTGGCCATCGATGTTGCTGGGCCATTCCCGTTGAGCGAGGCAGGGAACCGCTACATATTGGTCGTCAGCGACTACTTCACCAAATGGCCGGAGGCGTATGCGCTCCCTAACCAAGAAACCGCGACGATCGCAGAGACCCTGGTGAAGGAATTCGCCAGTCGGTACGGAGTACCCCTGGAGCTGCACTCCGACCAAGGGAGGAACTTAGAGTCGCAGATGTTCCAGAACCTATGCCAGCTGCTGGGAATTCGGAAGACAAGGACGACGCCGCTACGCCTTCAGTCCGACGGGACGGTAGAGCGATTCAATCGCACCATCGAGAACCATCTCCGAATAGTCGTCAGCGAGTACCAGAGGGATTGGGACAAACATCTTCCACTATTTCTCCTGGCCTACCGCGCCACCGAGCATGAAGCCACCGGGTGCACACCAGCCCGGGCCATGTTTGGGAGGGAGCTCCGTCTACCTGTCGATCTTGCCTTCGGCCGACCTGGGAATGATCCGGTCCCGGTAAGCCAGTATTGTCAAGAACTGGTCGACCAACTGGAGGACGTGCACACGTTCGCGAGGAGGAAACTGCGGATCGAGACCGACCGAATGAAGACCCGATACGACCAACGGACGGATGCCGGCGGATTCCACGAGGACGACCTGGTCTGGCTCTTCAACCCATTACGGAAGAAAGGCCTGTCACCCAAACTGCAGAAGTCCTGGGAGGGCCCGTACCGAGTCGTGAAACGGATCAACGATGTCGTCTACAGGATCCAGCGGAGCCCGAGAGCGAAGATGAAGATCGTGCATCGAGATCGCCTGGCAGCCTACGGAGGGACACAGACGGACCAATGATTGATCGGGACGATCAGCCTTTTAGGAAGGGGGTGGTGTTACGGCTGTGAGTATGTTTCGTCACTCGCCGCATGATTCACAACTGCCCCCGGGCTGGGCAGTGCTCTGCCTCAGTGTATTGCGTACGCCTTACGCAACAGGACTACTAGGACAAAGGGATGGTCCAGAATATTCGTGACCCAGCCGGTGATGGAAACCTCGAGAAGCCGTGAACCCTGGATGGGTCTAGGTGCATTTATTGAGTCACCGGCCAGCTATATAAGAGCGACCTGTCAAGCGGTGTGTGTGTGTGTGTGTTTTTCGAGCTAGTGCGAGCGTTTATCCTGAGCGACAGAAGTGTGGTGACGTGACTTGTGAAACCCCTAGTGAAGCCGATTCTCTTGACAGCGAGGGAGTGACAAGCATACAGGGGACTGCCTGTGTTTTGAGCGAGTGTGATTTCACTGAGCGACAGAGGTATTGTGGCGAAGTGCCGTGCGAGTTACGAAATCCAGTGACATTGTTTCCCAGCTTGTGGACAGCGAAGCAGCGTGTAGCAGGTTATCGTAAGTAACTGTAGTTTGTGTACATAAGGGAGAGGTGCAGGTATTCCACAGGTCTCATTAGTGGAGGATTAGCTGCATGACTGAGTGAAAGGGGCAAGAGCGCTCCATAAGGAAGAGACTTGAGGAAACTGGAGTAAGGTTCTAATTACTTGTATTTGCTGTTGAGTGGTGTATCTTTCTGGCCGCAATAAAGTTAATTAGTTCTTTAAAGGAACAATCTGTGTTGTGCTTCAACCCACCGTAATCCAGTTAACAAAAGTGCCACTAGGGGGATGGCACGTTAACATTATTTTTAGAATTGATTGGAGATGTTCATTCGTAAGTCTTGTGCGATGTTTGTTCTTATTTATTTTCATGACGGAAAACATCTGCTCACATAAATAGGTGCTACCAAACATGCACAGAATGCGTGCTGCATGCTTTTTTAATTGCGGGTAGTTATCCAAACTCTTGAAATATTGTGTATAAAATGTAAGAGCGTTAACCTCTTTAAATTTTTCTTTCAAAATACTGTCTGATTGAAGATCTATCAACTCCATTTGCAAATGAACTGGTGCCTGTGAAGCTTCAAAATTGAACGGATTGTTGAAAATTGGGAATTCCATTTCATTCATTTTGTGGAAGTCTTCAAAACGATTGTTGAATTCCGTGATCAGATTTTGCAGAAGTTGAAAATATTGATCCAATTTATTTTGGTTCACCGTGACAAATTATTTTAAATGAGGGAAATGATCCAAAGTTTGATTTTTTACCTGATTTTCCCACAGCCTCAACTTTGTTTCAAAGACTTGACTACATGAATAGATTTGAGTGACAATCAGATTTTTACCCGGTTACTTTACATTCAGACCAGTCAAGAGTTTATTCACATCTACTAAAAAGGCACAATCAACCCACCAGTCATTGGCATAATCAATTGGGTGGCCTTTTTCTAACATGAAAGCTTGAATAGGGTCACGTAATGCAAAAAAAAAACTTTCTAAAACTACTCCTCGACTGAGGCAACGAACTTCGGTGAAATAAGGGACATCAGAAAACTTTTCGTCTAAATCTTGTAAAAACTGCCTGAACTGTCGGTGATTTAGTCCTCTGCTCCTTATAAAATTTACTATTTTAATTATAGGTTGCATGACATGGTCCATTTTTAAATGTTTGGATGCCAATGATTCCTGATGAATTATACAGTGAAATCCCACAAAGTTCCCTGATGTTTTTCGTTTTAACTTAGTTACAACGCCCGTATGTTTGCCAGCCGTGGCAGGAGCGCCATCCGTAGTTGTGCTGCTAAGTATATTCCAGTCGAGTTCATATTCTGCTATCAAATTGTAACATTTTTAATAGATGTTGTTAAACGTGGTTGACAATTGTAAAGGTTCTATTTAACAAACATAATAAGAATAAATAATATACACTGTGGTGTGACCTTACCTGCGATAGTATAATATAATAAGTTGTTGTTGAGCGCCAGATCCCTATTTAAGACAGTGAATCGAAATTTGTAAATTAACCTCGGCTATCAGCAGTCGAGTTCGAGACCACTTACCCGGGCCGTAGTGTAACTGAGTTAACTAACCATTCAGTATTTATTTATAAGGAGTAGTTGAATTTTGCCTATAGTATGTCCTAACTACAAGAAAAGTTACAGTCATGAAGTTAAAGAAAATGAATTTATTATATGCAAAACAAAATATTAATAGTTACAAAAAAGAATTTAATTTACCAACTGCGGTTTAATTATTTAAAAGAAAATGAACATTTAAAATGAATTGAAAGTTAATTGAAGTTACATTATAATAGAGACGATAGTTTTATTGAATTGTTTGCTCACCCAGTCGAAGATTCGTCATATTTAAGAAATGATCGATGATCTCGATGTTACGTCGCTTATGTTTAAAAAATTGATGCGATATCTCAATTACTATGAAATATCCTCATTAAATACGTTGCCATCTGTAGAAAGACTCTGGATCAGGGATATTACCCATTATGTATTGATATAGATTTCGGCAAGACATCGTACTGTGCCAACTCTGTTTGCTCAGTTCATTAAGACCCAGAAAGCAAGGTTACCACTTCCTCCCTTCATTGAGAGCTGTAGATCAATGGATGTCTTGTCGAGTGCAGATACTAATAACTTCCTTGTCACGTGGTGTCACAGCCCCCACTATAGAAGCAAGCTACCCTCTCTCTTCATTCTTGACGCGTACGTACATTAGAAAATGGCGTGTTGTTGCACCATGAGTGAAATATCAAGCTTCTATTCCTTCCAGAAGGAACTCGATTGTGCGCACGTGATGGTTACTCATGACAGTGACGCAGTTTGCCGTGGTGAAATTATTACTACGTCGTTCAGTTTGTGACGCATTGGGTTGATCCTTATTGGCAATCTTGTTGCAATATATATATTACTTCGTCTCTTTACAAATAATTGTTAATAAAAATATTTCTGACTATAATAATAAAAACCGCTTACAATTATCTGATATAAAAATCATCTCATTGATGTACTAATTAATAATAATAATAATATGATAATAAATGAATAACCCTTTAAATATAACAGCTATGGGATCGAATCGTTACAATCGCCCCTAAGATAAATAATTTAAATGACATTTCACATTATTTCTCTTACCTCATCCAATATAAAAAAAAACTATAAATTTAAATATTATAACCCCCAAAAAGACAACATACAATATACTCTTCATCAATACACAAAAATATACAAGAACATACTCTTTTCACTTTACATATTTGTACTATCATTTCTCATTCTTCCAAATGTTCATAATGTTCATTCTTCTTTATATTTATGCTGTAAAGAAATATACATAAATGCCCTTCACTTTTAATTTTGACATATATGTCAACGCTGCACTTGTCTTGGTGATCGTATGCTTGACATACAATTTTGTCTTCATATCTAGTGAACGTAGTTTTCATCAGTCTGGTGTAGAATTACATTGTTGTATTTCCATCTGATTAACACATTACAACTATCACAGCACACGACATGCAAACAACGCAATATTCCTTTCGTCTCTATAAAGGGATTACTCAAATGCAGTAAAATTTCAATAATTGAAGAAAAAAATAACTTAGCAAGATACCTAAGGCAATTCCTATTTCAGTGCATATGTCATACATGTAAATATTTCCCAAATACATAATGACATCGAAATACCTTAAAGCAGTTATTAAACAGTTCACATAAATATCCAAGTTACTACTCCCCTGCCTTCGTGGCTTAATTCTTACTTAGGCCACGGCCGGCTCCTTTCAAATTAATACTTCCTAAGTCTCCACGACTTCTTAACTTTTCATAAAACCATAATTCCTCTTCACTACTTCTCGAAAACAATAACTTGAATTTTCAAAATCACCAATAAACATAAAATCTGACTTCTCGTTCACTTTATAAAATTTAACTTAGCGTCAAGATATAACTTTACTGTATTGTCATTCCTTACTTACCATAACAAAATGATTAAGACTTGGACAAAATACTACTCAATACCTGAATTACGTATATCACTAAACTATTTCACAAAAACTCATGACAAACTCCTCGGAATAAATATTTCGTTCCACAAAATATTAAAGCTCTTATACTTTGAACTTAGTCTATTCATGATTTGACTTTTTGCTGAATACCTAAAAACCCCCTTTAGTTTTCTCTCATAACTCTTAATTAAGTACCGTGTTCTCCAAACACCACTTCCTACTTGTTCTGACCGCCTGGAGTATTGCTTATTCCTACTACACCAGAATCTCTCAGAACTCTCAACAATTCATCGTGACATCACACGTCACATACAAAAAAAAACTCCCCTATTCGTGGTATAATCCCACATCTTCTTACTGTTACAGGTCACCTCTTACTGACCAATAACACATTAAATTTCAGCTAAAAAAAAATCTTACATGCTTCGACTAATTCCTTGGAATAATTACATCACACTTTGCTTTCCTAACTATTGTCTTCCTAAAATAATGACAGTGTTCCAGTTGACAGTCAATAACACCGACACTCATAATTAGCAAATATTCTCCCAAAATCATTTCATAAAGCAAGTTCTGAGTTCTAACACAGTTCAGATACTTTCTGCTCTACCAAATTAAATGCGTAAATTACACCTGCCTTTAATTGAAATTTCATTATTACCCTTAGGTATACTTACCTTATAAACTTACTCTTGTCTTCAAAAATATAAACTTATCTTTACTAACTCCGTATGACATAAATAAAACTAATTTCTCGTCTACTAAAAAAAATGATTTATCTTTAAATCCTAAAACGTCGAATTATAACAAATTCCTTTCAATTCTAGAAAATATTATGCCAACCATCTAATTATTATTATCATTTTTACTTCTACCTGTGTGTAGGACAACAATCTACCACATAATTAATTCGTTAGTAACTTTTTTACTTAAAGTGGTTTAGCTCGATAACAAGCCTTGTAATATCTTTAAAACGTGCGTACCTGTAACTAAAACTTGGACAATCTTACCTTTGTAATCTCTTATTACCTTGTGTGCATACAACCATATATACTTAAAAAAAAACTCCCAACATTAACTTCACGTAGTCCCGTAGACACCATAAAAAAATCTCATTGCTCAACGGAATATACCTCGCTGACCTACTTCATCCTTCAAAAACTTCTTAAAACTTACTTCATTTGGCATCTTACCAAAAACTTCCTCAAAAAACAACTTCATTTGGCATCTTACCAAAAACTTCCTCAAAAAACAACTTCATTTGGCATCTTACCAAAAACTTCCTCCTTAAAAAACTTCATTTGGCATCTTACCAAAAACTTCCTCAAAAAACAACTTCATTTGGCATCTTACCAAAACTTAAAACCATATTGCTCAACGGCATTACCTTCGTTGGCCTACTACTTCAAACTCACGTCCATTTACGTGAAAATACACACATACACACACATATCTGTCAGCAAGTACCAGATGCCCTAATCATGTTACTACTTCCTCATTTCAACCCGATGTTGGTTAATTCAAACAACGCATTACTATTAACTATTCTAAACCACTTCTAAATTTCTCAAAATATATCCACTGATAACCTCGCTGTCCTCAAAATGAAACTTCTTTATTAAATCAATACCTAATTCTTCAACTCTTTCGTTTTATTACCACTGTATCATCTTATCTTCACTCACTTTTGAATTAAATCTTCATTACCATTATATTCATAATTATGGTTGCCATAATAATTATTTCTTTCTTTCGATTACTTACCTTTTTAATAACCTTCCTACTTTTTAAATTTAATTCTCACTTCATCCAACTTACCTGCAGTTTAAGGACCCACATTCAACTTACCTGAATTGCTCAATAGCATGACAACCTCTGTCTTCCAAATTAAATGATTTTAGTCAATCTAAATCAATAAGCGTAGGCACTACGCGCCCCTTACCATCCTAACTTCACGACTGAATTAAAATTACACACAGCAGGTTTCTCATCTACCTCTGTTAAATCATATAAAACTTCATTACTTAATATTTAAGTCATACGGAACAGTAACTATCGTCAACATAAATTTACATAACTACCTTCTCTGGCATTTCACAGTTCTTACCACATTCATCTTCAATTCTATCTTTCTCTAGAATTCCACTTTCCTCTTTTCTTATAACTTTAATTTCTACTTTCTTTGTACTATATTCATCCATAGTAACACAGTACTTCGGCTTTCCCCCTCTCACTTCTCCAAGTCTAGCTAATTCAGTACGACACTGCACGTCATATGCTTTCTTTCTCTCTCTCATCCTGATTTCTTTCTCCTCTAGCAACTTAATTCTCTTTTCTTTCATTTTACTTCTAAAATATCTACCTTTAGGTTTCATTTTCATTTCTCCGTTACTATCACTTAATGCTCTCTTTAGCCGTGGACTACTGCTTCTGCTCTTATCTATCTCTCTCCTCCTCTTAACCTGTTTACTAATTATGTTCTTCTGACTATGACTTAACGCACGCTTCTCTGCCACTAATAATTTCATATTAATTTCCGCTACACCATCATTAAATTCTTCCCTAGTCAACATATCCTCTTCACCTAAGATTTTCTGCATCTTAATCTCTTGAGTGCTTAGTACTTTCTTTATCTTACCTGCTTCTATTCCTATCTTTTCTCTCATCTTCTCCACTTCTTCACTACGTTCTATAGTCTCTTCTATAGCTGTCCTGCTTTCATCCATCATCTCCGCTGATTGCTGTTCCTTAACTAAGCTACTTTCATCTATGTCTAGCATCTCTACCAACTCTACTATGTTTTCTCCTACTATATCCGCTAACTGCTGTTCATCACCCATAATTTCTTTTACAGCTATCCTGCTTTCATCTAAAATCTCCTCTACCTCCAATCTGCTTTCACCTAACATTCCCCCTGACTCCAATCTGCTTTCAATTACAGTCTCCTTACAGGCTGTCTTCACTGATTCTACTGCAGTATCCCCTAAAGTCTCTACCACCTGCCTAGTTTCCACTTCTACCAATTTGCTAAAACTTTCACATTGAATTGCTATTTTATCTTCAATCACAGTTACTATTCTTTCCTGAATCCTACTTTCTACTGCTTCTAATTTCTTATCTACTGTCTTAATAATATCTTTAGCTTTCATTTCTACCTCCTCCTTAATTTCACCTCTGATTTCCTGTTTCACCCCCTGAATACTCTCCTGCAGCATATCATACTTCATACTCAACCCTTCATTTACTTTAATCACACTGTCTAGTTTTAAATTATTCTCTTCCAGCTTCTGATTTATTTTACTCATATCCTCTCTCATCTCTTGATTACTCTTATCTAATTTCTCACCTAAATCTCTACTCAATTCCTTCCTACTTTCCAAATTATCTTTCTTACTCTCTTCCATATTTTTATTCATATCTTTATCTAATTTCTCAAATTTATTCATACTCTCATCAAATTTCGCACTTAAATCTCTACTCATCTGCCTTATGAGCGCAGTTAATGGATCTTCAGGAATCTCTATAGACTTTTCTTTCTCTAGACTACCACTAGTCTCAGGATGTACCTCTATATTCGTCTCGATATTTTCCTCTGAATTAGTGTCAGGGTTAACCTCAGGATTATTTTCAGGATTACTCTCAGGATTATTCTCAAGATTTACCTCCGACATCTTGGTATTATTCTCTACGCTCTCAACATCGCTACCGCTATCAACCTCCTTATAATTAACTTTCTTGACTGCATCCCTACTTCTCAACTGCCTCTGTTCCTCCTCCGACATCTCGAAGTACACCGTATAACAATTGCCCTTCCAAAATTTCACTTCACTTCACTGTCCCCCAAAAGCACTGACAATTTGCACTGAAATTATACACTCCTCTCCTAAATACCGAATGGTTTTCGTGTCCTACTTTGTGGCGCCAAATGTAACATTTTTTAATAGATGTAGTTAAACGTGGTTGACAATTGTAAAGGTTCTATTTAACAAACATAATAAGAATAAATAATATACACTGTGGTGTGACCTTACCTGCGATAGTATAATATAATAAGTTGTTGTTGAGCGCCAGATCCCTATTTAAGACAGTGAATCGAAATTTGTAAATTAACCTCGGCTATCAGCAGTCGAGTTCGAGACCACTTACCCGGGCCGTAGTGTAACTGAGTTAACTAACCATTCAGTATTTATTTATAAGGAGTAGTTGAATTTTGCCTATAGTATGTCCTAACTACAAGAAAAGTTACAGTCATGAAGTTAAAGAAAATGAATTTATTATATGCAAAACAAAATATTAATAGTTACAAAAAAGAATTTAATTTACCAACTGCGGTTTAATTATTTAAAAGAAAATGAACATTTAAAATGAATTGAAAGTTAATTGAAGTTACATTATAATAGAGACGATAGTTTTATTGAATTGTTTGCTCACCCAGTCGAAGATTCGTCATATTTAAGAAATGATCGATGATCTCGATGTTACGTCGCTTATGTTTAAAAAAATGATGTGATATCTCAATTACTATGAAATATCCTCATTAAATACGTTGCCATCTGTAGAAAGACTCTGGATCAGGGATATTACCCATTATGTATTGATATAGATTTCGGCAAGACATCGTACTGTGCCAACTCTGTTTGCTCAGTTCATTAAGACCCAGAAAGCAAGGTTACCACTTCCTCCCTTCATTGAGAGCTGTAGATCAATGGATGTCTTGTCGAGTGCAGATACTAATAACTTCCTTGTCACGTGGTGTCACAGCCCCCACTATAGAAGCAAGCTACCCTCTCTCTTCATTCTTGACGCGTACGTACATTAGAAAATGGCGTGTTGTTGCACCATGAGTGAAATATCAAGCTTCTATTCCTTCCAGAAGGAACTCGATTGTGCGCACGTGATGGTTACTCATGACAGTGACGCAGTTTGCCGTGGTGAAATTATTACTACGTCGTTCAGTTTGTGACGCATTGGGTTGATCCTTATTGGCAATCTTGTTGCAATATATATATTACTTCGTCTCTTTACAAATAATTGTTAATAAAAATATTTCTGACTATAATAATAAAAACCGCTTACAATTATCTGATATAAAAAATCATCTCATTGATGTACTAATTAATAATAATAATAATATGATAATAAATGAATAACCCTTTAAATATAACAGCTATGGGATCGAATCGTTACAAAATGCTCAATTGCAGAATAAATATAATTTGCTCTTGTAGTACCTGTCAATGAGACGCACTTTAATAGTTCTTCAGTTATTTCAAAGTTACCTCGTATAAAAACAGCAAGTTGAGCTGTATCCTCAGTATCAGTGCTCTCGTCAACAGCCAGTGAAAAGTTTGTAAATTCCTTAATTTTCTCCTTCAGTTGAAGAACCAAATTTTGAGATAAATCATTTATTCTTGAAGCAACAGTGTTTCTTGACATCGAAATATTTTTAATTATTGACTTTTGAAATGGAAATGAAACATCGGCCACTTGCAACATGCAGTCTTTAATAAACTCACCATCAGTGAAAGGTTTTGATCTCTTCGCGATTTCTAATGCAATAATAAAACTTGATTTCAGGGCATCTTCGCTCTCGGTATTAGCTTCAGTAAACATCGATTGTTGACCTTGAAGTTTAGATTTTAAAAATGGCAATGTGTCCATTCTTATTTTTTCAGTGTAACAATCGAATTTTGATTTATGATTCGTATCACAGTGTCTCTTCAAGTTAAACTCCTTACAAACAGCAACTGTTTGATTGCAAATCAAACAGTGGTTTACCTTTCCATTCTATGAAAAAATATACAATTTCCCTATTTAGACTGAAAAACTCTGCACTCACTATCAACTTTACGTTTTTGTGACATTATGCCAAAATCGTAACAATTAAGGAACTCGACACAACAATTATGGATATCGCATGCGCACGACACAAACAAATGCACAATACCTTCACAATCACTGGACTTCACAATCACTATGACGCAGTACAACTAAATTAACTAAAATCTTTCTCCGACCGTATCGCTTCGATTACTCGACTCAACTGACTAACGTCTTGGTCTTGAGCCCATCGTTGCGTGTGATTTTTGCCTGTCGGCTCCCATTTTGGGGCCATAAGAGCTAAGTGTAGGGACAGGTTTCTATTTGACTTAATAGATTAGGATGTAGGGTATGGTACAATTGTGTCATTAACTGGCCAGAATATGACCTGAGGGAAGGTGGTGGGAAGGAGAAGGATTTTAGGAAGGGTAGGTTAGGGATGCGGTTGCATTAATAAATCAAGGTGAGCCTAAGCTCCTGGCGTACTTAAAAGTTGTCAAGACAACAAGAAGAAGACCAAGGACAGTTGTCTACATGCTAGTGGCTTCGTGCAGAGGGCCCGCGGCCCGCTGGGCTCCATCCCGGAAGGGGCCGGCCGTGGCCGTCCCTCCGAGCAGGCGCACAGCGGAGCAGCGGGGCAAGAGGGGTAATGAATATGTACCTGGAGTGTGGAGGAGCTAATTAACAGGTAATTAGCTGCTGGAGGATGTGTAAAATGCTTGTGAGGGCAGTGTTATTGAGTTTACTTGGGCCTGGAGGGGGAACGTGCATGGAGAGAAGGGAGGGAATGTTTCTTGGCGTATTTGTGCGCTGCCGTTGCCAGTGTTGTTGTTTTAGTGCGTCCTTGATGAATTTACAACCCAAGTAGGACGCAGCATGGGATCCCTTACAGTTTACACACGTAGGGGAGTCCTAGACACTAAACATTCACTAGTTTACAGCGGTTACACCTGACAGCGTGTTTACACTCGTGAACTGAGTGATTGCGCCTTTGGCAACGGTAACATTGTGTGATGAGTGTAGAATGTTGTCTGGGAGGAGGGCGTCGCGACGCCTGTGTTACTGAAGGTGTAAGGGGTGGGGACGCTGAAGGCGCTGAGGACAAAGGTGTAGCAGAGCTGTCTGAGGGATTGGCTACTGCAATTGTGTCAGTGGTAACTGGGCTTATGTCTCGTGAGGTTTGAATGCACTTATTCTTCCTCCTAGGCTTGGCAGGAGGTCGAATAAGAGCCTCGGAGGTTTGGGTCCAGTGGTCGCTAGTTACTGGAGCTTACGGCGTGGACTCTTCCTGAACACTTTCAAGGGAATCCTCCGATTCCTCATCTGTTTGCGAGGACTCAGAACACCCAGGTGCAGGAGCCTCGTCAGTGTCATCTGTCTGTGTCTCCGAATCCACCTTCTTTGCGACTTGGCGTGTGATGACAATGTGAGAGGGAATAGCACGGTGGCTGGAGAGTGCTTGACAGACAGCGTCAGTGTGTTCTCTTGTCATGGGAGTGATCGAGATGAAACCGTTGGTAATCTCCTCTATCAGGGACAATCCGTCAACTATGGGCGAGAGCACGTCAACAATGGCAGCCCTGACAGAGTTGAGACGAGTCTTTTTACCAGGAGGGCGGACAATAATTGTGATGCCTGTAGGGAACTGATCTACCGGCGATATGTACAACAACTGTTCATCCATGTCCATACAAGAGAATTTGTTGTGTATGATTGTAGTGAATGACTCTTCGCAGCATTGTACAGTGTCCGGGGAGGCTGCGGAGGCATTATCGTAAGTGGGTGTTGTATGCGCAGAACTGCAGTAGAATGCTGGGTTGGGGGAAACTGCAGATTCCGTATGCGCAGAACTGCAGATTCCTTATGACCTTTAACCCTAGACATGTTGTGAGGTGAGTAATGAGTGTGAGGGGAGGGAGATCAAATGCACTTGGCAGATCGTGAAAGAATAACTGTTCTGTCGCTCAGGGTTATCCAGTTTAAGTACAGTTGGGGCTGTGACACTGGGCGCGCAGATTAGTTATTTAATTAGTTAATAATGTTGATTAAATGGCTGCTTGACGGGATGTGGGCGGGAGCAGGAAGGGATTGTGGGCCAAGGGAGGGGCCGACAGGCTCGATGTTACCTCGACAGCGATGTTAGAAAGACTAAACCGAGATACGGACTCAAGTCAAGTTCTGGTGCAGTATCATCTCCTGGCGCGCGAAGCGCGCTAGCGGACGCTGGGAGCGCGAAGCGCGACTCAGCTGTCCGTGAGATGGTGAGAGGGACTGGTGCTCCTAATGGTGCTCCTTTTACCCTTGTATATGTGTTGTGAATGGTAAGGATGAACTTTATCGCCTCGTCAGAAATGAGGGAGATAGAGTTGGTGATTTTGAGTGGTAATTATTTTATAGTGAAGTTGGTTTCTTTAAGTAATAATTTTTGAGTGTTTCATTTTTAGTTAGTCTTTAGAACTTGAAATGACCCTGATTAATGTAGTGCTGACAGAAGTAGCTCGTGGATGTTTAAAGGCCGACACAGCTTGAGATGTTAATTTTGAGCGAAGAGTACGGTGGGAAGACCATTTTGAAGAATGTACCTGAAGAAGTTAGCCAAGTTTGCCTTCTGGTGTTAATGGCATTGAAGTTAGCCAAGTTTGCCTTCTGGTGTTAATGGCATTGAAGTTAGCCAAGTTTGCCTTCTGGTGTTAATGGCATTTGTCACCCATAGTTGCATTATAGTTGTCGTCATAATTAATCTGTGCTATGGGGAGGCCCTTAACGCTTGTTGTTCGTGGTTCGTAGTTCGTCAGTCTGGGGTCTCAATCAGTAGTAATCCACACGAGGAGTATCCCCTGATTTCGCTACTGATTGATAGTTGTTGTTGTGCTTAATTTTTAATTGATTTGTTGGGATGTTGTAGTTTAGTTTTGTGAGTGGAGCGAGTTTTACTTGATTTGGGAGAATTTATTGGTTATTTTAAAGGTTTAGATGTCGTCGTTTTGCAGTAAGTTTTTGAGTATTAGAATGTATTTGGGTTGGCGTTTGATTTTATCGGTTGGATCTGGGTCGTAATTTCCTAGGTTGTTGATTAGGGGGTTATTATTTAAGGCTAGTTTGTTATAGAATTTTGTCGTAGATTCAATGAGGTAATCAAGGAGGTAGGGTATTTTTAGTGTTTTATGGATGTCTGTCGTGGATTTATCCATACGGCTTGTTAGTTTAAGAGCTATTCTTAGTGCCCAGTTCTGGATTGTTTGTAGTTTTTGTATATGAGTTTTAGGTTGGAGGCCGATAGCTGGATAAGCATACGTAAGGATTGGTCTTATGAGGGCTGTGTATATGTGTTTAACATTTTTGGTGCTGGTTTTACTTTAGGGGTGAATTATTGGGTAGAGGGTAATCATTTGGGTTTTAGCTTGGTGGATTGCATTTTTATTATGTAGTTGAAGAGTTAACCTTTTATCTAGGGTGATTCCTAGGTATTTGTAATTATTTACCAGTTGAATGTTTTGATTGTGTAGTTTGAGGGGTGTGATATGTTGGTTGTGTTTCCAGGTGAAGATCATAGATTTGGTTTTGTTGATGTTGACTTGAATTTTATTGTTAATAAGCCAGGGTTGTATTAGGTTTAGATCATTTTGTAGTTGAGTTTTAGCTGTGTTGATGTTCCTGGATTTTACCATAATTGCTGTGTCGTCTGCGAAAATTGCAGTGAATGTGTTTAAGGGTTTAGGTATGTCATTAATGTATATTAGAAACATTATTGGGTCCAGAAGGCTGCCTTGGGGCACGCCTGCTGAGATGTTTTTAGTAGTTGATTTAGCATTTAGTATATTTACGTAGAATTGTCTGTTGTTTAGATAGTGATTTAAGATTTTAATGTAGGTTGGGGGAATTTTGCATTGTATTAGTTTGTAGATTAGATTTTTATGTATGACTCGGTCGAAAGCCTGTTGGTAGTCAAGGAAAACTGCCAGTGTGTTTTGCTTATGCTTAAACCCTAGGGTTATGTATTCAGTGACTCTGAGGAGCTGTTGCACAGTTGAGTGGTTTTTCCTGAATCCAAATTGTTCATTTATGAGTTTGTTATATATGAAGTTGCTTATTCTGTTCAGTGGGAGTTTTTCGAATAATTTAGATATTATGTTGAGCAAACTGATTGGTCTGTAGTTAGTTGGGAGTTTATGGTTTTTGCCTGGTTTAGGGAAGCAAATGATTTTGGCGATTTTCCATTGCGATGGAAAATATTCAAATTGGAGGATATGGTTAAATATGTTGGTTAGATGTATAAGTGCTTTTGGGATTAATTCTTTTAGCATTTTATTGTGAATTTCATCATCGCCTGGGGCTTTTTTATTAGAGAGTTTTTTTAATTAGATTATGTACTTCTCTTGTAGTGAATGGTTGTTGATTGTTAGTGTTGTTGTTGTTAGAGTGAGTGTTTAGGTATTGATTTATGTAGGCGTTTATGAAGTTATCGTAGTTTAAATTTTGAAGTGTAAGGTTAGGTTGGAATTGTTGCTGAAGCGTTTCGGCTAGTAGTTCTGCTTTTTCCTGGTTTGAAGAGGCTACTTCGCCGTTGGGTTTATTAAGTGGAGGTATTTGTAGGTTCTTTTTAGTGAAGATTTTAGCGGTTTTCCAAAGTGAGTTAAAATTATCGTTAGGTTTTAGTTCGTTGAGTTTTCTGTCCCAGAGCAGCCCTCTTAAATGCTGTAGAGGTCGGACCGCGCAGAGAACGGTCGATCAAGCAGCAGCAGCGGGCGGCACGGTGGGGCTTCTCGAAGGAGCTATCGAATATCGAAGAGTTAGCGGCCGATGGACGGGCAGATCATCAGTTCTCGGAGCTCGAAGTGAAGACGTCTGGCTTACTCAGCCGTATCAGTGTGTGTGACTAACGTCGTGCCGACGCACTCCTTTTATATCAATAAGGAAGGTTCTAGTCTAGACTCGAAGCGCGTGGAAGATTCTAGCCTTCGTGGTATTTCTGCTTGTTGCTAAGAGATGGCGTTACTGTCTACCTCTCTCGCTTGTCTAGGCACGCGCTGCCCTTGAAATTACTTATAAATGTTGTAGTGTGCGCATTTTATAACTTCCGTAGAGGAATTGAGTGAAGTCATGATTCTTCTGTCTGTCACACATTGCGATCGCAGGCCGTATTGTTACTGCCCGGGGGCCGGATACGGCCCGCGTCTTTGACATCCCTCCCCTATACCTTGCTCCAACACACTCTTTGAGAATGAACGAATAGGTATAGAATTGGGCACACTATTGTCCATGGGATAAGAAATTATCCCTGAAGGCGGAGGAACCAATTCTGGTCAACGGCAGAAGGCAACAGGAAACCACTTCATTCAAGATCCCCATGGATAAATTCACATAGCAATGGCTCAGTTCAATGCAAAATTATTATCCAGAGTTTATATTCCCCCAATTGGATCTCCGGGGGGAATGCTGCGAACGCTGTTATGAATGATTATGTTCTTGACAGCTCTCGAAATATCAAAATATATGACAACAATGTACGAATTGCTACTTGGAATGTACGAAGTTTGTATATGGCTGGAAAACTTGCCAACTTGGAGGCAGAAAGATGTAGATTGAAAATATACATCCTTGGACTGAGTGAGGTAAGATGGCCTGGATCTGGAATTCAAAACACAAAGGAAGGATGCTTGTACTTCTCTGGAGGCGTGGATAACAGTCACAGATACGGAGTTGCCATACTTATTTCATCATAAGTTGTAAAATCAGTTTTGGATTTTGTACTACTTAGTGATCGGATAATGTTATTGTGGTTCCAAACATCGCATCGGATCATGAACATTATTCAGATCCATACACCGATTGCCGATAAAGATGATGAAGAAATAGAATTATTTTATGACACATTGAAACTCACCTAAGAGGGAGAGATAAGAATGGTCATGGGTGATTTTAAGTCGGAACAGGTGCTGAAGGTAATACAGTAGGAAGTTACGGTCTTGGTGAACGAAATTTGAGGGGAAACAGACTAAAACAATTTTGTATAGAACATGAACTATTCGTTTCCAACACTTTTTTCCAACTTCCTCCTATGCTATTATACACATGGACATCACCTGCTAATAGTGATGGAAAGATCATTAGGAACCGAATTGATTTCATTTTGGTGAAGAAAACATTAAAGAGGTATGTAACATCTGTGAAAACATATCCTGGTGCTGATACAAATAGTCATCACAATCCAGTTGTACTAAAACTTAAAATGCTACGTTTTGGGAAAGCTAAGAGGATTGTTAAACTAGCCAAGTGCATAGATATTAGAAAATTAACACTTCCTGAAATAAGAACAGATATTGGAAATGCTCTGGAAGAGAAAATGAAAATGATAAGAAACACGGGACCAATAGAGGTGGAATCTACTTGGAATTCCATAAAAGAGAGTATAATTGAAATTCAGGAAAATAACATCGGACACAGCGTCAACAACAAACTGCAGTCCTGGATGACAGATGCAATTCTGGCTCTTATGAATGAAAGAAGGAAATATAAAACCACAGATCACATTAAATGCAAAATTCTGCACAAAATCATTCAAAGAAAGTGTAAAGAAGCGCGAGAAATATGGATG
Organism: Meconema thalassinum; assembly: GCA_946902985.2. Classification (NCBI taxonomy): domain Eukaryota; kingdom Metazoa; phylum Arthropoda; class Insecta; order Orthoptera; family Tettigoniidae; genus Meconema; species Meconema thalassinum. The sequence goes on along the minus strand of OX336391.1, from coordinate 39,013,274 downwards.
TCCGAAAAATGTACAGAAATTGAAGTCCTGCAAGAGAACATGATTATTATAACTTGCATAAGAAAGTGAAAGAACTTAGTGGTTTACAGCGGAAACAATATGGTCAAATTCTGAGAAATGCTAATAATCAAATAATCACAGATATCGAAGAGAAACTCAAGAGATGGAAATAATATATTGATACTCTTCTCCATGATAAAAGAAATGATCCTCCTTCACCTGATGAAAGAAATAAATGAGTCTGGTTCAGGAATAACAACCAGATAAGTTGTGCATGCTGTAAAACTTCAAAAGAATGGCAAAGCCACAGGGCCAGATGGAGCTTATGCTGAAGTTCTTAAAGTAATGATTGAACAAGAATCTACCGGCCTTAATATCCTAACATTCCTATTCAATAAAATATGTATCTCTGGAGTTATACTATCTGATTGGTTAAAATCAACCTTCATACCACTACCCAAAAAGCCTAACTCTTCTCAATGCGATGATGATCGTATGATTAGTTTGATGTCTCACGTATTCAAAACATTTTTATGAATCGTTCACACTCGCATATATAAGAAATGTGAATCACACATGGAACAGAATCAGTTTGGGTTCAGAAATGGGGTCGGTACACGTGAGGCACTCTTCTCATTGAAGGTACTAATACAGAGATGTGTGGACATGAATGTCACTATTCATAATGTTGAATTTTGGGCTTATGTCGTGTTTTATTATATTAAAATTCGACGCGTTTCGAAAGAAACCATGTCCTTCATCGTCAGGAATTTTAATATAATAAAACACGGCATAAGCCCAAAATTCAACATTATGAATAGTAACACGGGCCGTGAAAGTCTAAATGATGCCATGAATGTCGATGTCTATGCGTGTTTTATGGAGTACAAAAAAGCTTTTGATTGTGTCAGACATGAAAAATTGATGGAAATTCTGAGATCAACTGGTATTGACCGCAATGATTTACGCATAATAAGTAATCTATATTGGAATAAGACTGCGGATGTTAAAACAGTTCAAGGAACTTCAGAAACGGCTTCAATTAGAAAAGGTGTCCGTCAGGGTTGTGTACTGTCACCGCTTTTGTTCAACATTTATTCTGGTGGAGGGATCAGTATGAATGGATTTTTTTTAAATAACATTAGATATGCGGATACTGTTGTCATAGCAGATAAATTATCTACCCTTCAACACATGGTAAATTCCTTAGTACAGCACAGTGAAGAATTCGGCTTGTGTGTGAAGGCTTTAAAAACACAAATGATGGCGTTCTCTAAAATGACAATAAGAGCAAATTTCAGAATAAATAATAATATAGTTGAACAAGTGTCCACGATCAAATACTCGGGCACCATATTGAACGAACAATGTGACTCCAAACAAGAAATAAAACCAAGAATTGAACAGGCCAGGAAACAATTCTTTACCTTGCGGAGATTCTTTGTACGATCAGATCTCAGTCTACAGCTGCGAATCCGCATGATCCGTTGTTACATATTTTCTCTTCTTCTATATGGATGCGAATGCTGGACTATGGATCCTTTTATTGAAAAACGAATCGATGCCTTTGAAATGTATCTATATCGCCGTTTCCTGAGCATACCTTGGATATTGAAATTTTCAAATGTCGGATGAAAAAGCAAAAAGAACTGCTGCATGTTATAAAGCAAATAAAGACACAATACCTACTGTCGACCAAAATATTATGTGCACTCGACTTTGAAGGTTGTTTTCGAAGTAACCAATATACCTACATAAAATCCAATTACGGTACATCATTTTCGTAGTTCTATTTTACGTTAGTTCATGTAGGTTTGGAATTTCTAATTTATATTTTAATATTTTTTATCGCAGTTGGAACACAACAAGTGACCGTTTTTAAGCGTGTTTCAACCATGCGTCACATTTAAGAATTACCTCAAAAACCCGTCATCAGATCGAATCCAAATTTTAACACAATACACATTGGAATGTTTTATAGCTAGTTTATTAATTTCAAAACCTTGTGTGTCCAAGAAACAAAGTTGTTATCATTTTTGTAAGGTAACTTTTTCTCTGCTCGGGGTGGTTGGAAAATATAGTTCTTGGTCGCGTTGTAATCCTTTACATCAAAAGGTTATGCTGTATGACTGTGAAATACGTAAATTAATTCACTAATTTTATATAGGTTTGTATTTGTACGGGAAAATAAGACATGGTTCAGCAGGTACCCGATACGAAGAAAGTTGCACAGCGTTGCAAGGATGGAGCCCATCACGCGTCATGGCGCGCCTAACTCAGAAGTGATGGACTGCATCTCGGCAACGCTGTACTGCTTTACCCGTATCGGCTAGCTGCGGAACCATGTCTTATTTTGGTCGACAGTAGCTCACATCATGCGAAACGAGAGGTACTAATTATTACAGCTAATTATTGAAGGAAAGATACAAGGAAAAAGATCCGTATGGAGGCGCAGAAATTCATGGTTGAAGGACATTAGATGTACAGATGTACATTAGAGGAAGCATTTCATATTGCAATGTCAAGGTCAGAGCTGGATCGCCAGACCCCTCCCCCAAATATTTGAAACCATTGGGTGCCTCTGAACGAAGGGTATTACCCATTTAAGATTTGATTGCCGCTGAGCTTGGCTGCGCCAGTGTTCGTTGTTTACTGTATCACCTGCCCCGCGGGGAACACAGCGACGACAGAGTGCGTTCTGCACATAAGTAAAGCAGCATTGCGCGTCACAGGGGCTCTTGTCACAACGGACAGTTATACGATGACAAGAGTCTACTGGAGCTGAGTCATATCCTACTCACGCAACTGTACATGTCAACGAAGCAGGCTGACGTGTGACACAAGTAAACAGAGAATAGTTCCCATCTCGACCGACGGCAAACAATTCTTGAAAGGGTAATACCGTACTTTTGGTTTTGATTTGTCATGACTCATGACGTTCTCGGTAAATACAGTATGATGCGTAACACACTTCTGGAACTTTACCTTCATAAGTTGAATAACAGGAAACGGAAAGGGATATATTGTTAAGAAGAGTAGCCTGAGGTGAGCACAAAAGTTACAAGACATTTAGGTTTTCCTCAATACGATATTACATAAACAGTGATAAATTACAGTGAAGCTCAGTTAATGAGAGGGAGAATTGCTATTAATAACCATTTCATATGGCCTATTTGAGTTGTTCCACTAAGGGCTTGGGTATTGTAGTAGTATTCTAGTTACCTTGGTGGTAGTCAGCCTCTGTATTTTAGTGTATATACAATTTGTATGATAACCTGTGTCATTGTGATGTCTGTAGTAGAGTGTGTACCGGCCCCTTGGCGTTGAGGTAACGGATCTGCCTCTCACCCGGAGACCCCGGGTTAGATTCCCGGCTCCGTCAGGGATTTTAGAAACTGATGTGAGGGCTGAAACGGGGTGCACTCAGCCTCGTGAGTATAATTGAGTAGTTGTCTGACAGTGAGGCAGCGCCCCGGTCGGGAAAACCAAGATTAACGGCCGAGGGGACCAGAAGCACTGACCACGCGTCACCCCGCAATCTGCAGACGAAATGGCTAATCAGCGGTTACTTGGTTAGCCAAAGCGATTCATGGGTTGCGGTATCACGGATTGGGGGTGATCTTTCAAGTTAGTAATGAGCAATGACTTTGTTACGGCTATGGCGGCCGTGGTATACTACTATATAAGAACATTAGGATTCATGAGTTCTCACCCAATACTCTCTAGCAATTTAGTTGTCATAAAGCCCAGCTCTTCAACTGATTCGACATCTTCCACTATCACTTGCGAAGCACACAATTGAGAGATTGCTCAGTCCAGGAACAAGCTCATATACAAAAGCCCCGATGATTGATCTCTCGAATAACAGAAGGGGGGTCGCTGTTCATTTAATTTATACTAATGAAAGTTTAAGATTATCTTCTAATTCAATCTCTGAAAAATTCCACTATATAAGTCATACATTTCAAAGAAGCACGACTTATTCTTGTGAAGCCCGAATACGGTCAGATGTAACAAAAGTGAAATTTTAAATGCACAGTGATCAAAATATTGGAGTAAAACAACAAGCAATGAGAGACAAAAAGAAGAGTGGCTGAAGAACTATAATAATAATATCGTATGGCCTCGGGTGCCTGGTGCAAGCTTTGTTAATTGACACCCAGAGGGTAGCTTGCATGTCGAGCTGAAGAACTGAAAACCTAGTAAACTGATATTCAATACGGACATGTTAAATTCCCCAGTTTTTTATGGGTTAAGCTAATTCAAGATTGTTGTTGTTGGAGTCTTCAGTCTTTTGACTGGTTTGATGCAGTTCTCCATGCCTCCCTGTCCTGAGCTAATCGTTTCATCTCTACATAGCTACCACACCCTACATCCGAGGCAATCTGTTTAACACATTTCTACAAAAAAGGAATCTGTTGACATCGAATATAGATTTAGGTACTAGGAAGTCATTTTTGAAAGCCTTTGTCTGGAGAGTGGCGCTATATGGAAGTGAAACTTGGACTATTTGTGCAGCAGAAAAGAGGAGACTTGAAGCTTTTGAAATGTGGTGTTACAGGAGAATAATGAAGATCAGATGGGTAGATAGGGTTACAAACGAAGAGGTATTAAGACGAGTGGGAGAGGAGAGATGTTTCTGGCGACTGCTAATGAAGAGAAGAGATAGGTTAGTAGGACACATACTAAGACACCCAGGAATAGCAAGCTTAGTTATGGAAGGAAGGGTCGAGGGCAAGAACTGTAGGGGTAGACCAAGGTTAGAATATGTTCAACAGATTGCCTCGGATGTAGGGTGTGGTAGCTATGTAGAGATGAAGCGATTAGCTCAGGACAGGGAGGTATGGAAAGCTGCATCAAACCAGTCAAAAAGACTGAAGACTCAATCATCATCATCAACCTTGGTCTACCCCTACAGTTCTTGTCCTCGACCCTTCCTTCCATAACTAAGCTTGCTATTCCTGGGTGTCTTAGTATGTGTCCTACTAACCTATCTCTTCTCTTCATTAGCAGTCGCCAGAAACATCTCTCCTCTCCCACTCGTCTTAATACCTCTTCGTTTGTAACCCTATCTACCCATCTGCTCTTCATCATTCTCCTGTAACACCACATTTCAAATTCAAGATTAATACTTCCAAAATGTCACAGGTTGATAAAAGTGGAGGGGCCCGAAAGCCCTCGACCTAGGGCCCGTGATCACTCTCTACGGCCCTGGATACGTATAAACGTCGTAGACGGCAATGCTCCGCCAAGCCGATAAACTTCAAAATAAGACATATAGCCTCGGGAGTAAAGAGTAGGCCACACTAGTTGGAAAGTGAGGTATGCCGTTTGATGTTGAGGATGCTATAGAAAGACTTTCTAAAGGAGAAATGAATCTCGGCTTAATGGTTGAGTATTGCTCTGAGAAACATGAACGTTTTAACGTAAAGCGGAACACGATTTCACGGCCGTCCGCGGCCAGTGACCGAGACACCTGATCACTAAGCACTCAAAACACATGTCACACGCGCTGCTACATGCTAACTTATTACATTGATATTTGCCAATGCTCCTTCATCTATGTTCAGTGGGATTTCCCCCAAACTCTCGGAGAATATTCGAAAAGTCTTCATGAAAAAGTCATCACAATGTTTACGGGGCCACGAGCTACTATTAAAAACAACATAATAATGAGAATAAAATGTTTGGAAGTAAGAAGCGTCTGGGTACACAATTCTAGGCATAGTAGAGATAACGGCCTAATTGACTCATCCATGGCCATGAAACAGATACATAACCGAAGATTAAAAAATTGACATCAGATTTTTGTGTCTGCTCTAAACAACAAGTACATAGCATCTTAACAGAATGATAATTTCTAATTTTCTCTTACACATGCTCAATGAGGTTGAGGTCTGGACTCGTTGCTCGCCAGCCATGGTTTTACCTGATAATTGACAATTTTTCTCCACGTATTTGTGTGCCGGGAGGGAGCGGTTCTCTATTAGTGCAAGATCGGTACGGTTATTCGAACTTATGCTTCCTCTCCCCCCTCTGTCATCACGGAACTACCATCAAATGGTGTCATCCCGACGAAGGCAAAGGGCACAAAGTGTTCGAAGCTTCAATCTTGGTCGTCTTGCGAAATTCTCTTCAAAAATACTCCAATAAAATAAACATTATGAAGCAAATTATACAATACACAATAGGACATAACAGCCACGTCAGTACCATGCTTATGGGAAGGGATATTTTCACATTTAAGGCACCGCTCTGCCTGTTTAACTGCAGTCTACTTTATAAACATTGGTCTGGGTGGCCAAATTAATGTCTCATTTTACCTTTAAACGGTTCTCATGTCAATTTCCCCCGAGCGTTATATACTGAGGGTCACCATTTGCCTGTTGTTTAATAAATAATCATAATAATAACAATCCTCCTAAAAAGTATTTCAGATATGAACTGTGAGCACCTTTGGGAGAATTACTTGGATTCTTCCCTGAGATCCCCGGGGGTGGGGAGGGATGCCTGGAAGAAACACTGACCATCAGTAACCCCTCCAACATTTAAATAAGCCAAAATTACCCAAGGTCGTGTTACGTGCACTGCAAGTAAGTCGCATAGTGTTAAGAAAGAGCATTAACGAGACACGACCCGAGAGCGAATAGAGCCTACAATATTTGGTTTTGGCTGCCACTTCTCAACCAATTCAGATAACTCATCAAGACAATTAACACACTATGCAATATATCAATGGAACAAGCGTATATTGTAGCCCGTAGTCGGGCAGAAACCCAACTATTGGATTTTCGCATTGGTGCCTAAGGAAATGTTTCTTTCGCAAATTTCTCCCCAAGTAGGTATGTGAAAACCTCAGGGAGGGGCAGGTTGGCCGCTGTCAGGGCTGGGTTTCACACCTAAAATTTCCGAACTGCAGCTCTTCATTCAACAATGGATGAGACCAACGAGCCCAGCTGGGCCACTAATACATTTTTATGACAGCACAATGAATATATTACTGAAGCCATTTTTACATTCCACACAAAATTTATAATGATGATGATGATTATTATTATTTCATATCATTACCCTACAACGATTCTTTTTAGACAAAAAAAAAGCCCGGGAGAGCATATCTCTATCTTCAATACATCGCCTACTATAAGTGTTTTTACGTTTACTTAAAGATATTATCAAGTCAAATTACCGCAACAACTCTAATTACCGGATAAGGAGCACTACATTGCAGCGGTGCCATTGATATCTTGTCGACCAAGGATTGACGCCACGGTCCCTATAAATCTGCCGACACGAAGAAGTTATGATCCAACGATCCGTAGCCACGAGAGTAGGGGCTGGTCTAGGACAGGGAATCAGGAATGGGTTAGTGAGCGTCCTCTTTGCATGCTCGGCCTTGTCTCAGTTTCCCACCCCACTTGGACACAATCACGAGGACGGAGATCAGAGATCTGAGGCTGCTAGTTCCCATCGCCCGTCCTCTTACAGCCACACCTTCATAAATGGGACATTCTAACGAGTTCCTTGCCCACGTGTTGTTCCATTAATAACCCTTTATCATGGCAAGGTTCTCGAACTCGACCCACGCCATCAACTTTTTTTCTCCTCCAGCTTACTCGGCCCAGTCTGATTCAACACACTTAACGTTTGAATTAAGTCAAAGAAGACAACGGCGAACGGACCAGATTCCCGATTACCTGCATATCCCATTTATAAAATAAGCATATGTTGAATCATCTGCAGTGTTCAAAATTTCGAAACTATTCCGATTTAGGTCGCCCTTGCAATATGTAAAGGTTTGGACAAGAACACCTGGTTGATCTCGTTAACATATAATCCACTTCCAATCGCCATAATACTTTCACAGAACATAAAGAACAATAGGAAACGTCCATACGTTGCTTACTACGATTCTGAAGAGCTTAAAACCCATAACTAGTTATGAAAGCTCAATTTTCAAAATAGCAAAAGCAAGCTTGTAGTTTAACGTGACCGTTAATCTCGAGATCATGAGCCACGGGACCTCCTTTTTACGTGGAATCCGAACCACAGGACATGGCATTTCACTTCGAAAATCTCACATGCATTGACCGGGAATCGAACCCAGACCGCCTTGGTGAGAGGCATACAGCTAGACCGCTAGGCACAGGAGTTCTAGATGCTTCGTAGCCGCCGCTCCCCTTCCCCCAAAAAAACCGCTAATGTGTAGACTTGCGAGACTGAAATACCCGGTTTTAAACTCGACAGTAAATTATTTAAATAAATACTGGAATTATTTAATTTCAAAAAGGCAGATGATTTTTCGTCCACGGAACATCCGTGTTTTACTTTTCGATGCTGCCTAAACTGTATTATTCCCAACTCGGTTCAGAGGATGATGATGATGATAATTGTTGTTTTGGGGGGCCTAACATCTAGGTTATCGGCCCCTAATGGTCTGGGTGATAGCGAAAATGACAATGAAATGGAAACCAATACGAAAATTAAGTGAGACTGAAAATACTTACAAAATGGAACTCAGATTGAAACGATTCACAAAATGTAGAGTGGAAATGCTTACAAAAGGTAATTTAGAAGGAAAATACTCACAAAAGGAATAGATGGAAAAATACGCACAAAATGTAGTTTAAGTTTAAAATACGTACAAAACACAATGTAGATTTGAAATACTTACAAAATGCAATTGAGATTCAAAATACTTACAAAATGCAATTGAAGTTGAAAATACACAATGCAATTTAGATTAAAAAAGGCCATTTCAGATTCAAAATACTCACAAAGTGCAATTGAAATTCAAAATACTTACAAAATGCAATTGAAATTAAAAATACTTACAAAATGTAATTTAGATTCAAAATACAGTACTCATTTCGATTGACACTACTTACAAAATGCAATATAGATTGAAAATACTTACAAAATGTATTTGAGATTCAAAATACTCACAAAATGCAATTGAAAAGCAAAATACTTAAAAAAGGCCCACCATACAAAATGCAATTTGGATTGAAAATACTTGCAAAATGAGGTTTAGGTTGAAAATACTTACAAAATGCAATTGAAATTCAAAATACTAAAGTGCCTCCAACTACATTCAGAGACATACTAAAAAGCAAGTTAGATTGCCAATCCTTACAAAATGCAATTGAGGTTAAAAAAAACTCGCAAAAGGCAATTTAGATAGGAAAAGGCTTACAAAATGCATCTTAGATTGAAAATATCTACAAAATGTAGTTTAGTGGCATGATCGTCTGCAAGGATTTGGTCTTCGTTCACGATTGCATAGCGACAGCTCTATGAATGAAGATGTGCGAGCACGAATCAATGCGACTTGGATGCGATTCAGAGATTGTGATGGTCCCAATTTGTGACCAGAATGAAATAATTTTATATATTTTATTATTATTATTATCAATATTTTTTAATTTTTCATTTTTACCTTTTATTAGTTATTATGTTAACTAATATGTTTATATCTATTATTATGCGGTAATGTAGAATATTATGGCAATTGAAAGGACTTGGAGCGATACACATTATATTTGAAATAAGTTAGACGCTTGACTGAATATTATTTCTGAAGAAAATACGAACAAGAGAAGAAGAGGGTGTTCGCGGAAGGCCGGCTTATCCACCGCTTCCTGGTAACGACTTGAATAGACACTTATGTCTTTCACATCAAGTATTCTACCAGTATACAAATCATACTAAGAATGGATTCTTTGAAGACTCTCCATTATCAATACCTGGCAGGCAAGGTAATGAATGGGGCTGCTGGACCTGTGAATGAGTCCTTTGCAACTTTATACAAAAGGTGGGCTGGACCTCCCGAGAAATGCTACAAAGAAGTATTGTCATTATTGATATGTGAAAGGCGTGCAAATTGCCTAGTGACTTCAGAAGTGGGGGAAGGCGCGTGCCTGGGAACGTTATATATATGACGGCCGCCCAAATGGATATTATTATTGAATTGCTGGAGGAGACGGAATGGTGCTGTTGGGAGCAGAAGAGTAGAACTTGTAGCGAGATGGAGGTGGAAATTAACATTCATCTGTAACGCAGTGCTAAACTAGACAGTTGACTATTTAAGTATGTGAATTTGATAAGACATTCTGTCTCATCAAACTGTGACATGGTTGTGTACGAGGCTATTGTCACAGGGATGATTTTTGGAATTTATTCCATCATCCACATATAAATTCATTACGTTGAGGAAGATCAGGGCCATCAGGAACTCTCTACGCAACAATCCAACTACAATGATCTTCAATGCGGTGAGCGATTTAAACAGTTTTACTCCAGTCAAATCAGAAGGCTCTCATGCTTATTAAATTCAATCAATATTTTATTCAATTAACTCAGTATACTCCAATTTCCAATCAAGACCCATAATACAAGTAAATTCAGTCGATTCTTTAATTTAATTTATTATTATTAATATAAATATCTTTAGTATTTTATTTTTTGCACTTGTTTTTATATATGAAATTCATTTTTAAATTCAAATGTTTGACTGGTTTCCTTTAGTAGCTAGAAATTACTATAAGACAACACCACACTCCTGAACTAATTATCGAAAGGTTAGATTACGTAAGTTTCACTACGGCTGGAGATAGGAATTTCGCTGCTCTACCTCTGTTTAACCGAGGATTAATACATTATTTTGATCATTATATATGAATGGTCTGGCGCCCTGGCAACACATAATACTACACATTATGTATTTTTTAGTGATGCTGACAACAATACAGATACACTATTAAATTAATACACAATTAAATGTTTCATATTGATCACCCAAAAGTGGGCGACTATTTAAATAATTAGCTGTGCATTTTAACATTATTCTATGTAACATAAACCATTACAAATAACGCCCAACTAGTGGGGCAAGATTCAGTTCTCTCTAACACATTACAAATGGCCCCCAACTCTGCGGCACGAAAACCTAACGATATTTACGGAAGGAGTGAATGTAAATTCAGTGCAAATTGTCAGTGATTTTGGGGAAAAGTGAAGTGAATTAGTGTATTGCCAGTGATTGATTTTGGGGGAAAGTGAAGTGAATTTTGGAGGGTAATTATATTAAGTACAGTATATTGCAAAATGATTTCGGACGAGAAACTTGGGGCGATCATAGGTATGAGTGGGGAGGAGTTTCGTTCTTTGGATCCTAAAGAAAGCATCAACGTAATGCTCAGGATAGCTCAAGTAGAGGAGAATGAAATCAGAAGGCGGTTAGTCACACAAGGGAAAATAGTTGAAAGCAGATTAGAGGAAGACGTAGGTGAAAGTAACTTAAGTATGGAATTGCAGAATCGCAGTAGGGAGATAATAAGATACATGGATGAGAGACATGGAGAAATGGAAACGGGTCATCTGGAGTGGATGAGAGAGAAAATAGTTGAAAGCAGTTTAGAGGTAGAATATATTTTAGGTGAAATATTGGAATCAGAGGTGGCTGTAGGTGAAAGCAGAGTAGAAATAGGGGAGACGTTAGGTGAACAAGAAATAGATGTGCAGTATTTAGAGACGAGGGTAGGTGAAACTAGGACAGACATAGGTGAAAATAGCCTAGATAAGGAAGAGAAGTTAGCGAAGATAGTAGGAGAAAGCATAGTAGAGTTGGTAGAGACGGTAGAGGATTGTGAAGTAGATGTGCAGTATTTAGAGACGAGTGTAGGTGAAACTATGATAAACATAGGTGAAATTAGCTTAGATGAGGAAGAGCAGTTAGCGAAGATAGTAGGAGAGCGCATAGTAGAGTTGGTAGAGGATTGTGAAGTAGATGTGCAGTATTTAGAGACGAGTGTAGGTGAAAGTATGACAGACATAGGTGAAAGTAGCTTAGATGAGGAAGAGCAGTTAGCGAAGATAGTAGGAGAAAGCATAGTAGAGTTGAGAGAGACGATAGAGGATTGTGAAGTAGATGTGCAGTATTTAGAGACGAGTGTAGGTGAAACTAGGACATACATAGGTGAAATTAGCTTAGATGAGGAAGAGCAGTTAGCTGAGGTAACGGAGATGATAGGTGAAAGCTGGATACCTGTAGAAGAGATTATACAACGTAGTAAGAAAAAGGAGAAACAGAAGATATTAAGATTTGAATTAATAGAAAAAGATAATAATTTGAAAGAAAGAGCGGAAGTAGGTAAAATAAATAAAGTATTAAGCACTCAAGAAATAGAAATGCAGAAAATCATATATGAAGAGATTAGGCAGACCAGGGAAGAATTCAAAGCCTGTATAGAGGAAGTTAATATGAAATTAACAGAGATAAAGAAGCGAGCGTTAAGTCATAGTCAGAAAGACATAATTATTGAACAAGAAAAGCAGAAGACTGAGAGAAGGAATCTCAAGAATAGGAAGAAAAAGCACAAGCAAAGCACGATGTTAGAGGAAATGGCGGAGAGAGATAGTGGAGAAATGAAGGGAAGGTATGCAGGAAGAACTTTTAGAAGTAAAATGAAAGAGAAAATGATTAAGTTGATAGAGGAAAGGGAAAATGGGATGAAAGAGAGAAAGAAAGATTATGAGGTGCAGTGGCGTGCCATAGAAGATAGAATAGGAGAAGTAATAGGGGCAAAGGCGAAATACAGTGTTACTATTGATAAATATAGTACGGAGGAGGAAGAAACTGTTGTAATGAGGAAAGAGGAAAGTGTAACTATAAATAAATATAGAAGCGAAGAAGAAGGTGATAAGAACTTTAAAATGCCAGATATAGTAGTTATGTAAGTCGGTATTAACTATTTTGAGCGAACCGTATGACCTAATCCGTAATGATTTATTAAGTGAATTTATGGAGGTATCTAAAGAACCTACCGTTAGTAATTTTAACTCAGTCGTAAAATTACAAGTGTTAGGGGCGTGTATCGATACACTTTTTGATAGTGGCTGTCAGGTTTTCTGCATCAGTGCAGCATTTTATAATAATAGGAAGGAACATGGTATAAAAAATATAGGAAATTCCAATTAGAACTACTATTGTGTTAACTGCGATGGGAAAGATATTCCACATAATTTCTAAACAAGTGGTTGGAGAAATTTTAAAAGAAAGTAAGATTGGAACACAAGTATGTTTTTTGATTCCAAATCTAATATATTCACTAATTATGGGTTCGGACAGGATGTCGCAACATTCTGCACAGCTATCTTATAAGGAGGGTAATGTTAAATTCAGATGGATGGATAAAGATGTGATCATGTCATTTAATAATTCAAGTGAGTTGTATGCTGGTTCTAAGAAGATATGTATGATTGAGGAGGTATTAACGAATAAAGGAGTCGATATTTGTAGTGAGGTTATTGGTGAGATTGTTGGGGTATCTCTTGAGAGGGAACCTTGTTTTTTTACATTGTTAGGCAGTATGATGACGAAGGATTATCTAGAGCAGGGGTCTCCAAACTTTCCAGCCTTAGGGCCATACTGATTACTCCAGTAAGTTCCGAGGGCCAAAACCATATTATCATTGTTGCCGGTGGTAAAAAGTGAAATAGTCCACTGATGAAAAAAAGTCCGAAAAAGTACGCAACGTTGAAAAAAGGCTGCAAATCGGACTTAAGTCCGCAAAACGGCAACACTGCATATTATTAATTTTCCTGTCATTATCTGTAATTTCTAGATTAGTCGTAGAGTACGAGCCATGAGGAGTAACGTGACACGACATCTGGTGGACACAAGCGGAAATAGGTAGTACCTTCTATCGCTAACAGATGGCGCTAATAGCACGTACAGAGTAATCTCGTTGGTTCGAGAGAGTTCTGGTGTCTTCCACTCACTTCTAGATGGCAGTAATTGGAATATATAAGAAGGCTAGTTGCGCAACCACAAGTCAGTTCCTATGACACTGTTGTGAAATAAAATAGTGCTTACCTCCTTAAAACGTGTTTGTGCGTGTTTAAGTTTAAGACATCTTTGTAACAGTATTTTGATTTGAATTGTTGCTTTTGTGTGTGATTTAGTAGTATGGAAAAGAAGCGAAAAATTGATAGTGAATGCAGAAAATTCAAAGATAAGTGGAACATTCAGTATTTCGTAATTGAGTCCAGTAACAAGGCGCTATGTTTGATTTGCAATGAAAGCATAGCCGTTCTCAAGGAATATAACATTAAACGTCATTATGAAACAAAACATTTTCAAAATTATTCAAAATATACAGGAAGTTTGCGGACAGAAAAATTCGAAGCTATGAAGCACGGATTGAAATCGCAGCAATCTTCATTTACAAAACTCAAAACCGAACAAGAGGCTGCAACTCGTGCCAGCTTTCGTGTGGCTCTTGAAATTGCAAAACGTGGAAAACCATTCACCGATGGAGAAATGATCAAAGAATGCATAATTGCAGCAGCCGAAGAAATGTGCCCTGAAAAGGTAAATTTATTAAAAACTGTCAGTATGTCAGCAAACACTGTGGCTCGAAGGGTAGAAAACATCGCTGAAAATATATCCTCTCAACTGTTCGACAAAAATGGAGATGTTGAGTGGTTTTCTTTGGCCTTGGATGAGTCAACGGATGTGTCAGATACTGCTCAGGTGTTGATTTATATTCGAGGAGTAGATAAAAGCTATGAAGTGCATGAAGAACTTCTTGATATGTATAGTATTCATGGCACAACTACTGGTACAGATATTTTTAAAGGAGTTGAAATGGCCATTAATCAAAAGAACCTTCGATGGAAAAACTTGAAATGTATTACAACTGATGGAGGCAAAAACATGAGTGGGAAAGATAAAGGAGTGGTCGCTCTTGTGTCAAAGGCTGTAGAAAATGACGGTGGTTCAAAACCATTAGTCTTACATTGTATCATTCATCAACAGTCTTTGTGCGGAAAATGTTTGGATATGTCTGAAGTTCTGAAACCAGTCATATCAACTGTTAATTTTATGAGATCTTTTGGGCTGAATCACCGACAATTCCGACAATTTATTGAAGAGATTGGAGAAAATGACTTACCTTATCATACTGCCGTACGTTGGCTTAGTTGTAGGAAAGTCCTTCAGCGCTTTTTTGAACTTCGAGCAGTGATCGAAATTTTTTTGAATGAAAAGCATCGCCCTCTTACTGAATTACAAAACAACGCATGGCTGTGGAAGTTAGCATTCTATGCTGATTTGACAAAACATGTGAACGAACTGCAAGGAGAAAACCAGCATCTTCCTGATTTATACACTAATATCAAATCATTCCGGAAGAAATTGATACTGTTTCAATCACAACTACGAAGTAAATGTTTTTCACATTTTACAACATGTGAAATATTCAGCCACACCACTGAGACTGAGTTTCCTATCGATTTTGCAATCGAAACTTTGAGTGCTTTGAAAATAAATTTTGATACTCGTTTCTCGGTCTTCGATGCCTTTGCGAATCAAATTAAGATTTTTCAGGATCCTTTTGATACTGACATTGAAACCCTAGCCCCGGAACTTCAAATGGAAATGATTGAACTACAGTGCAGTGATATAATTAAGAACAAATATCAAAACTCATCTTTGTTGGAATTTTATAAGAGTCTTCCACTGACACAATTTGATAATTTGCATAAATTTGCTCGTGGGCTGTTTTCTGTTTTTGGTACTACTTATTTGTGTGAGAAGACCTTCTCCAAAATGAAGTACACAAAAAATGTTTACAGATCTAAATTAACTGATGAGCATCTTAAATCTCTTTTAATAATTGGTACAAGTAAAATTAGTCCACAACTACAAACTATTGTCAGTGGAAAATCTCAATTACATAAATCTCATTAGTATTTCATATGTCTGCATGTTATACATGTCTTTACTCATTACAATTCTGTGTTTCTTTATCCAACTTATCACAAAAACAATAACAATAAGCCTACAACAATGTTATGAGTAGTTAGCCCATGACCATATCAATGTAGATGTCATATTAATAATTATTCAACATAAAATTAGAATACTTCAGTAAACTAAATTTAATTTGCTATAAAAAAATATGTTCTCTAAAAGGAGTTTTCAAGTATGCTAGCTCTCCGCGGGCCGGACAAAATCTGTCCGCGGGCCGGATGTGGCCCACGGGCCGTAGTTTGGAGACCCCTGATCTAGAGGATTCCTTGCGTGAGGCTGCATTACAGAGTGCGTTAGAGAGTGATCGTGTGGATCGATTGTTGGAGGTGTTGTAAGAGAATTAGTATATATTTGAGAACCGTATTGGATTAGCTAATTGCTCCGAACATTCATTATATGTACATGATCACAGTATTTTTGTAGGTCATCGCTACCCCGTGCCTTACAAATTCCAGGAAGCTGTGAGAAGGCAGATTGAAAGCATGTTGCAAGATAAAATTATAGAACCCTATATTAGCCCATATATTAATTCGTTAAGGGTAGTTCCCAAGTCAGAAAGGAAAGTAAAGCTATATTTGGATGCCCGTAATTTAATTAAGCAGATTTTTATGAACAGTTAATATTTCAGAAGAAAGGATGGTTAATAAAAAGGATTTAAAGGTAAGTGATTTTTTTGATGAGGAGAAATTAAGTTTATTGGTCATACGGATTCCGCGAAAGAAAGGTAATTTTAAGTAGAAAGAAGTGTAATTTTGAGAAATAAAGTGAGTGAATACGGATTCCGCGAAAGAAAGGTAATCTGAAGCAGAAAGAAGTGTAATTTTGAGAAATAAGGTGAGTAATTACGGGTGATAAAGAAAGGTAATCTGAAGTAGAAAGAAGTGTAATTTTGAGAAATAAGGTGAGTAACTACGGATTCCGCAAAAGAAAGGTAATCTTGAGTAGAAAGACGTGTAATTTTGAGAAACAAAGAAGTGAATAACTACGGGTGATAAAGAGGTGTAATCTTGAATAGAAAGAAGTATAATTTTGAGAAATAATGTGAATAACTACGGGTGATAAAAAGGTAATCAATCTTAAGTAGAAAGAAGTGTAATTTTGAGAAATAAGGTGAGTATCTACAGGTGATTAAGATGTGTAATCTTGAGTAGAATGGAGTGTAATTGTGAGAAATCAGGGGATATTGAGTAGAATGGAGTGTAATTTTGAGAAATAGGGGAGTAACTACGGTTAAAAAGGTGAATAACTACGGTTAAAAAGGTGAGTAATTAGACGACGCAGGAAAACGATTATGCGGGACCTATAATGTGAGATCCTTAAGGAAATATGTATCATGAGTAATAGAAGTATAACTGATGGTAAGTAAGGAAAGTCGCTTAATATTAAGTGAATGATTGTGGTCTGAACGAGCAGGTAATGGCGAAGTGTTGCGCCGATCTATGATATTGTGTGTCTTGAAGAGCACAGAGGAAATAAAAAGCGTATTTTGTCGGCTATAAGCTTGTGTATTTGAGTGTGATATATACATATGTGGGGTAAATTAGCGCACTACATTTGCACTGAACGATGTTGCCTTGGTTATTATAAGCTAATAAAGTTTAATTTTTTCTATAATATGCCTGTGTTACTAGATACATATAATTCCTGAGAGACTGGAGTAGATCTGGTTATTCGCATCACATACCCAGTGTTGTGAAGTGATTAAGTGAATTAATCAGTTGGGAGTCCCACTAACTAGCCATAGTGTATTTAGTTCGACACCAGGCTGAAAATTGAATTCTACGTCCTCAAGATATAAGCAAAGGTGTATACCATCCAAATATACGTAAGTGCACCGATGACTTATGTCCAAAACAAAATATAAAAGTGAAGGGTATTTTGATGTACATTGTTTACAGGTCGCTTTAATTATGTAAAGAAGAAAGAAAAATACATTATGAACAGGGAAAGACTGGAATGATGAATTTAAAATATATATAAAACTTGAAGGGTATAATTTTTTTGATGTTGGTAATTGCTTTGAAAGGTATAATATTGTCGATGTTTGTAATTTCTTTGTAGGGTATAATATTTCATATTTGTACAAGTGATGAAGAGAAGTATGGTGATATGATTGTTGACATATACCATAATTCTCTGGGGCGAATTGTGATGGTCCCAATTTGTGACCAGAATGAAATAATTTTATATATTTTATTATTATTATTATTATTATTATCATCAATATTTTTTAATTTTTCATTTTTACCTTTTATTAGTTATTATGTTAACTAATATGTTTATATCTATTATTATGCGGTAATGTAGAATATTATGGCAATTGAAAGGACTTGGAGCGATACACATTATATTTGAAATAAGTTAGACGCTTGACTGAATATTATTTCTGAAGAAAATACGAACAAGAGAAGAAGAGGGTGTTCGCGGAAGGCCGGCTTATCCACCGCTTCCTGGTAACGACTTGAATCGACACTTATGTCTTTCACATCAAGTATTCTACCAGTATACAAATCATACTAAGAATGGATTCTTTGAAGACTCTCCATTATCAATACCTGGCAGGCAAGGTAATGAATGGGGCTGCTGGACCTGTGAATGAGTCCTTTGCAACTTTATACAAAAGGTGGGCTGGACCTCCCGAGAAATGCTACAAAGAAGTATTGTCATTATTGATATGTGAAAGGCGTGCAAATTGCCTAGTGACTTCAGAAGTGGGGGTGGGCGAGTGCCTGGGAACGTTATATATATGACGGCCGCCCAAATGGATATTATTATTGAATTGCTGGAGGAGACGGAATTGTGCTGTTGGGAGCAGAAGAGTAGAACTTGTAGCGAGATGGAGGTGGAAATTAACATTCATCTGTAACGCAGTGCTAAACTAGACAGTTGACTATTTAAGTATGTGAATTTGATAAGACATTCTGTCTCATCAAACTGTGACATGGTTGTGTACGAGGCTATTGTCACAGGGATGATTTTTGGAATTTATTCCGTCATCCACATATAAATTCATTACGTTGAGGAAGATCAGGACCATCAGGAACTCTCTACGCAACAATCCAACTACAATGATCTTCAATGCGGTGAGCGATTTAAACAGTTTTACTCCAGTCAAATCAGAAGGCTCTCATGCTTATTAAATTCAATCTATATTTTATTCAATTAACTCAGTATACTCCAATTTCCAATAAAGACCCATAATACAAGTAAATTCAGTAGATTCTTTAATTTAATTTATTATTATTATTATCTTTAGTATTTTATTTTTTTGCACTTGTTGTTTGTATATATTAAATTCATTTTTAAATTCAAATGTTTGACTGGTTTCCTTTAGTAGCTAGAAATTACTATAAGGCAACACCACACTCCTGAACTAATTATCGAAAGGTTAGATTACGTAAGTTTCACTACGGATGGAGATAGGAATTTCGCTGCTCTACCTCTGTTTAACCGAGGATTAATATATTATTTTGATCATTATATATGAATGGTCTGGCGCCCTGGCAACACATAATACTACACATTATGTATTTTTTTAGTGATGCTGACAACAATACAGATACACTATTAAATTAATACACAGTTAAATGTTTCATATTGATCACCCAAAAGTGGGCGACTATTTAAATAATTAGCTGTGCATTTTAACATTATTCTATGTAACATAACCCATTACAAATAACGCCCAACTAGTGGGGCAAGATTCAGTTCTCTCTAACACATTACAAGATGTCACCGGTGTTCTTTGTGATAAGAACATGCCTATCCGCCAAAAATCAAATATATGCCGCACTATGGTGAGACCAGTTGCATTATATGGTACCGAGTGTTGGCCAGCACCTAGAAGTGCTGAGCACTCACTTCACGTAATGGAAATGCGGATGCTGCGAAGATCTTAAGACATTTCTCTGCTCGATCATATCCCCAACATAACGATTCGACATATAGCTGGCGTGGCACAAATCAATGAGAAAATGCAGGAATGGAGACTCAGTTGGTATGGACACGTTGTCCGTGCACCACAAAGTGGTGGAGCCCATCACTTCCAAGCGAGGCGCGCCATGACGCGTGATGGGCTCCATATCGGCAACGCTGTACAACTTTCCCCGTATCGGCTAGCTGCTGAACCATGTCTTATTTTCCCGAACAAATACAAACCGATATAAAATAAGTGAATTAATTTACATAATTCACAGTCATATAGCATAACCATTTGATGTATAAGGATTACAAAGCGACCAAGAACTACATTATCCAACCACCCCGAGCCGAGAAAAATTTACCTTACAAAAATGATAACAAGTTTGTTTCTTGGACACACAAAATTTTGAAATGTATAAACCAATTATACAACATTCCAATGTGTATTGTGTTAAAATTTGGACTCGATCTGATGACGGGTTTTTGAGATTATAATTCTTAAATGTGAAGCATGGTTGAAACTAGCTTAAAAACTGGCACTTTGTGTGTTGCAACTGCGATAAAAAAAAAAATATATAATTAAAAATTCCAAACCTACATGAACTAACGTAAAATAGAACGACGAAAATGATGATGTTACTGGATTTTATGTGGGTCTATTGGTTACTTCACAAACAACCTTCAAACTCGAGTGCACATAATATTTAGGTTGACAGTAATCTATGTAACTGTATGCGGCTGAGATTGTGAAACGTGCATTGGGTTTAAAAATAAGGCCTCATTCCAGCATTTGAATATACAAAGTGTAGTAATTCATGGAGATACGAAAATTCTCAAAAGAAGGTGTTAGCACAGCACTTTGGACCTCTGGATAGAGAAGCTCAATAGACCTATGCAACCGTATCGTCTGAATCACGGCAGTTGATTCGACAAAATATGCCACAAGGCACTTAAGACAACATACATCAATCCTGTTTCTGAATGAGACATTACCTCATACAGCGGAAGAGAATCATGAGAATGAAAAATAGATATTCATTATCTTCCGGCGCCCACAAGACGAGCACGGAGAAGGGTGCGTCAAGGGCAGGACAATTGAGGAAGACAAGTGGGATGTGCGGTATATGAGCATTCATCAAGAATTCCCAAGGACGCCAAAATGCCAGTTTCGGTACAGTTCTTAAACGACTTTAATCCTAGAAGTAGTGTAAGTCGAGTGATTTACTCTACAACAGTTAAAACAATTCAACAAAAGTGTTCAATTTGTTTCATATCTTGAATGCTCGGCTTGACCTGCTCATAGGCAAAGTAGGCACATAATAATGCTGCTGGATCCACTCGCCCCAAAATTGCACGACCTCCGAAGCGCAAGAACCCATGCCAATCCAAAAATCATCGATATTCCTGTATTTTCGTTACAGTATAGGCTATCACTAGCCCATGCGACATCCAGTACCAGTACACGTAGAGGAAGGTGAGGCAAGAGTACCATATCGGGTAAGAGTGTCATCTTGAATTACATTTAATTCATGTGTATAGCGTAAGAGTGCCATCTTGAATTACATTTAAGTCATGGGTATAATAACCTTTTAACTAAGTTGGACATACTGAGTGGTTGTTTCATTTGAGGGAGCTAAACCTTGTGGTCTTTTACCCCCACGTAATTGTGTGTGTAATTATTTTTCTGATAAGCTGCGTCAATGCGATGGCTATATTAGTGTGTGAATTTGTAATTAAGGTGAGGATTGGGAATTAGGCGGCCATGGTCTTAAGTTAGGAACAGTTCGTGCATTCACATGAAGTAGAAGTGGGGAAGCCACAGAAAACCACTTCAAGGAAGGCTGAGCTGAGCAAGCAAGCTGAGCTTCTATGCCAGAGATCGCGGGTTCAAACCCGGCCGAAGGCGAATTTTTTAACAGCGTTAAAAATCCCTCAGTATGCCTTCCTTCGGAAGGGAAGTAAAGCCGGCGGTCCCATGTCATAGATTTATGGCATGAAAAGGGATCTTCCACAAACTACACTTGTGTGAAGCCAAAATTTGTAGGTTAGAATTTATAGCGCTCTATTAGTTCCAACGTTCGCCGCCAGGAGCTGACTGCGATGCAATCTAGTAGCCAAGTCCGCAAGCTAGGTGTCGTGGACGGTAGCATTTGGTAGCAAAAGTAGGAACTACTTGAAATTGAATTACAGATAACACACACAAATACAGCCATCACAATTAGCACCGGTTATCGGACAGATTCTACACGGGACAACATGACCGCGTTGTCGCAGCCCCTAAACGGAGGAACCAATCAACAAATAATTTAAGCTACGAAGCCAGTTTCAAGAAAAAATCTATCGATTAAAATTGAATACTACAGTAAATTCAAATATAAAAGCTCAGAATCTACACAAATTATGTCCACACACTAAATTAAACGCATTTAGCAGAACTACATATCTATTCGAGTAGGCGATATGTTTGGAGGGTTCAAATCTCTACTTGGTATAAAACTAAGTCCCCGATTCTTGGATGTTACAGGTAATATCGAGAACCACTGGATGGATTTTGATGCGGTTTTCACCATTTTTAAAGGATATCTCGAGGTAGGTTTCTGTAGAAAATAATTTATTTATGACCAAAGGAAGCCAAGCAGTAACAATTTCAGTGAAAAAGTCGAGAAACAAGCCTGGCGTCCGGGCGCTTTTTAAGTTTACGCCGGGCAAACCGTTAAACATATCTTTATACTATGAGTGTAAGAATTGTTAGACATGAAGAGTTCTACAGAAAAGTCCACGACAGCATATCTCTATCTTCAAAACATCACCTACTATAAGTGTTTTTACGTTTTCATTTCTTTCAACAATCTCCATTCAATTATTAGCTTCGAGGCAGTTTACGAGCTAGCTGGCTGGCGAGCGGGCCAATCACCCCAGACACTGCCGAGTCGTGTCGAGTCAAGACTTCGGGGAAGAGTGGATGTGTTTGGAGTTTCCCTGGAAGTGCAACTCTTGGAAGAAAAAAAAACCGCTTATGACGTAACAATGAAACTGAGCAACAAATAATTTCTCGATTGTCACAAGAGAGAGAGAAAGAAAGAAAGAATTCACACAGACAAAGCGAGTCATCCCCAAAGTTTCTTTGACACAGGGAATAAATGTGCATGGTTTGTGGCCTGATAAAGAGAATTCTGCTATGAATTATGATTCCTCCATAAATTATACCTCAGTTTCCTGACGAAGCCGCCGGGTTGCTAGTTCACTATAAAACGAACATTTTCAGATAAATAATCGCTGTTGATGAGATATATCAATAACTACCGTAATCCTAAATCACCAGATCCTGGAACACATCATGCATACCCTGATATTGCTATTTAAATCAGCACATTTTACGGATGCCGAAGTATACGGCTTACAGCCAAATGTCCAAATTCTGAAATATTGCGCTTATCCTAAACTAAAATTGAAACACATATTCTAGGAATCCGTAATAAATAAATTAATGGGACGATGATCGACCTTCAACGACCTCGGGCCATTGTGCAATTCTCGTACACCACTTCCAAGATAGTTTTGTACATCATTTAATAAAGCAAAGTATTATTTTGCCTGAAGCATTACTTTTTAGAAACACCGGCTTATACACTAACACACGCATACACGCACTTACAACAACAATAAGGATATCAAAACCACCACAACCGTCGACTTGTTGGGTAAAGAATAAGAATGGTGTCTACATCCAACCGGGAATGTGTCTGAAGTAACCGATCGAAAAACGACCGCAGCTATGAGTTGCATAGGCCAAACTCGAGGGACTGACCCCACCCTGGAATCATGTCCTTATGCCAGAAGAGTTACGGTAATGTGTGAGTTGGTACTGACCTAGGCCAAGAGAAAGTGAAATCGCAACACGGAGATGAGTGACCAGGTGATACTTGCGACATCGCAGTCACAGCCCCGTGTATTTTGGGTGTGTGTGTGTGTGTGGATTTGTGGGATAACCTGTGTTATTGTGATGGCTATACTAGTGTGTGTGCGCGCGCCTTAAGTCAGGAGCCATCACAGTATTTACCTAGGGTAGAAGAGGGGGGAAACCACGGAAACCACTTCCAGGGGGGCTGAGGTGGGAATCGAACCCTCCTCTACTCAGCTTTGCCTCACGAGGCTGAGTGTATCCAGTTCCAGCCCTCAAGCCAGAATTACAATTTCTTGGCATAGCCGGGAATCGAACCCGGACCTCCGGGTTGAAAGCCAAGAACACTAGCCGCAACACCACGAGGTGGTAGTGACCAGGTAAGGAATAAATCAATAACAACGTTATGGACAAAATTAAAATCTCAGGAACTCGTTTTTTGCCAAAATGGTATAAGGTGAGTTCAAAACGGAGCGAGCCGGAGGCATAATTACAGAAACCAGTACCTGTATGTTGGAAGTATTGGCCCTGGCTGTTGAGGCACTTGTCCCACTGTGACACGAGGCGGTGAATGGCTGTCTCATAAAATTCCCTGGGCTGCGATGTGAACCAGTTCCGCACGTACAGCTGGACGTCGGCGTCCGAGGTGAATCGTTGGCCCCGCAAAGCCCTTTTAAGGGGATCGAACATGGCGTAATCACAGGGAGAGAGGTCTGGACTGTATGGAGGGTGGCCGAGAACCTCCCATTTGAATTTCTGCAGGAGTGCCGCGACTGTGTTGGCCGTATGAGGTCGTGCATTGTCGTGGAGCAGAATGACCCCACGGGTGAGCTTGCCTGGTCGTTTTGTTTTGATCGCTTGGCGAAGGGTGGTCAAGGTTTGCGAGTAACGCTGTTGTCCCTTGCGGCATGAAGTGTATCAGAAGGGGGCCGTCTTGGTCAAAGAAGAACGTCAGCATTACCTTTCCTGCACTCGTGTGGATGGCCTTGCCTTTTTTGGGTGGTGGTGACCCTGGATGCTTCCACTGGAGGCTTTGTCGTTTGGATTCTGGGTCGAAGTGATGCCACCATGACTCATCTCCAGCCACCACTAGTGCCAGGAACCCATTCCCTTCCCTCGCATAGCGCTGCAGATGACCAAGACAGTGGGCCATTCAACATGCGTCCTGGTGTGGTTTAAGACTGTGGAGCACCCATTGGGCACACACTTTGCGCAAGTGCAGTCGTTCCTTCATGATGGTGTGCACACTTCCGACGCTCAATCAGACCACGGCGGCTATGGCGTTCACTGTCACTCGGCGGTCCTGGGTAATGAGTGCATTAACCAGCTGGATGTTGTCATCGGTAATGCAGGGAGGTGCCCCAGACCGGGCACCATCGGTTAACGACACCCGTCCTTCCCTGAAGCGCTTGTGCTACGCCTTGACCTTTGCAAGGGGCATGCAGTGTTCGCCTTACACTTGTGACATTCGGCGATGAATGTCCGTTCCCCCTACTCCTTCCGCTGTCAGAAACGGAACAACACCTCTTTGCTCTTCGGTTGACGCCTCCATGTCACTGTTTGCAATGCGACTGGCAGCGTTGGACGATTGATGCATGCTGCTGCTCGCTTTGTATAGTCACGTGACGTGCACGCGTGCCCTCTAGCGACGGGCTGTGACCATCCACGCTCTCGTCGGAACCACACCTCGTTACACACGCCACGATTAGCCGATGTCGTCTCCGGTTTGCGCATTCCAGCTCGTTACTTTTTGAACGCACCTTATAGGATGATTGACGGTATACAACGTGGGAGGAATAGGAAAATACTCTTCACATACAGTAACTTAATGGGATTTCCAGGTGTACTAACACGGAAACATGAGTCAACAGGGTGTCTACTGTAAGGATGAAGTAAAAATTAGTTACTTTTTAGTTACCTTTTAGTTACCTTTAAGTTAAATTTAGTTACCTTTGAATTCAAGATACGTCTGTGGTCTGCAAGCAAAGGGGCTCATCACGCGGTGAAGAAAAACAACAATGAACTGTGATTAAAGCGGTAAATAAAATTCACTTACGGTGTTATAAAAATTTTAAAAATAAGAAATAAATAGTAGATATTTATTATCAAATGAGTTGTTTCAGCTAATATGTCGTCTTGTTCACAAGGCGTTTTTTATAATTGCCAAGAGGTTGCTCTGCACTTGACCGTTTGGCGAGATTTCCTTTGTCCCCGTGGTAGATCACGAATAAATTTTTGGGACGTTACGTGATTGTAACCGAATTCTGTCTTCACAGTCAAGTACGGAGAAATATCGAGATGTTACACGATCGGCGCTGGTCTCACCCGTTTGTCGAGATTCCCGTAGTTTTCACGATAGATCACTGATAAATATCGCGATTTAGATAATCGGTGTCACTTTTAGTCGTTCGACGAGATTTCCATTGTCCTTGAGGTCGGGCACGAGCAAATATAGCATTATTACGCAATCTGCGCCACTTGCTGTCCGTTTGACCAAGAATCTAGTTGTCCTCGTCATTGAATGCGGAGAAATATCGCGATGTATCGCAATCGCTGTCGCTCTCGGCCGTTTTACGAGATTCACGTTGTTCTCGCGATATTATAGTATGCTATCCGCGCCGCACCCGGCCGACCCGGCCGTTGAACGATTGTCCATCTTTCCTGACAGAATGGTGGAGGCAATCTCAAGGTTGGGCATGGTTAAAATTCACTAGTGATTCTGGACATGTTGTATGGCCGGCGCTGCGATTCCCGCTGTCCCTATGCTGTGGTTGGGAGTTCATCAGTTTAGGGTCGATCTGAGGAGAAATTAGTATCATTTCTAAGTGATGCACTTCTCGCTCCCCATACGCTTTTAAGTATACGGTCATGGGAAAAGTAACGAGTAGGTTTCGGAATATGTCGTGATTGGTGGCCAATCACCTTTGACGGGAATCCCGCAGTTCTCGTGGTCACAAGTTCACGATAGGGGACGGGTTTTAGGATTTTACGCAACTGACGTCGATTTCGGTACATTTGACGAGATTCCCGCAGACAAGGCGTGCGGTCAACCGGCCGTCTTGAGGATGAATTTTCGAAGTAGGTATCAAATATTAAGAATTATTCTGCGAGGATTGCACGAATAATACAAGAGGACACGTTTTCTTTCGAATGCGAAGCACGAATTATACAAGTTATACAAGTTTTCGAAATAACCGGTTGGATTATAATATATCCGATGGAACCAAACTTCGAAGGAAAAGTCGACATATAACGGAATTTCGAATAATCCTTACTGGATGTCGCAAACTTACGAGACAGATTTTTAAAATAAGTTATAGCCTACGTATTTCGAAGCTTTTTCATATTATTTTTCGAAACGGTAACATTTCGCAAGATTGTGATATTAAATTATTTCACGTTATTTCTGACTTCAATTTGACATAGTCTCCAAATTTAGAGGTCAATAACAGAAATGCGAGGTTCCTGATTAGTTTCAGAAGTTTTTGCGAATAAACGTCTCGCGAAAAGTCAGGTTTCCTAATAACACAGAAAAATGTTTCACACAAAACTAAAAAGTATTCTTGATGCCAAAAATATACGCTGAACGATGTATACAACTCAGGGTGTCCTCAGTATGCATTTCCTCGAGGTCGGGCACGGGGAAATATAGCTTATGCAATCGGCGCCGCTTCCGTGAAACTCGCCCCATCACAATCTCGAGCCTAGAGGCGCGAGTTTAAATGATTCAATCCGCCTTCAGAAAAATTTCGTTACCCGTATGTAAAATTCGTTACTTTTTCGTTACTTTCGTTACCGGTAGACACCCTGGTCAATAGTGTGGACTCGACGCAAGTTTCTCGAGCTCAAGATTCAAGTAATGTGCGTAAGTGTAATTGTGTGTAGAATTAGGATAGTTGATCCTGGTATTCAAATGATCTCACTGATACATATCAACATGAAACATTTTGAATGGAAAAAACAAGGATTAAAGTTTAATACCACCATTTAAATAATTAATGCAATTAAGTCACTCCAGTTAAGGCGCAAAGTCGTGGGGTCATGTTGCCTCTAGATTCAGTATACGAGTGGGTTCGAATCCAATATCAGATGTTTTTAAAATGGTATCCCGTGGTTTCCCCTTACCATCTCCAGGTGGACGGTACTTCTACTCGCCCAGTTACACATAATTATCATCTATCACTCTCTCCCAGATCTCCAGTGATTAGGTTGGCGTCACAAAGGACATTGAACTATAAAAATCACATCCCACATACACTGAAGAAAATGGAAATTGCAACACCATGAAGGCATTGGTCGTTTGTGTTGATTTTCAAGATATGGAACGATGCTATGCAGGTATTTAAACGATCAAAGTTTCAGACCCATTGGATTGTTGCTACAGGTCTCCCCACGTGATTGGTCGCGGAGGAATCAACTCCAGTATACGGACTCTGGTGTAGCGTAGTTGGCCTGCAGTCTGTGCAGTAAAGTGTCCCCCGTCAAACATGCCTCGACGACAGAGAAGAACATGCTATCAACAACTGTCGCCGTTTGAGAGGGCTCGGATAATTGGGCTGTGTGAGGCTGGATTATCGCTAAGGACTGTCGCTGCACGTGTTGGCCGACAGGCATGTACGGTACAACGTGTATGGCAGCAGTGGTCAAATGAAGCTACCCACACTCGTTGACTTGGCACAGGCCCAGCGCGACAGACAACTGGGAGAGAGGATCGCCGCATCATTCATGGCCCGGATGGAACCCCATGCAACAGCAGCGCAAATTCGAGCAACTGTGGCACCCCACGTTACACAACAAACAGTTGGTAATCGCCTGCATGCAGCTGGCTTACGATTCCGTGTCCCCGCGAAAGGTGTTCCATTGACCCCACAACAGCGACGTGTAAGGCTGGCCTGGTGTCGAGAACGATCGACGTGGGTCGACGAACGGCAAAGGGTCGTCTTTAGTGATGAATGGCGCTTCTGTCTTGCCCGCAGTGATCGCCGGAATCGTGTGCGCCGACGTACCGGGGAGAGGGGCCGCCCAGACCTTATTGTCGAAAGGCACACAGGACCAACACCAAGCATTATGGTCTGGGGAGCAATTAGCTTTAATGTGAAATCACAATTAGTGCTTGTTGAGGGCACTATGACTGCTCGACAGTACATTGTTAGGGTACTCAATCCAGTGGTTGTCCCTATGATGGCGAACATTGCTAATGTGATGTTTCAGCAGAACAATGCCCGGGTTCAAACTGCACGCATCTCCAGAGAAGCTCTCCACATCACAACCTTAGAATGGCTCGCCAGACCCCCGGACCTCAGTCCTATTGAGCATGTGTGGGACATGATGGGTCGACAACTAGCCAACCGTCCTCAGCCACCCACAACTCGGGAACAACTGACCCATGCAGTGCAGGAAGCATGGGCCACAATTCCTCAGGAAGCGATCCAGGGCCTTATTGACTCCATGCCTCGCCGAATTCATCAATGTATTGCAGCTCCTGGTGGGACTGTATTGATTGTTTTCCAAACTTGCGGTCAGAGGGACCTGAAAGTGTAATCATCGAATCACAACCGAACACTCGTCTTGCATGTTCAATTGCAGCAATGTAGCACCACTCCTTCTGGGTGTTGCAATTTCCATTTTCTTCAGTGTAGTTCTGTAAATAGATCCGGCCCATGAGTACCAAAAAATGTTCGTGCTGGACGACGTGTTCTCTGGCTCAATAACCTAGTTGTAGCTACTTGATAAGTGGACCGTATTGGTTTGGTCAGTTTTATGCTTAGCATTCCTTAATTACTCAATGAATCGAGTATGATTCGTGCGTATCTGGTATGTAGAATGATTAGAAAATAACACTCATTTATTTTTGCTATGAAGAGTTCATACAACTAAAACTGTAGTACAGGACAGCTGAACAGAAAAAAAACCTTTTGTTTCAAAAACTGTGCTATGGTTGGCTTTTTGTAAATCGTTAGAAAAGCACCAAAAAATGCTAGTCTGAATTTTAGAATAATTTGCACGATCATTTTGCCGGAAAACTAAAAAAAATAAAATTGAAAAGCGTTTTTCTCTGAATCGACGTATTTTAAAGAAACGTTTTTTAAACAAAAAATGTAGAGGATATTGTCACCTACAATTCGTCTCATTGAGGTCATGTCATACGTTTTGAAATGCTGAAGGTAGGTGGCGCCAAAGTTTCCAAAAAAGTATTTTTTCACTTTTTGTCCTAGAAAAAATGTTTTGTTCACAAAAGAGCGAATCAGAAATTTGTTCCTCTCAATATTGTCTACAACATTTATTGAAACATTTTTTTCCTCCGCCTTACCGTTCCAAAGTTATAGTCTGCCGAAGTGTGAAAATTGTACTATTCAGATGGCACAAAGGTTAATATGTGTTCAGTTATGATTGAAATAGATATGATTGTTTGAGCTAATTAATAAACACAGCCCGCGTCCTGTTTGACCGAGCCTTAGGCAGCTGTCCGACACCGGTCCCTGTCTAAATTATGCCCACCGCTCTCTCCGCAGAAACAATAGTAGCCTTGACTACGCAGCGTTGCATTTGCTGCGCTATAACTTTGGAACGGTAAGTCAGAGGAAACAAACGTTTAAATAAATGTTGCAGACAATTTTGAGAGGAATAAATTTATGATTGACTCTTTTGTGAAAAAACTATTTTTTCTAGGACAAAAAGTAAAAACACTTTTTTGGAAACTTGGGCGCCACCTAGCTTCTGCATTTCAAAACGTATGACATGACCTCAATGAGACGAATTGTAGGTGACAATGTCCTCTACATTTTTTGTTTAAAAAACTTTTCTTTAAAATACGTCGATTCAGAGAAAAACGCTTTTCAATGTTTTGTTTTTTAGTTTCCGACAAAATGATCGTGCAAATTATTCTAAAATTTAGAGTTACGCTTTTTTGTGCTTTTCTAACGATTTACAAAAAGCCAACCATAGCACAGTTTTTGGAACAAAACCATACCAGCTGTACTGTACTACTGTACCTGGTACATTCTAGTAGTGGCTTTTAGATGCAATTAGAAGCTTCTTGTACTTCGTATAGGTCGGGACTAATTTCCTTCAAAATGAAAAGATTTTATATTCTGTAGAGCTTTAGTGCGTCTGATCATAATATGTGGTGCTAGCCATAGGTTGAATGTTAGCGGTTTAACTGCATACGTTAACAGTTCTCTTGTGTAGCCTTTTTCATCTTGCCGTCAGAAGCCATTCACTACAATCCTTTCATAATCGCACGGAATACTCAGTCCCAATTTATCTCCATGGCCATCCCTTCCACTGCCTCCTCTCGACGCGAGTCAGGCACAAGAAGTGTGCTGCGCTCTAGTGGAAGAGTGGAAAAGGAGCCGATTAGAGCAAACCAGAGATGAGAAACCCATACAAAGCAAGGAAACAGAACAAATAATAGCCTAGCGACGCAAACACACATAACCTAAAGGAGGGGCAGTAAAATGACTTATCAAAACAGAACACACACAGACACTCATATCACATAATCTCTGATCGAAATGAATAAACATACAATTAAAATTTGATTAAGTTTAAAAATGAACCCAAATAGACATTAACGTGTGTTTCGTGGAATTCTATACCTTATAGCAACACTGACTAGGTTTGTCATCTAAGGACTGGATCATCCCAACTCTAAAGATAAGGTGTGTTCTTATGCCATGAGAATTCCAGAGCAAGTATATTGTATCACGCCGGGAAGTCTCGCACAGAGAGAAGGATACGAAGAGCAGGAGAGTTACGTCATGCTGGCAGGAATTTATCCGTCACATAGCGTATCCTACAACTCTACATTGCCGCTCATATGACCCAATGAACGTGATGAAGCAACTTCCCATTATGGAAAATTCAGCAAACGTTTCGGCTTACTAGAGATGCCAAGTATGTGCACTGATCAGTTTAGTTAAAAAAAACACACATGACAACACTATATATTATAATTAGTTACATAATAAATAACGGAATCAAAGAAATCTCACGTTTATTCTTCGGGAAAACGGAAGTATGGTATAAAACCCTCCCCAACCAAAGTAGCATTAAGAATTAACATGCATCTTAGCAAATTCCCCTGGTAGTAAAAGATTTCAAGTAACTCACAAAAGGTAGGAATCGTGCCTTGATCCTCAGTTATGTGGCACCAACACTCACCTACAAACAAGAGAAAAACTTTATTAATAAATTTTACACAAAGAAATTATCAGGGTTGATCCAACTTTTCGATAAAAATAAAATAATAATAATAATAATAATCCAAGATTTATATACACATGTGGAGAAAATTACAGACGCGATGCGTAAAAGACGGATTACGTTTTATGGGCACTGGACTCGATTGACGTCAACACGATTAACTTATCGCATTTTCACTATTCTCCAAGAGAAAAAGACAGTGAGATAAAAAAAATATCCGCACGAGATTGAGATCTCATGTGAGGATGGTTGGTTGGTTGGTTGAGTTTAGGGGCTGCGACAACGCGGTCATATAGCCCCGTGTACTTTGGGTGTGTGTAGAATCTGTCTGATAACCGGTGTTAATTGTGATGACTGTATTAGTGAGTGTTATCTGTTTTGTTTTTTAAATTTAAGTACAAACTGCAACTTCGAATTTTTCAAATAGTTCTTACTTTTGCCGCCAAGCGCCACCGTCAACGACTACTAGGCCAAGTTCAGAACTTAGCTACTAGACGCCACCGCAGTCGGCTCTTGACAACGAACGTAGAAACCTAAGAGCGTTGTTTACATTCTTAACCTATCCAATTTAGCTTCACACAGGTGTAATTAGTGGAAGGTTCTTTAACATGCCATAAATCTATGACATGGGACCGCCGGCTTTACTTCCCCTCCAAAGGAAGGCATACTGAGGGATTTTAACGCTCTTAAAAATCCGACGGCTTCGGCCGGGTTTGAACCCGCTATCTTGGGTATAGATGCTCAGCATGCTACAGACTACGACAACGAAGCCGCCCATGTGAGTATATCCAGGAGCGTGACCAGCTTAAGAGAAAACTCTTCGAACATCGGAGTTTCCAACATAAGCCGACACTGGAAAGGCATGAAAAAACGACAGAAAATAACAACACCGTCTACGAATGAAGGAATACTGGGCTAATTTTAAAGCTAAAAGAAAACAGTTTAAATAACTAGGTCCTGATTGGCCGAAACGAAGCAATAATAATAATAATAATAATAATAATAATAGAAGGTCGTGGCTTATCGAGTCAAGGAAGATAGTTTTTTGAAGTTATTTCGCCATTAATTGATTATTTTATGGCATAGATGATTTTGGGTTGTTCTTTCATAGTGCAAGTTCTTTCGTGGCTTTTTGTGAGAACATACATTTTATAGTATATTGGCTTTTACGGCTAGTGAATTAAAACTCAGCTAGGTTTGTGCCGTGTCTTGTGTGGGGTTTCGCCTAGGACACCAAGCTGGCTCATCGGCGGACTCTTTGTGTCCGCGCCCGGACCCCCACAGGAGTAGCGAACTGCGCGCTACCTCCCTCCTTATGAAACGCACCTGCGCCTCCTCACTGCTTAAAAGAACTCAAGCAGTCCTCACCTCCTTATAAAGGCTTACAAAAACATGGTATATTGGCTTTCACGGCCAGTGAATTAAAACTCAATACTTAAAACTCAACGCAATACAAGACATAACAATCAAGGATTTTGTTATTCATGTTAATTACGGTTTATGATTTGGAATACCAACAATTATATTTACTGTACTATTTCCAAACACAGAGAGGTCCATCAATCCCATGTATTTGTGTATTGATAAAGGGATCTAGGATTGGGAAGAATGGAGGCATGTCCTTTATGAATATATCGTCACTGTATTTGCCAGGTATTCTGTCCTTGGTCACAGTAGGTTTCTAGAGTGATTTATTTGATAGCTGTACTAGACGATAATACAAAATGTAATTGGCTTTACGTCCTTTTTAACTGCTGCGGCTTTTAGAGAGGACGGAGTGCCCCGAAGGGAATCTTTAACGTGCACCCTCCAATGCCGATCTGAAACCTTGGGAACAGCAGGCGAGAACGGTACCGCTGAGCCACGCAGCCAGTCAGGCTGTACTAGAGTGGATAGGCTGTTCCACCCTTTAAAACAATAACTAACTGATTACCCCAGGATTAGAATTCGGAAAGATGCCTCAAGGAGGTTCGAAACTCCACTTCTGGACGTGCAGCTCTGCAGTTTAGAACGATCGTTGCGTGATTCTTTCAGTTACAACATTCAAGCTATTGAACCGTAGCAAACAATCTCATGTAGTCTCGAGAGTGAAATTTATACGACAGAAGGCGCGCATCTCTATAATTAAAATAATTTATCGTTATTTATTTTACCAGCACGTTCTTATTAGAGTAAGAAAGTAGGTATTAACTGGTACGGAAGTGATACTTCCAATCATGAGCGAGCAATGGCTTACAAGTACACTGGCATATAAGGGCTAGTGTACCCAGGTTTTAAATTAACAAGATTGATTAAAAGAAATAAGGAGAGTTTCCAGCCCGAAGGCTGGTTTGCACCTCCAAAGAGGTTGTCCTGAACCATAATTTACTTGCGGTTGGGTGGCAAGTTCCATTATCCTCCTCCCACCCTTCCCCTGCCAACAGCACGTGATCTTCCACAGCCATGCACCCATCAAATTTCTGACCACACGTAATGCCAACAGTAGAGATCTCACGGGATCCGGTGTTTCTACATGGCCAAGACGTAGGCTAACAATATCAAGTAATTAAAATAATTGATATCACTTTAACACAAATTCTACACATTCCAAGGTACACGGCTGGTGACTACGATGCCCACGCCCCTAAATAAAACCATTTCGATTGTGCACTTTGCAAATCGTGGTCAACAGCCGTGTAGAATTTGTCTGATAATGTGTGTTATTGTGATATCTGTAGTAGTGCATGTATTGGTTACTGAGACTGGGATGTGGAAGCTGGTCGCCGGTGTCGTAAGTTAAGAGACATTCCAGTATTTGCCTGGCATGGAAATGAGAAACCATCAAAACTCGAATTCACCTCATCCCAGTTTTGCCTCTGAGCGTACCCCATGCTAATCCTCAGACTATAATTAAATTAAAACTCAGCATATCTTTTAGGTTTTTGCTATGTCTTTTATGGGGTTTCAGGCTCATCAGCGGGCTCAGAACTTTCAGTGATCGGAGTCTCAATACGTACACCGAGACCACACTAGGCGGCACCATTCAGACTAATCAACGATAGAGAACAATAAACTACAGCAGTGGATAATAAGAGAAAAATTCTCGTGACATAAGAAGTACCACTAAAAGTTAGACTGGCGATAAAACTTGGAAACCTCGTGGTAAGGCGGCTAGCACTCTTGACAATCGTCCCGGACGTCCGGGTTCGATTCCCGTCTCTGGGGGCCCAGAACGGGGTACACTTTGCCTTGCGGGGCATAACAGAGAAAAGGTGGGCTTGATTCCCATCCTGAGCATACTGGAAGTGGTTTTCCCTGGTTTCCCTCTTCTACTCTTGACAAAATGCCAGGATGATTCCTAACTAAAGGCCAGGGCCGCCTTTTCCCCCAATCCTCACCTGAATAACAAATACACACACTAATACAGGATACAGGCATCACAACACAAATTATCAAACATAAGCTACACACAAGTAGACGGTGCCAAACGGCCAATATACTCAAGTCCCTCAAACGAAACAACAACGTTGCTTGGAATAAAATCCAAGGAACAAGTGGCCTACAAGATGAATCCCCGCCATTTTTCCTCCCGACATATTCTCTTTAACGATGAGCCCCAGGAAATACAATAATGGAGACACGGGCGCCGATTCCCCAGATCCAAAAGTTAACCAACAAATATAGGCTAGAGTAAAATGTGGCGTTTCACTGATATCTCGTCTCATTTATGGCTGTGATTGTATGTAAGCTACTGCTATACTAGCTCAGTGAGGAAAGCAATGGCAAACCACCTCACTTCTCACCTTGCCTAGTACGCCACAATATAGCGCTCCCTTGGGTTTTTGTGGGTTTCTACCCACATAGCCATAGGTGATACTTTTTGAGGATCCGACTAGCCTCCAACAAAAGACAGAAGTTAATGATAAAAAGTGAATTGTTGTTACGTCTCATGTTACATCATTCTAGGGACTGGCATCTTGGTCATCAATCCCATGTGTAGTAGTAGTAGTAGTAGTAGTAGTTTACAGTTAATTTATTTATGCCCAATTTTACATTTTTTGGTTCTACCAAGCTTACGCTTGTCGGTAGGTGCCAATTATAGTTATAATATATTATGTTAACAAACACAATTAAATTTACACAATATACAGTCCAATCTCTCACCTTCCAACTATTTTATAGTGCCCGTAATAATAATTCACAAAAATATTCAATCAGCTCATAACAACTGAGGCAGGGAGATCAAAAACCCACTAACTCCAATTTTTGACGAAATCGAGTTTTGGGCTGGATGGGGCTTTAGGTTGTTCCGCATGGATGGAAGGCAAGAATAGTCTCATTCCGTCATTCATCTGCATACATGAGGTTGTTTCAAAATCCATGGAAATCAAAACACCTCTTATTCCATGGAATTAGATGCTTTCCATGCTTTATTTACCGGTAGATGGCAACACCATTGCTTAACCAGCTGAGAAGAGATTGATGGTCCAGTTCTTTTACACCTTCATACAGGAGGGGCGCTTTCATTTTATACAGCAACATTATCCCACGAGAGGACACAGTTTCTTACCAAATGACCGTGATTTTGGTCATATTGAGAGTCACAAAACGAAACTGAGGAAACACCAAGCCAGTGGTTTGACATTGTAAGAAGTTCAGTTGGATCTGTTGTACGGGTCAAACAAAGTATGATATATGATTATCCTCATCATTTCTCGAAAATATTCAAGAGAAAGTACTAAAGAAACTAAACATAGTCCAGCCGAGGAATTCCTCATATCAGAAAGTAAAGTGATACGATATTCGGCATCCCACAAAAATAAAATCCATGTGAGTAAAACTATGAAAGGTACAATATGGAGTCTATTTAACATCCAGAGACCCAATACAACTCGCACTTGCCACTGAAAATAGAAAAGTAAAAGGACTTGCAAAATTTAATGAAGTTCATTTCTGAGGAAATTAGGATGTATTAGAGAACTCTTATTTGCTGGCAGTAATAACCCTGATTCACAGACTGAACAAGAGAGTGAAAGTGAAACAGAATATCTGTACCACGAATGAGAGTGATGAAAGTATTAAGTTCATTTGTGGTTTTATTTCTGCATTTTGGAATGATTTATGTACCGATTTTGTAAATCAGTACATATTCATCTTTATCTTCGAGACGCAGTAAGAACTCCAGGTCTGACCGGATTATCATGGGAGCATACACCAAGCCTCTTCTGGGAATTCCTTTCGCCCCTCCGGCACCTGACTGTTGGTGAAATGGGTTCGACAAGCCCTTTTCTGCCAGGATTTCTACCCTTTGTGTGTCCTGCCACTTAAAGTATTATCGCTAATGGAAACTTGGCGAGAGAGATATATCAAGCTTTGTATCTGTGAACATTGGGGACGTTAACACTCCCTGTCAGCTACATTTGGCCGAGCCTTGTTCTAAGAAAACTCTTGCAAGAACCATTGTGTAACATCTCAACTCCTGGGAAGATTCTACGCACTAACTGTGTGGGGTGATATTCGAGGTACCAACTGTAGACCTTGGACTCTGGCTTTGTTTTGGGCAGTTTGCACCACTAGTCACATTGGTATTACTGGAGTAGTGTGGTGGGGGTGCGTTGGAATAGAGGGTTGCGGCCTGTGACTGAAAGGACAGTGTGTGAAGAACCTTGCTGACATCGAGACTCTTAAGCAATTGCCTCCGGGGAAACTCGTAGTGCAGTTTCCTCGGAGGGCCGGAAGACACCAGGTGGTACTATCATAACTTAATACTAAGGGGCAACTGAAAAAAATGAATACAAACTTTGACTCCAAAACATTTTTGGTAATGTGAATTTTACATGCCATGTGTCGAATGGCGTTTCAGGACTGTTATTTTTAGAATTATGAATGTTAGTTAATAAGTATATTTTGCTAAGTTTTTGGATATGCAGATTCGTTTGATTGGTATTAGATTCAGGGAGGAAAAAAAGGTTTTAACTTTGGTCAGAAAGGCTGTTGAGGACGGTAAGTCAAAAGCAGGCTTTCGGACCGCCTTAGTCGTATTAAACGGCTTTTAAGTTGCTTATGTGACATTGTTTTTTGAGGTGACAGAGTCTAATTTCATGTTGTTATTCCTTTAGTTTTGTCGTCAGGGGAATCATTGTAGTTAAATTCATTTCTATCACAAATGTAGGTGGGTATAATCTTGCCAAGCGGGCAAGTGTATGGTTTGTTTAGGTTAAGTCATTCATTTGTGTTTAATTAGATCATATTTGTCAGTTAGTTAATTAAGTGGTGGAAGGGTCTCTCTTGTAATTGTTTTATCTTACTGTTCAATACATGTTAGCTTATTTCGATTTGTCACGTTATTTATTGCATGAAGTCACTAGGAAGATTATTCTCCTTTCCTTCTTCATCTTTTGGCAGGGTCATTTTAATACGGCCTACTGAGGTACGCATCAGTCCTTCCTCTCAACAAGCTGGTCTTGACCTCGGTTACATCCCACCCTTTCCCTTATTCAAAATTAGACCAGAGTATTCCACAATGCTATGAAACTAGGAATATTCTCTGCCTAGGTTTTTAGCTGTGAATTCAGCTGACCTAGCGAGTAATTAAATTAGGCCTTTTCTGTGTGTTATAAATTGAAGCCTCCGTGGCTTAGGCGGCAGCACGCCGGCCTCTCACCGCTGACTCCGTGGTTCAAATCCCGGTCACTCCATGTGAGATCTGTGCTGGACAAAACGGAGGCAGACAGGTTTTTCTCCGGGTACTCCGGTTTTCCCTGTCAACATTTCATTCCAGCAACACTCTCCACTATCATTTCATTTGTCATTCATTTAATCATTGCCCCAGAGGAGTGCGTCAGGCCTCGGCAGCCGGCACAGTTCATATCCTCGCCGCTAGATGGGGGCTTCATTCATTCCATTCCTGACCCGGTCGGAGACTGGAAGCAGGTTGTGGATTTTCATTTTCTGTGTGTTATAAATTATTAATTTTTGATATGGTAATATCATGTTGATGAATTATATTTTGATATGCTAATATTATTATTATTATTATTATTATCATTTTGGTTATCTAAAGGGTAACGGGAGGGGGGGGGGGGGGAATAGAACTACCGGTACAATTTAGATTAGAGTGGGTTTCAGACTCACGCTGTACCTTTGAAATTTAAATTTAAAAATGTGCAATGCTAATTTTCATTACAAAATTACATGTTCTATCGTTTCATACGGTAGTTATGATACATTAGTACCTTTTCTGTCATATTTATTGCCTATTTCATATTCCATACACTCCGGAAGTCAAAAAAAAACCTAACTCCACCACTATTTAATTCAAATTGTAGCATGAAATAATATAAACACTTAGGTTATGAAGTATTTAATTGATAAAAAATATACTTTTACTTAGCATGAGCACATATACCCATTATATTTAAGAACAGTGAGGAAGATTATCAGTTTTTTCTCTCTCCTGTAAAATTTGGTTTACTGGAGTTGGTGGGTTTTTGATTTCCCTGCCTCAATTAATATTGGTTAAAATTATTATGTGTTAATATTAATATAATAAAGAAATTGTAGTAAATTATAATATTTTTTACCCACCTTAAAACAACAGTTATGTCGTTACTATTTTAAAAACTTTACTTAGAACTTAAAATACAAATGTTACTATCATGTTCATAGTCGAATATATAAAAGCAGTTGTCCACTTCGTCTAAGGAGTTATTTAGTATCCAATTTTGTATATCTTTTTTATTTTTATTTTTTCCATACTCTCCAAGACCAGCAGTGAATTTGGTAGCTTGTTAAATAGAAAAGGTACCATGTAAGCTAATGATCTTTTGCCAAATTCATTATTTGTTATTGGAATTACCAAATGTGAATTCTTAAATCTTGTATCCTTTTGATGTTTTAAATGATCTTTGAAAG
The DNA here is from genome assembly GCA_946902985.2 of Meconema thalassinum. Taxonomy (NCBI): domain Eukaryota; kingdom Metazoa; phylum Arthropoda; class Insecta; order Orthoptera; family Tettigoniidae; genus Meconema; species Meconema thalassinum. Next base: position 38,973,537 of record OX336391.1, on the reverse strand, counting down.
TACTATTAAAAATGATCCATAATTATCATAAAATATAAGGCCCCTATAAGGCATTATCTGACAATTGGAGAACAATATCACTGGTGACTATAATCCATGCCTATCACCATGCCTAACAAAGAATTTTAGGAAACGTGTCTGAACGCTGGCAATTCTATTAATATAAGTATTTGAAGCAAGTCCCCAAGCCTTTATTCCATATCGAATTATACTTTCCACTAATCCATAGTATGTCATTCTTAGCACTGAGGTAGGCATATTTTGCCTCGGATGGAAAAATTTACTTAAAATTATTCTTAGTTTGGAAGTAACTTGATTAATATGCTTGTCCCACCTGAAATTACAATCGATATACACACGTAAGTATTTTTTAACAGTTACATTTTTTACTGTTATACAGTTTCTACAGTTATTGTTCCTACTTGCCATGCAATCGCAGTCATGTATTCTTAGATGTACCTTTTGTAATAACATCATTGGAGACTTCCATATTTTCCTACATGCTAGCTAGTTTAGTCTCTAGATTTTTCACTGATTTCTCATTTTCACTGAAATACCTGTTTAATTTGCAGTCCATTTTAGTCAGCATGTCCTTGAGGCTTTGGTTGTCATCCTGTTCAGAGTCCTGTTTGTTGATCACCTGGGAGAGATTCTTCTGATTTTCTTGATGACACTCTGCACACAATACACCGCCACAAATTCCCTTTTGTAGTAGTAGTAGTAGTAGTAGTAGTAGTAGTAGTAGTAGTAGTAGTGGTGGTGTACGTAACTAATTATTAGAGTCAAAGATTGGTACTTTAAATAAGGTGTGAGTGTGGTGAAACCCGGGGAAAACATACTAAGAATGGGCGTTGTAATCGCTGGGACTCGTACATCGGATCTCTACACTAGGGAGTATCCTCTTGCAATCGTGGATCCTGGGATAACGCACTCGGTTACAATATAAGTTATTGAACTGGAAGAACACACCGAGTAGGTTCAATTCAGTACCTTCTGGCTTGAACATTCTCATACTTTCTATGGCACCAAATGCCCTGACAGTATTCCACCTGTAAACTTTAGCCTAGATTCTGCTAAGTCAACTGCAAGCAGTATCATCGCCCCTCTCGATCGCTAACGTTGCTAGAAAGCCAGAGATGCGTAAGTTACAATTTGATATAATGCTAAATACTGGCTCAAAAATATTGATAGGGTTTCACTAGAAAGAAAAATCATAGCATAATTTGGGCGTATGATGAAACGTTTGTGACTTCCGTTATTTCACATACAAGTATAAATTACTCATTTCTATGTTACAACCATGAACTCCACCATCAAAATTGCCGCTTACGACACACTGGCTTTCTAGAGGCGATATAAAATTCAGAAATATTGCTAACAATGCATCCTATTTACTTTCAAATCCTATTTACAAAACAATGTGGAGTATTTACTGGCGTACGGTAAATTTTATTCCGATTACTCGCTGGTCGTGGGAGTTTTTAACCTCTGAGAGGGCCAACCGATTGTCTGATTTCCGAAGTAGGGGTGAATGAGCGATGTTCTTTTTAAGCTGAAAAAGCTCCCCAACCAATTCCTCTGTATAATACTTGATGCATAAAATTGAGCTATCCATACCACAAACGACTTATTTTTAAAATTGTTAACTTTCTTGGCCCTTTTAAATACAGTGGTTTTAGATTCTGGGAAGCCGGAATTTTACTCTACAGGACACCTTTAAGGTGCCAGTCAATTTTTACGGATCTGTCACATAAAATTAACCTTATATACCAACCATATCGGGATTCTATCCCGAAACCTACTGCATAAGATCCCAGAAGTTCAGCCAACTGTCCCGCGATCAGAAAAGGATATTTTTGACAAAATCATTGCTTATTATCAAATGCCATTATAATTCAAGCTTAGAACCCCAAAACAATAATGTACGCGACATTTTAAAATGTATTGGGCGGCTTCCGTGGAGTAGTTGGTAGCATGCTGAGCTTCTATACCCAAGATCGCGGATTTTTAAGAGCGTTAAAAATCCCTCAGTATGCCTTCCTTCGGAGGGGAAGTAAAGCTGGCGGGCCCATGTCATAGATTTATGGTATGTAAAAGAACCTTCCACTAACTACAATTGTGTGAAGCCAAATTTGTAGGTTAGATTTGATTAACGCTCTATTAATTTCCAACGTTCGCCGGGTTCGGTGGCATCTAGTAGCCAAGTTCAAGTCTAGGTGTCGTTGACGGTAGGATTTGGTAGCAAAAGTAGGAACTACTTGAAATTGATCGTCTGCAGTCCTTACCTGAATCACAGATAACACACCCTAATTCCTGCGTAGTATTGTTTATAACTGGTCATCCTGTTAGCCGCTTGTCCCATTCACGACCTACTTACTGCAGCCACTTGCACTAGCAGAGAAAGTACAGACGATGGTCCTGGGACCAATTGATGATGATCAATGATGCGCGATGTCCTTCAGTCTTGGTTCAAGGATGGGTCGTGAGGTGCAACAGTCGACACGTCTAACCTATACTTATTCAATTACGATGAATACACATGTAACTTGAGGAAGCCTCCGTGGCTTAGGCGGCAGCATGCCGGCCTCTCACCGCTGGGTCCGTGGTTCAAATCCCGGTCACTCCATGTGAGATCTGTGCTGGACAGAACGGAGGCAGACAGGTTTTTCTCCGGGTAATCCGGTTTTCCCTGTCAACATTTCATTCCAGCAACACTCTCCACTATCATTTCATTTCATCTGTCATTCATTTAATCATTGCCCCAGAGGAGTGCGTCAGGCCTCGGCAGCCGGCACAGTCCATATCCTCGCCGCTAGCTGGGGGCTTCATTCATTCCATTCCTGATCCTGACAAAGATCAATATAGGCATTCTAGTTCGAACAGTCTGTCACCTTAACAGAAGGACCCAATTCCACGCAATGAAATGATCATAGAAAACGGTCGCATCGCTACTCCAGGTATCGCTACACCTTACACGCGCAATGGCTAGCATTCACGGCTGTCATCGCGGAGGCCTGGGTTCGATTTCCGGCTCTATCTGAGGGCAAGAACGTGGTCTACTTCCTTCCCAATCCTCACCTGAATTATAAATACACACACTAATACAGCCATCACGGTAACACAGGTTATCAGACTCACAAAAGTACTCACAAAAGCCCCTCAATTGAAACAACAACACCTTACACGCAGTCATCCCTGACGGCTTCCTTCTTGAGGTCTACAATAAACACTATACCAAGCACCGTAAACCGTACAAGCACAGATAAAAAAAAAAAAAAAAAAAAGATTCCCCTGACAGATAACTAGTTTGGAGCTTTCCAGGTCCACTTCGCGTCTCTCTTAGCCCACTGCAACGGTGAGCAAAGGCTTCTTGCATGCTATAGTCACCTATGCCCGTACTATGACTGTTCACTTTAGTAGAGGTTCGTAAGTGGATTGGGAAGGACCGACGGTGATATCCTGCAACCATGCATGTTTAGCCACAAGCCATGGCACACGACGAGGGTCGATCGGCCACATTTATATAACGAGAATTTTGTGCAGACTATGATTTTCACCACTGCTACGCGTCGTTCGACATGTACAATACACGGCTTCCTTCACAGTATGGCTTGGCGTGCCCAAAGGCAATCAACCCTTTGCCACTTGTTACCGCCTGTTTTGCGTTCCAATGAACCAACAGCGAACGAAACAAGCATTGCACTGTACCAACTTTGCACTAATTTTTAGTGAAGATATTTAGCCTATATGAAATTTACTAGAACAATGTAAAGTGTCTAAAAAACATGTTATTATGTAAGGATGCTTGCTTCGGTGGGAACTTACTAGAACTAAGAAATTTTCTGAAATTCTTATTCGATTTTCGCAGAATAATTTTTCTAGGGCCAGGCGGGAAATAGATTTACAGTAGGCAAATGGGTTCGAACCCTACCGTTGGCCGTCCTTGAAATGAGTTCACACAGCTTCCCACTTCCAGATAAACAAAAATGCCAGGACCAAACCATCTAAAAGACCACGGCCACGTCCTCGTCCTTTCAACTCCTCGCCAAGTTTCACTCATCTCCTCTCACAAGGTTGGTGTCAAGAAGGGCATTTGGCTTTAAGAACAATCCGCATCCTATCCCCAATCCCTTACAAATAGGAGCAATTACGGGTAGACACACATGCCCTTGAAAACAAAACAAAACGGAAAACACACGAAAGAAGTACTTCAAATGCATATACAATACAATAAACCCCGATAAGAATTGAAAAATGCATAAAAATGCAATAAAACCCCTAAAACTGCCCTATCCTACAAAATTAGAGAAATATGAAAAAAAAATCCCTAACAAATATGCTTAGTTCACCTCTAACTCTGGAACACATTTATGAACAACTCATCAATAAATTGGGCTTAAAAAAGATGTAAAGCCATCGAAATCCTAGCCATAATCATCTGCAACTAATTCATTCACTGAGATGAATGGCCAACGCATATGAAAAGTTAACCAGGGACACCGGAAGTTTGGGATAACCTTCAACATTTTTAACCCGGTGTCATTTCACCCGGTGCGTTATGATTCCTTGAGGGGGCATTCCGCATTGCGATGGATAGGTGTTGAATAGACCACACTCGCTTTCTATACAACAATTTAACATGTTGAGAAATTAATGTTGCGCCTGAAGGCCATCATCAACATGTAACGGTATATAGCCTATATCTGCGGCTGGCTAGTTCGTTCACGGACTTCATTGTTCCTTGTTAAATTCCACGGTTGGCGAGTGGGGCACGACGCGAGCTACCTGACGAGAATATTGAGAGACGAGCTTCAAACAACCTGAGTCACGAATGCCCCTGACTTACTACTCGTACGTGGCGATTTCACCATGGCTAACAAGGGGAAGGCACGATCTAAGGTGCTCGTCTGGTATAAAGTAAAATGTCTTGCACATTTCCCACTGTTAAAAGCGCTGCAACGATATGACATGAAACTATGAAATTGAGAAAAAAAAACTTCCCATTTGTAAGTAGCTTACACTGTCCGGCTTAAAATACACGTTAGCATGAAGAAAGTAGTTTTCACAGAGAATGACAAAATCATGCAAAAATATACCTAAATGGCTTGAGAAAACGCGCATAGAAACCATAATTGAACACATCACCGTCTGCCTGACGATCGTCCAATGTTCGAGTTATTTAAAGTTCCAGTTAAAATCAAACATGCTGGTTTTCTCAAAAATAATCAGTTACCGACCCTCAAATACATGTGTATTTTAATTCATGTATCGATTCCTTAAGGAAGAAATGCTATCTGCCACCATTATCCAAAACGCGAAAGTAGAACCTAGCCTTTACAGAAGTTATGAATAAATAGCAAATCGATAGCAAATTAACATGACAAAATCATTCGTAAAATGGTGAATCAGAGACATTTTGTAAAAACAAAATATTGGTGCATGAACATTCATATAACACTGGTCAAAATCTTCCCCAATTAAAAATAGTAATTTCCTAATCAATTTGATGTGAAGTAAGTGAACATGATCTACGAAACGCATAGTTAGCTCTCATTCTCAGAGAAAAAAATATCTTTATGATAGATGAAAATTTTCCAAATTTGATAAATTATTATTATTTTGTTAGAAATATAGCTTGTCAGCATTGAGTAAGCTATGTTATTCCCAGAAGTCAATGCTGATTACACAAATGTCACTTTTGTGGCTAGGGAAACATATCTGCAGTCATTTCTAAATTATACGTTGAATTTGAAATTCCAAGACAATATTCAGGGGTAAAATAAGAAATGTACGTAACTACCATAAACCTTGATTTATTTTCAATTGAGCGTAAGATATTTCAACGAATGAAAGTGGGAATCAAAGCGTGTGGAACTCGTTTATTACCACATCTCAGAGAAACTAACAAGGAGGGAATTCTAGTTGCCCAGGAAATTTGAGAACTGTTTAAGGATGCTCACTGTGATGTCTGCACTAGTGTGCGACTTGGGTAGGAAGCGTTCGTGGCCTTAAGTTAGGAACCACCCCCGCAGTAGAAGTGGGAAACCACTGAAAACCACTTCCAGGATGGCTGAGGTAGGAATTAAATTTCTTGCCAGAGTCGGGAATTGAACCCGGGCCTCCACGGTGACAGCCAAGAATAATAGCCACTATGCAACGAGTAGGACAGAACAAACGTGAATGAGTACGCATGTATAGGGAAAAGTTCCACATAAATGCATGCATAGCCTACATTCATGTTAAATGTTCCATGAACCGAATGAAGAATGCTTATGTTCTCTGTGCAATAACCCCTGCGTTAAATACCACATAACATCACGCATCAAACGGACAAAGATCATAGTTGAATACAGTAGAGATTAGTCTACCTGTAATAATCATTTGTAAGCACACCTTGTAACCGTCCATTATGGCCACTTGGCTGCAATAAATATTTATTTTAAATATCTTAAAACCAAAAGCTAATAAAAATGTTCTGATGTATATTCATTTCTCGACCCCAACTTACTTGGAATTGGCTACATTCTCTTTTGTTTTTGTTGATCAATTTAAAATATTTAAAAATATACTAATTTATATAATTTTTTAATCATGTTCATTTTGGTACCTCGTACTGTCTAATGTTTTACTTGGATATGTCTCGGTTATAAAATGACCACTAACAATTAATTAGGTAACATACATTTAAGGCTTATCAGTACCATATATCAGATTTACTACAATGTGAGACAGGATGCAATTTACGTATCAATCGTTTGTCCGGATTCAAATTACCACAGCAGATTAATTTAAACATCTGGCAGAAACAATCCACAGACTACGTAATCACAAAGACGTGGGGGAGTGTTTGATGCTTATGATTACGTTGATGACGTGCGATGTGTTTACGTAATCACTTTACAAATATCAACTCATTTTACGCTCTTTCCAGTCGCGCTGACTGAAGGTGCGAATCCTGAGTCTCTGACATTGTGTTTATTGTGTATTTAATACGGATAAATCGTGATGAAATTTTAAATATTAGGTATTGCGGGGAGTCTATGCAATGATAACGCGTGATTACATGGAGGGTGGGGAGGTAAAATCGACCAAAAAGTGATTACATAATATGTGGACGGCCCCTTATCGATGTTAACCTCCAATTATTATTTTTTATGGAAGTTGGAGAACATCCCTTTTTCGGTGAATGTATGTCTGCTGACGTCACCTTTTACGAAGGGAGGAGGGTGCTTAAAGAGCTGTTGAGGAAATTTACAAAAAGCAGTAGTGACTTATGTTATTGTTGTTATAAGAGGCGGAACAGCGAGGTCATCTTCCCCTGGTAGTGACTGCGATCACTCTTACTTTTTCACAAAAGGAGCTCGAAACTGCAACTATAAACATCATTACGCGCATGACAATGGGCGATATGAATAAAAATGGGCATAAACTTCGAAGTATATACTTCGAGCATATGCATCAGTTTTGAGTATATACTCTGTTTGTTATGAATAATAGATCTTGAGTATATACTACCATTTCCCCTCCTTTTGGAGTATATACTTAACTTGCGCCACGAATTTACTCTCGTTTCTTCAACGGACGTAGTCATTCAACTGTTGTAAGTGCCATTGGTTAATGCAAACCAGTCGTCTGCTGTAGACTTGCCTGGTTTACATATCGTGTATTAGGTGAAATTCCTGGTGAATTGAAATGTCGGATAGTGGGGATGTATGTGATGATATTTCCAGGGCCGGATTTACCCAAAGTTACGCTATAGGCACCTCTCCATTGATCGCCCCTCCTCACTTGAGACCCACCCCCCGATTTTTATGCTAAGGCATAGCCACTCGCATGAGGTAAGGTTCGGGAAAAAGGAATAAACAGATATATGGCTGGCATCATAAGTTATGCTTGAATTTTTCCGTAGGGAAAACATACAGTAGTCAATTCAATAAAAATAACAACTTGGAGTAAAACTACATGAAACAGTTTAACTTTTATGCAACCAAAACACTTTATGAATACCCTTTCCAAAAATCATGTCTAGCCTTAATTCATACAACAAAAAAGAAGAGTAGCTTCAAAAATACAAACATTATTTACTGCTGTAACTGAATGAACTGCGGTAGCACGAAATATAGTAAAAAAAAAGGAGAACACACACTAATTTTAAAACGCATGAAGAGCAGTGGTACGACCGACATTATAAATTGAACAAAGCGCCTCTAAAATACAAATAAGGCCAACTGCATATCTTCCTGCAATATCTTTTAGAGAAATTAAAGTGCAGAATAAAAACATAAATGAAGACATAACGGGGCCTGCCTCAAGCACAACGAGAACTACGGTACTTCAAAAGTTTCCTTCTTGCCTTCTTTTCGGCAAATTCAATAATTATGGCATCGCAGGTCAAGTTTTTCGTCATATCTTTTTCAATCGCTAGGAGTGCAATAGAGTTTAACCTTTCTTCTTTAGTGACTGACCGCTAATAGTTCTTGATGCGATTCAGTACCGAAAATTATCTTTCTCCAGAACAATTGGTCACTGGAATGTTGAGAAGTATCCGTAAAGCTATGTTTACGTTCGGGTACATATCCTGTAAATCTTTTTCATGAATGAACGTGCTGAGCTCAGGGGCTGACATACCTTTAAAATCTGCAATTTTTAAATGTTCCTTTAAATGCAAGCACTCGTCAGCCAGTGCACTTTCTAAGTCATCCACATACATTTCTGAGAGATCGTCAGCGATTTTTTAAATCATTAGTCCATCTAGGTCTAACAGGTTTTCTAGAAAATAAAATCTCTTATGGAGGACTTTGTAAGCCTCACTTTGCCTCTTACGCTCAGCACTTAGTACATCCAGAATTACATAAAATACATTGACGCAAAATTTTTCTGAACCCTCCGACGGTACATATTCTCCTTGCTTTGTCTCATCATTCCTAGTCTTTCGTTCCGGTCTTCTCTTTAGGTCGTAGGAATATTGAGCAATACCGCTTAATTCTTTGGCTTCTTTCTCATAGACAACGAAATTATCTCAAACTTTGCACAAATTCCGCTAACGAAGCGTAACATTCTACCACAGTGCTCAAATTAGTGCTAACTTTTTGGAGCTTCTGGCTGACAGTATTAAGTCTTTTTTTAATGGTACTCCAGAAAACAACTAGGAAAGCAGTTTCTAATTGTAGGATATTGCTTAAGATGTATTTGGCTTCACTTCGAGTGTTTGCCTTTTGATTTCTGTCTTCGTGTAGGCTATACTCTCAAGAGCTGCCACGATGCCACACCAACCTTCCCTCAGAGCTTGGTAAGCGTCATATCGTGCCGACCACCGAGTCACTGACAGGCTTTTTTAGTACGCGCAATGAAGTTCTTTAAAATTTCGATCACAGGCCCCGAAACCAGTTTGAGTTTTTACGTATGTCACTTTGTGCAATAGTGTATCAAGGAATCGCCTATTGGGAAAGGCCTGCTTTGCATAAAGTAATTCGTGTACGGTAGCTTACCCCAAGTTGCTGAACACCATCGCAGTCAATGTCGTGAACCGCAGAGCAAGAATTGTTAATGTTATCCGAATTTGTCGTTGGAGGTGTAGGATTCACACGCGCACTAAACATCTCATTTATTTTCCGACAATTTGATAGTGTAACCTCGGCTTCCTTATCCTCTTCAGGTTTGCGGACACGGTTTTGGTAACCAGACAACTTTTTGCTGCCCATAGTTTAAAACATTTACTTGCAGATCACATCACAACGAAACAACACAACGCAACCGGGTGAGTTAGCCGTGGTGGTTACGGCATGACTGATGGCAGTCGCTCACATCCGGGAGGCGAGGAGGTTCGAATCCCCCCGCCGGCAACCTTGAAGATGGTCTTCTGTGGTTTCCCATCTTCCTTCCAGGCAAATGCCGGGGTTGGTCCCTAACTATAGGCCACAGCCGCTACCTTCCAACTCCTCGTCCTTACATTCCAACTCCCCTCCTTCCCTCCCCAACGGTACTTGTAGCTCACCCATTGGGTGTCCGTCTCGAAGCAGCTACAAAACTGGCGAGCCGAACATGTCCTCGGACACTCCCGGCACTAAAAGCCATACGCTCAAAAAAAAAAAAAAAAAAAAAAACACAACGCAAGCTCGAACTCGCACACAGGACAGGCAAGGAGAGGGGGGGGGCACTTCGATGCTACTACAATGCAAGCAAACCCAGCTACCGCAACAACAGCGCACGCAGCACAGCTCCCCAACCCTCTCACACTTGTCGGGACGGAAGGGCGTCGAGCGGCATAACGAAGAGCGAAGTGGAAAGGCATGGGCGGGCGTGCGACAAAGACACGATATTATTTCTAAATGTCTCTCAATATTTATTGTAGCATGTATACTGCTATAATCCTAAGCCCTAGCAAAGAGGGCGCCTCCAGTTAAGATCATAGCCGGTTGCCTAACCGAAGGGGTGCCTTGCTGGGCCCCTAGGCACGTGCCTATTTTGCCTTACGGTAAATCCGACCCTGGATATTTCTAAAGTTTCTGAGTTGTCATTTGTTTGATAAGTCTCAAACACCCAACTCGCGAGAGGAAAGTCATAAATATTCGTTATGCTAGAAACTTTGGCAAAGAGTCAAATATTGAAGAAAATTAACAATTTATTTGAAATCCCGACTCAAAACGACGGGCAATAAGAAAATTGTTCTCAAGGGTATAATGTTCTGCAATCCCACTCTGAAGCAGTTCTTCGTAATTTTATACACTTTCCTAACCCGCAAGTTATTTACATCCACATACATAAATTCAATACGTCCTGAAGATTATAAACCTTAACTCAATATTAATGAGTACCTTTTTTGTACCGGTTTCGGCCACTATGTGGCCTTCCTCAGCGCAAATGATAATACGAATAGAAAAGCAAGAAATAGCTTTGAGAACAACCTTCTTTTATGGAAAAAATTGTCATGCACTGTGTCTTGCTTTTCTATTCGTATTATCATTTGCGCTGAGGAAGGCCTCATAGTGGTACAATAAAAAGTACAAATTAATATTGACTTATGGTTTACAATCTTTAGGACTTATTATACGTCAATAAGGAACGGGGCTAACGTGGTCATTTTCATGTCACATTTCATAAATTCAACCAACTTGAAATTAGACAGCTGAGCATGGTAATGGGCAGACTTCAGAAATTGAGAGTATTTACTTCAGGTTTGTAGTCTATGCTTCTTTAATTCATACCACATTGGACTATACACTCACTAACTGAGCATTTACTCCCACCCCTGAGTATGTACTTCTCAGTGAGTTTAAACCTGAACTTTTTATTCATACCATTCTGAGTATATGCTGAGCATGAGCCTGTACTCCGTTTTATTCATATCACCCAATGTCACTTGTTCAGTAGTTAGCAAATAGGCTACATTAACATTTATGTATTCGGCTTCGGTAGTCTAGTTGGTAGAATTCTGAGCTTCTATGCCCAAGATCAACGCGTGTCCAAAGTAAAACCGGCGGGCCTAAGTCATAGATTCATGGCATGTAAAAGAACCTTCCACTAACTACAATTATGTGGCTACATTTGTTGGTTAGATTTGATTAACGCTCTATTAAGTTCCAACGTTAGCCCTACAGGTGCCGGTTGCGGTGGCATCTAGTAGCCAAGTTCACAGTTAGGTGTCGGTGACGGTAGCATTTGGTAGCAAAAGTAGAAACTACTTGAAATTAATCGTCTGCAGTCCTTACCTGAATTACAGATAACACACACAAATACAGCCATCACAATTAACACCGCTTATTAGACGGATTCTACACACCCAAAGTACACGGGGCTACATGATCGCGTTGTCGCAGCCCCTAAACTGAGGAACCCACCAACCAACATTTATGTACATGCTCCCTATATCTTAGGGACAAAATAGTGTTTCAATAAATATTTTAAAATAGAGCAAAAACTTACTATACGGTAGGATATTCGATAATGAGAAAATAACGACATTTCTTTAGGAAATGCTGCCTCTTGAAAAGTAAACTTTTCAATTTGTGCAAATCAACACATGAAATTTTAAAAAAAATCCGCTCTCTAATAATGAGAAATATTCTGTCTCAAGTTGTGTAGCGAAGTCTTCACACATCATTGCTGTGCGTGCAGGAATTGTCCTCAATTTAATGCTTTCTTCCAGAACTAATACACGCAATTGCATTGTTCGAACACAATGCGCGCAGGACTTCTCCGCCAATAAAAAACAGAAAAGACCTTGAACCAAGAGTCATAGTTCAAACTTTGTCTATAACTACAATTCCACGCTTTGTTTACATTGATTCATTTTGAGTATTAATTTCTCTAATTGTCATGAGAAACGAGCCTCATTAGTGCGTCCCCAGCTATTCAAGAAATAATTCTTACAACTGCGCTCCATTTCAGGTGAGAACTGCAATCAAGATCATGGTCGGGAAAATATTGGCCACCCTTTCGAATTGCCGATATCGTTCAACACAGCGGAATAATTATTACTTTCTGTAAAACAAAAGTTTGTAGCCAATTCTGCCTAGTGATGGTTATGCAGAGTTATCCCAAATATAATGGTCATGAACTTAAAAGGAGATGCACACCAAAGTGCCAATGAGCAACACGCTGTAAAGAAAATGTCTTCGAGATAAAGCATTATTTGTACTCATTTCTACCACAATATAAGATAATAACCAAATTTTTAAGGCGGTGTTTCATTAAATGTGAGGTAACAATCTCTCCAAATTCCTTGCCAGTTGCAGTTCTCGGGCATCCCAGGATTTCCCAATGCTAGAAACATTGTTGTTGCACTTAGGGACTAGGGCTAACGCGGTCTTCAGTACTGTATATTTAAGTGTGTGTAGAATCTGTCTAATAACATGAGTTGTGATATCTGAATTAATCCATGTAGGCCTACTGCACGTCTTATTCCGGCTAAGATTCAGAAAGAGGCGGCCGAGACAAAACCAGCATTCTAGGATACTAGGATATATATTAATGAAAATCCACAGCCTGCTTCCAGTCTCCGACCGGGTCAGGAATGGAATGAATGAAGCCCCCATCTAGCGGCGAGGATATGGACTGTGCCGGCTGCCGAGGCCTGGCGCACTCCTCTGGGGCAATGATTAAATGAATGACAGATGAAATGAAATGATAGTGGAGAGTGTTTAATGAAATTTTGACAGGGAAAACCGGAGTACCCGGAGGAAAACCTGTCTGCCTCCGTTTTGTCCAGCACAGATCTCACATGGAGTGACCGGGATTTGAACCACGGATCCAGCGGTGAGAGGCCGGCGTGCTGCCGCCTAAGCCACGGACTTCTCTTTGTTACTCACTTGAAACTCCGCTGAGTAAGGAGTAACAACACTCCGAAACGGATTGTAGTAATGCCATCTTTATCTCCTACATTATACTGTATGTACTGAAAGGAGGAACACAAGTACGTTTATTATTAGCGTTGTAGTAAATACGGATCCAATTCAAATAGAATGATTAATTTAATTTCTATGTATGTGATGACGTAGGTACTATATTCACATTATGCTCATCCTTAATTGCATGGCGGTAAGCAGACACCTTCTGAAGACGTTTCAAGAAGGACAATAGGGGGAAAAAAATACAACAGAAACAATGTCACTCGTTGCGTGCCCATGAGCTGGGAATTCTTCGTCCCACTTGGAGAACATCATATAACCTTCGGGCTACTCGCAGCTGCCTAATTATAGCTAAAAACAAGGAGTTTCACTACACCACCCTATTCTCACAGGGACGTACTTTCCCTTCTCAATGAGCAAGATTAATTGTAAAATCTTTTTGGAGCTCTAATCAAATAGAAACACAATCCAAAAAAAAAGACCCCCGAAGTACAAAGAAAAACATGACGCTTCCTTCTGCCATCTCAATGATCTGAGACAGTTAAGTGCCAACAGAATCAAACACACCGATGACATGAGTCTTAGGTCTACTTTCATGTTGTTCGCTGCTCCTTAACCATAATGACGATGATGATGATGATGATTGTTGTTTTAAGGAGCCTAACATTTAGGTTAGCGGCCTCTAGTGGTATGGGTGATAAAAGAAAAATGGTGATGAAATTACAGGGTTGTTACAAGACCAAGATTTGCATTTCCCCTGACTTTTCCCTGAATTAAGATCCCATTTTCCCTGATCACCAATATTTGATTCTGATCACCGTGTGAACATATTTTAAAAATAAAAGCCGTCGAATTGATCAAACGATTGTTACTGATTTGCATCTTCCGAATCTCATGACATACGCTGATCATTTTTTAAGTTTTTAAAATACACGTCCATGCTAACCTTTCTTCGTGTTCTTTTTCAGCCACTGTATTACACGAGATATGTAAGCTATTTCGTCCAAAAAAAGATTCTTTTCAGAGATTGTAATGAAAAGGCTTAAAGAAAGAATTTTAACAAAAAGCTAATTTTAAGAATTAGCCCAGTTTCAGATGCCTTGAGCACTTCAGAAGGCATGTAAAAAACTGGCTTCAACTGACTTTTTTAAATAAATTAATCGGTTATGCTAAAAAATTAACATGGACAAGTAACAAAAAATAAATAAATAAAAAAAACTGATTCAAGGAACTTTATTTTTAACTTCTTTCTTAGTCAGTACAGTCAGTCCACAATAAAACTTCGTACATTCAAAAAGTTATTGCAATTGTTATAACTAATGACATAAATAATACGATGGGTAAGTAACGTAGGCTACATGGCACGGATTCTTTCAAAATTATTGCTAAGGTAAGAAAGAAATTAAAATTTTAAAAGTTCCCTGATCTTGCAGAAAATTTCCCTGACCGGATTTCCTTCCCACTGACTTCCCTGACCTGTAACAGTCCTGAATGAAGACTACTAATTTACGTACTAGAAGAAAAGGACAAAAAATAAAAAGGAAATAAATGACAGGGAAACGACATGCCCTCAACCTTCGATGAATGAGAACTGAGAGACTTGGAAAGAAGTAGGGTCTTTAAAAGCAGACAGAAAAGGGAAAGAGGAGAGGGTCCACCCCCGAGTCACTGGAAAAAGGGGAAAACCCGGACCAAGCTGAGGAATCCCTGGGAGTTGCCAACTCGCGAACTAACCAGGCGTGAGTCCTTGAGGTAGCGGATTGCAGCACATACAGTAGATCGTAGAGGCTGCACACCATACTGAATTATCAAGGTCAGATATCAAGTACAGTTCTACAATCCTTCTAACGCGAGGGCTGGAACGGGATACACTCAGTCTTGAGAGGACAACGGTCAGGACAATGCTCACTTCGTAGAACAAGACTCTTTATGGGCTGTAGTGCCACAGGGGGTTGCCTAATACCTAATCTGGGGTAGAAAATTTCATTTCAATCACATGAATTCTTGGTGTTGCAATTTTCACAATCGCTAGTGTACGTGCAGTATCTTTGTTCGGAATGTCAATAGGGAATAATTAAAATACATTTTGTACTGACAACGTCAAAGCAGAATTCATTCCAAGACCCGGTACCGGTCCACGATCAGACGGTTTGGAACCACTGGTCTAAAGCACACTCCACTGGTCCTCGGAGATCCGAGCCTGAATCTCGGCCATGATTAAGGCCGGGCAAATTTCGGGAAAGTATCTTACTTCAATTCTCGGGGCACCCACCCAAGTCCTAAACCCTTAGTTACACGCAGGACATAGGCCTGTTGCAATTCCATAGTAAAATAAGGATTTTCTTTTCATCAATGGCTCAATATTATTTCTGAGTGTGCTTACCACGGTGGGTGAGTGGTTATCGTATCGGACTACCAACTCCAAACTTGCAGGTTCGCTCCTGGCCGTGGTAGCGATTTTTGAAAGGCGACAACAATCACGGCACGCACGTCATACATTGTTGGCATGTTAAAGAACCCATTTGAATTCAGTAGGCCGTGTTCTTAATGGCATAATTCGTCCTTTCTCTACTAGAAAGCGCTAGGGTCAAGGAGCTTAGTTATCTTCTTGACTTTCATAGCGCTCCGAGGTGCAAGCTGCCCTCTGTGCGTCAAATAACAAATCTTGCACCCGGCACCGAGGCCATACGATATTAAAAGAAAAATCTGAGTATGATTCTATAGAAGCTACTGGGGGTATGGCATTCGGGACACAGGTACTGGCCTCGTAAGACCAGTGCTGCTGCATTGAGGAAGGCATACGTAGTAGTTGTATTTGAGAGGCTTGGAAATCGTTGCCATTTTGTCTGAATACGGAAGTTACTGTGAAGGCTCTATTAGTGTGTGTACAGTTCAGTATTTGTAAATCAGGATAAGATTGCGAAGGAGGCGGCCATGACCTTATGTTAGGAACCATCCCGACATTTGCCTGAAGTAAAAATGAGGAAACCACGGAAAACCACTTCCAAGATGGCTGAGGTATGAATTGAACCCACCTCAGTTTTGCCTCACGAGGCGGAGTGTACCCCGTTCCAGCACTCAAACCAGAATTAAATTTCTTGGCAGAGCCCAGAATCGAACCCGAACCTCCGGGGCGACAGCCAACAATGCTAGCCGCTACACCAGGACGTGGACAAGGAAGGCAATGACAAGGTAACTCACTCCTCATTTTACCTAGAATATTCCGTCATTGCACTTCCAATGGTTTTGCGAGTTTCCACTCAAATATCCAACAACGGAGCTTCCTGAAGATCCTATCAGCATCCTGAATGATGGCATACACTGATAAAGTCGTCACAATAACAACCACCTCGTGGTGTAGTGGCTATTAACACTGCAGTCCGGGTTAGGTTCCCGACTCTGCCAAGAAACCCTATTCTCGTCTGAGCATTGGAACAGGGTACAGTCAGACTCGTTGGAAGAGATGGGTTCTATTTTCCGTGGTTAGCGTAAGGCTACAGCCACTACCTTCTCAATCCTATCCTCAATTACCCCAAACACACATATTACTACATGCACTACAATACCATAGGTCATAAGACAAGTTCTACACAGATCCAAGTATAGTCGTGGTGGCTAACTCGTCCCAAAGAACGCTGCATGCGATTGACCCTAAGTCTTATAATGTTTCTCGCCCAGCAGAAGGGCCGTTTTATGAGGGTTAGGGGGCTTTAAGCGCAGGTTTCTCTCTCCAGCCACAGAACCTTTAAATCGCGAAATACATCTTTGTCGAGAGAAAGAAAGCCGCCACTGAACCCTCATTACTAGTTGGGCGGGACTGTGAGGTAGGATTATGGGGATGAAAGAACTCCGCCAGGGAATACACGATGTTGCAGCCGATGACCACAGGCTGGTAAGAGGGCGCCACTTTCCCCGCCGCGCCGCATCGCACCGCATCGCGCGGCCAGGTCTTGTGCGAGTCAGTTGGTTCACGCTAACCGGACAGTGCAGTGTAGACTAGAGTGTAAGGATGCGGGGCCCCAGTACAGTAGTGGTAACATACCAGTGATCACAACAGCAGCAGTGTGGATACCACCCGACTAGCTCAAGTAAGTCCTTACAAACTGGCCGACATTTTGCTCCGGTCAAGATATTCTCTTCATTGCCTGGAAGGGCAACAGTACACATATAACACCACTCCAAGGATGCTGGTGTGGCGGGAAATATTCCCTCCTGTTTCTTGGACATTCACATGAAAAGTTGAGGATGCGGGTGGCCAATGACGGCAATGTGGCAACCAGCGAGCGCAGCGCTTAGGCATGCTGGACCACTCGACTGGTCAGCGGATATCCTGGGTGTGCTTTACACGCTGGCTTCCCGGTGGACCAGTGGCAGCGTGTCCACCTCCTGACACAAAGTTACGGGTTCGAGGAAGTCAGAATTTTTAGGGCGGGAAAATTCAACAGCACCCAAGAGTCGTACGATGTCGGCTTATAAAATGTATCATTTAACATATTTGGTGAATACAAGACATAATTAAATCTCAGCTACAGGTCATCCAAGAGTTCCGGTTTCTCTTGCAAATATATCCTTGAAATTGAAGAGAAGATCAAGTAATCGGGCTCCAACTTTGAAGATCTACAAACAGGTAGCCGATGTATTATTATTCTCCGCGTTTACCCCAGGCAACTGCCCAAGTTCCACTGCACCTACCCCTATCTTAGTCCATAATATATACAGTTACACACATTATAATATAAAAAACTGTGCTACCACAGCCCATAAAGAACCCTTGCCTACCCAACTACCACTCGCCTACACATTGAGGGGTGACGCGTGGTCAGCGCGTCAGGTCCCCTCGGTCGTTAATTTTGGATTTCTTGACTGGGATGCTGCCTCACGATCAGACAGCTACTCAATTGTTCTCACGAAGCTCAGTGCACCCCATTCCAGTCCATTCTAAAATCCCTTAAGGAACCGGGAATCGAATCCGGGCGAGAGGCAGGAGAGCTACCCCGTCACCACGGAGCCGGCACACACACACACTAGTATAGTCACAGCAAAACAAAGATCATCACAAAATAAAATTTCGCTATTTCATTTAGTATCTAGGAAAATTTGGTCATCAGTCCCATTTGCGTGGGTGTGCATTGAATTTATCTGATAACACGTGGTAACGGACGAAGGATTGAATTCGAAATAAGGAACCATACCAGCATTTGCCTTGGAGTGTGGAAAAATACTCGGTATGACTGATCACACAAATTCAACACATACCCAAATACATCGGAATGACGACAAAGCCCATACACGAAGTACGGTAACAAGATACCACGCAAGTAAGTCCTTGTGCTTGTCTTCTTCCAAACTGGGCTCGAGCTGTTAATTTTTGAAATACGTAAACAGAAAGAAATTTAAATTAAACGTATAACAACAGACGCCAATTTGTAAAATTCTTGTTTTTGGAAGTCCGTGATGGAAATGGTTTATACACATTGCAGTTCTCTCGAGGACACCCAACAATGAACAGTAATAATCACATTACTGCAGTAGTAATTTAGATATTTTTGGACACGTCAAGCCAAATTAGAGGCAACAATCGTTGTGCAATCAAGGACATGCATTGCCATATCCGACTGAGGATTTAAACAAGTCCATTAGTTTGTTGTTTGTTGTTTTTTGTTTGAGGGCGTGGTGGCTCAGCGGTCTAGCTGTATGCCTCTCACCAAGGTGGTCCGGGTTCGATTCCCGGTCAATGCATGTGAGATTTTCGAAGTGAAATGCCATGTCCTGTGGTTCGGATTCCACGTAAAAAGGAGGTCCCGTGGCTCATGATCTAGAGATTAACGGTCACGTTAAACTACAAGCTTCCTTCCTTTTAGTTTGTTGTTTGTTTCATTTGCGGGATTTGGACATCGTGATCATTCAGCCCCGTGTACTTGTTATAGTTATTGTTGTTTTAAGGGGCGGAACTACGAGGTCATCTAACCCTCTCGTGTACTTGGGTGTGTGTAAAAATAAATAAATTTATAATAAGAAATTCAGTGTTTTGATCACAGTTCAGCGCGGTGATAGGGTGGAAGTGTAAGACTGAATCGGATCCAGGACTTTTCTGCTGGAAAAGCAGTGCAGTAAACCCTGTGGGCGTAGCCGTGGAACCGTCGCAGCATTTGCCTGGAGAAGAAGTGGGGGAAACTACAGAAAACCAATTCCAGGATCGCTGAGGTGGGAATCGAACCTACAGTACCTCATCTCAGTTTAGACTCACACAAGGCTAGCTGTATCCCGTTCCAGCCCTCAGATCACAATTATTTTCTAAACAGAGTCGGGAATCGATCCAGGACCTCGGGGATGATAGCCAAGAATTCTAGCCGCTGAGCCACGAGGCGGACTCATAAGTTTCCACTGATCGCAAAACCATTAGTATTCTGCGTTGGCGCGCATCAGTTCCGCAATTAGTGTAAACGAGGGGAAGGTCCCACCGCAGGGCTTACTGCACTGCCTTCCCAGCAGGAAGGTCCGAGTTCCAATTCAATCCTACACTTTCACCCCAACATGGCGCTGCGCTGTGATCAAACCACTGGATTTCCTGTATTTTGTCATGCAATGAGGAAAGCGACAACAGACATGTTTTCTATGAACGAGTTTGTTTCTTATACAGAGTTCTATTCCATTTTCATCTTCGCCCACTGTTCATCATAGAATGTCAATAGAAAAGCGTGAGTGGACAACACTGTTAGGGAATCTCGCATTTGCAATTGAAAAAGAGGCGCATTCCTACGTGGAATCCAACCCAGCTCCTTTACACTACATTTGGAGCGCCCATTGATCCCGACTAGGGAATTATACGAATATTTGATTCGAACATTCGAATTTCCAACCTATTCGAAATACTCGCATTAGTGAAATAATCCGACTATTCTGTCAATAATCGAATTATATAATCGAACAAGTCGAATCATTAAAATGTTAGAATATAAAACATAGAAAGAAAAAAGGATAATAAATTATGCTTGTTTTGAATTATATTCATTTATAAGGATCCATCAGGCTGAATGGGTACGGGGATAAAACCCATCCGTACGCTTGGATTCGCCTCTGCTTCGAACAACTCATCCACTGGACATGTTTCTTAGCTCAAATGGCTGGAATTTTCGGGTACTTATCATCTTCGAATAATTCAAATGTTTGAACTGTTCGATTTATTTTAACTAGCGGACCCGTGCGAGAAATCTCGCATGTTCATAAACCACACTTTCCCCAATAGGCTCATAATGAGAGACATGAGGAGAAATGTTGTTATGTTTTTATTTCAACCAAATGATTATAGAACACTATTTACTTCTGTTAGAATTCCAAGTTCTACGTTCCCTAACTTAAGAAGGCAATCACTGGAAATTTTATCATCATAACACTCACCAGTTATTCGATATGTAGGCTATGAAATTATACGATTTGTGTACCCATTTTTGATTTACTATTTCTGAAATTCATGCAAAATGATATCGAAAGACCTCAGAATGTTAAAATGACATGAAACAGGCGTCACAGCAGCCAAAATGCGAAGTGGACAGCAGCGCATTTTCCTACAGCAACAGTATCTGCAAATCGCGCACTTCGTACATTTTCTTAAAAGTCATTTCTTAAAGAAATTATAGATATTTATGAATTTAGAGTGCAATTCGTCTCTGCTAATGTATATTCTCTTTCATTTGAATGCTCATTTGTCACGATCGGTTGCTTGTGAGCGCCGCAGGAGGGATCTATACCACTGAAATAATATATATGATGATAATCGACTATTAGAAATAAGTATTCGGCCATCCGCATTGTTCGAACATTCGAGCAATTAATTCGGGTAGTCGAATTAATCGAATATTCCAATGATATGTACTGTCAACCTTTCCTGGTTTACAACATGTATTGTTGGCATCGCATAATTTAGAGGCCTTCAATCATGGTCATCACGACCGTGTGTAATACGGTCAATATTTTTGAGTTATTGTGGTGTCTGTAGAAGTATGTGTACTTGTAATTGAGACTAGGGTTGGAACGGAGACGGTGAGATACCATCCCGGCAATTGCCTTGCGTAGAATCGAGAACGACGGAGAATGACATTAGTAGGGTGAGGCGGGAATTGAACCCATCTCTTTTAAGATGGGTGTACCCAATTCTAGTTGACAAGAATCAAATTTCTTGCCAGAACCCGGAACCAAACAAAGGACCTTTTCAGACATGAGTTTCAGTGTGGACCGCTAGATCACGCAAGACAGTGACAACACATATCTTCAGATTCTCATCCCCCAACGATTTGGATTCTGTTAGCGGGAAATGACCACGCAGTTTGATCGAAACATGTGCTCTAACCCAACTATCATACAAGCGTACATTTAATGACAAATAAAGAGATGTTTGTTTTAAAAAGCATAGTTATAGTTAGTTATAGTTGTTTTAAGGGGCGGAACTACGAGGTCATCAGCCCCTGTTTAAAAAGCATCACAGCGTGCATAGCTACAATGATTTTAACACAATCTTCCACCGGCACACTCGGAGGTTCGACGTTCGAATACTGTCGCTGGCAACGCTCATACTGAGTGGCACACTCACTAGGTCCCATATTTTAAGCCTTGGAGCGCCCTTTTCAATCCCACACGTAATTACAATCGCACAAACCAGCACAGACAACATTCACAGAATCAAGTATGTGAGACAGATTACCGCATTGTCCCTGAACTCCAAAATAAATAATGAGCAATTAACTTTTTGCGAGCAGTTCAACTGGATCCACAGTTTCAGGCACAAGTCTTATGCAGAAACTCAATGACCGACTGTTCACCTAGGTGTTTCGGATCTTTCGTCACCTGCCCCTGTAGTTATATGTTTATTGTATTAGTCTGATAACATTGTGTTATAACTTAAGCAGTGTATGTGACTGTAACTATTACTGTCTAGACTTGAGTTAGAGGCATAGAGTCTTGAAATAAGGTACCATCTAGGTATTTGCATTGGTGGGGGGCAGAGGAGGGGAAACAACCCCACTCAGGATGGATGCTGTCAACACCGGGATTCGAACCTCAGATTTCCTAAATTGTAGCTTCCCTTTGCAATCGTTCAGTGTGACTTAATGCGCTAAACTAAGCTGTAGTGGTCAAAGACAAGGCTGCTTCCTAGGAAATAGACCAGACTATGGCATCAATAGCGCGCGTACTTGTAGTTCATTGGGGGGAAAGGTCCGCAACATACTTAACTTTTGTCCGAACGACTCCTAGTTCGAATGGTCAATTTCCCATGTTCGGAGACTAAAAATAAGTTATTTCTGTTTCATAATTTATTTCCCTCCCATTACGACACACATATCACCCACAGACGTGGCGAAAGTTTGAACGATTACTGACCCAGCATTTCGGATCTTAACTAAATACCGTAGTTGAGGAATCGAACTACTGGCTTCTGTATGTGGGAAAATCGAGAGAACCCGCCAGTACAGTGATATATGGCAAGCCTGCAAGTGACTCAGTCTTGCCCATGAACATGGACCACACCATTCATGGCGTTACACAATCCAAGCGTGATGTGCCGACGAGGCGTGTCTGACCGATCTCCGTGAACCTGACCCGACCTTGCTCATCAGCTGTTGTCTCGACTCCAGCTACAATGCTGAGATGCAGTCGAAAATTTGATTTGCAAGCGTGTCGGTGCTGCATATCGAGTGACGTGTTGCACAATATCGCTCGACTGGTTCACGTAAGTGGGCCACAGCAGGGTGGCGGGCACTTCCCCGTTCAGCAGTCACGCTTGTTGTAGTCGAGTGGAACACAAATAGTATTCAAGGTATTTCAGACACTAATTAGAAATCGGAACAAAAACCAATTTAACGTTCATTACAGGGTCGCAGCATTCTTGAAGCTTGTAGTAATATACATCATTGAACCCAATCCGCTTCGTTGAAAAGCTCAGCATACTTCTGATCATTGTTGGCGATTGGCTTCAACTGACTCCAAAGCAAGAAATCAGACACGATTTAAATTGCATCCTGTTGAGCGGGTATCAAGCCTACCAATCGCGATAGCGCTTTTATCCCCTTTATCGTATAGAAAATGGCTAAGGATGGCAAGAGCTATACTTAAAAAGTGAGTCTATGTGATAGGATTTTTGAACATTCCCTGGCATTTCCAGGAATGCCAGGCTAAAATATTTTTTTCCCCGAAGAACATGGGATTTTCAGAATTTTTAAAGATACGTAAGCCACTTTTTGTTTACTCCACGCCCAATTGTTTGCTGGGATAGGAAACTCGAAAAGGATACATTTAAAAACCTCTGAGTTTTTTAAAAGTCACCTTAGAGATGTACTATTAGCAGAGATAATCTTTTGTTCATTCACGATATAAACACATACTGTAATACTTTTGGCTATTTAAGGTTAATACCGTACAATTGGTCCACGCAGACAAATGGCGCCTTCAAAACGCAATTTTAAATCTTGCAAATACGCGAATTATCGTCCTAATCGCGAAATAGCACCACTTTTCCAATTTCTCTAACTATTAATGCTCTGCACCTGATCCAGCGCGAGATTTTCTTTCCATCGTCAAAAACTTGACTAGCGCGATTCCTACTCTCGCCGAAACATCATAATCTACTCTCGCCGATAACTCGCGGTCGTTAGAACATAGTCGTTCCTAATTTCGCTATTTCCTCGCGGTCGCCGAAACATCGCGATAACACCCTCGCCAATTAGGCCTACTCGGTCGCTAATAGCGTAAGACCGATAACAGTGTTTCCATTTGATCATTTTGTCGTTATACCTCGCAGCTTTTAAATATCATTCGATCCGATGGCTAAATATAATATAATTTATGCTAGTGTTCAGAATTGGTTTTAGTTACCGTACTGCATCAATTGCACGGCAAAAAATAAATATTGAAAATCAATAATATGGGACTTGAATAACTTTGTAAAGAGTAGATGATTCACTGCTGAGCAGCAAATACTGGTGGTACCTGGTATAACAATTACTTATTGTAGGCTACTTCAATTATTACAATGCTGCAACTTGAGTTTGTTAATGGCATAATAAAGATAGAAGTAATTATACTAAACCTATTACCAAGGCTTGTGGATTTTCGGCAGTCAACAAAAAAAAATGCCGCTTTTTACATGTTGTACCAATAAATTTAACAAAAACAAACATTTTAAAACTTCACTATAACCTACCATTAGGCCTACTGTACAGCTTGAACATTTGAAAGTGCGTAACTTAAAACATCTCTAAGGTTTCCTGGTCTACAGTTCTAGAAACAGTGTATTGCAGCCGAACTCTTCAACCTATTTAATTTAATAATAATAATAATAATAATAATAACAATAATAATGTTGTTGGTTTTACGTCCCTTTCAACTACTGCAGCTTTTAGAGACGTCGGGGTGCCAGAATTTTGCCCCGAGGGGGAACGCATTTGCGCATCCTCTAATGTCAGCTGACTGCGCCAGGATTCGATCGTGCAACCTTGGGCACAGCAGGCGAGCTTATTTAATTTTAAGGTCGACCTGCAATATATCCTGTGATACACAGTGTCTCACTTTTATATGTCTCTGATTTGCACAGGAATTACACCATTACAACTTGAATTCCCTTTATTTTTTTCACGTCATAACTTTCAGTTTACATTCAAATACTTATCTGGAGTTTCGTAACCAATGACTAGCACCTAACATGTTTGGGATCGCCTTCTATGGTATCAGGGTACGTATTGGGATTCCGGTCTCAAAGGCCTCGAGTCCAATTCCCGGCGCTGCCTAGAAATTTAATTCTAGTCTGGGAGTTGGAACGTAGTTCATTCAGCCTCGTGAGGAAAAACTAAGTAAAGGTGGGTTCGATTCCCAACCCAGCCCTCTTAGAAGTGGTTTTCAGTGGCTTCCCACTTCTACTCGAGGCAAAATCCCGCGATGTTATATAACTCAAAACCGCGGCTGTCTCCTTCTCAATCCTAGCCCCAATTACAAATGCTCACACAATTTTACAGACACCACAATACATCATAAAAATGTTATTACTAAGGCAACACTGCAAAATGGCTTCCAACACAACAAAGAAAAATTGGACATACATACACACACACACACACACACTACCAAAGTACACGGGGCAGAAATGACCAAGATGTCCAAGTCCCTAAATAAAAGAACAATCTATTAGACACTGATGACATGCACAACACGATTGGTAGAAAAGAAATATTTTTGATCTACAAACATAATGCACAAGTTGTAGCCAGTAATACAAAAGTCGACAATGAGGGGAAACCTGCCGAAACGACAAGTTATAATAACCGCCGGATATTACGGCAACAGATACGTAATCACCTTCACTAAGGTACAAACGCATAGCTTGCTGCAAACTGAAATGTCAAGAGCAAGATCGGGGGTTCGAACTGTCAGTCCAAATGCTTCCTTCTTGCATCACATGTCTAGATTAAAGGTCAGGCTCATCACAAGCAATGAATGCACATCTCAAATCACACGCTAGTTGAAATAAACCGCGTCTATGAGAAAAGACTTCATTGGACAGAAGTCCCACGAGCGTAACGATGTTATATTGCCACTTACACACTCGTGCCTAATTTAAAAATATTACCATACTGATCGTGTGGTCAACCTATGCACAGTAGTTACTTCAAACATAACGATGAGCACACAGTTAGTACCTCCACAGCTTTCCTTCCCTTTTCTGCATGTTTAGTTCTCGAGTCGAGGGACAAAACTCAAAATTGAGTAAAGTAACCTCAAACTTATAATCTCCGACATCGTAGTAACGGTTCTCGTTCAAAAACCCGGCGAACTATGGGGGATCAAGAACCACACCTGGCTTCTGGATAAAGTTCCTTTAGAAAGTAAACAGAAACCATATTTTACCCTATGCATTTCGTCTACCACTGTCTGAGGTCCCATATTCTGCCGCCATAAACAAGATAAAATACAAGTGAAGCAGCGATGCACCAACCTCTTTCAATAGGCGCGGTCTATTGATGCTTTAACCGATTACAACAGTGAGTCGGCAAGCCCTGGATGCTGTTATGGTATGTATTACATAAGCAGCTTGCAAGATACCTTAGTTGAGATAATTAAGACGTGTTGTGAAGTACTGGAGTATATCTCGTATCCCGTGAACATGGTTAGGTATAGAAAACATCGATTTTTCCTAGAGGAAACTTATTTTTTCAAGAAGAGTCTTACAGTAAAATGTTCGTAAGTTTCAGCACCGTGCAATTTTTGCTTGTGGGGTAACCTCAAACAAAAGGTATACAGAAATAATCCGCCTACTCTGGAGGTTCTCGAGAACGAAGTAACTGCAGTGATACAAAATATCAGCGAGGATGAATTACAGCGAGTGTACCAAAACTTAGTCGGTGTAACATGTGTTTAGAAATTGAAGGACAGCATTTCCAGCAACAAGTCTGAAATTCATCTAAGTAATTATGATTATTAAATAAGTTAAAAAGTGTAAATGTGTTAAACTAGTTGGGTGCTACGCTGCTACACACACAAAAATGCCCCTGCCGTCACACGGCGCCGCCTGGCTCCGTTCTGTAGGGAAGTATTATCACAAGAAAGAAAAGTTTTACATAAATCTGCACATAATTCGGATTTTTTTGATACAGGGGTAAGCGAAGAGTGAGCTGCCTCATCTTAAAAAATCTTGTCTCCAGATAGTAGGCTACGTGAAGCGGCTATTTTATGTTTATTACCTGCTAAAGCCGGCAGGCCCATGTCATAGACTTATGGCACGTAAAAGAACCTAACACTACTATCGGTAGTGTGTAGCAAAATTTGTTATGGCTAGTTAGCAACGCTCTATCAAGTTCCAACGCTCGCCACTAGGTGTTAGTGACAGTAGCATCTGGTAGTCAAAGTTGGAACTACTAGAAATTAAACTCGGTGGGAACCCTCAGACGTTCAATCAAAAATGCCCAGCTACGGCCATTCGGCTGCGATTCATATATAATAATTTCCTGCTAAATGCTGCAAGACTTGTGATCGCCATTCCGCATTTACAGGTTTCCCATATTTTTGTAGAATAAAATGTTGCAATTAGGGAGCGTCCATTAATTACGTGAGGGGTTTTTGGGGAGGGGAGGGGAGGGGAGGGTAGGGGGGAGGGAGGGTCGAGTCGAACCTCACCCAATCTCACGTGGGGGAGAGGGGGGTCTCTCAGCAAATTTCTTAAATGAAAATAATTAAGCAATTGTTTTTTTAATAAATCCAACGCAATCAAGCACACATTAACTTATTTACATTAAAAATACGCATTTTGAAAAATCTCATGTGAGATTAGGGGAGGAGGGAGGGGTGGGTCGAGCAAAATCTCGCGACATCTCACCAAGAGGAGGGGAGGGCGATCGAAAAATCACCAAAATCGTCCCATGTAAATGGATGCCCCTTTAATACTTGTAACAAAAAGAAAAGGAAATTCAGCAACATATTGCTGCTACTTGACGAGTAATTACTCGTATATCACAAATCACAATCGCTTTACACCTCACTTAATATACCAGTACTAACTTACATAAACGGTGTGGTTCAAACTTGCCAAGGGTAGTGACTGACTGAACTGAAAAATACTGCGTCGCGTTTCGCATTGCGTTTTCATCAATACGAAAACTATGATTTATGTGTTACACAAACAGAAAATAACAATTTGTGTGTTTTTATTCAAAATAGTTATTTACACTTAAGATTTTCAAAAAATATTTTTTCTCATATACAGATTACAGTGATCGTGTTAGGAATTTCTGTCATAGTTACAGTCCTTTATCTATAAGCCCAAAAAAAAGTTACATAAAAAAACGTTCCCTAATATGACCTGACCTAAACGAGGTGGGTGCTGCTTCAAAATACACTTGACCGTTTATTAGTATAAAATGCAATTTACGGACGGAAAAATCCATTTCTGAAGAGGAAGAAATTGCGTTATTGAATTATTATTACGTACCTCACTTCTGTTAGTTCCAAGGAAGTCTAGTTACGGTACAATCCTCGGAACCAACGAATGTGAGATGGACACCACGGGTCCAGGAAGGGTACTAGTTTCGTTTAAGACGCACCACGTAAAAATGCCTTCAACCTTAGTTCCTGGATTCTGGCTACGTCGCTGGCGGGGGATAATAATCTGCAAGTCACAGAGGTCAAGGGAGGGAAATATACAATGATCAGATCGCAAGAGTTCCATTTGAGCCATAGCGCCATTTGTTAGTTAAAATACAATATCAAAATGAAGGGGTCTAATAAATACAGGGTCCAAATCTCCTTACTTCTTCCCGAGTTCGTGAGTGACTATTTATATCTCCATGAGTCAGACATAGATACGACAAACTTCATGTTCTGTGTAGAAGGCGTGTAATAGCGAACACTATACCATTTGGTCAGTCGAGAAAGTGACAGAACTCTTTAAGATCCTGTTGTAACTCAAGAAATTCGCCAGTCATAGTTGCAGAATCACGTCGCTGTAAACTTCACATTGTCTTCAGTACTTCAAGGGCTTTCAGAATTGCGGAGCAATCAGTAAGTGGGGATCGACATAACACGACCATCGTGTGGCATGCAGATGAATTGGCGTATTGCCTCATATTCCGACACGTATGATCTGTGACTGTAGACAATACAACAAAGAATGCCCTTGGAGAAGAACCCACGAGTCAAGTATAAAGTCACTAAAAAAATATTTGAGGTCTCTCACAACCCTTTCCCACCACGGCGGTTCGATTCACGGCCAATGCATGTGAGATTTTCCAAGTGAAATGCCATGTCCTGTGGTTAGGATTCCCGTGATTCATGATCTCGAGATTAACGGTCACGTAAATCTACAATCTTCCTTCCTTCCTTCTTCCTTCAAAACCCTTTCCACACGAACCGTATTGAAGGGAATGTATTAAGGTGATATTATTATTTGCGTAATTCCCATTTAAGGAGAGCGCTATGAACACAAAATCTAGCTTTTGGTGGTGGCTCTTTTTCTTCTATCTTCCCAAAAACCTTTCATCCGTTCACCGTGTGCCTTCTTCTCTCCATTTACGCCTATTTATTTTGGTTTGTGATGTAAATTCAAATTTCTGATTTTTTTCTCTGCAAATGCTGCGGTCGTGATGTATATAAATAAAATTATACCATTTTTTCATAGAAATATACAAGAGAATAATTATTAATACTAGCTTCATATCACCATTCCACCGAGTCCGTTTGTTCGATTTCTGTCATATAGTTCGTTAGACCTATTGTTTTAAGGGGCGGAACAGCAAGGTCATCCACATCGTTCGATATATGTGTGTGATCACTCATAATAACGACTGATTGTAATTGTAAGAAACTAGGCATTTAAGTGAAGAGCGACGAGTTAACAGGATTGAAATTTAAACTGCAAATTACTTGTATTAAAAGTTAAAGTACGGTACAGTCAAAACATAAATGTCAATCTCCTTTAAGTCAATGGCACTATTTTTCATCACCAACATATTCCTTAAAATAAAACAACAATTAATTTCTTAATACTGTAGGAGAGACTGTATGTTTCGTTCAGCGTTTACGATTAGCCCAATGTCCTCTTGTTGATTCTTGTTTTGTAGCCCCGTGTACCTGAGTGTATGTGAAGTTGTCTGATAACCTGCATAGGCTAACTGTGTTGTATGTACTAAGTTAGTGTGTGTATTTGTAATTGAGGTAGAAAGCGGCCATGGCCTTAACTTAGGTACCATCCGGACAATTGCCTGGAACAGAAGTGGAGAAACCACGGAAAAACCACTTCCCGAATGATTGAGGTAGGAATCAAACCCACCTCTTCTCAGTTTTGCCTCACGAGGCTGAGTGTGCCCCGTTCCAGCACTCAGACAAGAATTAAATTTCTTGGCAGAGCCGGGAATCAAACCTAGGCCTCCATGGTGACAGCTAAATGTTCTCTTGTATTCGTAAGTTTAAATGCCAATTCTGTATACGATGACCATTCTTAAACGATAATTCTATAAATGGGCTATATATTGTATATATTGTGATAATTCACAACTTAGATGCAGTAGATTTACAATCCGAGCACGAGGAATGGTGAAAGTATATTTTACTTGAACTTCAGAACTACAAGTTAAATATAAGAGTTGAAAAACGTGAGATCAAAGGTGAAATGCACCTCAATTTTCGCCACCATTTTTGATTTCTGAATAATAACCCCACATATATTAATAAGGACGTTCCCGCAAAAAGTTTCAGAAGAACCATCAGATATTTGCTACAAATGTATGAGGTAGGCCTAATTAAGTTGAACAGGCAACTCCGCGCGTTGAAATAAAAACATGTCACTGCGCTTTAATGTTCTATAGTCACGTTTGACACAGAAACTAGTAATCACATGTTGAGACTCATTAGTAATTTTGCAAAGCAAACGCGAGGTTCCACCTGCTTCGCTTCTACGGGAATGGTGACGTCCTGGTTGTTATGTCTCTTCCGAGCAAAGACGTGATTCATTGCGCCCAATATTTTAATCATACCTACTGCAGCAGCATCGCGTGCATGTCGAGTGGACACAACTTGGCAAAGCCGGTAGAATATACGGGACCATGTGTGGCCTTGGAAACAGAATAGACAGTAGAGGCCCAGCCGCGCCCAACAGAACGACCTTGCTCCAGTACAACGCACGAACTCTCTCCTTAACCTGCCTGACCCGACCCTTTCCGGCATTCACGAGAAACCGCATGAATACCATTCACCGTTATCAAACTGGCCTCACGATGTATGACAACTTTCATACAGCGTGTCGTCATAGCCATTGGTATACTTAAAGTACATTCTTAACTTAACTAGATACACTTATTTAAAACGTCTGATCGCAGGTAATATAATAATTTTAAATTCATACAATAGAGTACTCACTAAATCTGAATGTGTTAACAAGATGATAAGATAATGATAATTTGAGTTTCATCATACCTAAATTAGAAAAGAGGTCCGGGTTCGATTCCCGACTCTGTCAAGAAATGTGATTCTTGCCGGAGAGCTGGAACGGGGTGCACTCAGCCTCGAGAGGCAAAACCGTGAAAAGGTGGATTGATCCCATTTCAGCCATCCTGGAACTGTTCTTCCTAGGATTTCCACTTCTACTTCAGGTTACGAATTTAAGGCAACAGCCGCCTCCTTCCCAATACTCACCTGAATTACAAATGCATACACTAATATAGCCGCCACAATAACACAGGTTATCAGACATAAATTGTGAGTATATACACACACATCCAAAATACACGGGGCTAAATGACCACGATATCCAAGACCCACAAATGAATCAACAACAAATTATTTTAAAGGGCAAAAGTGTTCGGAAAGCCAAAGAAAAGAAGATCATTTATCCCGTATGCAAATTTCAAAGTGTGAACCACAATTCGAAACCTACCTGCTTTTATTCGTGAAGAACTCGAGAGCGAAGTGAAAAGAGAAGGCGAATTCATAAATTAATGAATACTCGAGAAAATCACAACATTTTGATTGAATGCGACGATTCCTAACACAGTCATACTGTATTAGGTAACTGTTTAACTACATTACAAAGTTTCCACATGCGTGCAGACATACAGTAAGCAAAACTTTACATTGTGCGAAATAAGGATTCGTCGCAAATTGAACGTTCCTGACACACACAATCTATGGCAGTGCGCCGCATTGCTATGATGAACCGTTGTCTACAGTACTACAGTGAGAGCCTTCCCCTTAGAACGAAGATTTGCTGGGCCGTGTGACGCGCGGAGAGCGTTGAGTCAGCGCCAGATAACTGGCATCTACCGTTACATAACAGTGAGTGGGGAATCACCGCATGCGGTCATAGCATTGATTACATTCCCAGCTGGCAAGCTACCTTAGTTCAGAGAGTTAAGACTTGTGGTGAAGTGCTGCAGCCAGTCTCGTATCCCGTGAACATGGTTAGGTATTGTACAAAACATCGAATTTTCCTAGTGAACACTTATCTTTTCAAGAAGAAGTCTTACAGGAAATGTGTTCGAACGTTTCAGCGCCATGCGATTTTTACTTGTAGGAGGGGCCTCAAACAAAATGTATAGACATACAATCCGCGTACTCGGGAGGCTCTCGAGAACGAAATATTGTAACTGCACCTATACGAAATATCATTGAGGATGAATTACAGCAAGTACACGTAAACTTCCTACGTGATCGCCAATATATGTGGAATATGCCTATTACCTACCAACAAATATCAGAAGCTGTACTGGAACTATGCAACACAGCCATGTATGTAATCTCTTCCAGCAGCACGTTCTTCATACTGATCTGCGTGACGCTTACATTAGGACCGCTGCAAATTAAATTTCCTAACACACCGCTGCTTCTCACCCCACACTACCATCTTCCCACACACACAGAGGAAAGTGTAGGTAATTTCAAGAACTCGTCTACCCATAAACGACAGAGCATGAAATACATAATTCACAATTCCTTTCCGCCAAGGCCACCAATATCGTATGTAAAAAAGGTAAGGAATTAGAGCAACTATTTCTCATTCACGTGATCTCTCGTATTATCACTAGCATTCTCCAATACATCTACGACAACTATTTGAAGATAAGGTAGCTGATTTTCTTAGACAAAACACAAGGTGAAGTGAACTACGCTGGACAGACAATCTATTGTACATAGGTATAAAACCCTATGCCTTTCAAACATTTGTAACGACTACAGGGTCTTTCATATAAAGTAAGAACGGCAAACGGTAGTTTTGTTAATCGCTGCTGCGGTGGGCGGTGGCCTTGGCCGGTCTTGTGGCGCGCCATGGCCCCTTGCTGTACTATTGAAAGCGCGCGCATAGTACATACGGGGGCTGTTTTCTTTTTCAAGTTTCGATGGACTGTATAAAAATAACAGATTGACATACCAAACTAATTTTACTACCTTATGTTTGCTTGTTTCATTCGTATGTCTCAACATAATCGCCAACACGATTGAAACATTTGTCGTATCGTTACACCAACTTTCCAATGCCCTCGGCAAAATATTCTGCCACCACTGAGGAGGGTACGTCTGGACAGTCTCCTGCAGTTTTTCCTTTTTGGCGAGGCGTTGCCGCCCAACCATACCTTCAATTCTCGAAAAAGGTGAAAATCATTCAGAGCTGGTTTGGACTAAACGGCAGATGGTCCAAAACTTCACAATTGAATTCTTTATAAAAGTCTATCGTAACGGTGGTACAGTGTAGTCGTGAAGGATTTTCACCTTTTTCGACAGTTGAAGGTATGATTGGGCGGCAACTCGTCAAAAAGGAAAAACTTCAGGAAGCTGTCCAGACGGTATCCACCTCAGTGGCGGGAAAATATTTTGCCGAGGGCATTGGAAAGCTGGTGTAACGATACGACAAATGTTTCAATCGTTTTGGCGATTATGTTGAAAAACAAGAATAAAACAAGCAAACATTTAGTAGTAAAATCAGTTTGGTATGTCAATCTGTTATTTTTATACAGTCCATCGGAACTTGGGGAGAAAAAAAATCGTATGTACTATGCGCGCGCGTTCAATAGTACATCAAGGGGCCATGGCACGCCACAAGTTCGGCTAAGGCCACCCCAGCAGCAAATAACAAAACTGCCGCTTGCCATTCTTACTTTATCTGAAAGACCCTGTATTTCTGACGTTCCAGTAGACCAATTTTAATGATTCTTGCGGCAATCATTTGTTGCATAATTTCCAAAGTGACGGTTTATTCGAACGTATATTTACTGTGTTTAAAAATCGACCCTTTTAAAGACTCTACTATTTATGACATTTCTAGCCGGCCGATTTTAATGATTCTTACGACAATCGATTTTTTCTGTTGCCTACTTTTGCAAATAATTCATCAAGTGCAGGTTTATTTCGTATTAATCTTTATTTTCACCGAGAAGTTTACCATTGATATCTCTCTCTCTCTCGACAAATACATTCTCACCAGTCTCGCGAACGTTCAGGTCAGTGAGTCCACTACTTTTTGTTACACCTATAGCACAAACCGGCAACGACGGATATGAACAGCTAGTTATTTAAAATTGAATTTCCATTGCCACTACGTCCACACGGCACAATCCATCACTACGAACGGTATCTAGATCGTAAATTTCCAAGAAATTCTGTAGCCCGTCCTTGAGTTTTGCTCTCTTCATGAGCTGCCGGCCATATCGCTATTGGTGGGGATCACAGACGAGGCAGAAAGACAGACAGAACACACACATCATTTTTGCAAAATGTGCAAAATAGGCTAATAATAGCTAACTGAATACCTCTTGTAAACATTTCCCTTTCCTTGCTCTCTTTGATGACAACAACTAAACAATACCAAAATTTAATATAGCTAAGGATGTAAAGACAATTTTATTTCTTTGTTGTTGTTAATTCATTTTAGGGGTTTGGAAGATCTTGGTCATCAGTCCCGTGTAGTTGGGTGTGTGTTGAACTTGTCTGATAACCTGTATTTGTGTGATGCCAGCATTAGTGTGAGCAACTGTGTTAAGGACAGGGTAGGGACTTGAAGTAAGGTATTATCCCGGCATTTGCCTGGAAGGACTGAGGAAAAACCGCACTCGGGATAGCCGCTCTGGACTTGCTGTATCTGCCCTTGCGGCCGTGGTGCACGATTTAACGAGTACGACTACGTCGCGGAACAATTTCATTTCTGAGGAAGATCTAACTAATCAGCGAGGCTTCATTTCGCCCAAACCTCTTTCGTAGCTCCGAATGTTTTCTTTCACAAAATAAAATAACAATACGTTTTGATGATGATTGTTTCAAGAGGTGGAACTCATCTGCCCCAAACTACATTTTAAACTACTGTTAGTTTTAATCAGAAACACAAAAAGGGATTTAATAACTCATCTACCTTGAATATTGAATTCGGGTAGTTTTTAAACTGACCTGATAAATCACATGATTTTTTAAAACTAGTTTCCATGAGCTGAGGTATTAATATATGGGAAATAAAACGGATTTTAGGAAATAATGTATTTCATATTTTATCCACTGTTACTGATGACTAATATTCCCACGGGATACTTATATGACGTCATAGATAGCTCAGATACGATAACATTACAAGGTTCACTTAGAAATACGATTTTATACGGGAAACATATTTCATCTGAAAGATGGCCCTGACATTTGCCGCCAGGGCGTGTCCTCGCCACTTCCCTTTCCCTTATGTAAGACAATTTGATCACCTGCTTAGCCATTCGCTACCTACAGTCGCAAATGTCCACATTATTCATGGTGGCGACAGATTTTGCCTGACAAATTTCCCTGATGTTGCCACAATATTCCCCGATATTATTTGGGGAATCACGCTACGTTTTTCGCCGCGCCAGGTTACTGCTGCAAAATAATTCTCACTCGCTATGTTGTATTCTAGATTATTTTTTTCTCTTCAAATTTCCCTGATTTTTTCTACACCTTTGCGAAATTCCCTGACATGCTTGAAATTTCCCTGATTTCAGGGTCCTGTCGCCACCATGTTATTAGATTTCACACACTACGATTCAAAGACCCGTCTGTTGTCCGGATTCTATTCATTGACACGTCTACCAAATCAAGTTATATCCAATATTATACTGTAGAATAGTAACACTAGACAACACGTAGTCACTTGGCGACTAGTGGAGAAGAGAAGCGTAGAAGACGGAGAAGCTGAGATCGTTCTAGTTTTCTTCAAAAACATTACCTTAATAGAAAAATGTATATAAAAGAAAAGAAAAATATTACAGTAATATTCCTCTGTACGGTAACGCACCTTTCGTAAGAAACATCAGTAAGATCGCGTAATAAGATGCTCAGCCGAATGAAAGCAATCCTTCATCAATTATATAATACGCTAAGGTGTATGTTTCACAAAACTCAAGCTTCTAAACCAGAGGTAGTAGGAGGTGTGATTTGTACCAAAATCTTCCAAATCGTCTCAATAGTACAGGAGAAATCTTGCATTTCCTGAAAAGTCAACGGAAATATATGTATTTGTTTATAAAGTGATTTTAAACAAATAAACAAGACGATAGCCCCTGGCAGAACTGTGTCGCGTCCAGTCCGCATAGCACTAGAGCCGGGCGGGTAGTCTCTACACTTGGAGCGCTCAACCCATTACGCGAGAGTTCTCGTATGGATCCGCTACTTAGATATAACACGATAGAGAATGCACTGTCACCAAGTTTTACCAGAAGACCAAGCCGCAAGGAACTCCACTACATGGGTTTCACTTGTTTTAGCGGGGAGTGTCCGGTATTGACATTCTGTAGTACTTGTATTTGCACCAGATATGATTAGTGACCGTTATGCAAAAGTTGATCTTCAGAAATTTCGCTGGACTCTCGTCGAAAGATTGAAAGGAAATAATAACATGCAGCACTCCTAATCTCAGTAAGCATCAGACGGAAGACAATGCGAATAGCATCCAACACGCTCCACTCCACTGCTCTAGCATGACTGAGAAAGCCGCTCACAACTATATTTGTTAACATAGAATGACCGACCCGCACTACAAGACTATTATAAATAAATTGGGCTACAATCCCCATACTACTGAAGAAAAGGTAAATATGATGCCAAATCGCTTTAAGGGCTGATAATGATAATAATAATAATAATAATAATAATAATAATAACATAACTGCGTCAAACTACTGGCTCACTTCAGGACAGATCTTTCCAGAAACTGAAGGTTTTATGCTTGCAATTCAAGACCAAGTCATCCCTACAAGGAACTACCTCAAGTTCATTGTAAAAGATCCCGCTGTACCAGATGATAAGTGCCGCTACGGCTGTCAACAGTCAGAAACTATACTGCATATTACATCTTCATGTAGATATTTGTCAACAGTCAGAAACTATACAGCATATTACATCTGCATGTAGATATTTCCTGGCGACGGAGCACAAACAAAGGCATGATGCAGTTGCTAAAATCTTGCATCAGGAGTTGGATGATAAGTTTCAGCTTCTAAAAGGAAAGAAAGTTCCGTACCACCAATATCAGCCAGACTGATCAATCGGTATCACACAACATCCCGGATTTGGTGGTTGTCAACAAGAAAACTAAGCAAACTACCTTGATTGATGTTGCGATTCCTAACAACAAGAATCTCCAGTCAAAACGCATAGAAAAGATCAGCAAATACAGCGAGTTGGTCGACCCTATCAAGAGACAATGGCATGTAGAGCGGGTAAAGACCATACCTATCATTGTCTCAAGTACGGGCGTGATCCTAAGTACCTTGCTCCAAGGCCTTAAAGAACTGGATCTGGATACTCGGCTGTACTAACTAATGCAGAAGGCATTAGTTCTATCAACAACCAGAATCGTTCGGAAGTTCATGGGTAGCGAAATTCCAGCTTAGAAGTTACTGTTTCAGTAAAGCGTAGACAGAAGCCCGTATAGTTACGTTGTAATGTACCAGAAATGTGTTATATGTACTGTATAAAACTGACTCGGCACCATCAAACGCCTACTGACTGCGCCGGGAGTTGATCACATGTTAACGCTGCGCCACGCAGCCATTGAGCTAAAATACTTTCACAATGAATGACCACACATGCATAATGGTGACAAAGAAAGATTACATAAAATTCCAGGGAGGCGATTGCTGATCTCATCGCAATGGTTTTAGCAAAATATGTGTTAATTACAATTCCCACACCCCAGTCCAAAGAAAGTTAACAGGTAGCGACTATAGCCAACAGTTACGACTTCAGTTCCATGACTGCATTAAATTGCAGTAGTTATTAGGATCGCACTACCCTTTATCTATCAGTCTACGCTCGGTGAAATCACACTGTTTAATATAAACTTTAGATACTCGCCCCGACTTCGCACGGAATTAAAAGTAAAATGTTAACCTTAAATCACTCGCAGAGACAACACATCTACTCTACTCGGAAGTTTTAATCTAATGGTGTGTCAGTGTTTTCCCTGGCCATGGACACCTAATTCAGGGAAAGGCTCACTCGCAAGCTACCTGACCCTCGCAGCCTTTCATAACGCTACGCTGGCTAAAGTGTTAAAATAGATAATTTTAAAACAATACTATTGTTCATCATAAAACATTCTACAAAAAAAAGTCTGCGACAGCATTCAGTATATCTCTAATATATAGCGTCGGCTTCGGTAGCGTAATTGGTAGCATGCTGAGCTTCTATGCCCAAGGTCGCGGGTTCAAACCCGACCGAAGTCGTCGGATTTTTTAAGGGCGTTAAAAATCCCTCAGTATGCCTTCCTTCGGAGGGGAAGTACAGCCGGCGGGCCCATGTCATAGATTTATGGCACGCAGAAAAACCTTCCACTGCCTAAACTTGTGTGAAGCAAAATTTGGAGGTTAGGTTTGATTAATGCTCTTAAGTTCCAACGTTCGTCACCAGGCGCTGGCTGCGATGGCATCTAGTAGTAGCCAAGTTCACAGCTAGGTGTCGTAGGCGGTAGCATTTGGTAGCGAAAGTACGAACCACTTGAAATTATCGTCTGCAGTCCTTACTTGAATTAAAAACAGATAACACACACTAATACAGTCATCACAATTAACATCGGTTGTCAGGCAGATTCTACACACACCCAAAGTATACGGGGCTACATGACCGCGTTATCACAGGACCTAAACTAAGGAACCAACCATCTAATATAGTGTATAGTCCACTGTAATTGTTTTAATCTTGCAATTAGTAACAAACTGTTAACATATTTAACTTCGAACACCTATAGAGGGCTTTAAGATATATACTGTCGTGGACTTTTTTGTAGAATGTTTTATGCTGAACAAAAGTATTGAGCCCTTGAGGATGAAGAAGAAAGGCTTAAATCGCTTTCGTTCGTTCCTTCTAAACTATTTGTTTAATTTAGAAAATGTTTAGACAAAAGGGTTGTAGGAATTTATAAACTTTTCAATAAATAATATTGACTGACTGTGAGATAAATGTGGAGATTTGTCCAGTAGTAAAAAAGACAAATTGCACAACCTGCACTAACTTCATTTCCTCATAACTTAGTCGAGCATGCTTTGATGAAACTAGGGATTCACACTAGTGTTAGCCAACTAATGTCAATTGAATTCGACAACTTAGCCACGGCTTTCTTCTTCCCACCAGATGAATTAACTTCTTTTGTTTTGTTATCCAGCAGAATGAACCTGTCATCGACAGATAAGCAGAGACGCCACTAACTAGCAAACTAATGATGATAATAATAATGCACAGCTTTCCTTCAAGGAACGACTTTCCTTATGGGTGCCGACAGTGTTACTGCCTCATTATCAGAGGTCCAAGTGTGGAGTGTAATTGTCCATTTAACACGGGGCATTCTATTATGTTAGACCTAAAGGCGTGGCGATAGTTGTTTTACGGACGGAACATCGAAGTCATCTGCTACATTTCAAAATGTGTAATTTAACCATCTGTATAACCAAAGCGCCTGTCTGTAATTTTAACCAAAACCATTATTTTACGTATTTAGGGTCATTCATTTTACTATTATTATTATTATTATTTACTTACCATAAATCAAACAGGAGTATGGAAGAACTAGTGGAAAAGGGCAGGCCCCACATACATATTGCATGTTTCACTGGCACATTTGCATCTACATTTGGTTTTACAAGAGAAATCAATATCCAAGCGGGAAACGATTGATCCTACATACGCCTACTTTTTACAGAATTTCAAATAATACTCATAGACACAAAGTAATACCATGAGTGGGACTTCAAACGATCTCAGGACGATCGCCACTCAGCTCCTAGTCTGCGGATTATGGCGGACAAATAGCAAGCGCGACGATACCTTCAGCCGTATTGCCTTGGGTTTAGACCATGGGATGCTACTTCACATCTCAAGCAGCTACTCAATTATCCTCCCATCATTCTAGCCGGAAATAAAACTTGGGACCTTCTGAGTAAGAGGCAAGCGTGCTACGCCTACACTATCAACGCCATAGTTTAACGCCCCTTTTAATTGCTGTGGCTTTAGAGACGCCAGGGTACCGGAATTTTGCCTACAAGGAGAATCTTCATACTCAGTAAATTTATTTAAACATTTTAATTGCAATCGGACTGAGCCGGGATCGAATCCGCAAGTCAACTCCAAACAACTACGCCACTCATCCCAGCTATATGAGATCTTGTGCGAGTTTTCATGTAAGTAGACTAGTACTGTTCTTACAATTTACGCAACATTTTTATCCAGAAAATTTTAAGGGGTAACGGATTTGGGAACGGGGTCACCTAACATCAGAGCTCCAGCCAACCTACTCCTGATCTTTGACCCAGTCATCTAGCCTCTTGCCAGCGAATATAAAACTCCAGCTACGGAATGGTCAGCACATTTTTATTTGTTTGAGAAGAACCACAAGCGTCAAAAATAATAGTTACATATTTATTTATTTATTTATTTATTTATTTATATCGTATGGCAAAACAAGGATATATTATAAATGCATATATCTTACAATTATATATACAATTATTTACAGGTAACGTTCAAAACTTAATGTCCAGACTTTTCAGCCTGCCCACTGCCTCTGTAGAGGCACTATGTAGTTCCTGAACAGAGCCATTGAATCTTCTTTTTGGGCAGTCCATAACAACGTGCTGGATGGTCTGGGGCACATTATCACAGTCGCAGAATGGGTCTTCAGATCTTCTCCACTTGTGAAGCCAGAATTTACACCTGCCATGATTTGTCCTGATTCTGTTGTTTAGAGATGTCCATTCCCTTCTCGGTAAGTTGAAACCAGGAGGAGCTCTACAAGGATGATGGATTAAACCCAAGCGGTCAGGAATTTAAGAGGTCCAATCTTCATGCCAGATCTCATCAGCATCAAAATGTGTTTCCAGGAGTTTCTCACCTAGCTTCCAAGATGGGTTTCTGGACTTTAAACTCTTCGGTTTCTGAGGGTTGCAGTCCTGGTGTAAGGGCAGCTGAGGGTTGCTACGACACTTCTGCTATTCTCTTACAAGAGCCAGTTTTCTTCGTATGTGAGGGGGGTGGATGTTGGACAAAACGGGTAGCCATTTTAGAGGTGTCGATTTGATGGTGCCAGATGTTGTCCTCATGGTGTCATTCAGTTATTTACCTACTAATTAACATTGAGATCACGTAAGTTAACTTTTTGGCCAATTCAGCTACACGTGCCTTGATTCAAATCACCCCATTACTCCTTTAAATTTTCTGAAACAAAATGTTGCTTGCACTCAAAGGTGTCTCAAAAGAAAATTCACACAAATTTTAACACAGTCGAGAAGCAATTACGAGAGAAAGCTCAAGCAATTTAAGTCCTACACTTTTAAACGGAACCCCAACGAAGGGGAGATACTGTAGTATGGTCCGTGAACCCTGGATCAGCAAATAAGACTACCACGCCCTCAGTTCGCCTGCTCGTGACTGCCACAATTCGAGCGAAAGCCGCAATCGTATAACGTGCACTTTCAGTGAACCAGGAACAACGAAGGCACCGTTCACTAACAAGCAACATACGGTATTCCAAGGGCAGCAGACCTATCTTAAACGTACTGGGTAATCTATGTCCAAAACGTAATCGCTAATCCAGTAAAATAATTAAACAAACAAAAAACCTAACTAAACTATTCCCATTATGTACTACTGAAGCATTCGAGAGATACAGGTGCACAAGACTGTAACAGTTACGCCCCAAAAGGGGTCCAAATGGATTGTGGTGGTGATTATTGTTTTAAGGGGTGGACATCAGGTTCACTTGCCTAGTAAATATCTTATGGGCAACGATAAAAAAAACCGGCACTGCAGCTACTACGACTTGAGCCACAAACTGTAGTAAATTGAAAAATAAATAAATACTAGAAAACGTAGTTTGAAAATACAGTAAGACTTACAGTAAATGCATGATGTACCTCATAAATAAGAGTTGTGATCTGTAAAAATATACAAATTAGACAGGCAAAAGGACAGTAAAAATTCTTGGAGTAGGCGCTGACATAGGCACTAAAGATCATAGCAAGCTTTATTTAAAAGGCATTTAATTTTTCGTTCAAAATTGGTTATTTTTTCCTTGCCGTTTTGTACGCCGACCCTCTCGCGTCATCAGTCATCATTGGCTTAAAAAAATATATCCTAAGTTAATAAATGTGTTTAAATCCCACGATTTTAAGCACATAATTATGCTCTCATTTGCCTTGAAATGGACGACCTCGTGGTGTAGTGGTTAGCGTTCTTGGGTTAGATTCCCAATTCTGCCAAGAAATTTTAATTCTAGTGTAAGGGTTGGAACGGGGTACACTTAGCCTCGTGAGAAGAAGATGGTTCAATTCCCACCTCAACCATCATGGAAGTGGTTTTCCGTGGTTTCCCCACTTCTGCTCAAGGCAAATGCTTCCTAACATAAGGCCACGGTCACCTCCTACCCAATCCTACCAACAACTTACAAATACACCACTAGTACAGCCAGCAAAATAACACAGGTTATCACTCAAATTGTATTTATATATATACACACACGAACAAATACACGATGCGATATGACCACGATGTCGCAGCCCTTAAAATAAGCAACAAATAAAAATGTCTTGAAATAAATACTTTTAAACTTTCCATGTAGCATTTCAATCGGGTCGCTACCAACTCAATTTGACAAGAATTACAAACGGGAGAAAACACACTTCGAATGACCCCACCTGAACGCTCCCTGCATCACAAGAAGCAAACAATCGTGAAGAACGAATCTTCTT
This sequence comes from Meconema thalassinum, assembly GCA_946902985.2. Lineage (NCBI taxonomy): Eukaryota > Metazoa > Arthropoda > Insecta > Orthoptera > Tettigoniidae > Meconema > Meconema thalassinum. The sequence continues at coordinate 38,930,477 of OX336391.1, read as the reverse complement.
CATTTTCCCTTCTCCATTAGCCGAATGGAGGTAAACTTACCTTCTTATAAAACAATTACAAATTCTTTGCATGACGTCAATTAGCACAAACCCATCATTACTTTGAAGCTTATGTTCATTCGTTCGTTTAGGAACTGCATGGACCAGTTCAATAATTGAAGCAACTCAGGGAACAACGCAATCCCTTCATTCAATTAATAACTCTTATGCAATCAACACAAGAAGAGCTGACAGCTCGGGAGTGAGAGGAAATATCGCAATAACCCACCTTCTTGCTCTTCTCCAGAACACGCACACTTATTTTCACATTAGGGTCCTTCTCAATTCCGAGAACTCGATAAGATATTCGTCAAACCAAAAGGGGTCTAACAACCCATTACAACAGGGTCTAAAATTCTGAGCAAAGTCTCAAACCTAGGAGTTGCATAAATGGAAAGACTTACGACCTGACGCATTAAAATCGCCAAGGATCAATTGGGTAAAATGTTAATAACCATTTCGATCCAATTCTCCAGTGACATACGTTAGACAACGAGCCGTTTGGTTCAGTATCTATTCTCTAAAATATCACATATTATCGCCTTTCTTCTGGGAATGGTTAAAAATTTCAACAAATGAAGGAAATGATAATTACTGTAACTCTACAAAAAATTTGTTGTTGATTGATTTAGGGGCTTTGCAACACCGTGGTCATGTAGCCCCGTGTAATTGGGTGTGTGTGGAAATTTCATCTGATAACGTGTTATTGTGATGGCTGTATTATTGTGTGCATTTGTAATTCAGTTGAGAATTGGAAATGAGGCGGCCGTGGCCTCGAGTTAGGAGCCACCCCGGCATTTTCCGGGAGTAGAAGTGGGAAACCATGGAAAATCCCTTCCAAGATGGCTAAGATGGGAATCGAAGCTCACGAGACTGAGTGTACCCCGTCCCAGCCCTCTCATCAGAATTTAAATTTCTTGGCAGAGCCAGGAGTCAAACCCGGACCTCCGGGGCGACAGGCAAGAATGCTTGCCGCTACACCACCAGGTGGTGTGGTCCTACAAATATATAAAAGGTTCATAAAGCACTAATTACCGGCCGCGGTGGCTGAGAGCGCTAACGCGCTACCTTGTGTCTCGCTGGCATCGGGAGAGCGTGGGTTCGAATTCCACCTCGGCCGTCCTGAATTTTTTTCGTGGTTTCCCATTTTCACCACCAGGTAAATGCCGGGACGGTTCCCTCCAATAGGTCCACGGCCGATTTCCTTTCAAAATCCCTTCCCTGACCCGTTCTGAAAAGAACATGGAATGGCCATTGGCTGCATTAATAAAATTATAAATAATTTTTAGATATAAAGGGCTTGGTACTTCGAAGTTACACGAAGACGTCTTGTTACTGCTAAGTCGAGTTGCTCTTAGGAGCACCAATTATTTACTTCAAGAAGATCACTGGTCAACATCTTGTATATGCTCGAGACCGTTGATAGCGGACAGTGTGACAACCGGTAACACAGGTTGGCTTTTAATTTGTTCCAGGCCTCATTTAGAGACCTTGTGTTATATGGGTAATTTGCTATTAGTATCTTTTTTACTCCCCCGGGAGGGGGTATCCTGTGGAGCTAAAGTGGGATGAGGGACGTCTAAAGAAAGAAAAACAAAAACAGATGCAGAATAATCAAGGACATAATAATACCCCCTCCTATATTATATGGCATTGGAAATGAATCCACTAACATGCAAGGAACCATTCGGAAAGACTGTAAACCAACATAATCAAGGCTAAACAAAGTAAGAGAAACTCTCGACATTTCCAAGTTTCTTCAGGCATTGCTTCTAGTCATTACTAATGATGTTTTGAAAGCTGTTCAATATCACTTTATGTAAGGAAACAGAGTAATTATGACGCGCTTGGCAATATGCTTTACGTGATTTAACGAGACGGAAAATGCGACCAGTCAATAGAGAACAGTGCCACTAGGCTACGTTTAGGGCTATGAGGCGCGGGACATTTCTTTAAAATCATACCTCCCCAATGAGCCGTAGTGTGTATTTCATGGATAAATCTTAATTGGCGCTAATTTATGAAGGATCACTTCATGTAAGAACACTTACACGACAAAACTAAAAATAATTTGTTATGAATATCCTACTAAACGTGTTCGAGCGGCTTCGGTGGCGTAGTTGGTAGCATGCTGAGTTTCTATGCCCAAGATCGCAGGTTCAAACCCGGCTGAAGTCGTCGGATTTTTTAAGAGCGTTAAAAATCCCTTAGTATGCCTTTCTTCGGAGGGGAAGTAAAGCCGGCGGTCCCATGTCATAGATTTATGGCATGTTAAATAACCTTCCACTAATTACACCTGTGCGAAGCTAAATTATGCAGGTTAAACATTTGACTAACGCTCTTAAGTTCCTACGTTCGTCGTCAGGAGCCGACTGCGGTGGCATCTGGTAACTAAGTTCTGAACTAGTTGGTCGTTGACGGTGGCGTTTGGCGGCAAAAGTAGAAACTACTTGAAAAAATTCAAAGTATGCAGTCCTTACTTGAATTAAAACAGATCCACACACTAATACAGCCATCACAATTAACACCGGTTATCAGACAGATTCTACACACACCCAAAGTACACGTGGCTACATGAGCGCGTTGTCGCAGCCCTTAAACTGAGGAACCAACCAACCAACTACTAAACGTGGGAAGAAGTTTTGTTCAGAACGCGATATAGGTCAATATCGCGATAATTTGCTTCAAAATAATACAACCTCGCACTTTTGCAGTGGAAGTTGTCTCTTAATATCATCCAAATTGTAGATGCCGCTTCATTATTTTCCTCCACCAACACACTAGCAGGAGTTGCGAAAAGCGCGCGAATGTGCATAACATAGATGTACACTAGTTTAGTCGCACAGTGATTTCTGTTTATTTTTACATCGAATGATGTGATATATGTCACAGAACTGGTCACATAACGAGAACACGCATAATTCATTTGGGGTGGGGTAGGACATGGTTTACATATTTTATGGTGGTACCCATGCACTGCTAACTTTAGCACCACATGTCTTAGTTTCTGATTGGCGTTGGTCCAATTCCGGTCGATCATTGCATCCGTGCTTCTCTCGTCTCCCTGCTAAGTGCGCTTCAGCATTTTTTGAGGATGGAAGCCGTAATTTTGTCCTTATTTCTTCGACAAGGAAGTGTTCCCGTGCTAATTCATATGTTAGGCGGGAGCGCGTGTATTTTGAGATGCCCATTAAGGTTTTCAGAACTGGGCTTTGACTCTTTCGATGGTGGCCAGATCTCTCTTCGTTAGTCGGTCCCATATCAAGTAGATCCCGTAAGTGAGAATTGGTAGTATATTTGCGTCAAATAGATGCATCATAGCTGTTTTTAAATATAGCTGCTGTAGATTATTAATGTCGTACATGGCTGTCATGCAAGCCACTGCTCTGTCTTGGATGTGTAATCTGAATGTCCCGGTAGTCTGTAAGGTGATTCCAAGGTATTTATCTGCATTTACTATTTCCACTTTGTCTTCATCATATTGCAAGTTTGGGGCAGAAGACCTCGTAGTTTCGCCCTAAAAAAAAAACAATAACTAACTATATTGCAAGTTGTCGTCTGCTGCTGCACGCCCACCATTCCGAAAGACCATCTGTTGAAGTTTGGTCCAGTTCATTTTCAGACTGTTATTTTCTGCCCATTCTACCAGCGCTGAGAAGGCGTGTTGGAGTTCTTCCTTATTTGGTGATCCTAGTACCATGTCGTCCGCATATATATAGATCACTGCGTCCTTCGATTTTTCTCGCATTGCTGTTGTTACATCGGCTGTGGCTATATTGAAGAGTATGGGACTGAGGGGGTCACCTTGCTACACTCCATTAGTTTGGGTGATTTCCTTTGTTTTGCAGACTGCGTCATCTATTTTTTACTATGGTTGTTAAAGGGTAGTGATTGCAAAAATAAAACCCTAAATAAAATAAATAAAATCTCTGCTATGACTATATTAATGTGTGCAAATTGTAATTCGAAATAGGATTGGAAAAGAGGCAGCCTTGGCCTAAGCTAGGTACCTAGCCTGGAGTTGAAGTTGGAAATAGCAGTAAACAACTTCTTGGCTGGCTGAACTGGAAATCAAATCCACCTCTTCTCACTTTTACTGTGAGGCTGAGGATCTTTGGGATTAGACGTACCACTAGACCACGGAAGGTGGGCTACCTGTAAGTGGCTGACACTACATATTATATAACAATGTGGTGAGAAAATTCAAATTTGATCGTTAAATGTAAATACTTAAAACTGTCCAGGTACTGTATTGGAAATCCTGGAAGATTTGCTAGCGTTTAATTACTTGGTCGAGATGGAATTCGAACCCACGCTCTCCCGATGCCAGCAAGGCACGAGGTAGTGTGTTAGCACCGCGGCCGGGATACAGTACAGCATATGAGAACCCGTTATTAGACAACTGCGTCCATTATCTCACTGGAAGGTGTCTTTCACAACACTAAAATAAAAGGTCGGTGCGACAGCAACAGGAACATACAGGCATGGATGAAAGTATTGGCACATTGTAATTGAAAGAAAAAACTTCAAATTTCTGCTGTTAAGAAAGCAATAAGACCTGTGAGCTAATGGATTTATATAGTCTACATGTCAATAAATAGTATAACATATCGCTCGGAAAAATCGCATATTCCAAACAATTGCTTTTTAGGCGGACAAATATAATCTTCACAAGTGAGGATATGGGTGTACATACTGATGTTTACTTGTAGCAAAGGTTATACTTGACATCCTCGTGGAACAGACTTACTACAGAGGGGAAGATAACCACGATGATACGCCCCGTAAAACAACAATAACTAACTAACACGGTCTTGCTACTGAAGCAACTCCAACATTTCTATTTTTAATATAAATTTGCTAATTCATAGACGGGTGATATATGGATACTCCGGTCATTGTCCATAGTCCTTACTTTACCAAGGAATACAACAAAACATTTTGAAGCTTGCGTTTTAAGTAGAGCCCTGCGTGGATGCGGATATCTGCTAAATTTGTAATTTGGGGTAGGCCTATACAAATTAGAAGGTGAAGCAGATAGTAGGCTTACTAAATAACGACTGTAAGTTGCGTACCGATCAGATATTTGTATCTCTGTAGTTTGCAAGTTGTAGGGATGTGGCTGTATAGGGTACCACTTGGTTTCTTCTGTTGGAAAAGAGTATGCTGCTTTGACATCTACAATTATGACCGATTCATAATTATATTTTAAGTTATAAAATGCGAAGACATTCGCCATTAAAATCCGTATTGATAGAAGTTAATCAACTATTCAAGTAATACGCCAAATCAATACTCAATTTATATATAATTCTATATAAATAGGACATGTTTCGGCCTTCAATGAGGCCATCTTCAGCTAAACAAGAAATTAATTAAGAATTAAGTTAAACTATAAAAATTACTTAAATCTAATAATAAAAGAAATGTTAAAATTGAATAATATGAATCACTATTAAAATGGATATCCTTACAAATCAAATTTTAAAAATGAAAATAAAATACTTGTCATTTTTCTTCAAAATGTAGTTAAAAACGAGAAAATAATATTGGTGAATGTAAATAAATATTAAACAATATAATAATTCTTATCAAAATAATACACTTAAAATAATTTACAGAACTTTACTTTTAAATTATTATATCGTTTTTAACTACATTTTGAAGAAAAATGACAAGTATTTTATTTTCATTTTTAAAATTTGATTTGTAAGGATATCCATTTTAATAGTGATTCATTTTATTCAATTTTAACATTTCTTTTATTATTAGATTTAAGAATTTTTTTAATAGTTTAACTTAATTCTTAATTAATTTCTTGTTTAGCTGAAGATGGCCTCATTGAAGGCCGAAACATGTCCTATTTATATAGAATTATATATAAATTGAGTATTGATTTGGCGTATTACTTGAATAGTTGATATTTTAAGTTGGCATAAATATGTTATCCCCTTTTTATAATTCCTTTGCAATGATGATATTAATAATGATGACGGTGGTGGTGATTGTTGAGTTAAGTTATAGAACATAGACATTATATGTCCCCAAAGTATTTATTGCAGCCACTCGTGTAAATAAAGGCACATCGGATTTTTAACATGGACATAATTTAGGGCTGCGGGTGTGGACAATTTCACGTGAACATACTTCCGACACCTAGTTACCATTGTAATAAGTGCAAAAGCACTGTTCCCACTCGATGAAGCGTGCGCGATACTTATAATACAAAGAGAGGAATAAAAATATATTCATTGTTTTGGTTCTCAAACATCATAACTTTAGCTTATGTTCTTTAATCCCGAAACAAGGTTTTATGTTCTTAGAGAAAAAAAAATGTATAAATAGTTGTTAAGATCCACGGATACGGATATTCCGGAAAATTTGCTGATGCGAATGAAGAACCTGCGGATGTGAAGCGAATCCGGAGGATATTTTGTGTATCCGGACAAGGGTCTACCTATAACACATCCACTTAACACTAGCGCGTACATTTTCTATGCTCTTTGTACTAGCTTAACATTAATTCAATTGATTGTTAATTGATTTGAGGAGCTAGGACCGTCTTAGTCACCAGCCCTTGGATGCGTGTTGAATATGATTACCTGTGCTTCTGTGGCGACTGAAGTAGTGTGTGTATCTGTAATTTTAGGGCCTATGATTGGAGTAGGTGCACAGGACTTGGCATTTGCCTGTAGTGTGTATAACAATGATGAAAACCACACCCATAATAGCCACTGTCAGCGCCCGAGTTCGAACATTTTCTCCGAACTTTCAGATTCTCCGTGCAGTCATTGTAAGCGACTTAACGAGCACGGCTATGCTGCGGGGTGAAAATGAAAATCCACAGCCTGCTTCCAGTCTCCGACCGGGTCAGGAATGGAATGAATGAAGCCCCCATCTAGCGGCGAGGATATGAACTGTGCCGGCTGCCGAGGCCTGACGCACTCCTCTGGGGCAATGATTAAATGAATGACAGATGAAATGAAATGAGAGTGGAGAGTGTTGCTGGAATGAAATTTTGACAGGGAAAACCGGAGTACCCGGAGAAAAACCTGTCTGCCTCCGTTTTGTCCCTATGCTGCGGGGTAATACATATAAATAAATAAATGACGACTTGAAGTGTCCCTAGACAACTACGATGCCTGTATGCACGTAAACGAAAAAATAATAATCTGTTTCAGTTCAAAAATCTGCCACGACCAACGGGAAATGAACGAAAAGAAAAACAAACAAAAACACGTCACGGCCATCCATCATATGTAACAGAACAAATGTCTGTAACTTTCGTCCAATTCATAAAGTGATTTAACAAAGGCTGCGTGAAAGCCCGACAGTGTCCGAGAAACGAACGAAAGAGAAAGGTCGGCCACAACTGGAGCGGTACCTGTCGGCTCGGCAAGGTCGCAAGGGAAAGTGCTATGTTGCACCTCGCCTCAGTGTGACATACAGCGCTACTCACTTCAGACCAGCCGCGTGCGAAACCCAATTACTGGCGCGAAACACATCAACGCTCAACAATAATAATAATATAATGAATGTCTACCCCATATTATTCCCGTTTCTACGGAGGTCTGGATGAGATGTGATTAATTTACATGCGGTGGATGGTTTCTACGGTCGAAAGTCCTTCCTGACGCCAATCTCATAACAAGAGTTAATGGCAGATAAAATTAATAAAACTGAGCAATGAGCTGGAAACAGGCGGCCGTAGCTTATTAGAAGGTACCGCCTCGACATTTGCCTGGAGTTGGAAATTGAGAACCATGGTAAATAATATTTCAAGAACGACTGCTAAATTTTATTAGAATCACACTGAATAATAATAATATTTTTAATTCCGCGCATTGTAGTAACTCGCATCCGCACGGACTTCCGGTGTCCCTCGTTACAAACTGTGACTGCAATGGTTAAGACGAACAAACGGACCACTACCTGTGAGATACGGTATGGTCAATAATTCGGTTCTTGGCAGCAAGAAACATGGCAGCGATAGACATTCAATTCATCGCCAGATTTATGAAGTGTACGGTGATAGGCTGATCGCATAGTGAGCAAATGGGCTACTGTTTAACTTACATACGCCGTGTTCTGGCCGGTTGTAATTAGTGATGATTTGCTCACAAATCCATGAAAACAGGCGATACACAATTCTGATGTGACTGATAGAACTACAGTAAAGCTAAGTTAATTAATTGCTTTTAATGGGTTTGAATTAGAGCCTCCGTGGCTTAGGCGGCAGCACGCCGGCCTCTAACCGCTGGGTCCGTGGTTCAAATCCCGGTCACTCCATGTGAGATCTGTGCTGGACAAAACGGAGGCAGACAGGTTTTTCTCCGGGTACTCCGGTTTTCCCTGTCAACATTTCATTCCAGCAACACTCTCCACTATCATTTCATTTCATCTGTCATTCATTTAATCATTGCCCCAGAGGAGTGCGACAGGCTTCGGCAGCCGGCACAGTTCATATCCTCGCCGCTAGATGGGGGCTTCATTCATTCCATTCCCTGACCCGGTCGGAGACTGGAAGCAGGTTGTGGATTTTCATTTCATAATGGGTTTGAATTGATAGGAGTGGACAGACACACACACACTCAACACACAGTCAGACAGACACACATTTTTTTGGCCGTGTGTAGATCTCATAGGGTTTTCATTTTTTGCAAAAATCGAAAGTAGGCTAATAATAATCTTTTAAAAATTTCATAGATGTCATTTGATTTCATGAGATGTTTTCCCAGTATTTAATGATAATAATAATAATAATAATAATAATAATAATGATAATAATACATTAAATTACTGTATTGGCAAAATCTGATCACCTTTTTTACTTAAACCGAAATATCTTCACAACCAGTTGCGCTACGACGTTTATTGGCTTGAGACACTCAGCACGTTACGCATTACCCTATTCATTGAGCCTGAACTTACTTATTTGTAATCTATACATTAAAATAATTGCGAAAATCATAGCCCCTTCCAGAACTGTGCCATGTCTATTGCGCATGTTAGAGACCACATCGTGGCGCAATGCCTAACCTTTATGGCTGTCACCCCCGAGGTCCTGGTTCGATTCCCGGCTCTGTCAAGAAGTGTAATTCTAGTCTGAGGCTTGAAACGGAGTACACTCAGCCTCGTGAGGTAAAACTGAGAACAGATAGGTACGATTCCCACCTCAGCCATCCTAGAAGTGGTTTTCCGTGGTTTCCTACTTCCATTTCAGGAAAATGCCTGGATGGTGAAAGGAAGGAAGTTTGTAGTTTAACGTGACCGTTAATCTCACGATCATGAACCACTTTTTACGTGGAATCCGAACCACAGGACATGACATTTCACTTCGAAAATATCACATTGCCTGGATGGTACCTAAATTATGGTCATGGATACCTCCTTCACCAATCCTAGTCTCAATTACAAATACACATACGAATATAGCTTTCGCAATAACACAAGTTATCAGACAAACACCACACACACCAGTATATGAGGCTACATGGCCACGATGACTGCACGAATCAACAACAGCATTAGAGTCTGATGTGCATAAAGTTTGATAGAATCGAAATCACAATAATATGTAGCCCGGGCATGAACCAACTTCCATTCCATGCTCAGAAATTCAGACGGGGACTGAAGGAGGGAGGAAGCTTAGGGGGTCAACAATGAGTTACCGACATTAGCCTACTAACGACTGTCCCAGTGATAATAACAATTTGGGGATGTTTTTTTTTTTTTTACTTTTATTTTTAAAGCCACAGGCAACTACATTTTTTCGAAAGAAAAATAAGTGATGTTTTCAAGCGTAGTTCTCGTAAGTTGTATCACCTATTACTAGCACTTGGCAACAGTGATGTAAATTAAAATAGCAACGCCGGATGCCCGGACCCAATATTGCCACATGACGTTCAGTACTTAATAGGGAAGTGGGAGACCGACAGACACAGGCACATCGCCCCATGATTGCACGAATAATCCTACCTTCCACTAATTTCTATCAAGAACGTAGGTTAATAAGTGATTCGTCGTTTGAAAGGTCTAAACGAGTTTTATACAGGAACATTATGCTTTCAATTTTGTCGTCGATTTGGGACGGAACAGGGGTGTATAAACGAGTACATTTCTATCGCCAGTCATTTATGCGCTAAACTTACTCCATACTACCTGACGATGTTAGTGAATTTTTTGTTATAGTTTCCTTAATTCTGTTTCATAAAAAGAAAATGACTGAGGGACTGAGTGCAGCTTTCGGATGTCAAAATCTTCCAACCGGGATTAGTGTCTATAGAGGTGTTCGGATCATATTTTTCCTGTTTTATCCTTTTTGTTGTCTCTTTGTCGCTACGGAGTATCTTTCACAAAACTCGAAACCAGAGGGAGTGCAGTTAGTGCCAAATCTTTTAAATTATCTGTATAGTTTAGGAAAAATAATGTATTTCTTACGAAAAGAGGGGAACTGGGAGAACAGAGGTCCTTTAAACCGAATCTACCTAGCGTGCACAAGTGGACACCGGGTTGGTGTGTTTGGTAACGTTCTTATAGTTTTTCAAGACATGGTGTGTTATCAAATAATTACCATAATTTCATCCGGGCTAAACTGCTTCTTAGTGAGGAGAGGAGTCAAGCATTCCATAAGAAGCTTGAACTAAGGACCTGCAAGTCCTGTCCCATGTAAACGCTCGCTGTCATTTTGCTTCAGCATTCGTCTAACTGGTTGTGCTCTCAATACCAAGATGGCAAACAGCACCCGAATTAAATTTCTTGTCAGAGCCAGAAATCGAACCCGGACCTCTAGGGTGACTGCCAAGAACGCTAACCACTAGACTAATAGGTGTTTGATAAAATAGACGGTTACTAGTAGGTATTAATGCACTATATAACACTATAACGCCATTGCCAGTAGAAAACCCGCTATGCTGAGATAATGTTCCACTATTATTTTATTTTACGACTGACACCAGTTCCCTGTTCAGTATAGGTACAGTCCCCAAGTAAAAGAAAGCAGTGTCTTGTAAGGATTAAATTCCTCTATATAAGTACACCATACTCAAACAAAACAGGGAGCTAGTAGAAGCCGTTAAAAAAAAAAGGATGCAAAAGAACATCCCCTTATAGCAGGTTCTCCACCAGCATCGGTGATATGGCAGTGTTTCGCAGGTAGGAAGAGTTAAAAGTTTAGCCCTGCCCAATTAGTAACCGTAACTATTTTCATTGAATCTAGTTTTAAGCAGGACAAAACAATAATTATACAATACACTATAATAATACACAATCCAGTCACCTCTCAACTAAATCACATAAAAGAAGCCAGCATGAAATTCTGCAATAAACTTTCTGTTGTGGGGGCGTGGCTTTTCTCGGCAGAACTACCCCGAGGGGATGCCGTTCCCTTTCACCGTACAACGAGTGAGTCACGCCATGTCCAAAGAACGGGTCTCGGTGAATTATTTAATTGTCTCATCATGTCTCTCTCGTTACGCCATCGAACTACATTCATAAATCACGAACTACTATGAAGTTCACGTTCGATGCATACCTTTCACCAACATATATTTCAATTCAACTATTTAACAATAATGAAAGTTACTGATCAACATTATATTTAGGTGCACAGAAGTCTACAAAAATATGTAAAAATTGAGAAAACAAGCAAACTGATAAAATTAACTCCTGTCTATTTGATACACCGCGTCGTATTGTTATATTTGCAGATTTGACCTGGTGTACTGAATATCCTAGTGTATATGATGAACTTTATCACCACGAAAGTGTTCGTAAAATTAAGTCCCGTTGCAAACGTCCAATAGCTGGTATATATAAGTATTTATAGGGGCTCTATTATTTCCAAAAGATTTTGTCTATTTGTTATTTAAGCTATACAACAGCACAGAAAAAAGATGGCATCACCCCAACGAAGTTTGTTTATGAGGACTATGTGGTCAGATGTGTGAAACTTATCATTTTGAGTTTTGTGTACGGAGGACAAGGCCACTGAAAAGTTTTGCGGAAATCTGTATCACTCATTAACTGCCCATTTGGACGCAATTAAAACAAATAAAAATAATTTGGAAGCTTCCAAGAGTAATTTCTGTGAATCTACGGTTCTCTAAAGTTAACGTATGTTCTGTTTTCTGTTTAGATGCGGTGGCTACTGCTACTGACGCTGGCGGCGGCGCTGTTTATGGCTACCAGTGCCTCTCCCGTTCTACGACGGAGGAATGAGGCCTCGCTAAGAACGCGAACATCGGCGGTTGGCGGACACTTACGACTGCCGTCCACGATAGCAGGCGATGGAGACACTATGCTGCTTTCCGGCGCAGGAGATGGCAAGGAAAAGGCTGTTTCCAGCAATGACGATGACGATGATGATGAGGATCGAAAGACCCTTGCTCAGCAAATTGCAGACGGCAAGTATGGACTTCTACAAAATGAGATCTACACGAGCGCCCCGGAGCGACCAGGAGTAATCAGCTACGACTCGAATCCAGAGGTTCCTCGTGACACAGCCAAAAACCTCGGGGGTCTTGAACAAGACGAGATCTGGCTGGCTGAAGACCACGTACTGGTTCTTCGAGGAGGGCGGTATCCTGATCATAAACCAAATCGGACCAAACCCGCAGCTACATGGCCGCCAATAGATAACTACAAGGCGCCTCCTCGGCAAGTTAAAATCCCTTCAAATCCCAAAGTCCCGCCGCCCTTTCCCGTCCAGCTCATCGACGACGGACCAACACAACTCCTCGGTCCTAATGGGAGTAAACCCATTATCATCCCCCCCGGAAATGGTTCCTATTTTGCGCCCCCGTTTCCCTTCCCTCCTCCGCCGCCCGGAAATTTTACGCCCGAAAATGGGCCGTTTTATCCTCCTCCACCCTACTTCGGCTACCCACCACCAGGATCGCTGCCGTCAGCTCCGCCTCCGTTTCAACCTTCAACGAACCAGTCGGTGTACGGACAACCTCCCTTCCCTATACCACCGTCGGGAAACTTCACGCCGGGGAACGGACCACCACCGTTCTATCCGTTCCCCTTCCCACCACCAATAAGGAACGGAAGCCTGTATCCGCCTCCTCCAGGATTCTTCCCTCCTCCAAGAAACGGAAGCTTCATCCCACCACCAGGATTCCTACCACCTCCCCCATTCGGGAATGGGAGTCTACCACCAGGGTTCTTCCCACCACCACCGGGATACTTCCCGCCGGGCGCCGCATTTCTTCCGCCACCAAGAATCTTGAACGATACCTTCGACGAGGACGACCCTTCAATCTACTATCCGCCGCCCTACGACTTCTTCTACCCAAGAGATAACACAACCCAGGTGCCTCCAGGACCACTGGTGCCAGGCATTATTTTGCCTCCACCACCGAACTTCTTCGCACCCCTAAATGACTCCAGTAGCACAAGAAGAACGACTACAACCAGTACTACAACGGCTGCGCCGAGTACAACGACTTCAGAACGACCAGCCAGTAGCATTCCCAAGCCACCGATGCCATTCCCGTCTCGTAAAAAGAAACCATTCCGTCCTTCTCCACCACCAAGTGACGACACCGTTGCCTTCAATCAAGTGACTACCGAAATACCATTACGATATTATAGCAAAACAGTAAAAGGCATTGTGATTAGTACGCCCTCTCCTGTCACCTACGTGGTGGTACCAGTCACAGATATTAACATAAGCCCTCAATCTCCCAATAAGCACAGTCCTTTCCTCGTGTACAAGACATCTACAGTGTCGGGATCCAACAGTAATAGGAACAGGGAAACTCAGTATCAAGGTCGGGGTGGAATTTCAACCTCTATATCACCACCCCTGCAGTATCAAAGAGCCCCCAAAACGTCGTATTACTTCTATGAGGAACCTCAAGTGGCACAGGGGCACCTTAGTGAGGCAGGGGTACTGAAAAGTCAGCAAGGTTACTACAGGGACGGCTACTACTACGATCCACCTGCGGGGGTCTCCACCCCTTCTCCTCAAGTTTACTATAACCTTCCTATAAAGTCGACTACACCTGGACCTCCAGTGTATTATATCCCATCAAGATCTCCCACACCCGCACCGCAAGCGTACTATAGTAAACCAGCCAAATCGTCTACTCCTAACCTTTCAGCGTACTACAGTGCCCCCAACTACCAAACACCCGCTTCCAACTTATACTACAACAATGCTCCAACTCCCGCACCTCCGCTATACTATTACGTCAATGCTAGACCCCAGCAGCAGCCACAGCAACAATACTACTCTACACCAAGACCTCAGTATCAAGACATCCAAGAGTTCAAGTCCAATCTGCAGTATTACAACGGACAGGGTTCTCCCTTCGTGTCGTCGCGGCCAGTATACCAATTCAGTTACGATGCACAAGGACCCAGTACAAGCACTCCAAGGACGTCGTCACCAGTAGCAATACAATTTGCTTCCACTCCCAGACCAGCTTCCACTCCAAGAACAGTGTACGAGTACAGTTACGAGAAACAGCCACCCAACGAGATCGGAGGCGCTTATACCACTGCGCTATCGCCCGTATTACAACAGTTTATCGGACCGACAGTGAGACCTCAATACCAGTCAAATTCACAGTTCGTACAGCCCACATCGGGCCCTCTTTATGCAGTACCGATGAATTCTCCAGTTTCTACAGAACGTCCACAGTACCTGCGGCCGACGGTAAATCCGCCCCATGTGCGACCGACAATACGCCCTGGTGCCCCATTTGGGCTGTCCACACCCAACCCACAGCATGCCTACTACACTCCACATGATGAGAGACTACTGGATGATATTACTAAGAAGTATTTCACTATTTTCGGACAGAAACTTGGAGGAGGCGGCGGCACAACTCCTATGCCACCTACACACCAGTCTTATCAGTCGACGACGCCGCAGCCTATATCACTTGAAGGCGACACAGCTGTTAACTACCACCCACCTCTGCCAGCCATCGAACCAGAGAGCGAACTCGTCGAACCTGCAGGAGGTCCAAGACTTAGCAACGGAGAACTGATCTCGTACAGACTACCCGGGAACGATGCGCATTTCTACTTCCTCACTCCGCAAGCTCGCCAACGATATCGGCGCAGGAAAACACCAAGATGAACTTAGTATAAAATGAGTCTTAGTGAAGATATCGATGAAAAGCGTGTGAAATGGATCCGGCGTAGAAACAAATATTCCAACAAAGCCGTATTCTCGGTTTACCGAACCAAATTTCGAAGGCGTAAACTTAATTGGAACATGTTTAACAGTTGAGTTTCTCCAGTTGCCGGATATGGGGAAACGTACGATACGTTTAAGTCTGTGCGTGATACGCTGTCGAGGGATGGGATCCAAGCATCGATGTTGTGAGAGTACGGTAGTTCTCTCTCTACTTTTCTGGAGCTGCTATTGAACAGTGACGAAAAAATAAAAATCAGAAATTTGGTTGTACTCCTTCCACGCACCAAATTTTTGGAACTTTTTTTTTTTACGAGAAGACATTGCGGAAGACAGGACGATGAAGTGCGAATTTCAGTGAAGTGTTTGTGTCCGCACCACTATGAATATAACAAGGTTATCACACAAATCTCAAGAACAGACGCTAAATAATCCCAAATGTTTGCGATATCTAAAAACGTGAAGCTGGAACGTAACGCGTTTCCCGTAGAGAAACCCGTGATTTATTTATTAAGATTTACCATGAACTTGATCAATGACTTGTGTGCAGCGAATATAGTTACCAAGGGATTACGTTAGCTGTATGTGAACTTGGTCCTTTCATAAGACATGAAAAAACTTAGCTGTAGTCGAGTGATCATTAACTTCAGGTCACGACTGTATCGTGACCTCATTAAAATATCAATCATTAGCTACCACAAAGTAGAAGAATGCGAACGTAGGCTCACAAGCTGTTGTTAGTGCTCTGTTTTACGCTTATTTGTGAAAGAGAAAGCAGAAGGGCGAGGTGCTAATACTAATTTCGGCCAGCGAGACTACATTGGATTGTTCCTTAATATTTCTTTTGCAATAAAAGGTATTGAAGTTTATTTAAAATGTTTTATTTACATCAACCAGTTTTAGTTAAATAACATTGTGGACAAAATCGAGCTGTCTGACATTCCTTCATTTCAGCTTGGTTAGTCCTAACTCCAATCCATTTAGCTCCCTTGGGCCTCAATCAAGTTGTAATGTTTATCGAGACCTCGGATGTTGATGAAGTGTTTGTCAGTGTGTGCGTTTCACTTCAACTTTGAGGATAGGTTCAAAGCACAGTGTGCATCCATCAGAACTTAGGTCGTTGAATCTTTTAATGTGACCAGTAAGGCAGCTCATATAGAATCTATGTATTTTCACATTAATTTTTAAAACGTGTATTTCGTGAGTATGATACACACTCGAATATAGGATGACAAGGAAACAGCGAAGTCTTTTAATTTCTCCACTTCACAGGATGGTTCCAAAAAGAAGGCAACCCTACGACGCCAGCAGGAGAGCGGGGTAGAAAGGCAAGGGCTCACTTCCAACTTATAAGCTAACACCTCACAGTTTCACTGTAGGATATCACAAAATCAAAATAGAAAATTAAGGATGAACCCGTTTTTTTTTTTTTTTTTTTTTTCATAGTATTGGGAACATCTTGATTATCAGCTCTCTATATTTGTGTAACATTTGCCTAATTGCAAGATTGTTGAGCTGTCAGCAGTAGTGGAACTATGGGGTCTGGGTACGGAAAAACCCCGGAAAAGAACATTCAAAATAGCCCCCGAAAAGGATTGAATCGTTCAACTTATGCTCCATAGCCGTGCCATGGTTCGCATCCTAGAGTACACGGCTAAGAAGATAGACGTCGAAACAGAAAGCGTCCATTACATTATACAATGATATTGAAAATAGTAATATAATAATTTGACTTAATTCCGCCAAAGTAACATACACGTCAATCTCGACGTTCGTTTCGTTACCAGATTGTACCAACACAATCGCACTAAGGTTTAGAGCCAATTCAGAGCATATCAAAATACACCATGATTTTGAAAATCCCAAATAATCGGGTATAATCCAGCCGACATCAGACAAATTCCTGAAAAAAATCTTAACGGTCTAAACAAGTTCAGTATACATTTGGACCACAACAGTTCCTCTTGTACTTCTGAGAATTGTTTGCATTGAATTGATCAGCAGAAGACACTCCTGCTTGGTGAACAGCTTCCACCAGCTCAGTATATGGAAAGTCAGTTATTTTTTGTCTTAAGCTTCTCGTACAACTTGTACCACATATTGTTACAAACATTCCCCTAATTGACTGTGATCAGCCAATCAGAGTAACCCTTACTCTGTAGGTTACAAGACATAAAATAATATTTTTTTTACAAATTAGCATGGTCACCATTTTATACTATTTGAAAACAAATTGCATTTAATACAGTTTTAATTCGGCAAGTTTCACTTCACCGTGAAGAGTAGCCCAATTAAATTATAGAAATTCACGTGGCCGCCATGATGGTTGCACAGTAATAGAATTGTCGAAAGTCACATTATACGGTTTTATCAGCTCTAATGATAATTAATTCATACTAACATTGTAAAATACAAATCCTAGGCTTGTTATTTAAAAAGAAAACACTGAATGTATCTAAACATTAAAAGTCAGATCACTAAAGGAGAGCTTCAACTAAGCCAATATAAGAGAGAGAGACATAAGTTTGCTATTCACATGATGAAAATGTCTAGCAAACCTCAGCCATGAATTTTCTTACTTGTCCATCAGTACGTTGATGAGATTGATAATATCTCTACAGCAACAAAACGTATTCCGGTACTTTTACCCCTTCCTAACGTACAGATATATACTAGTGCCAATTAAATTCTTCATTAAATAAACATTTATCCTTTTCCCCCCACACTTATTCCTAAATGTCATACCCACAAAATATTTCTCAACCAATTTTAAACAAGTTACTTACTGTAATATGTAATATTCGTAAACACAAGAAGCCACGATTTGACTGGTAGAAATTTAACAAGCAGTTACGTGAAGAACTATATAGCCTATTTTCATATACCTTATTGGTCTTCTCTATTAAAAATTATCCCGCCTATGAAAAGGATCGCTGTGTTGGATTGTTCTGTATGTGGGCCATCGAGTTATGTACCATTTGTCCTCAGTCTATTGACTGGTTTAATGCAGCTCTCCATGCCTCCCTGTCCTGAGCTAATCGTTTCATCTCTACATAGCTACCACACCCTGCATCCGAGGCAATCTGTTTAACATATTCTAACCTTGGTCTACCCCTACAGTTTTTGTCCTCGACCCTTCCTTCCATACCTAAGCTTGCTATTCCCGGATGTCTTAGTATGTGTCCTACCAACCTATATTTGCTCTTCATTAGCAGTCGCCAGAAACATCTCTCATCTCCCACTCGCCTTAATACCTCTTCGTTTGTAACCCTATCTGCCCATCTGATCTTCATCAGTCTCCTGTAACACCACATTTCAAACGCTTCAATTCTCCTATTTTCTGCTGCACCAATAGTCAAAGTTTCACTTCCATAGAGTGCCACGCTCCAGACAAAGGCCTTCAAAAAATGACTTCCTAATACCTAAATCTATATCCTATGTCAAGATTCCTTTCTTGTAGAAATGATTCCTTGCCTGAGCCAAACTACCTTTTATATCCTGTTTGCTTCGTCTATCACTGGTTGTTTTGCTTCCTAACTAACAGAAGTCTCCTACTTCCTTTAGCTTTTAACCTTCCAATTTGATGTCCATAGAGGTTTATGATTTATTTCGGCTGCATTCCAATATTTTTGTTTTACGTTCATTAATTTTCATCATGAATTCTTACCTCAAGACGGAGTCCATACCGTTCAAAAACTCATTCAAATCCTCAGGAGTGTCGGCCAAAATGACGATGTCATCAGCAAATCTCAGAGTTGAAATTATTTCTCCTTGAATCTTCACTCCCACTTTAAATTTTTCTCCAATTTCCTTCATTGCTTGTTCAATGTAAAGATTGAAAAGCATGGGTGATAAGTTGCAGCCTTGCCTTACACCTTTCTGAATATCAGCTTCTCTCTCATGTCCTTCAGCTCGAATGACTGCTGTCTGATTTCTGTATAGATTGTAGATCACACTCCTATCCCTCTGTACTTTATTCTAATGGATTCAAAATGTCAAAATTAGTTACTCCAACCAACGTTATCAAAAGCCTTTTCTAAGTCTACAAATGCCATGAACGTTCTCTTATCTTTCCTTATTCTACCTTCCAAAATCAGCCTAAAGCTTATTTCTCCTGAAACCAAACTGGTCTTCACCGAACTCCGTTTCTATCTGGCTTTCCATCCTCTTGTAGATTATTCTAGAAAGGATATTTGAAGCATGAGTAATCAAGCTGATTGTACGGTAATCTTCACATCTGTTAGCTCCCCCTTTCTTCAGTATAGGGATGATAACATTCTTCTTGAAATCAGAGGGTGCTTCACCTGTCTCATAAATCCTACACACCAAAGGAAATAACCTGATCAGACCATCATCACCTACACAGCGAAGCAACTCAATCGGTACCGGTATATCATCTATGCCTGGTGATTTGTTCCTGCTTAAGTCTTCCAAAGCTCTGGCAAATTCTGATCTCAATATTAAATCTTCTTTCGCATCCTCATCAATTTCCTTTTCCCTTTCCATTACATGATTCTCAATCTCCCTTACCTTATACAAACACTCTATGTAAACTTTCCATCTCTCAACCTTTCCTTCCCTATCTGTTAGAGGCTTTCCATCTGTGTCCTTAATATTACAGCACTTTAGTCTTCTTTTCCCCAAAAGTATTCTTAATCCTTCTATAAGCTTTGGCTACTTTTCCTAATTTCAGACAATTTTCTATATCTTTAGCATTAGATGTAGATTATTGCGTAAGTTCATTATTCAAACTTTCACTTCAATCTCATGATTAGGACACAAAAAATAAAAACATAATTCTAAAATTTTGCACAGCCGCCATCTTGAGATTATGAAAACCAATTGAATCTAATGAGATGTCAGTGTATTAAAATGTTTATGTGCATTTACTGTACCAAGTTTCACTGCACTCGAATGGTTAAATCGTTGAAAAATCAATTAAAATGTTTCAATTTCACTTGGCCGCAATGCTCGTTTTGTACTTAACAGGTTTTAAGTCACATAGGTGAACTTTTAGCAGTACCCTTTATCACTGTACAAAATTTCAGGGTGATATCTGTTACCTCTGCGGAGATATAGAATGCCAGTGAAATATGTCGCGTGGCCACCATGTTGAATTGGTGAAACGTATCAAAATTTGAAAGGCACGGTCGAGGTCGGACGATTTTTTTGAAATCACTTCGGCCGTTTAGATTTTATTAGGGGACACACACACACACAAACATACGCACACACGGACAAAAGCCTATGTTTTTCATACATAAAAATAGGCTAAAAATCAAATATGTTTGAGACATGCTAATTTTCACTAACTCAAAACATGACCCGATAGTTGGAGTGTAACCAGTGGAACGATAGTGGGAAATTATAGATTTATTTTTCCACTAATATTGCAGTAGGTTTAATGTCTATTTTTGAACAGCTGTCTACATTGATTCAGATTGCACAGCAAGGCAGCTGAACTCGTAGCCTTAAATGGAAGGAAATGTGTCGGATCCTCGCCAAAGTACTGTAGTAGGTTTTAGAAATAAAACTAGCGTATATGGTATTTGTATTCATTCATTTTAGAACGATGCCTACGATGATTGTCAGAGCGACTTCTGGGAGCAAAATCGGATGGATCTGACTTCACGGGAATGCCAGTCTCAAACAACTGTACTTTATGGGATGTAAGGAATTGGTTGATGAAAAATGACTGTTAATCTGTATGAACATTTTAAAGCGGGATGTTCATCGATTCTTGCAAATATTTTGATGCAGTTCTTTTTTCTCAAGGTGGAGTAAATTCATTGTAGTTACATTTAGGGACCTTGGAGGTCGTGGCTATGAACTCTAGTACATGAATCTGATAACCTGTGTTATTGTGGTTTCTGTACCAGTGTAAATATCTGTAACTGGGGATAAGGATATACAGCCAATGGTTGTGGTATTTGCTTGAGGTACAACTGGTAAACCACGGAAAACACAGTTTAAGATGTATAGCTGAGATGGGATTCGAACTCACCTCCTCCTAATAGGCCTCACGAGACTGTGTAACCCGTTTCAACCCTCAAACCAGAATTATATCCTTGGCACAGTCGTGGATCGTACCCAGAACCTTTGCAGCCCCTAAACGAAGGAAGATGGATCAATATAAATACATACGCAAGTGGTACTCATAACGACATGTTGGGAAAGTGAACAACAAATATTCTTGCCAAGAAAGGGTAAAATCAATGATATGTTACTTGTTCCTTCATCCCTTTTTATTAAGGAGGCATCATGGACTTCAGCCCCGCGTATTTGAGTTTGAAGCAAGGACTAAAAGATATGAATCTATAGTCTATAGATCTATAGGTAGCAAACCACAAATTATACCACTGGAGGCCTACAATTGCACTTAAAGTCGTAGTTTCCTCGGTGTGTCCGAAGCTCACGCGTTCAATTCCTGGTCGAGGAAGTGACCTTTTCAAAGAGTGGGAAAAACCACAGCAGGTCACCCAACAGACAGAGGTTTTGGTTTCTAGATAACGGTGTAAACGTAGACCCCTAACGTCAAAATTTAAACAATCTGATACATGGCTCCACCTCAAATTATCTAACCAGGTAGTTGAGGTCATACAATAAATATAGTTATAAGGAATTTATAACAGATGTAGGCGCAAGGGTATTGGAATGTGACAAAAATACGCCGACGGCGAACCAGGCATTACCACCTCGCCACAGTCCTGATATTGCTCAACGCCTCGAGAACCGACCGACCGTGAAGCCGGCACAAGTTCTGTTTCACTCTCTTGTATCTAATGTCCCAAGGACGGGTCAACGTATTACAAAAAGAGAGAATTAAAGACACAATGCAACAAGAAAATCGATCTTCAACAGCGGTTGACAAACGCTACTCAACAGGTGTGATGCAATCACTCCGCAACAACGATATTTGTCGTTTAATGTAGGGGCTTTAGGGCATCTTTGCGATTAACTCCGTGTACTTGGGTGTGTCTATGTTATTATGGTGTCTGAATTATAGTCGTAATTTCAAAGGTGGACCCTGGCAACTAAGCGAGAGTTACCTCCTACTCTCCAAACATACACGTGACCAAAGTAAATAGAAGAGTGTCCGCTTCGTTGCGTAGAGACTGGCATCCTTGGCTGTCACCGAGGAGACCAGGGTTCGATTCGCGGCTCTTCCAAGTGGTCTTAGGACTGGGACGGGGTACACTCAGCCTCGTGAGGCAAAACTGAGAAGAGGCGGGTTCGATTCCTATCTCAGCCATACTGGAAGTGGTTTACCGTGTTTTCCCACTTCTACTCCAGGCAAATGCCAGGATGGTACCTAACATGAGTCCATGGCTGCTTCCTACCCAAATCCTACTTTAGTTACAATTATATACACTACTAGAGACTTGACAGTGACACAGGTTATCACACAACTTCTTCACCCACACCCAAGTACAGGGGACTACATGACCACGATCGCAAGGCCCCTAAATGAAACCACAACAACTACTATAAATAAGAGAGTAATTCTCGAAATAAGATACCGAGGGCCATCTGTCTCCACGTATTATCACTTATCAGCACTACATTCAATTTCATTCAACTGTTCTTAGTGAAAGAAGCATTGTGACCACAAGGATTTTCCAAGGTGAGCAATAGACCATAGAAATGGTCGGATAAACGCCGTGATCGACACAGCTAGCTAGAGAAGTCCCGCTAAACCAATTGAAGAGTGTGCTGTATAATGAAACTTATTGTGGCCCCGAGTTGGCCGATTAGCTAATATTATTAATAATAAAATAATAATAATAACAATAACTCTTGAAAATTTGTGGTCGTTTCTTCCCCGTGTACTTGGAAGTGTGTAGAATTTGTCTCATAATCTGCGTCATTGTGGTGTGTGTGTATTTGTAATTGAGGCTATAGCTCAGGAGGAGGCGATCGTGGCTGTGCTATAGAAACCATCCAGTCCTTGCTGGATAAAAAGTAGAAAATTTGCTACAGTTTAACTCAGTCAAGTTTTTCGAGATCTTGTATAGTTTTCGCGTTATCCGCTCTTGAAAGTCTGAAATGTTGGAGAAATAAAAAGCCTCACAATTTTTGCTCTTTTTGACCGGTAACTCTTCAACTATGCACCCAAAAAATAAATACCGTCCAGAGGGCTGTAGAACATTAAATTATCTTCAATTATGTATAAGGTGCGTTCAAAAAGTAACGAGCCGGAGGCTGGAATGCGCAAACCGGTGACTACATCGGCTAATCGTGGCGTGTGTAACGAAGTGTGGTTCCGACCAGAGCGTGGAAAGTCACACCCCGTCGCTAGAGGGCACGCGTGCACGTCACGTGACGATACAAAGCGAGCAGCAGCATGCATCAATCGTCCAACGCTACCAGTCGCATTGCAAACAGTGGCATGGAGGCGTCAACCGAAGAGCAAACAGGTGTTGTTCGGTTTCTGACAGCGGAAGGAGTAGGGGGAACGGACATTCATCGCCGAATGTCACAAGTGTACGGCGGACACTGCATGTCCCTTGCAAGGGTCAAGGCGTGGCACAAGCGCTTCAGGGAAGGACGGGTGTCGTTAGCCGATGATGCCCGGTCTGGGGCACCCCCCTGCATTACCGATGACAACGTCCAGCCGATTGATGCACTCATTACCCAGGACCGCCGAGTGACAGTGAACACCATAGCCGCCGTGGTCGCTCCACGACAATGCACGACCTCATACGGCCAACACAGTAGCGGCACTCCTGCAGAAATTCAAATGGGAGGTTCTCGGCCACCCTCCATACAGTCCAGACCTCTCTCCTTGTGATTACGCCATGTTTGGTCACCTGGAAAGGGCTCTGCAGGGCCAACGATTCACCTCGGACGCCGACGTCCAGCTGTACGTGCGGAACTGGTTCACATCGCAGCCCAGGGAATTTTATGAGACAGCCATTCACCGCCTCGCGTCACAGTGGGACAAGTGCCTCAACAGCCAGGGCCAATACTTCTAACATACAGGTACTGGTTTCTGTAATTATGCCTCCGTCTCGTTACTTTCTGAACGCACCTTATATATATAACTTTACTATTTTATCTGTTTACCTTCAATTGGCGGCCCGGGACCGAATGCCGGCTTATACACGTAGTTCACCAAAACAATGATGCAGCTGGCATTGCCAAGCTCACCGATTGCTTTGAGAAATTCTCTCCTTTCCCAGAGACCAGTGACATCATATCTATCGCGACAATAGTTGTTGGAGATACAACCTATCACCTGCTACAACGCTGTTGCAGTTCGTGAGCAAGCAATGGCTCAAGTGGGACATTTCGTCATTTTCTAACATCAAATTGTCTCGAAAAGATCGAGCTCTTCCCCTGTCGACAGTGAGCTCATCGATCAAAATCAACGACGAAAAGATTCATGTGGACCCATTATTGCTATTCCGACGTATATCAATTTTAAAAAAAACAGACGAAGATTTAAAGCTGTATATATATTTTTTATTAATGCAGCCAATGGCCATGTACTTTTCTTTTCAGGACGGGTCAGGGAAAGGATATTGGAAGGAAATCAGCCGTGGACCGATTGAAAGGAACCGTCCCGGCATTTGCCTGGTGGTGAAAATGGGAAACCACGAAAACCATTTTCAGGACGGCCGACCAAATGCTGTATATGGGATACGAATTAGCCCCGTTCCCATTAACCCTATTCAGTGAGAGTGGGATGAGGGAATCGACTAAGTCAGCGTTCTAAGAACTATTCAACACGACCAAGGATGTATGTGTCGCACAGTTTTACGTCGTATTTGACGGAGGGCTCCTCCTCCATAAAGTAATTTGGTAAAGAGGTGCCAAGATATCGACAATCTGCGAGAGCTACATCCACTTTATCACGAAGAACTCCCACGGAAGGAGTGTACTGTATTCTTTGACGGCTATTCCTCATCAACTTCAAGCACGAAAGTAGCAGAGCAGCAAAGGCGCTATCGACTCAGCAAGTCTGCTGACATCCATTTCACCGAAGACACCGAGATAAACGTCAAACAAGAAGATTTTCTGTCTAACAAGTTCAACAAAAGCAGGCTCATCAACATGCTTAAGGTGAAACTTGAGGACAATAGGATCAGGAACCTTCAAGCATAAAGTGATGCGGACGTTCTGATCGAGGATACGGCTGTGGAAATGTCCGAAACAACAGCGGTCAGCATTGTGGGTGAAGATGTCGACCTCATAGATCTCTTGATGGACATTATTTTCATTCATAAAGCCTGGACGTGGAAAGATACGGGATTCCTTCTTTTCGTCCCAAGAGCTTCAGCAACAAGGATTCAAGGACGTGCTCTCTTTGCAAGCCTTTACAGGATGCGACACAACATCTTCCGCATTTATAAAAAGCAAGGTCGCATTTGCGAAGTTGTATCTGAAGTCGCCAGAGGTCCAGAAAGCAGCAGCGATCTTTTCAGACCTTTCCTCCACCACCACCCAAGTACAAAAGGCAGGTAAAACCTGCATCTTGAGGTGGTATGGGGCTCCAGCGAAACAGGTCTCCCTCAATGCCTACAGGTACAAGTCATTCTTGAAATCATCAAGCCTAATATCTCTTGTCTTCCTCCCACCGAGGGAGCTGTAAAACAGCATTCCCTCTGAACATTCCATCAAGTTCAGCTGTGGCTGGGAAATGATCTGCCTCCTCAGATGTATGGGTGGAAGATTGAGAACAACTGCCTGGTCCCAGTGCACAGTGAGTTAGCAGCTGCACCGGAGGATATCCTGAAAATGATTTTTTACCGATGCACGAAAGACTGTACTAGCGCGAAGTGTGGCTGCAAAAAAAAAAAAAAAAAAGCAAGCCTCAAATGTTCATCAGCATGCCAAAATTGCCAGGGGAACTGTCTGAATGGGGTCCCTCAAGTTGACTCCGAAGAAGAAGAAGAAGAAGAAGATCCTCCTACCTTTTCCCTAAAGAGGACCCGATGGAGAAGATATTGGGGAAAAAGAAGATGAAAACTAGGGCGAGGATGAAGGTCCTTCCCACCCCAAGACAGCAAGAAATTGACTCAATGGTACCTACCGTTGTAATGTTTTATGTTAATTCACTTTTCTATGTCGATCAACTTCGTTTCAATTTCATGGTTGTGATTTATAAAACTATTCCAATGCCCCATAGACACTCATATATGCACAAACATGGTCATAGCAACATATTTTCCCAATAAAAATTTACTGCGAGGATTATGGTGTATGTTTCAGAAAACTTTAAGCTCTTAAACCAGAGGGAGTTACAGTAAAAGGTCCGGTTAGTACCAAAATGTTCCAAATCGTCTCAATTGCTCAGGAAAAAAACCCGCATTTCTTGTAAAGTCAATTGAAATATTTTTATTTGTTTATGAAGTGCGTTTAAAAACGCTAAGGTGTATATTTCACAAAACTCAAGCTCTTTAATCAGGGGAAGTTAGAAGGTGCGGTTTGTACCGAAATCTTCCTAATCGTCCCAATAGTACAGAAAAAAATCGTGCGTTTCATTCAAAGTCAACGGAAATATTTTAATTTGTTTATAAATAAAATAAAAAAAAACAAGACGATAGGCCTTGCCAGAACTATGTCACGTCGAGTCCGCATAACAATGGTATACATGGGGTACCACACATATCGTAACAAATAAGCATTCAAAAAGAAAGAGAATTACCCGCAGCAGTGACGAATTGAACTCTGATTTTCAGAAATAACGGCAATAAGTTTAAAAATTGTGTTTAAAACAAATAAGCAAGACGATAGCCCCTGCCAGGACTGTATCGCGTCGAGCCCGAATACTAATAAAGCCGGGCGGGTGGTCCATACAGATGCGAGTTTTCGCATGGGTCAGCTATTTGGCTTTAATCACAAAATAGTGATTGTTGAGGACAATATGAGTGTTCGCCAGTATGTCGACAAGCTACTCGATCCAGTGATGTCTTTATGATGGCAAACATTACAATGGAAGCTCTCCACATCATCACAACCTTACAATTGACCGCTAGATCCACGAGCCCTCAGCCGTATTGAGCATATGTGAGCATGATGGATCGACAGCTGGTCAATTTGCCTCAGCCACCCACGACTTGGGAACAACTGGCCCGTGCAGTGCAGCAAGCATGGGCCACAATTCCTTAGGAAGTGATCCAGTGACTTATTGATTCCATGCCTCGATGGTCTATATTTGAGGTCAGAGGGACCTTAAAGTGTTTTCATCGTATCAAAGTCAAACACTTGCCCCTGAGAGGGCATGATGACGCACTTATCGAACTGCTTGCCTCTCACCAAGGCCGGGCTCGATTGCCGGTTAATGCAGGTGCGATTTCCAAAGTGGATTGCACGTATAAAGGGGGTCTCGTAAAACTACAAGCCAGTTTCCTTCCTATTTTACGCTTACCCTACATGTTCAATTGCAACAGTACAGAACAATTCCTCCATGGTGTTACTGTTTCCAGTTTTAAGAGTGTACAAGTGGGAACCCACGGAAAACCACTTCTAGGACTGTGAGGTGGGAATCAAACGTACCTTTTTAAAGTCTCGCGAGGTGTAATGCACTCCGTTCCAACTCTCAGACCAGAATGAAATATCTTGGCAGAGAAGGAAATGGAATACAGAACGAACAGGTCTGATAACACCCAAGTATAATGTGTTCTTTATACCTAGCTACGATTTTCTACAATGAGTGTTTTTTTTATTGTTTTTGTATGTTGTGCGAGTTAATTATCGTTTTACTTAATGTTTAACAAGAAGACCCGTGCTGCTTCGCAGCATTCATTTCAACAACCCTACAGCACTTCTTTCCATGTGACATTTGCAGTTCAAATGTCTTCATGCTCGTGACCTGAACAGACAGTTTGGGTAAACGATGAAGTAGACTTATGAGGTAAACTGTGTTGGCGTCTGCCTGTCCTCTGTGTGAGTGTCCCACCTTATCTTGAACGGTTTACCCAGCGTAAACTCAAAAGGCGCACGGACGGCAGGTCCCAGACGTAATTCTGAAAAGCCGAGGTGAACAGCGAAACTCCAAACACACAGGCTATACTCGACACGACTCGACAGTTTGATGCTGGCCGAAGCTGGGGTGATAGGGTCGCTCGTAAACTCGCTCCGAAGCTAGAAATTTAATTTTCCACTGAATGGAGATTGCTGGAAGAAATGAAAATGTAAAAACACTTGTAGTGGGCAATCTGGAAGCTGTCGCGGACTCTTTACTTTTGCTGAACAATTCTCAGAGTATATAGATATTTTTAGCGGTTTACCCAGCGTATGCTTAAAAGACACATGGACGGCTGTTTTTTTTTTTTTTTTTTTTTTTTTCATCATATTCCTTGGGCTACCAGTAAAGGAAGATGGCAAAACCACAATACGATCGACTCTGAGATTTTCATTTCCTGCTCGTACATGCACGGCGTCTGCTAAACCGACATAGGCCTATGTATCAAAACACAACTTTGTTTGTTGATTCGTATATACCTTAACTGGTCACCTTCCATACGACAGTACTAATCTAAGAATAGCTGTTGAGTTAATTTTCCAGCGTTAATAACGGAATTGAAATCGACCTCAGCACCTAGACCTCGAATGGCAATTCTGTACAGACTATACTCACGCATTGTTACAGTATGACGTATTTTAGTTTGTCGCACTCCAGCAGTTAGCATTGATATGGGCCAACCAGTCTCTCCGCAAGGCCAAATCACGGTATAGGATCACAGTGCACACTGTCAAAATCAACGTTCCTCAAGCCACCTTCTCTCTTATATACTGCAATGTGTCTATGAGATGGTGGAGCTCCATCAACAGTTCCAAATACAGGAGCAATTTCTGAACATGTGTGGTAATTATAACGTCTTGGATCTAAGGAAAGCTCATGATAGAAACGCATTACC
Source organism: Meconema thalassinum (assembly GCA_946902985.2). Classification (NCBI taxonomy): domain Eukaryota; kingdom Metazoa; phylum Arthropoda; class Insecta; order Orthoptera; family Tettigoniidae; genus Meconema; species Meconema thalassinum. The sequence continues at coordinate 38,901,422 of OX336391.1, read as the reverse complement.
AATTCCATTTGACGACGATTTTCTTTTAGAGCTGATTTTTTCTCTTCACTTTCTTTCTAGTGCATTTTCTTATAAGAGTGCACGTAAGGATTGTGCTGATCTAGTGAAAATCCACAGCCTGCTTCCAGTCTCCGACCGGGTCAGGAATGGAATGAATGAAGCCCCCATCTAGCGGCGAGGATATGGACTGTGCCGGCTGCCGAGGCCTGACGCACTCCTCTGGGGCAATGATTAAATGAATGACAGATGAAATGAAATGAGAGTGGAGAGTGTTGCTGGAATGAAATTTTGACAGGAAAAACCGGAGAACCCGGAGAAAAAACCGTCCGCCTCCGTTTTGTCCAGCACAGATCTCACATGGAGTGGCCGGGATTTGAACCACGGACCCAGCGGTGAGAGGCCGGCGTGCTGCCGCCTAAGCCACGGAGGCTTGTTGATCTAGTATACTATTTAAAAGACTGAGGGTACCTTCTCTCAGTTAGTTATTAGCATTATTCAATAGCCTTAAATTAATTGCCTCTGAAAATTATAAGATGCATAATTGGCCATATGAACGGTTTTCCTGTTTTCTGGCATATAAAGGGGGAAATTCTATGATAAATGAAACCATTGATTTTTATACAGTAAGGCCCATGGCTCGGTATTAGCTCAAGAGTAGCACCAAAGGATACAAACGACATAGCATTATTATAGTGCCGAACAATTTTTCTAAAAGTTTTACTGATTTCGTCACAAATCATAAACAACTGGAAGTACAGCATTGTGTATGGTGGAAGTTTCACTTTGCCATCGCTACAGCAATGAGAATAGTGACCACTTGTATTTTTCTCTTTTGAAAAGTATACAGCTGAGCAGTACTGACAAATGTCACACAGACTTCCGATAGAGAATGGTTCTATGTAGGGAATAGTATCAAAAATAGCACATCGATAAGTGGCTGAGAACGGTTTTGTGACAATCTGTTTCTGATATTGATTTGAGTCGAGTAGTGCTCGTTTCTGTTTCTTGGTATTCACGTTTTCAACCATACTTGACTCTGAGTTAGCACTGATATCTCCGGCCATCTCCAGAGAACAGTAAAGAAATTATTCTATTTAGTGGCGTATTTTCGACGTTTACAGTATGCGTTTTATTATTAGTAACTATGTCAATATTCATTTTATTAACTTGAGCAGCGGCAACTAACTCAACATGACCTCCATGAAATCCATTCATCGACACATATACTTTGTAATCATCGATCGTATTGATAGCAGTTTCGTACATATCGCTGTTGCCTTGATTTGTAAAAATAGAGGTTCCGGTACTGTGGACTACCGGATGGTGGTGGAAGGGGGGTGGGGGCTATATGGAACATTGAAATATAGATTTCTAAAAACAATATTTTTACGCTTTTCCCAACACCTCTAAAAATTAATAACTGGACAAAATAGCAATCTAATTTTGATTGCAATTTTACATTAAATTGAGACTTCTGTAGCAACATTTTTCTCACCATAGCCCTTGGCCTGTACTGGTCAGCTAGGCCACCCTTCAAACAATGTACATTAATTCAATTTAACTTGTTGACGTAATTTAAAAAATTAACTACATTCGATTTGAAAATACACACAAGTTCACCAACAATCTCTTATTTCTCATAATTTTGTCTTGACAGTTTTCTGAAACAATTATTTATTATAAAATGTTCTGTACTTTAACATGTTTTACCTCACAGTTTATAAAATTGCCCAAAGTCCAGAAAAGTTTTCGTTGTATGTGCTCCTTGCTGCTAGTATCCAGAGTGAAGTGCCGTCCCCACGTACTTTGAAGGGAAAAACGAGTGAGTGGTGGGCCATTCAACTTCAGGAAAAGTAGTGAGGAGACAGTTTGTGTTAACAAAGACGCAAAGAGGTTTCGGTACGGCGTACCGGTGCGTACCGTCACAAATCTAGCCCTGGCTGTTGCCAACAATAAAGGAAGAATAATTATTCTATACCGAACGTCAGGTCAAGACCTAAGCGGTCCCTTTGATGTTCTGGTCTGTGAAAAGGCTAACGCGCTAGGAAATAGTTCCCAATTTTTCTGCTTGTTTTTGCAGTACAAGATGTTTCAGCGCATGTTGCTATGTTTCGATAAACTGGCTAGATTACTTTTAAGAAATTCCTTAGTATAAATCTATGAATAAATTAATCATTTTCTCGTTAACTGGGAGCTGTACCAACCTTGCTTTTCATGTGATTAACTCTGTGCGCGAATATTGCTTGTAGTGGTGGTATCTTATACGATAGGCAGAGTAATTCGGTACGAATTTGATATTATATTATATTTCGTTCTGTATAAACCTTGTTTGAGCTGCAAAAGAGTAACCGACTCATTCAATGTTGTGGCAAATCAGGTTCAAACGTTGACAATACTGTTATGATTGCACGGACTTCAAGATGGCTCCTTCAAGTAGACAACGTGTTCAAACTGCAGCTGTAAAGCTTGAATCACCAACAAAATACTTCAAAAATAATAAAAGTGGGGAGAAGTTCAGTAAAAGGTGCAAACAAATGATTTTATATGTATATACTGTAGTAGGTTGAGGGATGACAATCCAGAGTGGACAGTAGAAGAGTTGGTGAAGAAGACTGCATACTTGACTGGCGTTTCGACATACAGTGTTGACTCGGTGCGCGCTGAATTCAAAGCTCATGGTGAGTCTCCGGCGAGAAGTCAGCCGGCGTCACAAGGAAAGGGGATTCATGTGTCACAGTATTTAGAATTTTGTTCTGTGTGGAATTCGTAGGAAAGTGCTTTCTTCTTTTTCTCAAGTATGAAATTCCAACTGTGATGAAAGTGACAGTGAAAGTTAATGGTGATAGTAATAGTAGTGAATCATCTGACGGCGGTCTCAGTGGAATAGAAGCAATGGAGGAAGATTAGCGACAACATCTGTAAGTTATATACACATGTTGTATCCTAACATTTAATTTTATTTATAGGAGATTGTTTACTTCTTAGTAGCCTACGTCAGCTCAACCGAAAATATATAGCCTACTCGCCATGTTTTGTAATGACATTTTGATGATGGCTAATACGCATATACACCTGAGAGTATTATTTTCCTATGCGCGGTATAATTATTATTTTGTTTTATAATTACCCTCCACTTCACGTTACAGTTAAGTCTTTGTACTAACAGTAGATCATTCTGCCTTCTGATTCTCAAGAGTACGTGTCGTAACCCTTCAAGGAAGCAGCTGTTTCTCCCCGTCAACTTTCGATCTTTTGCAAGATAAGATGGTGACGGATGACAAATAAGCAATTAGTTGGTTCATAGGGTTCAAGGACACACGTCATTTCGTCTTCTTATATCACTCATCGTTCATGTGTCATTCCTCGCCTAACACAATGTTATAATGTTTTAAATAATCGCACGATAACATAAAACTACAAGCATCCTTTTTTTTTATTAACACAGAGCCTCGGGTTTCGACACGATAGGAAAACATATTTGGTTCAGTGAATATGCCGTAGATAAATTCGTAATTGAAGTGAATCAAAGGTCCGAACGCAATAAAGTCTTTGTGGTTAAGGTAGATTCAAACACTTGATCAGATGCGCGCCATGTTGGAAACACAAGACGGGACAGAGAGAGAAGATGCGCGGAGGGACAGAGAGAGAAGATGCGCGGAGGAATATTTTCCTCAGGTTTTGACCTGACGTGGGGTATAGTTGTCTGTAACATGTTTAACAATTCAAAAACTCTGATTGTTGTACACACAATATGCCAATGACCTGGACAGACAATTACAGTCACCTTTAATTTTTATAACATTTGTAATTGAGGGTCGCCTCTCACTCATCATAATATGAATCATCGTTTTGATTGAACACGAATGGCGGTTCCAACATTCGAGTGTAGCGGCATGTACAGTAGAAGTTAATTTGGTAAACAAAATAATCGCGTATAGCGTAAAGCACCAATGCCCCCCCCCCCCCCCACACACACTTTTCATCTGTTCCTATCCAATCTCCACTCTTTTTATTATTGTATGCTTAATCGAAAATTAATGTTTTTCAGTCGGTCAACACGATTGTACACGATTGTTATTGGAGGTACCCTAATCCTGAAAAATATTACATGATTAATAAATAGGCTACAGTTTCAATCGTCAATCATCCAAGTGTATTTATTAATCTCATACAATATATATATATACACTTCAGGATTAGGGAACCTCCAATAACAATTGGGTACAATCTTGTTGACCGACTGAAAAACATTAAATTTCGATTATTAAGGCAACACTGAAAAATGGCTTCAAATACCATATCCTATCTCCAATTTACACATGCTAGTGCGACAATCACAATAACGCAGGTTATCACAAAACTTCCACACACACCCATGTACACGGGGCACCATGATCGCGATGTCTAAATCCCGCAAATGAAATAACAACTGTCTACACATGAAAACTGCAAAATGGTGATAAGAGAATGTAGGAATGTTTGCCACTATTTTTCAGACAGGATAGCATTACATTACATTTTGCTAATATGCTGATTAACTGTGCATACGATAGCATAGAGAATACTACAGTCCAATACAATCCTTGATTCACAATCGGTCAGCTTTCCCATGTGTCCTTTAGCAAATTTACCTGACTATCATGATACAGAGTAAGTCGTTGTTGCCTAGTGGCAATATGTCCATCAAGTTAGAATTAGTATTGGTGCGGCGTTGACTATCATGATACAGTGTTAGTTGTTGTCGGCTAGCGACAATATGTCCGTCAAGTTATTAGATTCTATTTTCGTGTGACCTTCAAGAAATGAATATTCGCAATTATTTTAATACACGGATGATATAATCAAGTAAGGTGGGGTTCAATTGATAATGGGTGACGGACATTACATTTTAAGACAAACAACGTCGTCGTAGCACAAATACTTCCCAAGATATTTCAGTTTTAGTAAAGAGTGAAATTTCTTAAAATTATTTTTTATTATTATTATTATTCTTGATTGGTCACATTGGACCACTTGAGTCGTTCCACAATCAATCTTCTTTGAAGGTAGTACTGCTTGGTTTTTGCGCTCTTTCCAGTTCTTTTCCATTCTTTCAGATCGGGATTTTCAACTCATCTGAAATCTCCATATGCTTTCTATGTGTCATTTCTGCAGAAAAATTGTGAGTTTTAAGAATTGTGTTAATTTTATTTTTCTCCTCGGCATCTGTTATCCAGAGTCCAACGGCTTTGAGATCTTGTTGATTTCTTGGATCCATTTTCCTCCAGTTTTCTTTCCTAGATTTCTCATCACTAGTTCGCATACAATTCTGTTTTCTGGAAGCCGTAAGATGTGAAAAAAATATGAAATTCTTTTCTCCTTCATTGTGCTGGTGATTGGATCAATATCACGATCGACAGTTTCATTTGGGAGAATCCTCCAGGCTCCCTCAACCTGATACTTTTTATTTATGCACGTTCTAATGATTCTTCTTTCCGTTTTGAGGAGCTGATCAGTTCTTTGTTCATTTTTAATTTCTAACAGTGTTTCACAAGCATAGGTGGCATCAGGGAGAGTTACAGTTTTATAATGTTGGATCTTAGTAGCTATTGGTAGGCATTTTTATTATATGTTGACCAGGTTAGAGATTGTGCCTTTTTCATTTTATTTGTTCTATTTATCAAAGTTACTTTTTCGTTTAAGTTATGTGTGATAATTTCTCCAAGATACTTAAATTGAGGAACTAGGTTAATTTTATGATCATTTATATAGACTTTATTTGTATCTAAGGGTTTCATAGACATGATCTCAGTTTTTTCAAAGGATATCTGTAATCCTATCCCTTGAGCAATTTCTTGGAAACTAGTGATCTCAGTACAAACCTCTTCCTTGTCTAGTGCTAAAAGAGCCAAGTCATCTGCAAATCCTAAACAGTTTATTTTTATTGATGGTTTTGTTCCAATTTTGATCTTAGGAGGGTATTTTCTTTTTTGCCAAACCTTCATGATGTAATCAAGAGCCACATTGAAAATCAGAGAGGATAATCCATCACCTCGTCTGAGACCGGTTTTTACTGTGAAAGCTGTTGATATTTCTCCCCTAAATTTAACTTTCGAATTTGTGTTTGTTTCAATGATTTTTATCAATTTAGAATGGAGACCGTATGATCTGAGGATTTTTAGCAGTGTCAGTCTATGAATACTATCATAGGCTTTCTTGAAATCTATAAAAGAGATAAAGAGTTGCTTATTTCTGTTTTTGTAATATTCCATTATTAATTTCAGGCTAAGGATTTGGTCTGGACAACTTCTGTACGGGCGAAATCCTCCTTGATATTCTCCAACTTGTGGTTCCAGAATGTTTTTAATCCTGTTGTAAATTATGCGAGAGAAAATTTTATATGTGCAGTCCAGAAGAGTAATTCCTCTGTAGTTATCTGGGTTCGTTTTGGATAAATTATTCCTATGGTCCGGTGTGCAGGAATTTCTTCAGTAATCCACATTTTAACTAGATGTGGATAAAGATTTATAATCGCAGGTTTATCAGCATTTTTTCCAGATTTCTGCAAAGACTAAGTCTTCGCCACAAGTTTTGTATTTTTTTTTTTTTTTTTTGTTCTTTAATTGCGAGTTCTACTTCATTGATGTTTGGAGGATTTATTAAATCAGGTGAAGTTAAAATAGGTGTATCAGTATTTACTTGCAGGTTTTCCAGTGGATAATCACAATTTAACAGATTCTCGAATGCTTCTGCAAGAATCTCTGATTTTCTTGGTTAGAATGTGCTAATTTCCTGTTTGATTTTTCAACATTAATGTTGGAGTTTCAAATGTTTTGTAATAATCTCGAGAATGCTTTTTCTTCAAATGGTCCTCTATCTTTTCCAGTGTATTTTTAAGATGATTATGTTTCGTTTGTCTGATGATTTTATGGGTTAGCTTTCTTTGTCTAGTTAGTTCTAAATTTGATTCTCCTGACATTAGAGGTTGATGTTTTATCCATGTTTGGTGTCTTTTCTCTATTGCTTGATCACAATCTACATTCCACCATTCATGTTTTTTCCTTGGATTTATTGGGTGCTAACTCCTCTGCTATTGATTTTAATTTAGTGAATAAGTCGTCAAATGTTTTAGTGTTGAGAGATTCTTCCCCTGTTCTTTCACAGTACTCTATATTTTTATTAAGGTAGATGGATCAAATTTCCTCCTTTTGTTACCATGTTTTTTCTTGCCATTGGAGTTCATTTTATTTTAATATATAAGATTATAAAAGTAACCTTACAGCCCGTTTATGAAGGTTTACATTGAGTGAAATTCGCGAATATTTATATAATTCAGAACAAATTACGTATTGTAAATATAAACTGGAGGTCATAGGAGCCACATAGTGAAATGATGATTTCTGAAACGCAAATAAGAGGAGCCACACTATTCAGAAATGATTCGCATTCCCTGCACTAAGCCTGGAAGGCACTGAAATCTGTATCTACCACTTAAATATTCAAACACGGTGTAAACATTACCCAAACGTCTACATTTTATGGTGGACTTTAAGAGCAGTACACGAAATAACGTTTAATAAGCAGGTTTCCTCTCATGACGTAGGAAACGAATAATAACAGACTAATGTTAATATAACTGATGTGACGTCAGGGTGTCTATAAAACTAACATTTGAAATATCTAAAAATTATTAAACACACAGGAAAGATTTGATTTTCCATCAAAATAAAGACAGACAACATTAATTTGATTTGGATTTCGGAAGTAATCCGCTAAATGTACACTGGAATTTTAGCGATGCTGCATACTCGAACCAAGCCAACGTCGTTGTTCCATGCATTGTCTAGGTGGTCATTGGCCAGGTGTATTTGAATGCGTGTTGTACTTGACTGATTGGGAAGGCAGCGGCCGTTATTGTAAAAATCACAGATTATCACTTCAAGGATGGTTGAGATCAGGCGCTGCTGGTGATAAAAGGCTCTCAGGCGGAGCCTCTCTTAGATTCTATAAATATATATCTTTAATAAAGGTATTTATACTTTAATTAGAAGGAAATAAAATAGCATAATAGGACCAATCAACTTATCAACAAGAAGTATATTCCGGACTCTCACCCCATCACCCTGAAATATTTTCCCCATAAAATATCCTGCAAACGCGTATGCGTGTCTGATGACAAAAGTTACATCCAGGGATGTTCAAATAATATGAAACTACGAACGTGGTTTGAAATCAGATATCGAGGCTAAACAACAACTGATGAAACATTAAACGTACTGTTAACAAGCAGTTCCGTGAAGAACTAAGTGTATTTTCATATATTCTACTGGTCTTTCCCATTAAAACTCTACCTCCCATTGTAAGCATTTTCCATGTGATGTACTAAATAGCTTTTAACGGTAAGGAATTGTGCACTGGTGTAGCCCATCATGCGAATATTCTCTGCAATCGACTGAATAATGTCTGAGTTTTTTTTTTTAAATGAGGTTTTAAAATTGTCAACTGATTCAATGTTAACTTTTTGAAAACAATTGAACATCATTTGTTGTCTCTATATTAAGCTCAGAATAAAGCTGCGCTGTACCTAATTTCATTGCACTCGGGTGATAAGATCGCCAGAAAAGTTATTTGAAATATTAGAAAATGTCGATTTTCGTGTTTCTAAAGATTTGAAAAGTCACATACATGTCCTTACATTAACACTATTCAACATGTCAGTTTGATTGCTAAAATAGTTACAGAGATATTGAGAACTGGTGAAATATATGGCATGGACGCCATGTTCGATTGTTTTATGCTATAGAATCAAGCGCCAGCATATACATTCTAAAACTTGTTTAGGACACGAGAAATAAAAACATCATTTAAAAAAATTTGCCCGGCCTCCATTTTTAGGTTGCCAATAAATGAATTAAATTCGACGCCAGATTTACCGTGCTAAGTTTCACTGCGCCTATAATTAAGTCGCGAGAAAAATCCATATAAATATTTAAATTTCGTGTCGCCGCCATGCTGGAATTGTGTTCATCGGGTAATTGAAAGACGCATAAGTGAACTTGTGTTAATAACCTCTATCAACATTCAAAATTTGAGTTTGATTGCTGTAATAGATTCGTAGATACTGTATTGAGAACCGTCTAAATATTTCGGATGATCGCCATGTTGGATTGTTCTATATGTAGGCCATAGAGGTAAACATTATTAGATGAAGATTATTGCGTAGGTTCATTATACAAACATTCACTATGATCGCATGATTAGGACACAAAATATAAAAATAATTTTAAAATTTCGCATAGCCGCCATCTTGAGTTTATGAAAAAAAAATCGGTATTAAATTAGATGCCAGAAGATTAAATCTCGGTTATACATTTAACTTACCAAGTTGCACTGCGCTCGGATGATTAAGTCGCGAGAAAATGCCATTTTAATATTTCAACTTCGCTTGACCGCCATGTTGGTTTTGTACTTAAAGGGTATTTAAGCGACACGTATTTAAACTTATCTTATCTCTATCATCCTTCAAAATTTCGGGGTGATATCAGTAATAGTTCCGGAGATATAGAATCCCAGTGAAATACATCGCGGGCACCATGTTGGATTGGTGAAACGTATGAAAATTTGAAAGGCATGGTCGGGGTCAGACAAACTGCAATGTCCTTACCGAGTTTCATTGAAATCGCTCCAGCTGTTTAGATTTCATTATGGGAGACACACACAGATCACACACACATACACACGTATACGCACTCGGGCAAAAACCGATCTCATAAGCCTATTTTTTTTCATATGAAGAAAATAGGTAAAAATATGAACATTGCGCGGAGCAACACTGAAAAATGGAATTGCTGTGAATAAAAATTAACGATATTTTGAACAACGTATGTTAAAGAAATAGTACCTATAAATCTAAAATATTAGCAAGGGAAGGAGTGAAATCTGGAGTTGGAAGCAGAACGTGTGGCGAACGAGCTAACGCCCGGCAGGCAGGCAACCATACTGACAACCCTGCTTCCCGGCTAAGCTGTCGCGCACAGGCTAACAATAACAGCGCGGTCACTTATTTACTTTTGTCTCACCTTTATTTTCCCACCACATTTCATAATGGAATATTTACTCCTCCTCACTTGGCTGAGTTCTTATTGGAAATAGAAGATTTTGGACACCAAATTACATAATAATAATAATAATAATACAGAAATGGACAAGTAAATTTGTGGCCTTGAGTATCCTTGCGGCATCCACCCCTTCTCAGTTGCCCTCGTGGGGCTGACTGCACCCAATTCCAATCCACAGACAAGACGTAAATTCTTGGCGGAGCTGGGAATCAAACTCGCTACCCTTGGAATGAGTCTCAATTCGTACCCCTGTATCACGATCCGAGTGAGCAAAGATCGAACCTTGGGTTTTGATGGGCTCCATAACGCGTCATGGCGTGCCTCGCTCGGAAATGATGGGCTCCATATCAGCAACGCTGTACAGCATTTCCCGGAGCGGCTAGCTGGTGAACCATGTCTTAATTCCCCGTACAAATACAAACCGATATAAAATAAGTGAATTAATTTACGTATTTCACAGTCATACAGCATACCTTTTTGATGTATAAGGATTACAACGCAACCGAGAACTACCTTTTCCAACGACCCCGGGCCGAGAAAAAGTTACCTCTCAAAAATGTTAACAATTTTCGTTCTTGAACACACAAAATTTTGAAATTAATAAACCAGTTATACAACATTCCAATGTATATTGTGTTAAAATTTGGATTCGATCTGATGACGGGTTTGTGAGATAATTCTTAAATGTGACGCATGGTTGAAACACGTTTAAAACCGGGTTCTTTTTGTGTTTCAACTGCGATAAAAAAATATTAAAATATAAATAAAAAAAACTACGAGCCTTACAGTAGTCGCATATGATGTGTAACATCTGACATAGAAGAAACCTCACGTGAAATTGTTGATACACCGGTATTTTATAGTATTATTGGCACAAATATTAATCTATTGTAAAAGGGAGTGTTTTACAGATATTGTAGTTTATAATACGGAACTCATTTTATCAGATGATTTGTAGCTTCCACCAGCACTAGCCTAAATAAAGAATGCGATATGGATCAACTAGATTAGTAGACGCGACACCGCTCATAACCTTAAATTCCTTATAAACAGGTCCTCTTGATTCACAGATCAACACGTAATTTCATATGGATTCTGTTAAAATGAGTCATATTGATATGATAAATATCGTTTAAAATGATAATCTGGTAGCAAAAATATCTACCCCGCCCAGGATTCGAACCCAAGATCTCTAGATTCAAGGTCATACGCAATAACCCCACGGCTATTTCGACTACACAAATATTGTGCACAAGATGGTGACTTATTTCCACGTTCCAATAATACTGCATTACGAAATTAAGTTTCATTTAAATTTTGCTTGTTTCGATAATGTTCCTGAGTGGCATTGAGTTTAAAATGCCTTATGCCAATGCAATGCCGACTACTTGCAATGTTTGATATTAAGGCATTTTACCATTTAAATACTGATACGAAGACTTCGAACATGTACCATGTCATTCGTTTAAATCACTTGACACCAGAGTTCGCAAGAGCGTTTTCCGTTCAGTATGTCATATACATTCCACATGGCCGAGAGTGCGTCATGGTGTCAATTTTCGACACCGCGCGCTGATTGTTTCTCTTACCAGTGCCAGCTGGATCGATCGATCGAGTTGGTAGTGCGTCTTATACTTCCGTTCGATCCACCACTGCCAGTTAGGGCACACTTCCATTCGATCGATCGAGCGGGCAGCGCATACTTCCGTTGTCCACCACTGCCAGCTAATACACTTCCGTTTGATCGATCGAGCGGGCAGTGCATACTTCCGTTTGATCCACCACTGCCAACTCGATCGTTCCGATCTACTTCCGTCCCCAATTTTCAAAATCACTCCCACAAAACTATTTAACAACCGAGCGGAAAGATGTTACACATCAAAAATTCCAAACCTACATGAACTAACGTAAAATAGAACAACGAAAATGATGATGCTATTGGATTGTATGTAGGTCTATTGGTTACTTCACAAACAACCTTCAAACTCGAGTGCACGTAATATTTTGGTCGACAGTAGGTGGTCAGCAGGCGTCCATATTAAGACTAAGACTGTCAGGCAGTTAGTGAACTGGGCATGTTCTTTTTCCTGTAATACTTCGTGCGCCTGGTATTCTGTGTAACGCACAAAACATAAGAGATATCAAAACATGTCTAGTTTTCCATTTCTCTCGTGTGTTTCATTCGGAGCCTCGCAACGTCTTGGTGATCAACCCCGCCGTGATGGGCATGTCCTTTTGTAACTTCATTTCTAATGAAGAGCCTCTCGAAGATATTTTCTACGCGGCGGCAAACAAAACAGAAAACGTCATCTAGTTGTCATACAAGGCAAACTGATCGATATTCTTGCAGTAGACTATTTGATTGTATATTCTTAACCTACACAGATAAATATCAAGAGTAAAGTGGATTGCTAAAACGCTTGAACTTATTTAGCAGCTATCGAATAAATTAATAAGTTCGAAATCAGTATTAACTTCTGTTAAAATAGGCACAGTGCCAACAAGCACACGAATTATTTTGCTCTTGAAGCGGCTCAAATGAATGATAAAAAAGGTGACGGGAGTCGCGTAATTGATGATGCACCGTAAACTTTGCGACCTGTGTACAGGATATTTCGATCCGTCTTTCCAACGAAGACTGTGGGGGGGGAATCACTTAATTAAGCATGATGTTACTTTCACACGCCATTTTCAAATAGAACAATACAGGCCTCGTGTCATTCGGGTAGACACCCAATACAATCGAACTTCCACGAACTCTGTAGCAATGCTCATTCTACGTAACAGATACAAAGACGGAGATAAGAAGGATGTTGCAGCAGTTCCAATTAGTTTCATTCAGGGGGCTCGCGATATCGCGGTCATCAGCCCCGTGTACTTGGATGTGTGCAAAATCTTTCTGATAACCTGGCTACTGTGATGTCTGCACTAGTGGGTGAGTTTGTAATTTGAGGGAGGATTAGTAAGAAGGCGGCTGTGAACGTACACACATCAAAAAAAGTTTTGCATCACCTCGGTTCCAAGAGTTCCGGAACCGTTAAATACAAAGGGAATAGAGATCAACACAAACAACATTTCAGCTCGTTTTATTGCTCATGAGACCCACACATTGCATGTTGTACCATCATACAGCTAGACTTTCAGCATTTGTGGTCCAGATTGCAGTACACACCACTACCTCTAATACCCAGTAGCACGTCCTCTTGCATTGATGCATGCCTGTATTCGCCGTGGCATACTATCCACAAGTTCATCAAGACACTGTTGGTCCAAATTGTCCCACTCCTCAACGACAATTCGGCGTAAATCTCTCAGAGTGGTTGGTGGGTCAAGACGTCCATAAACAGCCCTTTTCAACATATCCCAGGCATGTTCGATAGGGTTCATGTCTGGCGAACATGCTGGCCACTGTAGTCGAGCTATGTCGTTATCTTGAAGGAACGCATTCACAAGATGTGCACGATGAGGTCGAGAATTGTCGTCCATGAAGACAAATGCCTCTCCAATATTCTGCCGATATGGTTGCACTATGGGTCGGAGGATGTCATTCAGGTATCGTAAAGCCGTTTCGGAGCCTTCCATGACCACCAGTGGCGTACGTCGGCCCCACATAATGCCACCCCAAAACATCAGGGAACCACCACCTTGCTGCACTCGCTGGACAGTGTGTCTAAGACGTTCAGCCTGACCAGGGTGCCTCCAAACACGTCTCCGACGATTGTCTGGTTTAAGGCATATGCGACACTCATCGGTGAAGAGAACGTGATGCCAATTCCGTGGGGTCCATTCAGCATGTTGTTGGGCCCATCTGTACCGCGCTGCATGGTGTCGGGGTTGCAAAGCTGGACCTCGCCATGGACGTCGGGAGTGAAGTTGCGCATCATGCAGCCTATTGCGCACAGTTTGAGTTGAAACACGACGTCCTGTGGCTGAACGAAACGCATTATTCAACATGGTGGCATTGCTGTCAGGGTTCCTCCGAGCGGCAATCCGTAAGTAGCGGTCATCCACTACAGTAGTAGCCCTTGGGCGGCCTGAGCGAGGCCTGTCATCGACAGTTCCTGTATCTCTGTACCTCCTCCATGTCCGAACAACATCGCTTTGGTTCACTCTGAGACGCCTGGAAACTTCCCTTGTTGAGAGCCCTTCTTGACACAAAGTAACAATGCGGACGCGATCGAACTGCGGTATTGACCTTCTAGGCATGGTAGAACTACAGACAACATGAGCAGCGTACCTTCGTCCTGGTGGAATGACTGGAACTGATCGGCTGTCGTACCCCCTCCGTCTAATAGGCCCTGCTCATGCATGGTTGTTTACATCTTTGAGCAGTTTTAGTGACATCTATGAACAATCAAAGGGACTGTATCTTGGATACAATATACACAGTCAACGTCTATATGCCGGAGATCTGGGAACCGAGGTGATGCAAAACTTTTTTTGATGTGTGTAGGTTAGGTACCGTCCCGGCATTTGCCTGGAATAGAAACACAAAGCCTTGGAATAGCAATTCTTGGATGGCTGAGGTAGGAATCGAACCCTCCTCTTCTCAATTAAGGAACATTTTATATTTTATGCTGATCAACTGAAAGTTTATCAATCTTCTCAATTATTCTCACGAGGCTGAATTCTCACTCCTTATACCAGAATTAAACTTCTTAACACAGCCAGAAATTGAACCCAAGACCTCTAAGATGGTACTCAATAACGCTAGCCACTATAATAAGAGGTTGTCAGTCAGATTTTTTTTTTTAAAGTTAGTATCCCCGAGTGTAACGGAAGTAATTTAGGATTTTGTTGAAATTGGTATAGGAGAGTATTCGGAATAAAGATTCTACTTAAAGTTTGCTTTTTGTTTGGAATGTACGAGTTGAAGACAAGACCAATTCATCGGGACTGGTATCCAAATCCCTTGCATCCGAGCGAGTAAAAGCACAGACGGTTTATGCTGAAGAGAAATTATTTGTCAACTTTTGATGCAGTGGATGCATCAGTCAGGATACTGAGTGATGAAGGGGTAGTTTGGTCTGGAGACAAACTTCCTTCTTGCAAAAGAAAGCAGATTAACTGTATTATTTTATTACACTTTGACTATCTTTTTCACACTGCTACCATCCAGGGAGAATGCAGAATATAAGTACAGTAATTGAAATGGTCCATCTGCTTCAGTATCTCATTCTCCTTTTCGCTTTTCTTCAATGTTGACATCACCTTTGCTTTAAAATTGCTGATTTTCATACCATACTTCCTACATCTCTGTTCAAATTCCAACATGTTAGCTTGCAAGGTTTCACTAGAATCTGTCTTCACATCCATGTCATCAGCATACACCTAACTACTAACATGTTTCCAACCTGACTTTATCTTTTTTGAGGGATTGTGACATTGTGATCACAAGGCTTAATTTAAATCTCATCCTGTTAATTAATTTACACTTTTTAGTAAAAGCTAAAAATCACAAAATAATTGTGAAGAAACGGAAACAGGAAATGGAGTGTCCCTGAAGTACATTACCAGTCAAGACATGGCTTTGCGTACACGGAAGCAATAGACACACCTACACAGGCACTCTTTCAATCACTTACACTGCTGGCACCAATCTACATGTCTCACTATCACTGATCTGTAAATCCTGGCAAACCAACAAAACTTTCTACTTCCTGCCGTTGTACTGTCAACTGATAGTGAAAGCCAAAATAACATGGGACATTGATATTCTAAGTCAGTCCCAGACTGAATGTAACAAGTGAATCACTTGAACGATAGGAGTGGCTAAAAAAATGTCAACAAAGGAAGCTACTGTGTAAGCCTTTCACTATCATGACATGCTAGACTGATCACATGGAACAAGTCAGATTATCTGTAAATGGAAAAATGTGCAATATTTAATGAGCAATGTCTATAATATAAGGCTGTAATGTATAACCTTTCGCTTAAGCACCACAATAGCTTGTACATGGTTGTGGGAATGAATGGTATGTCCTCGTGCTGTGGCTATGGGCAGACAGTGTTCACTCATGCTACCCAGGCGACTTACATTCGGAGCAAGAAATCTACAGTCCATACCGGGTGAGTTAGCCGTGGTCGTTACGGCATGACTGCTGGCAGTCGCTCACATCCGGGAGGCGAGGTGGTTCGAATCCCCCCGCCGGCAACCTTGAAGATGGTCTTCTGTGGTTTCCCATCATCCTTCCAGGAAAATGCCGGGGTTGGTCCCTAACTATAGGCCACAGCCGCTACCTTCCAACTCCTCGTCCTTACATTCCAACTTCCCTCCCCAACGGTACGTGTAGCTCACCCATTGGGTGTCCGTCTCGAAGCAGCTACAAAACTGGCGAGCCGAACATGTCCTCGGACACTCCCAGCACTAAAAGCCATACGCTAAAAAAAATAAAAAAACACAGTCCATAACCGGTTTCTCCCACTCTACCAGGAAGAAATAGATTGTTTCCACTCCACTGTTGTTGAAACAGAAGAGGGATGATTTTTCACATTAATTTCTCCACAAATCCCAAAATATAAACTTATTTCACATTATTTTGTGAAATAGATCTTGCCCTATCGCCATTATTTTGCTGTAACGATAGTCTAAACTTAATAATAAAAGGTCTGATTATTATGATTTGCAATTACTTATGAAAGGTAGATGTATAAATTGATTTTAACTACAGTATATCAGGGCTGGCATGCGAAATTAAATTCATGGCTGTGGGGGCGAAAATAATTTAATTTCGCCGTGAGCGCGATATTCGGGAGCGAAATGATAATGATTGTCGGCGCGTAATTAAATCAAAGCGAAACTTAATTCGAAGCGAAATTAATTTCGTTCCAGACTTTTAATTTCGCTCTCGGCGCGAAATTAATTTAGTTCCAGACTTATAATTTCGCTCCCGGCGCGAAATTAATTTCGTTCCACACTTTTAATTTCGCTCCCGGCGCGAAATTAATTTCGTTCCACACTTTTAATTTCGCTCCCGGCGCGAAATTAATTTCGTTCCACACTTTTAATTTCGCTCCAGGCGCGATATTAATTTCGTTCCAGACTTATAATTTCGCTCCCGGAGCGAAATTTATTTAGTTCCAGACTTATAATTTCGCTCCCGGCGCGAAATAAAATTCGTTACAGACTTTTAATTTCGCTCCCGATGCGAAATAAAATTCCCAAACGGCATTAAGTTTCGCTCTCCGACGAGTATTTAAAATGCTTGAAACATTTAATTTCGTTGTTGAAATTAAAATACAGTATATTCGTTTCGAGAGTTAAATAATGTTCTGTACGATGTTCAAAGTCCTGACGTCTGTCTGTTAGGTAGTTAGCCCGAAGGCTGGTTGGATCCTCAAAAAGTACCGCCGGTAGGTTATGTGGGTAGATACCCACAAAAACTCAAGGCAGCGCTATAGTGAGGCTTACTAGACATTACTTTCCTCACTGCGTCAGAACAACAGTACTAACCCTATGAGTAGAACCCTTCACAGCATCCACAGGCACTGAATGTCATTACTAAGCTCCACCCATACCTCAGTAGCTTCATATAATCACAACCATGGGTAAGACTGAGACAGCGGTGAAAAGCCACATTTTACTCTAGCCTGTGCCAACAGTCAAATGCAAATGAGTCGTCAAGTTGCAAAACTCGTTTAATCAACTTGTGAATAAGGATCATTTACATGAGAAACGTTTCTCTGGACTTTGCCTCACGTAACTTTTGTGTTTGTTGTTTTCTACTTTTGGTTGGTGTTTTTGTGTTTGCTTTGTGATTTTGCTTTTGAAATTGACTTTGACTTATTGCTTTTCTTTCTTGGTTTTGTGTTTGTGTTCTGCTTTTGCTTTTTTGAATTTTGCTTTATGTTATTTGTTTTATGTTTTCTGCTTTTGCTTTTGAATTTTGCTTCGTCTTTTTTGTTTTTATTTTGTGTTTGTTTTCTGCTTTTGCTTTTTTGAATTTTGCTTTATGTTTCTTGTTTTCTGATTTTGCTTTTGTTTTTTGTGTTCTGCTTTTGCTTTCTGCTTCGCCTTTTTTGTTTTGGGTTTGTTTTCTGCTTTTGTTGTTTTTGAATTTTGCTTTTTGCTTTGTGTTTCTTTTTTATTCTGCTTTTGCGTTTAAATTTTGCAATTTACTTCGTGTTTTGTGTTTTTGGTTCAGTATTTGTTTTCTGGGAAATCAAAATAAAACAAAATAAACAAAATAAAAACAAAATAAAACAAGACAATTTAAAATAAAATAAAACGAAATAAAGTAAAACAAAAAAATAAACAAAATAAAACGAAATAAAATGAGGTAAAATAAATAAAATGCCGTAATTAAATAAATAATTTTACGACATGATCCTTATTCACAAGTGGATTAAACGATTTTTGCAACTCAAAAAAAAAACCCTGGCACTATCCAGCCCATGACGGGCTAAGGCCGACCAAGCGACAGCTGCCCAGCCATTTGGCCTGCAGATATTGGGGTGACGCGTGATCAGCGCGTCGGGTCCCCTCGGCCGTTAATCTTGGTATTCGTGATCGGGGCGCTGTCTCACTGTCAGATAGCTACTCAATTGTCCTCACGAGGCTGAGTGCACCCCGTTTCAACCCTCACGTCAGTTTTAAAATCCCTGACGGAGCCGGGGATCGAACCCGGGGCCTCCGGGTGAGAGGCAGGCGCGCTACCCCAACACCACGGGGCCGGCATTTTTGCAACTGGACGACTCAAATATACTGCACAGGGTCGTTGGGATGAGGGAGATGGCTACCTGGGAGGCTTGCCGTAGTATAGTATCTATGTGTGCAGTATATGCATCGACCGTCGTCTGGTTATCCAGTGGGAGATGGTCAGCACGGAGGTGATTGTTGACGTAGGCGCGGTACTCCTGCCAGTTTGCTGTGCAGAAATTCTGGACCATCCTGGGAGGTGGTAGTGGGGGAAGAGGGAAGTTGAGTAAAACGGGGGCATGATCACCTCGTTTGAGTGGCAGGACAGACACGTCAAACAGATGGAGGAGGGAGTTATGAGCAATGACTGCGTCGGGGTGGTATTGGAGGAAGGACGGGTAGATTCTGGGAGAGGGACGATGGTGGCGTCGATGTGACGTACAGTGAATCCAAAAAGTATTCGTCTACGTGCTGTTTTGCGAATGAAACCGGTCTATAAACAGTGAAAAGCCGAAAATAAACAAAAAACAAATATAGTTGGATGGCGCATGGGTCAGTACATCATTATTATACAAAACCAAAACCGAAAATATATTCTAAGCGATAACAAGGATAGCAAAATGGGAAAGCTCCGTTATTACCTAGTTCATCAAGTATTCGTCTACGCTTGGAATGATTGTTTAAAATGAGAGATCGGGGTGAAACGTCACTCGTGATTCACGCATTCGCTGGTGTTAGCCTTCCGCAACTCACTCAAAACATGTTGTGAATGGCTCTGGAGATATGCAAGTTGTAAAATGGGTCGGAAAGTTAAAGAGAGAAGCGTAACGGAGAGGAAACTCATCCTGGACTTGGATAATCAGTGCAAATCGTCCTATGCGATTGCAAAGCTAGTGGGCAGACCTCGATCAACGTTTCAGTCTGTGGTGGATCGCTTCTGCACAACAAAAACATTCAAAAACAAGCCGCAGAGTGGTCGTCCTCGAGGAGTTACCGATCGAGACGAGAGATTTATTACGCGAGAAATCAAGAAAAATTCAAGACTTCGTGCACCGAACTTTGGCTGGTGAGCTGGAGAGGAGAGGCACATAACACAGTAAGGAATACCTGCAAACAAAATGGGTATAATGGCCGGGAAGCTCGTAAGAAATGATGGATGAATGTAATGAATCGCAAGAAACGGCTTGCTTTCGTCAAAGAACATGTATTAAAGGACGAGGACCTCTGGAATAAGTAATATTTTCGGACGAAAGCAAATACAACATATTTGGGTCAGATGGCAGGCGAATGGATTGGCGAATGATAAATACGGAGATGCAGCCGCACAACCTTGTGCCCACAGTGAAACACGGTGGGGGTTCCATCATGGTGTGGGGTTGCAGGAGTGCAGCAGGTGTAGGACAATTACATGTCATAGAAGGAACAATGGATCACAAGATGCACATAAATATTTTAAAGGAAAATTTGAACACTAGTGACGAAAAATTAGGTCTGCAAGGCACGTACATCTTCCAACAGGACAACTATCCGAAGCACACGGCTCTAAATACTAAGCTGTGGCTATCATATAACACCCCAAAACAACTCAATACCCCCCTCAATCCAAGAGAACATCTGCGGAAAGTGCTGGAAGATAACATCACTAAACGGCCAAACTTCTAAGAAGAACGACTTAAAACAAGCTGTGCAAGACGAATGGAACAAAATTCCATCCTTTACCACGGCTAACTAGGTCCGTTCCATGCCGCGACGATTGCAAGCAGTCATTGCTGCAAAGGGGAACCCTACCAAGTATTAATTTCAGTTGTTATGCACAGCATGGACGAATACTTAATGATCTGGTGAAAAAGTGCATATTTAGCCTATTTTCAATTATGAAAAAATAGGCTTATGAGATCACCTTTTGTCCGTGTGTGTGTGTGTGTGTGTGTGTGATTCGTGTGTGTGTGTGTCCCTAATAAAATCTAAACGGCAGGAGCGATTTCAATGAAACTCGGAAAGTTCATAGCACTATTCCCGGCGACCTCGACCGTGCCCTTCAAATTTTGTTACGACTCACCTATCCAACATGGCGGCTGTGCGAAATATTTCACCAGCATTCAATATCTCCGAAACTATTACCGATATTACCCTGACATTTTCTATGGTGATAGAGGGAACTACTATAAGTTTACTTATGTGACTTTTGAAAACCTGGTAACTACAAAACCAACATGGTGGCCAAGCGAATTTGCGACTTTTAAATAGACGTTTCTCGCGATTTGACCAACCAAACGCAATGAAACTTGGTACAGTATATGTTTATATACATTGTAATGCAACGACATCTAACTTCGTTCAATTGTTTACATAATCACAAGATGGCGGATGTGCGAAATATTTCACCGGCATTCTATATCACTGAAACTATTAGCGGTATCTCCCTAAAATTTTGTACGGAGATAAAGGGCACTACTGGAAGTCCATCTGTAAGATTTTCAAAAACCGGTTAACTACAAAACGAACATGGCGGCCAAGCGAATTTGAACATTTTAAATAGACCTTTCTCGCGATTTAATGTTCCAAACGCACTGAAACCTGGTACAGGAAATATTTATACACATTGTAATCCACTGGTATCTAATTTATTTCAATTGTTTCCATAACCTCAAGATGGCAGCTGTGAATTTTTTTAAAATCTCCTTGTTTTTTCTTGTGTCCTAATTATGCGATTGAAGTTTGAATACTACACGTTCACAATAATCTGCATGTAACAGTACATAACTCTAGGACCTACATATATAAAATCCAACATGGCGACCATCCGAAATATTTAGTCGGTTCTCAATATCTACGAATCTATTATAGCAATCAAACTGAAATTGTGTATGTTGATAGTGGCAATTAACATAAGTAGGATATATGAAAATAGGCTGTATAGTTCTTGACGGAACTACTTGTTACGTTTTGCTATCCTTGTTATCGCTTAGAATATATTTTCGGTTTTGGTTTTGTATAATAATGATGTACTGACCTATGCGCCATCCAACTACATTTGTTTTTTTATATTCGGCTTTTCACTGTCTATAGACCGGTTTCATTCGCAAAACAGCACGTAGACGAATACTTTTTGGATTCACTGTAGGTAGATGTCTAGGCTATGAAGTTATACGGCCGAACGGGAATGAAGGTTGAGGCCGGCCATTAGAATTAAATGGGGGAAGACTTCAGACACGTGGGTAATGCAGTCTTTGGGGATGGGGTGCTAGGGACGAATGTAGATGGTGGCTAGGTGTAGGACGCGGGAACAAATAAGGCTTTCGGGGAAGAAAAGAAACAGATTTCATTTCAGAAACAAAATGAAATGTTCCATGCATTTTAATTTCAGGCCGGAGGGGGGACTAAATGAAGGGAACGAAATTGATGGTCGTTAACAAATTTTATTTCGCGCCAGGAGCGAAATTAAAAGTCTGTAATGAATTTAATTTCGCGCCAGGAGCGAAATTAAAAGTCTGTAACGAATTTCATTTAGCGCCGGGAGCTAAATTAAAAGTCCGTAATGAATTTAATTCCGCGCCAGGAGCGAAATTAAAAGTCTGTAACGAATTTCATTTCGCGCCGGGAGCTAAATTAAAAGTCCGTAATGAATATAATTTCGCACCAGGAGCGAAATTAAAAGTCTGTAGCAAATATTATTTCGCGCCAGGAGCGAAATGGTATTCCATTGAACAATTTCATTTCGCGACGCTCAATTAAATTGATAATGCATTTCGTTTCGCATGCCAGCCCTGCAGTATATTGATATATCCAATTCTTACTTTGTGAAAGCTAACATAGCATTGATATAAACATTTATTCCACAAACTGTTTAGCTCTGCTGCGCACCGCAACAGTTATTATTCGACTCATCATTGCTGCTGATTATGGTAACTTCATTTATTTTACCCGAGCCAGAATGCCGAAATACGCCAACCCTTTCAATTTGCAATCATCCAGTCACTAACCACCAGAGAACAGCCGGTAACGTAATGTTATTAGTGATTTCCAAGTATCTTTCCTTTGTGGGGTGAGGAGACAGGTTGAGGTGAGATTACCAGCCACACCAATAGCAACATTCCATTCCAAAGACTTTGTTATGCAGCAAGAAGACTTGAGTCATAAAGTGGACATTTGGGTCGAATTACTTAGAAAAGACCCCACCCTCCGTAGCCCCTTTCGATCTATGAAGTCACTGAGGGGCAGATGACTTCGTAGCTATGCCCCTTAAAACAACAATAACTCGGAAATATTTTCTATAAAAGTCTCTGTTTTCTCTTTCCTTTCTCTTCATACATGTAATCTTGAAACAAAATTTTAAGCCTGTTATTATCTATGAATTTTGCTATATCATAACACTCATCGCAAAATAAGTAAATTGCTTTAAAATTACCTTATCACTCTAATTCACAATAAAAAAAAGATATAATCTAATTTCTTAAAAAGTAACATTTCAATCATGAAGATATCTCAAAATTGCAACTAAATATTTTTAGTTAAGAGATAGATTGGTTGGTTCCTCAGTTTAGGGGCTGCGAAAACGGGGTCATGAAACACTTTGGGTGTGTATAGAATCTATCTGATAACTGGTGTTAATTATGATGACTGTATTAGTGACGTTATCTGTAATTGAGATAAGGACTGCAGAAGATCAAATTCAAGTAGTTCCTACTCTTACTACCAAATGCTACCATGAACGATCCTAGCTGCAAACTTGGCTACTAGATGTTACCACAACCAGCACCTGGCAGTGAACGTTGGAACTTAATAGAGCACTAACGAAATCTAACCTAGAAATTTAGCTTCAGACATATGTAGTTAGTGGAAGGTTCTTTTACATGCCATAAATCTATGACATAGGCACGCCGGCTTTACTTCCTCTCTGAAGGAAGGCATACTGAGGGACTTTTAACACTCTTAAAAAAATCCCACGACTTCGGCCGGGTTTGAACCCGCGATCTTGGGCATAGAAGCTCAGCATGCTACCAACTATGCCACCGAAGCTGCTTTCACGATCTAAAATTTCTTCCTCTTCCGTATCTTGTAGAAGAGATAACAACCCGGATTCTTTCTTTTCACAACTCTGTTTATTTTATTAACATTGACTACAGTCAATTCTATTCCACGATCAGACAGCTACATTCTTATGGAGTACCCTTCCAATGGTACTGGTGCAACAGGGTCTTACGGGACACTTTGTAACATGGTCAAAAATACATTTGTCTCGAATCTCATCCCTTCCGGTAATAGGTTACTGCCCTCACAGTAGAGAAGGAATATGCGAAATGTGACAGGTAGAGCCTGTGTGTAGTGAAATATCGAAACCCCAACTTAACGAAACTACAAGGTGTGACTAAGTACCCTGCGCCACCTCTTCCGGTTTACCTGGCATTAAAAATATTAACTTTGTATTACTCTACATTAAAACAATTTAGGGTTATGGCTCACAGTACAAAATACTATACTTCTTCAAAAACAATATGTTTGTTTGATCCAGAGATTTCTAGGGCTGTTATTTCATACATTTTAACAATAGTTGTCTACCGACATTCATATGTTACCACGGATAGTAAGACTTATGTATAATGCGATCTCCCAAATGTTAAGAGTGAGAAGATAATATCAGATAATAGCTGAGTACTATAGGCAAATACATTCTGTATACAAAATATTTGGCACCACAATAAGAAATCAAAGAGAATATTTATAAATCACTACACCAATAATATTCCAAGTAATATGTCTATATAACATAATATTAATTTTAATTCACTCAATATTTTTACAACTTAACATTCCACTTTGTGATGTAAAATGTCTGGGCATTTATAAGTCGGGGCAAATGCCCAAAACCCATAAATGCCCAGGCATTTTGGGCATTTACCTTTTTTTTTAACATATTCATAATGCAACGCTTATATAAATATTGTTTTAGCCATATATATATATATATATATATATATATATATATATATATATATATATATATGTGTGTGTGTGTGTGTGTGTGTGTGTGTGTGTATACAGTATACATATTTAAAGCCCGACTCAGAAATGTCTGCCGCGACGCAGTTACGCACTTTAATTCGTTCACACCTCCTCTGGCACACGTGACACGTCCCGACTCCCCGAGTCCCGATGTAGCAATATCGTTCATTCTCAGCTTGGACTTGGTCTTGATAACATAATGCTAAGTAATGTAGACGAGGGCTTCGCTCACCCGCTCGTTATTGTGCAACGACTTGGCAACATTACATTGGCTCCCCAACTCAGCAGCGGCTCCTATCGAAGCATGTTTTAAAATAACATGAAGAGTAAACTACTGGGCGTAGAATTGTTATTCTTGTTTCTTTATACTCAGTTAAATGTTGCCTTTCATCCTACTTTCATGTAGAAACCATATCCAGTCAAACTTGACCCGTCGGTGCGCGTGATATTTCGTTTCGGTGACGCGAGCCGTTAGTCGTGCTAGACAGTCCTACTCCCCTCCCACCGTTCTGAAGCCACGCCTGTCCGGTCATATCGCGGCAGAAACCGCTGGGTCGGGCTATAATAAACAAAATTATTTAATTTATATTGATGGAAAAGTAGATAGATAGATAGATAGATAATGCCTTTATTGGTGGCGAAGTTAGGGCTCAAGGCTCTCTCTTACACTTAACCACTAGAAGAGTATACATCTACATGACTTATAATTACAAATACAAATAGCACAAATAATATTAATAGCTATAAGAATAGTGATAATATGAATAATGGTAGAATCATTGATTTCAAAAATACACAAAGTAAAGTACCCTTAAATGACGTAACTACAGTAATCCGATCGTTCATCTCATTCATTCATTCGTTCATTCAACATTTATCCAGGAAGTCAGCGGGCTCCACCCAGCAAATACTCGCAGCAAGCCACTTTAAACTTGCGATGTGAGGGATTGTCTCTAATGTTCGCAGGTAGCAAATTCCATGACCTGGATGCAGAGATTATGAATGAGCGGTTGTAAACAGCAGTACGGTTTATAGGTATGGCAAGAGAGGAGCCAGATCTCGTATTGTGGTCATGATAGGACGAGAGGTAAGAAAACGGTAAAACAAGATAGTTAGGGGTATTAGTGGAAAGTATTTTGTGCAGTAGTGATAACATGTGGAGTTCACGACGCTGGTGCACTCGAAGCCACGACACACAGTGGTCCGGATCCGTAAAAAAGCGGACAAAAATAGATTTTTCAACTTTACATTAGAAAGGCCAAACCAACTCCCACGTGAAGTATGTTAATCAGTGTACATTAATTTCACTTTTTCTTTGGAAATTGCTTCTGTGTTTTTCAGATATAATACTACAAAAGTGATACAACTCTTCGTTTCTGAATTCCGCGCTCCATTAAGTAAACTTTGAAATATCATTCTAACTTCAAAACGAAACTCGGGGTCTATAATACTATATCTGTATGTAGTTTGTGATCTGATATACTTGATTATAGCATGATTTTTGATTTCAGATCACTTATAAGGACTGTTATACTTATTTTTATAGTGCTTTATTTTCTTCAAGAAAAATAAATTTTGCTTGGACCTACAAAAAAATGTATACATATGTATACCATGAAACTTATGCTAGTCTTAAAATGAAGACTGGAGAATATATCCTAAAAGGTTTCATCGCCAGAACCCGCCAGATGCGTGATTGAGAAGGGAGAGAACATTACTGCGCGCTCTGAGGATAAACACTCGCGCGAGATAAGGGCCTGTTGAGACATTTGTTTATGCTACGCAAGGGATATCTCGAGGCCATGAAACCAAAATAATCTTCAATCACGAGAAGTAATTGATTAGTAGTAGTTGTGTGTGTTGTGAAGAGTGAAAAATGAATTTCGTTGTTAGTCGCAGTGATCTTATTAACAAGATTCGAGAGAACAAAAATCAGTCTCGCGCGCGTCAAGGAAAGTTTGTGGTAACATATCTCCTTAACAAATTCCAATTAAATGTTGACGACAGTGTAGAGAAAACAGTGTATAATAATATAAGAAGCTTTTCTTTTTGCCGTATGTTGACCGGTGGAGAAAGTGTAACTTCTTAGAACATGCTTTTTTTTTAAGAAATATTCAGACTGGTTGAAAACAGAAATTGTGATATCAAATCCGAGCATTCCTGGCTCCGCAAAATCAGTAGATCGAGGTCGTCCTCCAAAAGAATTTCAAGAGCTAACGGAAAGAAGCAAAATAAGGAAAATTAAAGACCTAAGGGAGAATGCCACTTGATCAGAGCTTGCCTATGCGACCGTTATGAATTTAAGGGCAGAAGGAGACGATTCATTAGCCAAGCTAAAAAGAAGCTACCACGGCCACACCAACAAGGGGCAAACGAATGGTGCGAAATTTTCAGAAATGAAAAATCTACATAAGTGGCACAAAAGTTCGTCGACAATTTACAACTTGAGTTTGGAATTTCAGTTCCACACGCCCACTTTCGATTTTTTGAATGTCTCCTGCATATTTCGTACCGCCTGGGTTTTAAAAAGTGTAAAGTGAGCGTGAAAGATGGTAATCGAGACTTATTCGAAAGAAAGAAAATATTGTGCAAGACACATTCAGAACGAGATTAGGTCTTCTAGTTGATATTCCGAAGCCTGGATATGGAACAACCAGTGATGGCAACACTGCCCGAAGGTTTTTTGATCAACCTCAAGTAGCATCCGAAATAACAGGGGTAGTTAATAACTCGTTTTGGAATAATTTTAAAAGCAATTTCCTCTGGTAATGAAATTAATAGTTCAGAGTTCAATTCCTACTGCTGCGAAACAGCAAGCTTATATGTACGGCTATATCCGTGGTGTTACATGCCTCTAACACTCCATAACATACTTATCCATGGATCTTTCATTATAGAAGCAGCTATTTTGCCGATTGGAGAACTTTCAGAAGAGGTCTTAAGAGTCTAGAAACCAAGAAGTAAGAAAATATAGAGAAGACCATACCAGAAAATCCTCAAGAATTTCCAATAATTTTGACTTGTTCCTTAGACTATTGCTAAGCTCTGATTCAGTAATCTCAAGCACGGGAAGTCTACCGAAGAAGAAATGAAGACAGTTGCCTCAGGAGGTGTGTAATTTATTGTCAATACCCGAGGACAAGACGGAGCAGGAAGGGGAAGAAGAAGAAGAAGTCGACTCATCCGGATCAGAGGATGAATAAGTAAGTAATTTTATGTACTAAGACAAATTTACCTAATAGTAACATCTAATTTAAAGTTTTATACAAAAGCATTTCATTTCATTTAGCGGAAAATATTTTTGTCCGCTTTTTTTCAAATCCGGACCACTGTGCGACAGCTCCTTATAATAGGGTGATATATGAACATCATATCGCAGGCCAAATATATATCTTACACAGTTGTTGAGGCACCGGTCCAGTTTCTTGTTACTGTCGCAGGTTATTTCAGTCAACACAGTGTCACAGTAGTCAAATATAGGTAGTATCAGAGAGCGAATTAGTTGTACTTTAAGTCGAACAGAGAATACATTACCGAACCGTTTCAGAGGATATAAGCATTTATGTACTTTATTACATATGCTTATCACCTGTTTAGTTCAATTTAAGGTCTCAGTCATAATAATTCCTAAGTTTGTCACTGAAGTAGAGTAGGGTATGGTTTTATTGTTTAAAATTATTGGCGAGATGTCACGTTGCTTGAGGGAATATAAGTTTTTACTGGTACTGATAATAATCACTTGAGTTTTATTTGTGTTTATTAATAAACTATTTTTATAAGCATAGTCACTAAGCTGTTGTAGGTCAGAATTTATTTTATTAATTGCATTATTGATATCACTCGGTTTTGAATGATAGTAGATCTGTACATCATCTGCATACACTTGCAATTTGCAGAAATTAAGGGCTTTTGATATGTCATTTATTTGGATGATAAATAACGGTGGCCCTAGAACCGAACCCTGAGGGACACCGAGGGTCTTACTTTGCCATCTCGAACTCGCATTTCCCACTATCACACGATGCCGGCGATTTTCGAGGTGAGAGGAAAAGAACCGGAGTGACACACTATTAAAATTTAGTTCTCGAAGTTTCTGCAGTAGCAACTGAGCGTTGACGGTGTCAAAGGAACTACTGAGATCTAATAATGTCAGTACAGTCACGTCCCGTTGGTCCATTGCACATCTAATATCATCTGTCACTCGTAGTAAGGCTGTCGCAGTGCTATGCCCCTTTCTGAAGCCGGATTGGAAGGGGTTGAGTAGGGAATGCTTTGTAAGGTATTCAGTAACTTGTGTATGAACTAGACGTTCAAGTACCTTGGATAATGGTGGTAGGATGGATAATGGACGATAATCTGAAGGGGAATCAAACTTGGAGCTCTTCGGGATAGGTCTAATTAGTGCATCTTTCCAAACATCTGGGAACACTCCGTTTGTCAGGCAGTAGTTAAATATATGAGTTAGTATTGGCAGAACAGCTCCCAAGACATCCTTAATCAGTGATATAGGAATGTCATCATTACCTGTGGCATTGGATGAAATAGAGTATATCACACCTTTAACTTCATTCGAGCTGACATTTCTAAAAGAGAATTGCTCAAAAACAGACTGCTGTTGTAACAAGGGTACCGGTAGTTAAGTAGTCCTAATATTTTTCTATAGCCTCTCAACTCAAGTGGATTTTTATACATAATAATTACGCGTATGCCTATGAATGTTGATTGTGTAATTGGGGAAAAATAATTCACTTAACACATCAACACATCTTTATAATTCTTAAATAAGTTTGATATATTACATCAAATGACTAATACTGAATATATAAAGTATGCTATGGGACGAATTCTATTCCACCGACGCAATGGTCACGACAGAATGGAAACAGGCCGACTACGACCTTCGACACATGATGACAAGGTTCGCTGTTCAGGGATTTCACTTCAAATGCTGCAGCAACAAGAAGCACCGTCCATGACCCAGGAGAACAGTGTGTTTGTAAACTATGCAACATGCATTGTGATCGTTACCACATAAAGATGTGCGGGAAAAGACAAGTATCCCTTACAGAGTACTGTACCAGAGAGTAATTTGCTCGGTGGAGCTAGGAAATTGAATAATCTATGTACATTGTAAGATCTTTTATTAAATAAATAATGTATGCTATTACATTAACTGTATAAGTAAAACCTTAAACAAATGAGACCTGAGGTACATTTATTTAAATATGAAATTAATATGTTCTTAATTATTATGTTAATTATGTTAATTATGTTAATTATTATGTTCTTGGTTATCTTAATCACTTTCTTCTGTTTCTGTATCCTCTTCATCACTTTTTTCTATTGAACTTTCAAGTAGTTCTGGCTCAGAATCTTCTGACAGTTCTGATTCTGAATCTTCCACTAGGCCTATAATTCGTTCTTGACTGGGTGTTGGGGTTTCTTCTCCTTGTTCTGGATTACTCAAACGAGCGAAATGAAATTCCATAGCCCGCTTCCAAGCGACCGACCAGGTCAGGGAATGGAATGAATGAAGCCCCCATCTAGTGGCGAGGATATGAACTGTGCCGGCTGCCAAAGCCTGTCGCACTCCCATGGGGCAATGATTAAATGAATGACATGAAATGATAGTGGAGAGTGTTGCTGGAATGAAATTGTGACAGGGAAAACCGGAGTACCCGGAGAAAAACCTGTCTGCCTCCGCTTTGTCCAGCACAAATCTCACATGGAGTAACCGGGATTTGAACCACGTACCCAGCGGTGAGAGGCCAGCGTGCAGCCGCCTAAGCCACGGAGGCTCTTACTCTGACGAGTCTCTTCAGTTATTTTGTCGGGCTTACGCTTAGATGTTCCATTCTCCCCATTCATCAGCTTCTAATTGTAGGCTAGATAAGTCAACTTGGCAAAACCCTCTCAGATGTAAGTCGGTTTCTTCTTTACTATGAATCCAACCAAAAGTGCTAAAGGTCCGCTCTGTGGCAGCAGATATAACAGGTGCCCCTACATTTCCTACATTTAAATGAGCAGTTCTGCAGGTCTAACTCAGTAATACAATGTTTTATTGAAACCAGATATACCTAATTCCCATTTAGATGTTATTGACAACATTGACACAGGATCATTAAATTATTATTAGCAATATTCGGGCACTACTAGTTAATGGTTTTATTATGTTTTAGAAGCTCTAGTGACAATCACAAGTAGTAAAAGTAAATAAAAGAAACGTTTCTTTAATGCCCAGATTTTGGGTGCTTAAAACTGCTTTGGGCAAATGCCCATTTATAGATGTCCTGCCCACTGGGCATTTGCCCGGCCCACATCACTAATTCCACTACAATTTTAAAAAAATGTAATTATTTTGTGATTCAAGTAAGATTTTATAACTACCTTTCTTTAAGTTTAAGACATTGTTGTGTGATCTCATTAATAATTGCAATTTTGCCACCATTGAATAATGCATACAACGACCCTGACGTTTTTTCGCGAAATCTTACAAAACTCAATAGAAACCTCATTTGTGTCCCAGAATACTAAATTTGAAAATCATCTCAAATTGAAGTCACGAAGCAACGAGAAATTATTTTATTTCACAAAATTATACTGTTTTGAAAAATTATTCGCGAAATAACACCAAAATATTTTTAAAAATTCCCGGCATTTGCCTGGTGGTTAAAATGTGAAACCACGAAAACTATTTTCAGAACGGCCGAGTTGGGATTCGAACCCACGCTCTCCCGAAGGCAGCGAGGCACGAGTTAGCACTCTCGGCCACCGAGGCCGGTCATATGCCAAAATGACATTCACAGGACGGCCGGTGGACCGCATGAATTGCCTGCGGGAATCTCGTTAAACGACATCGGCGTCGGTTGCGCAAAATCATTATATATTTCTGCGCCCGATTACGAACTTGTGACCACGAGGACTACAGGAATCTTTCCAC
This sequence comes from Meconema thalassinum, assembly GCA_946902985.2. Classification (NCBI taxonomy): domain Eukaryota; kingdom Metazoa; phylum Arthropoda; class Insecta; order Orthoptera; family Tettigoniidae; genus Meconema; species Meconema thalassinum. The sequence goes on along the minus strand of OX336391.1, from coordinate 38,869,744 downwards.
AGGAGAGTGGGTGTCGAATACTAAACCTACTCGCGACTTTTCTCCATGCCCGACAGAGTACTTGCAGTTGTATGGAGAGCGAGAAAAGCGTCAGCCCACTCATTTTCCTCGTGATCCATCGCGATATTCATTCTTCTCCTTATCCACCGTGAACACACAACCAAATCATAGGCACATCGGGAATCAATTCAGCCCACTTACGAGCGGCGCCGACCATATAACATGGCCATGCTTGCGAATATTAGCCATGCCCAGCAAGGGCAACGTGAATTTGTGAAGGCAATAATATTTTTTTGGCATGATAATTGAATACGAGATATAACTTGGAAGTGATAAAACTGTAAGACAACGTTCTACAACCCATATTAAACAATTTGTTAGGAAATTAAACAAATAAATAATGTTGATAATACGAGATTTTCTGATAATAATAACTAATGAAATAATAATCTGAAATTTAAGCATATTAATGATCTGACCTAATGAAATAAAAATCAGAATGACAAGATGAAATAATAAAAATCTAAATAGCCAGATGAAATAAAATTTAAATAAATTGATAAATTAAATTTTGGGATAGATCAATGAATTAAACAAATGGATGAATTAAAGATTGAATAAATAAGCTGATTTAAATAAATTAATAGATGATTGAATAGATTATGAATAACTGAATTAGAAGGTGATAATTAAATAAAGAAGCTGATGATTAATAAATTTAAATGAATTTAAATAAATTTAATTGAGAAATGATTTGAAGAATTGCAACTTGTGTTGATGAATTAAACAATTAATTTTGATGATGATGATTATAACCAATGAATAGTGGATTTTCTGTGATTCACAAACCAGCAATGATTAATGACAGTGTAAATAGTGTAAATTAAATATTCGATGTTTAGGAGCATTTTACTAACATATTCAGCATTTGAATAATGCCATGCAAGCCATAAATTATGTGATATTTAAAATATGTGATTATAATATGTGTGTTTAGACAGATTAATAATATTTTTTACATCCACATTCATGATGTTAATTTAAAGAGAAGTTAGGTCTCAGTTATCACGAATGTCAGTGACGCAAAGACATAGTGCTACGGTGATCCTGAGAACCCAAGAGAACTTTAGAATTTTTTCCTATTTTATGTGGATTAAATACACTGAGTAGAATGGAGATGGTTCGATTTTCTGGACAATGACAATTTAACGTTGGCATTCGACCATGCTCTTAGGTAGGATGAGTGTTTAATATGTCTGTCTGACTATCAAAGTTGAATAAATTTGTTTTTATCTTAGTTGTGATCTGATGGTGATGTGATTTTCCTTTTTCTTTCCTTGTCTTAATTAAGGCTTAACCAGGAAGGATGTGGTTTGCTAGGGATTCAGTTGATGGCGCCCATTGATATTTGTATTTTTTTTATTAAATTTAAACCCGTAACGACCCTGGAGATACTTTATCTCGTGTTACCCTCTGCTTTTGAGATATTTCAACTGAGTTTCCGACACATTCCTTATTTGACTAGGTGTTCATTTAACTCCGCTCTGTCCTGGAAATCCAGGAATGCGATGTAATAGCAGATGGGTCATCGCATCCCCAGGACGAACGGGTACAACCATAAATATTATCTTGGCTTTTGTATTTTTTCAAACTTGATTTTGTGTAGTAATTTTGTACAATTGAAATATGATTTCTAAGTTTTCGAATTCAGCAATTCATAGATGGAACATCATACAGAATACTTCAAGGAATGCCTTAGACTGCAGATAGAAGTGGAGAGATGTAATGAGGTTTTTAGAGAAGGAGTAAGAATTATAAGTGCAAGCAATGGATCTCATACTAGATGTCATACTGAAGTATGAGAAATTAAAAGATAGTAGTCATATGATTATGGAAGTGTAGAAGAACTGTCTCATTTTAGAATTCAAGAAGTCTGTTCAAATTGTAACAGAGGGAGAGAGGAAGACTAGTTATTATGAACTGGAGTATGTACTTAAAAGATGATAAAATAAAGAGTTCAAATCTACAGGTTAATAAGGAATGAGAAAAGTCAGTTGTACTGATATAAAACAGGTGAATGTGAATTATCTCGGGTGGTTTACTGTAATTAACCATGGATGTGTAAATGTTTAAGCTGATCCAATAGGAGACGAAATAGTGTATGAAGTTATTCACTTCAAAAATGATCAGCCAACTAAAATCCAGATTTGCAGTTATGTTATCGATTATGACAGCGATGAATGTGCACCATGATTAGGACAATGTGGTAGTTAAGACTTAGCCTTCTTGTGCTAGCGGAGATGGAAGAGGTGATGGTGATTTGAGATTATGATCTCTAATTGTGGGTATTGTTCCTCAAGAATATTTCAAGTTCATTTAGGTGAGCTTAACAGATGGAGAGGAGACTGCAGAGTTGACAGAAGATGCGGTTAATAGTTGGAAGATTGTGTGCTGTGGAGTTTGATTTATACAAGATGGTTATACATTCAGGTGAATTGGAGGAGATTAGAAATTATAGACACCTATGTAGTGAAAACAAATGAAGAAGAAGGAAGTCTAAGACATTGTGTCTAAGTTTATATATATATATTGTGTTAAATGTGTATCAGAAATCACTACAATAGGACAAAGTTGTCAAGATTTCTGGGGACGATTGTAACATTACAAGAAGCAATGTGGGTGAAGTAGGTACTTTGTAGCTCTTGTGGTGGAATATTGAACTAAGCGTACAGAAGTGTTCCTCTTTGTATTCCATAGAGGATAGGAACTGGTAATACGGGAGGTGGCTTAGCTTATGAAGCCAGAGATATAGAGTTAAAAAAAAAAGAGGCATGTAGATTATTTAAAAAAAATAAGGTATGAGAGGAAATATATATATGGAATGTGGTTATAAAATTGGGAGAATCTGCATAATATAATGACAGTATATTGCCTGTATGGTATTATTGGTCATGAAATACTCCTTCTCAAAAGAATAAAATTAATAAATAAAAGTGGGAATCGTATTTCATTGCTACACAAATACTGGTATGTTTTCATGATTTCCTGTCTTCCCCATAATATAGTAAGTAGCATTCTGATGGTGTGTTGCAGAATATATAATCTTACTTTCGTCACTGTGGTGTCCTGGTTAGTGTTAGACAACATATCATGCCCTGAGATGCTAGAGCACCCGTGTTCTTTATAAAGAGAGTCCAGTTTGTATGTATCGGAGACCCTCGCTAGCCAGCTCGCCCGCGGCGCAAGCCTGTCTCCCGCCATGCACTTTGCCGTTGTACGGCACTGAGTCATTGAGTATAGGAATTTGTACTCACCTAGTTCACAGCTAGTGCTGAAAATGTTCGCCATTCACTGCTACACATCGCTGGCACCTTTTTATGAAACTGGCATTTACTCTCTGAAGTTCCTCAGCACCGATTGACTGTATTTCAGCTGTAATATAGTCTTTAAGCTCATTTATAGTGTGAGGGTTTCTCGCATACACACTATTTTTAAGCGTCCCCCACAAATAAAAATCACATGGTGATAAGTCTGGGCTTCGCGGGGGCCACACATTCCGACTTATAATCCTAGTACCAAAAATGCGACACAATTCTGTCATGGATACTTCGTCATTGTGAGCAGTGGCAGAATCTTGTTGAAAATAAGTTGACAATCGCTCTCCGTAAGTCAGTTCATCAAAAAAATTGGTCAAGGATTACATTGAAGTGCAAATTCCTATACTCAATGACTCAATGCCACGCAAGCGCCGCAACACGGCAAAGTGCCTGGCAGGAGACAGGCTCGTGCCGCGGGCGAGCGAGGGTCTCCGATACATACAAACTGGACTCTCTGTATAAACAAAATGTGTTCATTCGCTCGTAAATATATGAGCTGGCGCCCACCTGGATACTTTTATTATTCCTATAGTAATTACATTTATATATACAACTGTGGAGTTTGTGATTGTGGTCATACTCTTATATAAAGAGAAAATATTACAGTGTGTACCACGAAAAAGAGGACGGTTATTCAAATGGAGTGATAAATGGCCAGGTGTTTTTAAGTATTACTTGTCACAAGATTAAATTATGTCCCTGAATTTCCACTTCATTGGTCGAAGAACCTTTTATATGAGAATGAGGTAATCAAGACCACTAAGAGTCGTTATTGCCTCCTAGCTTTGCTCTCCTGTTGGCATTTGTGTGATAGAAGTCCCAAGGGAAGGAAATAAAAGAGTGTGCAAAGTGAAATTCCTAGTAGACCAGCTTCAGGAAAATTTTCAGAATGCCTTAAGACCTGGGAGACGAGCCTATGGTGCCATGAAGAGGAAGACTGCGTTTCAGTCAATATATTACCAACAAGTCACATAAGTATGGGATTAAGCTCTACAAAGTGTGTATGAAAGATAGGTATGCATATACATAAGTATGGGATTATGCTCTATAAAGTGAGTACGGAAGATGGGTATGTGAGAGTTTATCTTGGAAAAGATGATGAGCTCCAAGAGACAGGTCATGCTGAAGCAGTCACCATGAAAATGTGTGAGCAATTGTTGGATAAAAGTTGCATCTTGTTTGCAGACAATTTTTATACAAGCATTCCATTGGCATAGAATTTAATCGACAGGAAAACCCTTCCCTGTGGAACAATACGTTCAAATAAGTATGGTCTCGCCAAAGATGTGGTAAATAAGCGTCTTAAAAGGGGAGGAATTTGTGGAGCTGAGAACGAAAAAACGTCAAAATAATAACTGGGTGGACAAGTGAAGAGTCTTGATATCCACTGTACCTGATCATTATGGTGTTTGAAGCCATTTTCAGTGTTGCCTTAGTAAACAAAAGTTTGATGCTTTTCAGTCGGTCAACATGATTGTTCAAATTGTGCAGACAGTGACCAAGTTAACTGCTTGTTAATGTATGTATTTTTGGCTCGAATAATTGCTAAAACCTTTATTTGTGTCCTTACTTTTTGTCGTAAGCTTAACAATTTAAAACAACTGACTCCCACAAACCCAACCAATCGACACACAATCGACTCCTTCCATTCAACATCGAAGGGATGAAGTCTACTCATTGACATTGCACCCCACCTTGAAATTATTTTTTTCAATTAATTAATACAATCTTCTATTTCCTAGTAATTATTAATGAAGTTATGTGTAGAAATCATGGAACCTTTTCTTCATCCTCTATGGGTAGAGCCCTGCGCGGATAAACAAAATGTTATCCGCATCCGCCCCGCATCGCACGGCTGTTATCCGCATCCGCACGACTGTTATCCGTATCCACACGTTTGTTATCCGAATCTACTGGCATTACAATAATACAATATTTTCAATGTTTTGCTTTACAGTATACTTTATCTTTTAGACATTTGAGCAGAAAGTGGTTCCCCTAGGCTATGTATGTCATGTGCTATGTTTAAAATGAATGGTATACAGCCAGAATTGCAACCCTTTTCAGTTCAGAGTGTTGATTAACCTTAATGACATAATTTGAATGGAATTAGCGTAAATCATCTTACATTTGTCATGAAAAAACTTAACGAAAAAAAAAAGTCATGAACATCCGGGCCCTAGTAAGGGATAGTGGGGGGAATTGTGCGCACTTTAAGCAAGAATCGGTCTTGTGATGGTTTCATAATAGATAACACAGCTGCAGTTATGAATACGGGAGCCTTAGTAATCCTATATTCGATGTACAGAAAATGAAAATCCACAGCCTGCTTCCAGTCTCCGACCGGGTCAGGAATGGAATGAATGAAGCCCCCATCTAGCGGCGAGGATATGAACTGTGCCGGCTGCCGAGGCCTGACGCACTCCTCTGGGGCAATGATTAAATGAATGACAGATGAAATGAAATGATAGTGGAGAGTGTTGCTGGAATGAAATTTTGACAGGGAAAACCGGAGTACCCGGAGAAAAACCTGTCTGCCTCCGTTTTGTCCAGCACAGATCTCACATGGAGTGACCGGGATTTGAACCACGGACCCAGCGGTGAGAGGCTGGCGTGCTGCCGCCTAAGCCACGGAGGCTTCTCGATGTACAGAAACAAATTTAATTCAAAAATACATTTGGTGGACTATAATTCAAAATCTCGCAAATATGCTCTTGCGCACCATTACCCACCCTGCAGGGCAATCATGTGCATGGGTTGGGGAATTGTGAGCATGCGATGAATGTTGGAAAGCCATAATAATACAATGTGAATTGGCTGAAACTTGCATTGCGCATTAACATTAGAATATTTCAATGCTTTTTACAATAGCATAACAATGCAATGATACCAAAATTCTGCAGTTTCGGATATTAGAATAAAATATCTTCGTTTCGTCAGCATTAAAGGAGGCAATCCAATTTAGGCTTGTTTTTTCAGGTTGTCTCAACGTTAATGTAGGATTTCTCTTCAAAAACTCATACGACCAATCTTTGCCTGCTAGATCTTTAACTTTATTGAAATTATGGGGAATCTTATTCTCCTTGAACGCAAACCGTCTAACAAGCTTGGTGGGCGTTAAGCCGTAAAATAATTTTGCCAATGTCAAAACGTATTCGGATAATTGCGACTCCATTTCGTTGGTAAAAACAGGTTTGCGGCCTAGACGAGGTAGAACAAGCCTATTTTGCAGCAACTGCTTTCGTACGGTTGACTCGGAAATGTTGAAACGTCTCCCTACTTCCCTCATTTTCCTCCCATCATCCCCAACTGCACGTAGAGCTTTCTGCATATTTTTTGCTGGTCAGGAGTTTTTCTCCGTTTTCCGCGTATAATTTATTGGCATCTGGAGAACAAACACGAAATATCTTGCCATTCATTTCGCGTTGTATTTACTTGTATCATTATGTTCTGCGCGCCATGACCCCACTCTGCTTTTAAAACGTAACTCAATGAATCCTGGTAAACTAATATAATATATTGAAAAATAAATACATGCATAAATACTGTAAAAACTGGCATTTAAAATAACATTTAATTTTAAATAATTGAATCACAACTGTAGGCTTACCTTCTTATTTGCTGGCTACAGAAAATAACATGCAACGTGTAAAGTTTCTTCATCCAAGCCTCACGGTTATCACATAGCAACTGGCATCATGCTGACTGTCCTTATCTGATAGGTACGATGACAGCTTAAGGGTAGCAGGGAACTGAGTTGCTAGTTGTACTACCAACTCGAAAATCATAGGTGCGCACAATTACCCAACTTTCCCCATGATATTCAACAAGTTCGGATTGTATTCTAAAAACTATCCGCAAATTTACTCCAAATATTATCCGCTATCCGCAAAGCCATGCAAACTATATCCGCATGGCGAATAATGTTGCGGATATCCGCGAGTTTATCCGCATCCACGCAGGGCTTTACATGGGAGTAGGACATATTTTCTTGATACTTCGAGTGAAGGTTCTACCAGGTGTCTGAATGGTGACAACTCTCACCTCGCCGTCTCGTCCGGGATGAACTTGAATTATCCTACCTCGTGGCCACTGTAGAGGCGGGATGTTGTCTTCGATCAACAGTACTAAAGAGTCAATTTTAATATGCCGATCAGTACTGTACCACGTGACACGTTTTTGCAACTCCTGCAAGTATTTTTGCTGCCATCTCTGCCAGAGCCGCTGTCGGACTTTCTGCAAATTTTTCCAATGGGACAAGCGGTTATCAGGTTCCCTCGACACATCCATCTGTACAGGTTGCATAAGCGAGTCACTCAAGATGAAATGTGCAGGTGTTAGAACTTGCAAATCAATGGATCATTTGCTAATGGAGTGAGTGGGTGTGAGTTTAATACTGCTTCAATGTCGCAAAGAATAGTGTAGGTCTCTTCAAAGGTTAGCATACGTCCCTGCATTTCAATTAGTAAATATCTCTTCATAATTTTGACAGCTGCCTCCCACTATCCCCCAAAATGCGGCGATCAGGGAGGGATGAACTTCCAATTGATTCGTTGCTGAGCAAGTGAGGAGGCAATGCCTCTTGATTCTTTCTCTAAAAAGGACTGGATATCTTGTAGCACATTGGATGCTCCAATAAAATTCTTTCCATTATCTGAAAAGAACTGGTTGCATAAACCTCATCTTGCTATAAAACGTTGCAATGCGGCTAAGAAAGCTTCAGTTGTTAGCTTGGACACCAGTTCCAGATGCACTGCCTTGTTGCTGAAGCATGTAAATACAGCTATGTAACTCTTGTAAACATGGAACCGGCCTCTTCGGCGGCTTTCTCTCACAGATATGGGACCTGCCTAGTCCACTCCCGTGGTGACAAAGGGCCGAAGAACCAGCGTGACTCTTTCCTTTGGTAAATCAGCCATGCGTACTTCAGGAACTGTGGGATTAAAGCAGTAACACTTCACACATCTTCTAATGACCTTCTTTGCCTCTCTTCTGCCACTTCTTCTTCTTTTTCTTTACATCATTCCCACTCCTATGTGGGGTCGATGTTTCTGACAGCTCTCCTCCATTTAACCTGGTCATGCACATCCTCTTCTGATAACTCTATTTCTCTGAGGTCCTCTCTTCTGCCACTGATGGGCCAATATCTCTGTCGTGTTACATGTAACAACTGCTCTGGCAGACAGTGCTTAAGACGATGTTCCCCTTCCATGATTATCCTGGTGATGTGGTGATTTGCTGGGAGAAGTATGGGATGTCTCTGTTCCGATGCTAACTCTGAAAACCGAAGCCTTCCTCCAACCTTAATCAACCCATCGTTGTCTAGGAAAGGACTGAGTGAATTTAATGGACTCTTTCTTGGGAGGTCTTGATTATTGGTTAAACAATTTTGTATTTCAGAGAATGCTTCCAACTGTGTCCACCTGACCACATGTCTCTCTGCTTGACAAATTTCCTCTGTCTCTAGTGAGCTTGTTTTCCTTTCTGGTATATCCTGTTTGCAGTTGTAGATGAATCTCTGACAGTATGCTACTATACGGCATAATTTCAAGAACAACGAAAATTTGATAAGCAAATTGCAGGTTGCAGTTGCCTTTAATGTCACTGTTGTAATCATCAGTTCTGGCAGTTCTGTTTCAAATTCCTTGGATTGCCTCGGTTGTTGAATGTGTGTGCAGAGCCATGGAGGCCCTTTCTACCAAAGTGTTTTTTCTTCAAGTTCTATAGAAGTAATTCCCCTTGAGAGAAGATCGGCTGGATTTTCTGTTGATGGAACATGATTTCACATGGCGGGATCAGTGACTTCTTGAATCTTTGCGATCTTATTTGCAACAAAAGTCTTCAACAACCGTGGCTCGGTGTTGATCCATCCTAAAAAAAATTGTACTATCGCTCCACAACCTGATACGACCAACTCCTTCTTTCAAAGCAATTGCCGTCGTTTTGACTAGTTGTGCAAGGAGATGTGCTGCCTCCAATTCGAGGCTGGGCAATGAAATGGTCTCTAACGGAGCCACCTTTGTCTTGGCACAAAGTAAATTAGACACGAAGTGATCCTTTTGTGTTTGACTAACTACATAGATGCAGGCTCCAAAGGCCTTCTCGGAAGCATCACTAAATCCGAACAAATCAAAAGTGTCAGAAAAATTTCCATGATTCACATTTCTGATTATTCTGATGTCGTTCAGTCTCACCAATGATGAATAATAGTCGTTGCAACTTTGAAGGTGCTTCGGACACAATGACTGATTCCAATCTAATCCTTCTGCCCATAAGTGTAGCATCAACAATTTTCCTTTGATTAGTACTGGACTCTCAAGCCCCACAGGATCAAAAATCTGTGCGATTTTGGAAGCCACTTCTCTTTTGGAATTTGGTGTTTGCCTTGCTAGTATAGCTCGAAACTGAAGACAATCCCGTGCTGAGTCCCATAGAAGTCCAAAAGTCTTACTGGCTTCACCTCTATCTAAAATCAACAAAGTCCCCTCGTTACTTTTTCTCTCCAACTCCAGCAAAATACGTCTGTCATTGGACCTCCACTTACTTAAATGCATTCCACCACTCTAAGGATACTTTGTATTTGTTGCCGTAGCTGAATCACATCTTCTAGAATATTTCCTCCACTCAAGCAGTCATCCATGTAAAAATCATCACGAATAGCCTTGGCTGCTATTGGAAGTTCACTCTCATGAAGATTAGCCAATTCATTTAAACATCTCATGGCATGGTATGATGCAGACCCTGTCCCGTATGTCACGGTGTTTAGTTGATAAATCCTCACAGGGGCTGAAGGATCCTCCTTCCACATAATTTGCTGTAATGCTCGATCATCAGGGTGGACGAGGATCTGCCTGAACATCTTTTCCACATCCGCTGTTTTGACATACTTATGACTGCGAAATCTAAGTACAATATGAAAAAGTTCTCTCTGTAAATTAGGCCCAATCATGAGCTTGTCGTTGAGTGATGTACCGTGTGATGTTTTTGCTGAGGCGTCAAATACCACTCTAACTTTAGTAGTGTCGCTGTCTGGTCTCACCACTGCATGATGGGGTTAGGAATATGAATTCGTGATTTCCTGATTTTTTCTGCTCTTCCATCAAAGTCATATGCCCCAGCCTTTGATATTCATTTAGAAAATCTGTGTACGCAATCTTGAGTTCTGGTTGTCTGCTTAATCTCTTGATTAATGATTATAGTCTCTTTTGTGCATGACCTTTAGACTCTCCAAGTACGACACCTGGTCTTAATGGCAGCCTTAAGATGAATCTGTTTCATCTCTCGAAACAGTCTCTGCGAACTGCCTTTCACACATATTTTCTTCTTTTGTGTAATGCTAAATTTCCGGAACTGCTTCTTGCTTCCAAAATCTTTCTAAATGATCTGCTATTGTTGGTTGCTGATCTTCATGCATGTGATTGATAATCCTTGTTGATTCTCGCAAACTTCACCGCCAATAATCCAACCTAATCGGGTGTTCTGTAGAGCTGGTTGTCCTTGTACTTCGTTTCTGGGTTGACCAATAACAAGCTTCCAATAGAGTCCCACACCAATCAACATGCCTATGTCCCCAGGCTTGATGGAAGTCGGGTCTGCCAAGCAAATATCCTTTGGAATAATTAACTTGTCTTTCTTGAACTCTAGCTGTGGCAGTCGTTCTGTAATAGATGGCAACACCACAAATTCTTCTTCTATGGCAAAGTCGTCATTTCTTGAAGCGAGTTGTACTCTTGCAGTTTTGTTTGTTTCTACTTTGGAACAATCAACTCCCATGATTTGCATGCTTCTCTTAACAAATGGCAAGCCGAGCTTCTTTTACAGATTCTCTTTCATCAGATTGATTTGAGATCCAGGATCCAATAAGGCTCGACATGTTGTTCTCCTTCCTTGAGCATCCTTCACATCGATTAATGCCGTTGATAGAAGTATTTGCGATGTTTTTTCTTTTGCCAAGCTTATATTGAGGGGAGGCGAATCTTGAAATTTGACGCAATGATTCACACTCGCTTCTTTTTTTCCAACATTTTGTTTTTGTTTGTTATCATCCTCTGCATGTAACAACGTATTATGTAAATGTCCACATTTCTTGCACTTTGATCCTCTACGGTCTCTCGCAATGTGTCCTGGCTTCAAACAGTTAAGACATCGTCTTTTCTCTCGGAGAAGCTTCTTCCTGTCTTTACTGATCGTTGAAGTAACTCCTCAATTGTAAATAGGGTGACTTCCTCCACACAAAATGCAGCCCTCCTGAGTGGCTGTCATAACAACTCTCTTGCTAGACCTTTTGTCCTTTGAATATGTCTTAGTATTGAAGTCTTTGTTTTTATTATAATTCAACAGCATATATGATTGAGAACGTTCAGTTAAAAACTGTAGAAATTCTTCCAACTTTGGCATGTCTTCTGGAGTGCATCCTTTTACTCTTTCTTGCCAATCTCTTTGCTCCACCAAATCCAACTGCTTCTTTGCTAGGTGAATAATCAGCGTATCCCAGTGTCGCACCTGTTACTTCATTGCCTTTAATGAAGCTATGTGAGTTTGGATATGAAGATGTAACCGCCTGAGGGATTCAGATTTATTCTCGTGGAACCCGCCAGCATCCGCCTGTTGGACGTATCGGGTCTTCATTCGGTCGGTCTCGATCCGCAGCTTCCTCCTCGCGAACGTGTGCACGTCCTCCAGTTGGTCGACCAGTTCTTGACAATACTGGCTTACCGGGATCGGATCATTCCCAGGTCGGCCGAAGGCAAGATCGACAGGTAGACGGAGCTCCCTCCCAAACATGGCCCGGGCTGGTGTGCACCCGGTGGCTTCATGCACGGCGGTGCGGTAGGCCAGGAGAAATAGTGGAAGATGTTTGTCCCAATCCCTCTGGCGCTCGCTGACGACTATTCGGAGATGGTTCTCGATGGTGCGATTGAATCGCTCTACCATCCCGTCGGACTGAGGGTGTAGCGGCGTTGTCCTTGTCTTCCGGATTCCCAGCAGCTGGCATAGATTCTGGAACACCTGCGACTCGAAGTTCCTCCCTTGGTCGGAGTGTAGCTCCAGGGGTACTCCGTACCGGCTGACGAATTCCTTCACCAGGGTATCTGCGATCGTCGCGGCTTCCTGGTTAGGGAGCGCATACGCCTCCGGCCATTTGGTGAAGTAGTCGCTGACGACCAATATATAGCGGTTCCCTGCCTCGCTTAACGGGAATGGCCCAGCGACATTGATGGCCACTCTCTCCATGGGGCCGCCCACGTTGTAGGTCTTCAGTGGACCCCGTCGTCTTCGTCCTGGGCCCTTGCTGGCAGCGCTTTCGTGGCACCTCGCGCAGTGGTTCTCCACGTCAGTTCGGCATCCGATCCAGTAGAACCGCTCTCTCAGCTTCTCCAGGGTTTTCTTTATCCCTAGGTGTCCGCCAGATGATCCTCCATGAACTTCCTCCGTCATAGTCTTTGGAACGACGACTTGTTCCCGAGATGTCTACCCGTCGGTGCTCTCCCCGGTACGGCAGATGAGGCCATCCCTCACAACCAGCGAGTCCCACTGCGCCCAGTAGGACTTAAACTTTGGGCTGGGGACACAGGCCCTCTTCCATTCGGCTATCAGTCCCAGGTCATCATCTTCTGCTTGTGCCCGCGTGAAAGATTCGCGGCTCCAGTTCCCTTGAAGTTCCACAGTAGTCTGTCGGCACTGTATCCCGGTGTTCTCCTCCCTCCTAATACAGAAGGTGCAGTCTTCGGGGCACGGTCTTCGTGACAGGGCGTCGGCATTAGAATGCAGTTGGCCTTTCCTGTGCTGGATCTCGAAGTTGTACTGTTGAAGCCTCTCTAACCACCGCGCGAGTTGACCCTCGGGCTGCTTGAAGCTCAGGAGCCACCGCAGGGATGCATGGTCGGTCCTGATGAGAAATTCTTGTCCGTACAGGTACTTGTGGAAGTGTTCAATGGTCTTCACGATGGCGAGCAGCTCCTTTCTGGTGACGCAGTAGTTCCTCTCTGGCTTTGCTGAAGTAGGCCACTACTCTCTCCTCGCCGTCTACTATTTGCGACAGGATTCCCCCTATGCCAAAGTCGCTGGCATCGGTATCGACGATGAACCTTGTTCCAGGTCTGGGGTAGGCCAGAATAGGCGCGGTGCACAGAGCCTGCTTGAGTTGTTCGAAGGCACTATGGCATTCTGCTGTCCACGTGAAGAGTTGGTCCTTCTCATTCAGTCGATGTAAAGGTTTGGCGATGTCGGCGAATCCTCTCACGAAGCGACGGTAATAAGTGCAGAGTCCCAGGAAGCTTCGTAGTTGGGACTTGTCCTTCGGAACTGGCCACTCCCTCACAGCTGCGGTCTTTTCTGGGTCGGTGCGCACCCCTTCCTCGGAGACAATATGCCCAAGGTACTGGACCCGCTTCTGGAAGAGCTGACACTTCTTGGGGCTCAACTTCAGCTGGGCAGCCCGTAGCTTGATCAAGATCTCCTTCAGGTTGCTGTAGTGCTCCTCGAAGCTTCTTCCCAGAACGATGACGTCGTCTAGGTAGACCAGGCAGGTCTTCCAGTGTAGTCCCCTCAGAATGGACTCCATTAGCCTTTCGAAGGTCGCAGGGGCGTTGCACAGACCGAATGGCATGACGGTGAACTGCCAGAGCCCGCTGCCCCCAGAGAACGCCGTTTTCTCGCGGTCCTTAGGGTGGACCTCCACCTGCCAGTAGCCACTCTTCAAATCCAAAGTGGAGAACCATCTTGATCCTGATATGGTGTCCAGCGTGTCGTCGATCCGGGGTAGAGGGTAGCTGTCCTTCTTCGTGACGTCGTTCACCAGCCTGTAATCCACGCAGAACCTGGTGGAACCGCCCTTCTTCTTCACTAGCACGACCGGAGAACTCCAAGGACTATGTGATGGCTCGATCACCCCTTGCTCCTTCATCTCTTCTACCATCCGGTCGACTTCGGCTTGCTAGGCGAGCGGGACACGTCGGACTGGGGCCCTAATCGGTGCGCTGTCCCCAACGTCAATTCTGTGCTGGACCAAGCTTGTCCTGCCGAAGTCTTTGTTCCCCATGGAGAAGACGTCCTGGAATTCGCGTAGCAGGTCCTGAAGTTGGCGTGATTGTTCCTCGTCTAAATGGTCCTGGGATCCTTGGTACAGCTTCTGTAGTTCTTCTGGCAGTGTGTGTCTTCTTCGGTTGTCCGTCTGCAGGTGTCCGTCCGTCGTATCTGTGATGCGGGCAATCCAGGTAACGGGCTCGCAGACTCCTAGGTTGGTCTCCCGGTGAATCGTAATGTCGTAGTCGTTCAGGTTGGACAGGCGGACGTACAACCGAGACATCGTGTTGATGAGAGTCTTGGCAACTAGCAATCCTTTTGTCTGGATGTCCTCATATTTTGGCTCGATGACAGCCGCCACTCCCTCAGCAGTTCCGTCGACAATTACGGCAGCGCTGACCTCTGTCCTGGCGGGAACGATGACGTCTTCTCTCAGCCTTACTCGTCGTGCGGTGATGGACTCGTGCGCAGGTTGCAAAGCAAGTTCCTCACCTCCGAAGTGCAGAGTGTTGGTACTCAGATCCAAGATGATGTTGTTCTGGTCCAGGAGGTCCAGTCCGATGATCACTTCATTTGATACGTCAGCCACAAGCACTGGATGCTTTATCGCCCGTCGACCAATGACGAACTCCAGTGATGCTTCGCCATGTACCGGTGCGGTCTCTCCGGTCACGGTTATTAGCTGGATGTTCCTTTGTGTGGGTCGCGCTCTCCACTTCGGGATCACGGTGGGACTGACGATGGTCCTCGATGCTCCCGTGACGATTAGCATGGGCCAGCTCTCTCCGTTGACGACTCCGTCGACCATCAGGCTGCTATTGTCCCTCCGTAACTTCGCCACACGAACTTGGACTGCCGGGGCTTTTCGACTGTCACAAGCCAACCTTTGCCCCCCAAGGCTGACTAATACTTGCTTTCCTGGGCCGCGCGGTTTCCCTACGACTGACTGTCCCGACGGAAACCCTTGGCGGCGGCGATCACCGCAGTCCTTGCTCAGGTGGCCTCTCTTACGGCAAGTCCAGCAGGTCGGTAGTCCTCTTCCGTGCCACCTCTCCGGATGTCCTTCGGCTACGTTTGTGTTGGTGGTACTGCGACTCTTGAAGAACCGGTCTAGCGCCTCCATCAGTTCATCGGCCAGGGGCTTGGTCTTGTCGGCTTTGGCTGGTTCGGCGACGTCCACTGGACGCACCCGCGCGCGCATTCTAGATACCTGCTTTGCAGTCTCGAACTCAAGTGCGTGGCTCAGCGCATCTGCCAGGGTCTTATTGTGCGCGAGTTGCAGCGCCTGTTGAGTGTCAGAGTCCCGTAGCCCGTCGGTGAAAGTCTGCGTCGCTATCTGCTCCAGAAAGTCGGCCGGCGCTGTTGGGTTGGCGAGCCTTACGAGACGTGCGATGTCCATCTCGCACTCCTGCAGGGTTTCCGTGTTCTTTTGCACCCGGGTCCGGAGCTGCATCTGGTAGGCCTGCTGAAGATGGCTATCTCCATATCGGGACTCCATATGGGCGATCAGTGAAGCGTAGTCCTGGGATCCAGTCGGGATGGCCTGAAGGACGTTAAGGGCGTCACCTCTCAGCGTTACAATGAGAGCTGTAGCCTTTTCTGTGTTGTTCCAGTTATTTATGGAACAGGCTGCCTCGAACTGACGTAAGTAGGTGCTCCACGGGACCTTTCCGTCGAAGGTTGGGGGCGTCACTCTGCTATGTCCCGTTCCTGATATTCCCGGTGTAACGGTGGGCGGGCGTTGGCGCAGCGGCAACGTCCTCTCGTAGAGCGTTGAATTTCTCTTCCACCCCCGTCAGTGGGCGTTGGCGCAGCTCGGCAACTTCCTTTTGTAAGGCGTTGAATCTCTCCACCACCCCCATCAGCGGGCGTTGGCACAGCTCGGCAACTTCCACTTGTAAGGCGTTGAATTTCTCCTCCACCCCCATCAGCGGTCGTTGACGCAGCTCGGCAACTTCCACTTGTAAGGCGTCGAACTTCTTTTCCACTGCTGCGACTTCCTCACGTAGGCCCTGTTCTAATTTCCTTTGGCTCTCCTCTAATTTCGTCAGCAGACACTCTTCCAGATTTTTCTGACCATCCAGAAATTTGGCGGTTAGGTCCTCTGCTAACTTATTCTGGCCGTCCTTCAGGTCCTCTGCTAGCTTATTCTGACCGTCTTCTAATTTGGAAGTTAGGTCCTCGGCTAAACTTTTCTGGCTGTCTTTTAGCTTCTTCTGGCCGTCTTCTAATTTGGCAGTTAGGTCCTTGGTTAAATTCTTCTGGCCATCCTCCATCTTCTTCTGGCCAGCCTCCATTTTGGTTTCCATGCCATTTAACTTTTCTAGCAATGCTGCCAATTGCACCTCCATTTTAGTTGTTTGTCTTGTAAAGGGGCATGCACTCACAGGAAAATTAGAGAAAACGACCTGCTCGGGTTTTGAAACCAGGACAGCCAGGTGTTGTGCTTGAGTTCGTAATCCCGCTTCTGACGCCAGTTGTTGCGTGCCACCCCCCTAGTGGCACTTTTGTTAACTGGATTACGGTGGGTTGAAGCACAACACAGATTGTTTCTTTAAAGAAATAATTAACTTTATTGCGGCCAGAAAATTACACTACTCATCAGCAAATACAAGCAATTGGAACCTTACTCCAGTTTCCTCAAGTCTCTTCCTTGAGCGCTCTTGGCCCTTTCACTTGTCAACAGACCACAGAAGTTAATCCGTCCTAATGAGTACAGTGGCCTTGACAGAAACTACCTGCTCCTCTCCCTTATGTACACCGACTACAGTTACTTACGATCACTTGCTGCAGGCTAATCACAAGCTGGGAGAAACAATGTCACTGGATTTCGTAACTCGCACGGCACTTCGTCACCACACTTCTGTCGCTCAGGAAAACACGCACTAGCTCAGAAACACACACCTACAGAAAACTCGGTCCCCTCACTGTTGAAGCCGCTTATATAGCAGGCTGGTGACTCACTGAATTCTAGAATCGTCCAGGGCACACGGCTTCTAGAGATTTCCTTCACTGGCTGGGTCACGAATATTCTGGACCATCCCTTTCACTTCGCAGCCCGTTGCGTAACGCGCTCGTAAGACACTGAGGCAGAGCACACACAGCCTGGGGGCAGCTGTGACTCAACGCGGCGAGGGGACAAAAGAAACTCACAGCCGTAACAGTATTTACAAGCAAGTTCCAGGCACTTGTGTAGTTTTCCTCTGAAATAGTAAATCCTTGTATGACCTTGTGTGCTTCACCCTGCAGGACTGCAATCAGATATTGGTATTTTTGGATGTTTGTCAGCTGAGTATCATGATGAATTGTTGACTCGTAACTATTCTTAAAGAACAACCATTTTGTGAATTCTCCATTGAATTCCGGTAATTTGATTTCTGGTAATTTCTGTACTCTTTTAGAGCGAATTGCTGGTAGGCCTACTTCTTGTTGATGAATGGTGTTGTTTATAGCTGGATTCAATTGAGATAGTAAAGTACTTTGAACCTCTTCCGCTTCATCTATAATTGTTTGCAAACGTGTAACTGCATTGAAATAAATGGATTCGAACAGCTGCCGCTCTCCTTCACATTCCACTTGAAACTCTTGTGCTGCCAATTCATCAGTGTTCTCTGTTTCCTGTATTTTGATCTGTAGTTCTTCAAAGGCACTCCATACTTCATCACATTTCTTAATTTTAACCTTTGCTTCTGATTTTGATGTGTCAGCTGTAATAGAATTGATTATTCTTGTTAACATGCCTTTTACTCGGCCACGCGATTGCTTTAATTTCGCAAGTTGCGACATGTCGAAATTGAGGTTATGAGTAGCTTCTGAAGGGTTATGTTATGTTTAGGTTATCAAAGGATTTCTAGGAACGTTTTTATTATTTTACTTTTATGTCTGGGCTACTCTCTAACCTATTTGCCGTCTTGTGACGTTCGTCTCCGTGAAGCGTATTGCCGTCTTGCCGATTGCCATAATATTGGCTCGTTGCCGATGCTATTTCTGAATATCTCCGGTTTTCGAAGTCCGTGCAGTTGGGCGCAAATGTTATTGTATGTATTTTTGACGTGAATAAAACGCTGTTGCGTTTACAGATTGCTTAAATCTTTATTTTGTGTCCTTACTTTCTGTCGTAAGTTTTAACAATTTCAAACAATTGACTACACGTTCCCGCGAGTACGGGTCGCAACAAAAACCAGTCGACGCGCAATCGACTTCTTCCTTTCAACTTCGAAGGGATGAAGTCTACTCATTAACAACATTTGTTTAGCAAAATTCCAATGTCTATGCATTTGAAATCACTTCACTTAGGTTATTATGGCCTGTTGAAAATTGCTGGTCACATTGGGGCCTAGCTGTTTATAGTCTCCTGTTGGAGGGAAAGATAACTGGTTGCTGAGTAATCAAATACATCACCAATTAGCTAATTACATCGGACAGAGTGGAAGACGAGTAGACACACGTTATAATGAACATAGGAATGCGATAAAATACGGAACTCATTCAGCCATATGCGAACATGTGTGACGCGGGGCACAGCTTTACTAACATTAAGACGGACCTAAAAATAATTCATCACGAATCGAAAGGCAGAGCTCTTGACATAAAGGAAGCAATCGAGATACACCTAGCCAAACGAAACAATCCCAACAATCTAAATGAACACACGATCATGGAGAGCTCACCCCTCTTCACGCTACTAAAGCACACACCCTGTCAGAAACAAGACACAACTTAGCGATACACCCAAGCTAGATGAAAAAGGGTGGGGGGGAATTAGGGGGTTGTAATAGGTAAATGTTATCTGGATCAGGTGTACGATGTACTTTATTTCTGCAATAAACCAAGGCCCTTATTTGTGGCAGCATTAAAGGTGCCGGGACGTTCTCATAAGACCTGGCAGCGCTTAGTTTGAATGGCTTATGGTCCACGCGTGGCGAGAAATGTTCCGTGGTCTTTGATAGTTGTAGACCCACCTCATTCAATAACATACATCTTATCTAGGTGGGCAACACCACACATAAAAAACATCGCACTGACTCCGCACAGCACATATGAACAGGGGGGAGAAAAGGGAAAAACCAGTGTTGTTGAGATAACAGCCTACCTCAGTCAACCACACCTGGAGTTACAGTGAACACGAAAACTGCGCGTAGCTCTAGCAAGGAAGACAACCAGATAAGTATTAGCCTGTAATAGGATTACAGTTTAACCATAGTTGAATTTTACAACCATATAATCACTCCAAATTACAAACTCCAGATATCAATCACCATTTAACATTTCACCTAACACCAAATATACTGCATTTAGCACACACCGACAGTTGCAGTACCAATACTGCAACTAAATAATTGTACATATTGTAAATATTTTCACCTGTATTTTCAAACATAGATTTTATAGCTTAAGTGTAATGGATCTGAACTGGTCATCCTAGTGTATTTATTAATCTCATGTAATTTATTTCAGGATTAGGGCATAACCCAGCTCTTTTGGGTAAATTCGTGTTGACTGACTGAAAAGCACTAAACTCTTATTTCATGTTAGATGTAACTTTTATGATATCTTTTAATTATGCTGATAATTACATCTCAGATTATGGTTGATGAAGGGGCCAGCACTATAGGCCCCGAAACATGTACCAACAACAGGGTCTAATGTAACCCCGTTAGCGTGACAAAATATATGTATTGATCAGGCGGATCCTCTCCTCCTTTTATTGTACTTAACTGTCAATCAATACGGAACCATGACTGAACCAACTAATATTACCTAGTGATCTGGAAATGAATACACATATCACGCATTGGCCAATTTTGTGGAAGATTTCATGCCTACAACTGTTTATTGTGATATATAGTACAGCTTATTAAAGAAAGCTTTCCAATCAGTCAACACAAATTTAATAGAACTAGGCAACACTGAAAAATGGCTTCTATCACTTCAATTAATATGGCTTACACAATAGACTGCTGAAACACATGTATATGTTATTTAGGTACATTCCTCTCATAACTTATTTATGATTTTACAATGAAACTGAGCGAGTTTGCTTAATACATCGTTTACATCGTTATCCCCGACTAAGGAGTGCGATTGAACCAACCAAGCGGATCTTGCTTTTATGTCTCCTAAAATCTCTTTATCTTCTCGCTATGGCTCTTTCTATGCTCCTCTGCCCAAGTTCTGTTGGATGAAATGTTTGTGTGGTCTGAAAATTGATGGTTGTCATCTACTTTTCTGAATTTAGGTCCGTCCAGTACTACGGTAGATTGCTTGAGATGTCTATTTCCTAAAGGTCTTTTTCAACTTCAAGAAGCCAGTTGTTCTTAGCTTTCTTTGATCGATTTATTAATTTTAGTATATACTGTAGCTATACCCGGCATGTGCTGCAATGCCAATCAAAGACAGAAAGGAATGTTATTGGTTTTATGTCCCTTTTAACAACTGCGGCTTTTAGAGACGGAATTTTGGTCCGAAGGTGATCGTTAACGTGCCAGTAAATCTACTGACATGGCCTGCTCGCATTTGCGCACCCTCAAATACCAACTAGCTGCGCCAGGGTTCGATCCTGTAACCTTGGTCATAGCAGGCGAGAAAGTTACCGCTGAACCACACAGCCAGCCCAAGAAAGGAAGAAAGAATAAAAAGAAGTGCTTGAATTGTAATTTTTTACTGAAGTGCCTTTGGATAAACAATATTCCTTGTTTACAGTCTGGTGCGTATATCAGGGTGTTGAGCGATGCTTTCTTCAAATTCCCGTATAATTCCCGTATTTCCCGTACGAAAATCCACCAAATTCCCATTTATTTTAGAATCCTCTAAGACTAGAGTTCGCATATCGAATGGTTGAAAAATGAATCTTAAAGCGCGAATCAAGATTTTCTGGCGTAAGTGTAACTGCATTTTTGGAGATACTTCCGCAGCCCACGGGTGATGGTGAGATTTAGGCCTAATCCGTAGCGTGAGCAAAGCGCACGCGTGCGAGCGAACTCTCACGCAGATAGGATGAGATGCTACGAACACAAATAAAATACTGTTTACCTGAGAAGAGCTGATATAAATGACTGTTTTACTGAGGAGGGTTGAGAGAGTAGAGAATAGGAGTGTCACATAATAAATGTTTACGGGAAGTGACTGAATTGTATGGTACCGTAACCGTATAGAGCTTCCTCGAATTAACATGGCACCGTAACACTAACAATAACAAAACGGCACCGAAGCTTATGCATAGCGAACTTCCGGTCCGCGAATCTCCATTTGATTTTCATTGGCAGTGAATCGTTCGTGATTATCTTCTTTATTATTTCGGATTGTGGTTTTGTTTTTAGGCGTTCAACTTATGAAATAAGAACTAGAGGGTTGGTCTTTCATGAATATTCCAAAGACAAGTGTCTCCTAAAAGAGTAATTAGTAAAACTTCGCATCAGAGGCAACCATAACAAACAGCTTGCCTACAAAGTGTGCGATTTGCACATTTCAAACGGCAGTGGTCAAACATATCTTAGACTACAATAATTAAGTTGGTGCAAAATAAATATGTTATATGTGAGAATATTATTATAATTTGCTATCCGGTTGTTATATTAGTATATTATGCATTAACGTGACCCGTTTAAATGCTAAATTGTGACGGATGCTACGAGTTATAGGCTATTCGCCGTACCGGTAGGCCTAATATTCACTAACAACGCATCGTTTCTTCTGTAATATTTATTTAATCATTAACAGCCTATCTATTAACCCTTATTTAACCAATAATCATTTTATAATCCTATACATATTCCAGGTATTGCAAGAAAGCGATATTTGATAGCACATGCGGTTCCACCTTAAAATCCAACCGTGCCCAGTTTTCAGTACCTATGGAAAATAATGCCGTAAATTAATAAACCAAACAACTGGCGACAATTTTTTTGAAATGCTCATTTACATCTTCACCCTAGTCTACGTAAATCACTGAAATCACGCTAATCACTGAAAGGGTAGGGGGTTTAAGACCTCAATTTCACAAACGAACGAACCTCATTTTGCATGAATTATGGAACCCGAATCCTAATCGAGGTATGGATTGTCTGCATTTGGAAATATGTTAGTCAATAATTTAAAACAAGATGCCAGAAAACTAAAAACAAAAATCTGCGTGCCTACTACGGTGTAAAGTTGCTCCGTGAAAAAAAAAAAAATGCACCTCACCAAGATTATAAGACATGCATACAGTTAAACACAATCATCCAATTGGAGAAACACCTTCTTTGTCACGATCGTATACGCAATTCAAACAAACAGTTGTAATTTACGGGAAAATGTGCAACATTTATTACTCCTCTATATATTTTAAATGTGATCACGTTCCTCACTTGGTAAATGTCCTGCAGTCAACTCCCAGCGACACTCCTTCAGCGTTGGAGCTAGCCATGAATCAGTTTTACTGTTAAAGTGTGCGATCGGTAACCTTTTTCACGTCGCTTCGGGTTGCTTTAATCGTGTGTCCGTTTCGTTAAAGATAATGCAGTACATGAGGAGTTTCTGCAATTTATTCCAATTAATGATACGGATAAAGTCATCAAGTTAGGCAGATTTTGAGAGTCAATAGAAATGGCAGTAGGAACACGGAGAGCAAAACATTATCTTTCTCTCGCATAATATCAATATTATAAGCAACAACGTAACTATGGTCATGATGATACCACTCCATCGTTTCACTTTTAATATTTAGTTACTGTTTTCCATATTTTTCATTTTTTCATTGTGTCAAAAAAATAATAAGGCCTAAAATAGTTTTCATGCATAGAGTTAATTATTGTTTTTTATGAATATTAATCGAAATGTCATTTTAATTATGATAACTGTTGTTTTCAGGGGCAGAACAGCAAGGTCATCTGTCCCTTTAATAATGTGCTTAATTACCCTATTTTATTAACGACCCCCCCCCCCCCCCCCCCCAGAAGGAAATCCTGCGTATGCCAATGGGTATGTCCGCTATTACACGCGTACATTATGGAAAAAATACAGTATTGCCCACCCCGCGCATTCGGTACTGAAAGCCTTCCTGTCACTTTGCCCCACTTTTCCTCTCCGCAACCCACGGTCGCCACATAACAAGACCCTACGTCCAACCTCTACACGGCAAGAATTCTGAGCATGCTTCTCACCTACACCCTGTATTTCTAAGGAAACTACGCGAAGGATATGTCGGGAGCTTGGAACAGCTGAGCTGTGTTGCTAAGTTTTTAGTGTTGTTGTAAATCAACTGATTCGAATAATACACAGCGCTACACTTCAGACATTATTTCGGTACAATTATACGTAATATAGGCCTATTAAAAAAAACGATCCTGAGTCAACGTCGAGGACATTCAAACACAGAAATACGATACTTTTAGATGAATAAATAAATTACACACCGTAGCTATGATACCTTTATCATAGGTATTCAATTCAATAAATACGACAAAGAGGGCAAACACTCTACAGCTAATGAATATTTTAAAAAAACTCACCATGCAATGATTATCCTTTAACATGAAACAAGAGTCTGAGTGGAGGTCGTTCACAGCTTACTACAGTAGTTGACAGATAACACCATGCACACTCACTGAATCGCGACTCTCTACTGTTAATATTAGCTTTCGTGAAAAAGCAAAGGTAAAGTTAAGGTCAAGACATATTTAACACTGAGCACTCAAACAAGCCTCTCTGTGGTGATATTATTGCCGTGGTTTTATATTGTCGAATTGTAGGCTATTGAATGACGGACGGTATTTTGAACACTATGACGGGAAACAATAGCCTGTGCTCTATTTTCTATTGACGCAAGCGAACTGACACCAAGAAATAAATTATCCTCAGTCACTTGGTAAGGGTTTCTTTGACACCCTCCATCCCTTCACTGTCCCTATCATCATCACCATCATTGTCTTCGTCAGAGCTTGATGAACTGCCAAGGTTAATAATCATTTCATCCACCGCGATATCCAGACCGCCTTCAGTATTTCTTTCTGTACATGCTGAACGGGATGTGTCCAGTCCTCGGGTCGAACTTCGGCGAAGTGAAAGTAACGAGACAATGACAATGAAAGGAAATCCGACACGGGCAGTGGTTAACAAGCGACAAACTATGCCTGCCCATACGAGAAGAATTCTGTCACTTGTGTGGTGTATTTTGTAGCCACATGTTGGTGACGGATGTTCGATTGTAAAATGTCGAGAGCTGTGAGATATTGTTTGTAGTTTTTGAAATTTATGCATGTGTGACGCATTTGCATTGAGTGTTTGAACGGACTTTAAAACAATTTGGTATGTGCATCTCCCCTGCGAAACAAGACCATGGAAAGGCTAAAAACAGTAAAATTCCACACGCGACACGCCGCAAATACTTTTTAATTTAGATTTATTTTATCAAAGTAGATAATAGAAAATAAAATAATGCAAAACGAAATTAAATAAGTCACTTCGACAAATACAAGTTTGTTACTAGGAACTTCAGTTATACACAGCACAAAATTAAGTTCTTTTGACTGTACTTTTTTTTTCCAATCCATGGAGATCTTTTGTGGCTTTTCTTTCGACTGCCACCTTAGCCGTCGCTTCGCACCTGTTTTGCTTCCTTGAACACGGCATAGGAGTTTCGTGCAGTATGGACTCTTGCTCACGGTTATCTATTCTACTCCACCAGCTGCCATCACGGCGTCCTGAACAGTATGCATGCCAATCAGACTTGCTTCTTTTTGATTGACGATCATGCACCCCTTCTCTCTAGAACTGCACTGTTGTGATACAAAGTCAGTATCATTTTAACGAAGCTTGTGAGATCGTTTCTGGCAGGAACTGAGAAGGTGCTGAAGCCACTAATTCAGACCACAACCCGTCGAGCTGTGGCTCTTTTCCGTCGAACTGCTTCAAACGCGCAGTGACGGAGGGCAGTCTCAGAAGTGCGGAGTAGCTGCTCTTGATGCGGTCGCCATTGCGCCAGAAAGCAAATTCTTCTGATCACAAAGAATTTCCAGGGCAATGACGGTCCTAACTTCTTCCAACTTAGGAGTCTCAGCGACCCCTATAGGGTCTAGGCAGCAAATAACACGGGTCTCTTGTGAGCAAGAGTTGACCTCTGTTTGATTTTTTCAGCCATAGGATACAAATGTACAATTCTCGGCAGTTGGTGCGAAATTGCAGCACATCCGCGTCTGGAATATTCTGAGATCTTGAGCTGTTAGCTTCTTTAAGGGCTGCTCTTGTCGAGAAACCCATGTCTCCTCTGTGAATAACAATGCGGACTGATTCCTGTATGTCATTGTCAGCAACGAGCGCGGAGCGCATAACCCTTCGCGGAGAGGGTATGGCCGGCGGTCGGCCAGGCAAAGCATGCATTCGACGTTGGTTGGTTTCTCATCCCGCTTAGCGCTCTATCGGTGGCGCAAATTTTAGGTGGCACCGCGGTCTGACTCTACCGACTCTACCGAGCGTTCGGGGGCTAAGAAGTCAAGGCATTATGAGACTTTTTAAGTTTTCCCGTATCAAGTGCGAATTTCCCGTATAATTCCCGTATTTTTCCCGGGTCACTAAAATTCCCGTATTCCCCGTATTTCCCGTATCGCTCGACACCCTGGTATATAAATAAATCCAAAGGCTTTCCGACGCGTGAGCATGCCACAAACAGCTGACCATGTGAGCATTTGTTGAAACTACTCGTGCGCCATCTAATGTAAAATGGATTTACTTATTCATAAACAATGGTGGGAGTGTGCACAACAACTCACCAACGTTTCATCACAATTGGCGGAATTGTATATGAACGCTTACGGGACTCTCCTGAAACGATTTGCTGGTCAAACTCATTTGTTGAAACTACTCGTATGCTACCTACTATAAAATGGTTTTTCTAATTCAGAAAACTTTGCGGCAGTGTGTACAACAACTCACCTAAATGTCATCGCAATCGGATGAATGGCATATGATCGCATACAGGACTTGGTTGAAATGAATCGCGAGCCGTCACTCATTTGTTGAATCTACTCATGCACTACCTATTGTGAAATGGATTTACTAAGCCAGAAACTTTCCTCGCAGTGTACACAACAACTCACCCAAGTTTCATCGCAATTGGATGAATGGTATATGAACGCATTCAGTACTTTGTCGACATGATTCGTGCACCGTTACTCATTTGTTGAATCTACTCGTGCGCTACCTATTGTGAAATGGTTTTACTAAGCCAGAACTTTCCTTGGAGTGTACACAACAACTCACCCAAGATTCATCGCAATTGGATGAATGGTTTATGAACACCTACGGGACTTTGTTGAAACTATTCACGCACCGTCGCTCGTTTGTTGAATCTACTTGTGCGCTACCTATTGTAAAAACCTTTCCTGGAGTGTGCATAACAATTCACTAAAGTTTAATCGCAATCGCATGAATGGTACACTGAAGTAAATGGAAATTGCAACATTGCTGCAATTGAACATGCAGGACGAGTGTTTGGTTGTGATTCGATGATTACACTTTCAGGTACCTCTGACCTCAAGTTTGGACGACAATCAATTCAGGATATGCCCCCCACGAGCTGCAATACATTGATGAATTCGTCGAGGCATGGAGTCAATAAGGCCCTGGATCACCTTCTGAGGAATTGTGGCCCATGCTTGCTGCACTGCACGGGTCAGTTGTTCCAGAGTTGCGGGTGGCTGAGGACGGTTGGCCAGTTGTCGACCCGTCATGTCCCACATAAGCTCAATAGGACTGAGGTCCGGGGATCTGGCGGGCCATTCTAAGGTTGTGATGTCGTGGAGAGCTTCTCTGGAGATGCGTGCCGAGTGAACCCGGGCATTGTCCTGCTGAAACATCTCATTAGCAATGTTCGCCATCATAGGGACAACCACTGGATTGAGTACCCTATCAACGTACTGTCGAGCAGTCAACAAGCACTAATTGTGATTTCACATTAAAGCCAATAGCTCCCCAGACCATAATGTTTAGGTGTTGGCCCTGTGTGCCTCTCGACAATAAGGTCTGGGCGGCCCCTCTCCCCGGTACGGCGGCGCACACGATTGCGGCGATCACTGCGGGCAAGACAGAAGCGCGATTCATTACAAAAGACGACCCTATGCCATTCGTCGACCCACGTCGATCATTTTCGACACCAGGCCAGCTTTACACGTCGCTGTTGTGGGGTCAATGGAACACCTTTTGCAGGGACACGGGATCGTAAGCCAGCTGCACGCAGGCGATTAGCAACTGTTTGTTGTGTAACGTGGGGTGCCACAGCTGCTCGAATTTGCGCTGCTGTTGCATGGGGTTCCATCTGGGCCATCCGAATGATGCGGCGATCCTCTCTCACAGTTGTCTGTCGCGCTGGGCCTGTGCCAGGTCTACGAGTGTGGGTACCTTCATTTGACCACTGCTGCCACACACGTTGTACCGTACATGCCTGTCGGCCAACACGTGCAGCGACAGTCCTTGGCGATAATCCAGCCTCACACAGCCCTATTATCCGAGCCCTCTCAAACGGCGACAGTTGTTGATAGCCTGCTCTTCTCTGTCGTCGAGGCATGTTTGACGGGGAACACTTCACTGCACAGACTGCAAGTCAACTACGCTACACCAGAGTCCGTATACTGGAGTTGATTCCTCCGCGACCAATCACGTGGGGAGACCTGTAGCAACAATCCAATGGGTCTGAAGCTGTGATTGTTTACATACCTACATGGCATCGTTCCATATCTTGAAAATCAACACAAACGACCAATGCCTTCATGGTGTTGCAATTTCCATTTTCTTTGGTGTATATGAACGCAAAAGGGACTTGGAACGATTAGTGCGCCGTCACTCATCTGTTGAATCTACTCGTGCGCTTACTAAGCCAGAAACGTTCCCTGAAGAGCACACAACATCTCACCCAAGTTTCATCACAATCGGATGAATGGTATATGAACGCATAGGGGATATACATACATACAAACTATCACGTAATATTGATTTTTATATATATAGATTTACTATATGAATAAGACGAGATCAAGATAACTTACTTCTCTACACATAATGTAAACTCCCTCATGCAAACTGGCAAGCTAAAGGCGATCACTGACATAATGGATCAGCACAGAATTCTTATGGGATTACAGGAATTGAGGAACACTGACTAGTATGCTTTGGAATATCAAGGGTATCGACTATATAAGGGTATACCTGGGAAGAGAGTGATAAAGAATGTTCCACAATTTGGAACAGGATTTCTGGTAAACCTTAAAATTACAAATTCAATTCAAGAATTCCGCTCACCATCTCCTCGAATCTCAACGCTCACCTTTAAAGCATCTAATAAGATTTATACCATGACGAATGAAAGAGAAAGTGAGAGGACTCTTCAAGTTCAAGCGCACCCCGCCCGGCAGCGCTAGAGTGGGCAAGTTCCACGCTGCCGGTCAGCTGGTCTTAGGGATAATGCCAAGGGAAACGAATTACTTTGTAACTGATACTCTTTTAAAAAGTAATTAGCGATTACAATTAAAATAACACGGAAGGGCACAATGGAAAATATAAAATATAATTCATGGAAATAAGTACTACGGTCTCCATTACATGTTACGGAAAGCACAGATTCCTGGAGTAGGCTATACAGACTGATACTTTTGTTGTTTCTTGCTGTGGCAATTTAGTTTCCTCAGATTGAGAGACTAAAGAAGGTGAATTTGTGGGTCTGAATCTAATTAATGAAAATGGGGGAATGGCAGAGCGGCTCTTGAGAGCACTAGTGACAGAGTTGGGAGTGATGCCTATGTGGTGATTACCTAATTCCTCAATGAGGGAAATAAATTGCGCATTAATTACTGCTTGATTGACTGATTTACAAAAGCTAATACCAATAGGTATGTGGATGAGGACTATCGTGGTCTGAAGGTTACTGCCATTGGGTGAAGCGTACCACAGCTCTTTCTCGAAATCAAATTTCGGGAATGAGACGTAGCCAGGTGAGGGAAAAGGTGAGCTAGAGAGTGAGGAATCTGAATTGGGTGAAGCTGGTTTAAGTGGAACGAGTATACCATCTCGTTTTTGGGTAGGCCCATTCGGAATTAGTGTTTTTGGATTGACAGGGGTATAATTTGGGCTTTTAGGGTCATCAGGGTCCTGAGTTGTCAGGAATGTTATGCCCTGGTACGTTAATGTGCGAGGTTTAGTGTCAGTGCGCGACATGTTTGTGTTCGTGAGTGTATAAGTGCGTGTAATGAGTAAGAGATGATGAGAGATAGTGGTCAAATACGGTACCTTGGTCGACCAGAGAATAAGGAAAGAGAAAAACAAATTTACCAGTCACTCAAAGTTATCCAGTTTAAATACAGTTGGAGCTGTGACGTTGAGTACGCTGATGAAATTTTAAGTTACTTGAAATAATTAATTATTGGCTGCTTGGTAGGGTGAGGGGATGAGCTAAACTTGTATTAAAACTCGAGGGAGACAGGAGTTGCTTGACTAGGATGGTTACAGGGTGGGTATGGTGCTGGATATTTGAATGGTAGAGGAGTGACTTAATCTGCACTGTTACCACAGGGGATGCAAATTAAGCCTATAGGAACGTAGTGGAATGGCTTGAAATATCGAAGTCGAGGCGATAGCGAGGACTAGGCTTGGTAGAAAGGCTGGAGGATCATCTATTTCGTCAATTGGCGTTAGAAGACAGAGCTTGGAGCAGTGGCGTGCAGTTTGCTTGGATGCTGGACTCGGAATGATGATGGCACAAAACAGTACCGTAATATTAACAAAGAAATATGTTTGAAGTAGGCCTACACAAAACATAAAACGCTGATGTACACAAGACACAATGAACTGAATTTAAGAACTGAAAGCAAAGAAAATTCAATTTAATTCACACAGTAGCTTTCCCCGCACTTTTCTATGACCCGGTTCAACGGAACAACAGGAGGCGTGTTGGACAAAATCGCTTGCAGTGCCTGTAGCAGCGGGACTACGAACTACCGTTCTATAATGGCGGAGTCCTCACACTAGGTCCTTCTAATCGTCATGTTTATACTATCACAAATGCCCATGCTCACACATGATAAAAACACTTCCCCCAAAGACCGCGAAGAAACAGAAGAATTTTGGGACCTATTGGATCAAACCATAGGAAACATCCCCAAACACGATGTAAAATTATTAATTGGCGACTTCAACGCTCAGCTAGTTAGAGAAAGAAAATACCGTGACATCATCGGAAAATTGCCAGCACACAATAGAAACAAATAAAAATGGAGAGCGACTAGTTGACCTGTGTCGAAACCATAACTTAATCTCAAAATCTACATGTTTTAAATGAAAACCTCAAAAACTTAAAACATGGAAACACCCTGACTACACTAAGGGAGAATGGCAACTGGACCACGTGTGCATGGATAAACACCACCACAAAGTCCTCCGGGGAATTGACACAGGTTCTGATCACTACGTAGTCAAAATTAATATTAAACTCATGCCCCAGAGGAGACAACAAAGGCAAACCCCCAAAACTAAAAGAACAATAGATCCTATCCAGTTAATCAAAAATGAACATTACCAAAAAGCAACTGAAAAAATTACAATAACTGATCAACTCGAAAATTTTCACAACCTAAAACAAATTGCACCAAGATAATCCATCTAGAAATGGAAATATGGAACATTCAATTTATTTCACAGTATTCATGTCTTTTTAAAAGGGGCGTATGAATCGCATAGGTGTCTTTTTTTTTATGTCATTTAAATATCTTAAATCAAGTAAAACCCATACAAATCTATTCTGATTCAGGAAGTTCTAGTCTTTCATATAATAAACAAAAAAACAATTATTGATTTTTTGACACACGTTCACGTCCAGGTCTCCTTAAACTAGTATCTCGAAGAATTTTGCATAATTGTTCAGTGAAACGGGCAAGGTGAACGTAGTAAAATCACAAGCGTACTAGCCAAGTTGTAAAGATGGCAAAATTTGAAAATGAAAGAACAGCCTTCATTTCACTAAAAAAAAAAAGAACCACACAAGCAAAACAGAAGAGAATCAACAGAGTTCCAGCAAATAATATATGACTTACTAACCTGTATTAAGTTCCTGTTGCGCGGTCTCATCTTGAAGAGGTTTGTCGTGCAGCCTCAAATATACTTCAATAGCACATTTCGCAGCCTTGAAGTAGAACGGGTGAGCCCGCAAAACATCCTCCAGCCTTAGCAGACCGACATATGAGCGAAGCGTCATTTTTCGCATGCAGTACGTGTGGAAGTCAAACTGATCCTCAATGATTTCAGAGAAGTGCTGCAATGAAAGTAATTCAGTGTGAGAAACATGGCACCAAATTGTCTTATCAACTTGGCACTCAACATATTTTCCAATCCAGGTACGTCATACTATTGAACAGCTATCTAACTTGAAAAATTAAATTAAAAACTGGACAGATCAACAGGAAAACAGTACAACAAAAATAACTTTTAGTCCTAATGTTGTAATAGTGGGATGGAATACAAGGCTACTACAGCATTGATGGCGACAGAGATGCACAGCTTTGTAAATTTCACAACCTGCATTGCCTGGAACCGAGTTTGAATGTCATACATTATATCTATGGACATTCAAATCAGCTATGTACCCAGTGAGCTAACACGACAGATGGATGATAATGGCAATGTTATTTAGTGAGTGAATTTCAATGGATGTTTCTTAAATACAAGTTGTTCAATTTACAATTATTTTAATTCAAGCAAGATGTTTCTATTGAATAACGTTGCACAAATAATCTAAGCATATCATTACTGCAGAAAACTAGAGCTAAGCCAAGTGTTGGAAGCAGCTTACTAAAATGATACTGGTGTGTATCGTTTTACTCAAGGCACTTTGAACTCCCAGTGACGTAGTGGTTTGTAATGTTGAACAGAGCATGTCAGTAAGTTATTGTAGCTTTAAGGGGCGGAACAGCGAGGTCAACTGCCCTAGAACAGAGCCTGGCTAACCTTTCGCCCTCAAAGATGATGATGCCATAAATAAACCAATATTCGACTACCCGCCTGCGAATTAGCAATAAAAAGGTCAAAACGAAAGCAAAAGAGTAGCATGATGACTTTTAATGTGCTTTTCTAAATCCCCACTATGATCTCTCTGCAATTAGAATTTAATTCAAAATACATACTAAACAAAGTATTAAACGCATGGAAAACTGTGGAAAGGAATTACTAAAATAATTTTCCTGACAGAGCCAACATTTACTCAAACTTCAGTAAAGCTTGAAGAAATTAAACACAATGACTCATTGAAGAGTTCATTGTAGTTGAAGAATTACCGGGTAGGATGGACCACTTTTCTTCTGCTTATTTTTTTGTACAATTTTATGTGACATTCTGTAGGATTTACTTTTTCAATTTTACACTTCCATTTTCTACACGATTAGTATGTAAACGGCACAAAGTAGGGGATCGCCTGTAGGGGCGAAGTACAGTGGGGACTTTGTGTGCCCCGGGACCGTTACGGTAGCTGTGAAGGTCCTACAGGAACCCTGAAAAGTGACGCCTAACGGGGCTCTGGTGAAGCTACGATAGGCCCAGCAAGCCAGTAGTGGATGAAACCAAATGCTTTCAAAAATGGATTTAATAGACGACGACACGGCTGTACACACGGACTAAGATTTGGAACTTTAAACATAAGAACGCTGACGAGGAAGGTGGAGGAGATAGTGGATATAATGGAAAGAAGGAAGTTGGATTTATTGGGATTGGCAGAAACAAAGTGGAAAGGGGAAGGAAGGAGAGAACTGAGAAAAGGCTATAGACTACTGGAGTGGGAATGAAGAGGGAAAGAGGAATGGAGTGGGAGTAGTAGTACGAGATGGTTTAAAAGAAGTGAGGAGAATAAGTGATAGGATGATGAAAGTGAAAGTAGCACTGAGGGGAGAGACCGTAGAAATAGTGCAAGTGTATGCTCCACAAGTAGGCTGCGCCTCTGAAGAGAAGGAGGAGTTTGAAGAGGAAATGCAGAAGCAGCTGGTAGGAAGAAATATGATTGTTATGGGGGATCTCAATGCCCATGTAGGAAGAGAAAGACAAGGTTATGAGAGTGTTCTAGGACCAGAGGGTTGGGGCGGAAGAAATGAGGAAGGAAAGAGACTGTTGGACTTCTGCCAGAGGAACAGCCTGCTAGTTGGGAACTCCTGGTTTAAGAAAAGAGAGAGCCACACAATCACATGGCACAGTGATGACTTGACCAGGAAGTCGGTGGTCGACTAT
Organism: Meconema thalassinum; assembly: GCA_946902985.2. NCBI lineage: Eukaryota > Metazoa > Arthropoda > Insecta > Orthoptera > Tettigoniidae > Meconema > Meconema thalassinum. The sequence continues at coordinate 38,836,112 of OX336391.1, read as the reverse complement.
ATACTGTATGAGAAAGAACTAAATAAGAACATCACGGACATCAAGGTTATACCATCGGAGAACCTGGATAGCGACCATCGATTGCTGGTAATGAACCTGAGAGGGAGTAAGGAGAAGAAAGGGACTGAGAACCAGGAAAGACATATAAGGATATGGAAACTGAAAGAAGAGGATAGAAGGGTCGAGTACCTCAAAATGGTAAAGGAAGGAATTCCAACAGATGAAGAAAGAGGGGTGGAAGAGGAATGGGCTAGATTTAAGAAGACACTAGTAGGTGCGGCAGAAGCAGTATGTGGGAGGACAAGTAGTAAGAAGAGGTGGAAGGAAACACCATGGTGGAATGAGAAGACAAAAGATATAGTAAGGGAAAAGAATAGAGCCTTTAGGAGGTGGTATCAAAATAGGATGGTAGAGACAAGGGAAGAGTGCCAGGAAAGAAAGAAGGAGGCGAAGAGAGTAGTGGTTGAGGAGAGAAGAAAGTGGATGAAAGAGTGGACAAAGATGATGAAGGAGGATAGTGAAGGTACAAAAAAGGTCCTGTATGGGATGGTAAAAAATAAGAGGCGGAAGGATCCTACGGATTATGTTAGAATGGTGAACAAAAGGGGACAAGAGATAGAAAATAGGGAAGAACTGAAGAAAATGTGGAAAGAATATTTTGAAGAACTTCTGAACCCAAATGGAAAAGATGGTGAGGAGGAAGAAATCGGGGAGGAAGAAGATGAACTGCTAACAGAAAAGGACTTAACATGGAAAGAAGTGGAAGATGCAGTGAACAAGATGAAAGGAGGGAAGGCACCGGGTGTGGATGAGTTGAGTGTGGAGATGGTGAGAGCAGCAGGAGAGGTGGGGATACAATGGTTGTACCGAGTGATGAGGGCAGCATGGAAGGAAAGGAAGACCCCAGAGGACTGGAAAAAAGGAATAATTGTCCCGATCTTCAAGAAAGGTAGTAGAACAGATTGCAGAAACTATCGGGGAATAACACTGATGAGTCATTGTGCAAAGATCTTCGAGAAAGTTTTGGAAAAGAGAATTAGGACAAGGATAGAAGGAGGGATGAGGGAAGAAAAGCATATGACAGTGTATGCAGAAACAAAGTATGGAAGTCCCTGGAGGATAGAGGAGTAGCGAAATGGACTATAAAGAGGATAAAGGAGATGTACAAGGGAAGCGTGAGCTGTGTGAAAGTGGGAGGAGAGAGATCAGACTGGTTGGAACAGAGAAACGGCCTGAAACAAGGAAGTGCACTGTCACCGTTATTTTTCATTGTGGTGATGGATGACATAATGACCCGAGTGGCACAAGTAATTGGGGAAGGAAAGATGAAAGCAATGGTGTTTGCAGATGATTTGATGATTTGGGGAAACAAGGAGGACGAGGTACAGGAACAGTTGGACGTGTGGGAAGGAATAATACAAGGATATGGGATGAAATTTAGCATAAATATGAGTGAGATGGTGATCACAACAAGGAAGAAGGAAAGAACCAAAACGGGAATAACAATTGGTGGGGAACAGCTGAAGAAAGTGGAGAGTTTCAAGTATCTGGGAAGCCTGATACAAGATAATGGAAGAAACGATAGAGAAATAAATGAGCGGGGGAGGCAGGCAGAAGCGTTTTGGAGGAGTATGAGAAGCATGTTATGGAGCAAGGATGTCCCTCAGAACAGCAAAAAGATCATATATCGGACGTACTATGTCCCTATCCTGACATATGCCTCGGAGACCTGGGTTATGAAAGGGAGGGAGAAGAGCAAAATACAGGCCAGTGAGATGAGGTTCTTGAGAAGCAGTATTGGAGCTACAAAGATGAACAGAATAAGAAATGAGAGGACCAGAGAATTAATGAAGGAGGAACCATTACAGGATGGTATAGAGAAATCTAGACTTAGATGGTATGGACATGTAAAACGAATGGAGGAGAAGAGGATACCCAGGAGAGTACACGAGACGAAGTGGGAAGGAAAGAGACCGAGAGGAAGACCAAGAGACAGGTGGCTGAAGGGGGTGGAAGAAAGCATGAAGAAGAGAGGAGAAGACTGGACAAGGGTGGAGGCTGAGAGATGGTGGGAAGACAGAAGACGTTGGAGAAGCTTGTGTTCCAAACAGACCCGGCCAGTGGCTGGAAACTGTACAAGATGATGATGATGAGTATGTAAACTATCATACAAGATTCAACTTGAGCGACAAATTGATAAACGTGTATTTTGGACCTGAGGTTCCTTTTAAAGGAACCGTGATGAGGATGGCAAACCAAAAATGTAACAATGTTACTCCCATGTGCTTTGGGATTCCAAATGCATGTTGCTTCCTCACGTGTTACGCTAGCTCGGTGTTTAGAGACAGACCGCTTTAAAGTGGCAAGTCTGTGATTGGTGGTTCAAAACCTGCTCAATGGAAGCTAGTCAGAAGAATAATTTTCTTTTACCACAAGTCCTTCTCTTTTCCTGCTTTTTGAGGGGGTCAATTATGAAGAAAAGAGAAAGGAGGCATGAGAGCTTGATAGCTATGCAAAAGGGTCAGTTTCAGTGGTTCTTTTTAGTCAGGTTTCATCCCTTTCTCTCATTTTGAAAATTTGTGGTAAAATCGTCTCAAAGTTGACAATTAATACTTCTTATTTTTGAAGTTATGAAACCGCTCTAGCATTAGAATGTAATAAATTTGTGGAATTTCTTTTGGCCCAATTGTATTTTCTATTGCTGGAAGGCAGTGTTTTGAATTTTGATCTCGTAGAAACAAACACCGCACTCACCTTAGTTAATCAACAAATGACATACTTCATAAATATTTTAAAAACGCTCAATTTTCTAAAAAAAGAAAAGAAAAAGAAAACTAGACAGAAGTTAATAACGAGTTTGAAGAAAAAGCAGAGCAAAACAAGCTAATGTTTTGATGACATGGCATTATTATTATTATTCTCGTGTCAGAAACATACTAGTATACACAGTTACAAACAGGTAACTTGGCCTCCGTCAGTGCTTTTTCCGAGGCCTGACATAGATCATCTTTCTATACAGGATGTTGGACACAGTCAACAATGGAGCATGTGTTTCGTGTTTTGATCTTCTCCACAATCATCTTGCCAGATTAGCTCTGGATCTGCCTACTTCTGATCTCAACCTATTCAGAGACTTTCATGTTAGTCATCCCTCGAGATACGTGAAAATCACAATTGCGATAAATGCGAATTTTACTTTTTCTCCTTTTTTCAACTACCTGGTAACTAATATGACTATGTATACCCAAAATGTGCGACAAAGTGCGATAACTAAGGGTTCTTGCGAATTATTCCCATAAATGCGATAAATGCGAAAAGTGCCGAATTTACCGATTAATTTTGAATATTATGTTTTATTACATTTTCGCGCCGCAACTTCGAAATTTGCGAGTTCTCAGCAATGAAAATATCGGCTATATAATCGATATTTACGAGTAATAATCGATATGTACGAACATCGATTATTGTCGTGAAAACAATCGATTGCGGTAAAAATTAATTTGAAAATGGAGCTGTTATTATTGCCGCATAATATCCACTGTTTATCGCCAGTAAAACGATGATTTTGGAGAAATTATTTCGTAGTTTCAGTTGGTTGTGCTAATAAAAGGAATATTCCAATCGTTTGTGCAGATTCTTTTTAAAAATTAGAGCAATAAGGTTATGCTTATATAGGTTTAAATCGCGCCGGCCCTCATTTCTTGTATTTGAAATGAAAATGAAAACTCTCAAGTATGTTTCGTGATATGAATCGACAATTTTTGTTAGGCGTTCTCTTTGCTTTGGGAAATGTTGTATAATATGATAAAAGTATTCTCTAGCATGTGTGAGTTATAGGTTATGTTACATGTCGTCCGGCGATTTCTCCGTGAATTCGGATACTGTTTTACAGATTGTCAGCCAAGAGTCGCAGTGTGGTCAGGAAATAATGAGGGAGTAAACATACATTTTATTATTTAGTTAATTATCCATTGTGTGATATTTACACAAAGTTAAGTAAATGTATGATTCACATTATTACTTCCTTTTCAATGAGGGCCAAGGATGAGGGGCATTGAATTTCTATTTGCCGGTGGTTTAATGGTCAAATGGCACTTCTTGAATCCTACCTCATAAGATAAGTTATTAAAAGAAATGAATGGAACTTGGCAAGGAGTTAGTAGGAAAACCACACAAAAGGATTTTGACATCCTCAGAATTTGAACCAATTCATCCATTGAGTCCAGGACAGCCTGGTATTGTCGTCATTCCACCTGCCACACAGTAAACTTCATAAGACAAGCATTGTCGCCTGACCACAGCTCGCTTTATTCTAACAATTTGCACCTTGGTACCAGTGAACTAATACAACTCTCTGCCGGCCCTCAATTTGCTGCACAACACCTGATATTGTTGATTGGATAATGAGAACATGACCTTTGGATCTTTTGAGCATAGCTTAGGTACCCTCGTCTCACGTCATACAACCAACCGACAGCACTTGAACTCAATCTTGCCAATTAGCCAGGCTGATGCCTTTATTTTCAGAGATCTCACATTTCTGAAAATTGTATGATGTCAAGTTTCTACATTTCTGTAATACTGATATTAGGATTTTAATACTTCTAACACTCCCTTAGTAAAAATAAAAACCACACACACAACTGGAGACTTATATTAAATGCTCATGCCGTTTATCAGAAACGCCCATATTTCCAATCCTGCACATGTTTGAATTAGTTTCCGTGCATATTATTTTGAATCTGTTTATTGTACCTGGTGACGAACTTTAAATTGCTACAAAATGCTAATTTTTAAATTTCAAAATGCTCCAAAATGCTATTTTTCAAAATGAAAGTGCTACAAAATCAATTTCAAAATGCTATTTTCTCGTATCTGTCATCCCTTGTAATAGCCAGGTGGTCAAGTTTCAGATACTCTCTCCTAGCCAGAGGGAAAGGGGGGGGCTTTAGCTGTTCACGTTTCCAACCTTGCTATTACATTGGTGGTTTGAAGTGCTATTGATGTTCTTAGGAAACTCTTCCTGGATTTAAGTCTTTGCTAGTGCGGTTCAAGCTCATGAGTTATTTTTTTATTTACTCCCTTCCTTTCCTTGTTTGCCGATATTTCTCTTTGAACAGGAGGTGGTGCTATTCCAGCGAGATGGTAAAGCCATTCAGCTGGAGTGGATTTTAAACAACTCGTCATGATCCTCCAGGTCTTTCTTTCTTTATTCGTGTAAGAAGTATCGACTTTACACATAGATATTTTAAAATACACGATATATACATTGCTACTATACAGATATACACATATAAACAATCCTACTGAGCAACAAAATCGGAAGCTAGATAATTCTTGCCCAGTATTGGGCGACGTCAATAGCATTAGAGGAAGCTGCAACCAAGTCTATCATAGTGCACTTTGAGGGACATAAGACACACTGACATAAATGTTGGATCGTTTGCTGCTTTCCACAATCACAGAGTGATGAGTCGCTTGAGAAACCCCACTTCCGAAGATTTACTTTTGTTCTGCCGACTTCTGTACGGAGTCTGTTAAGGGATTTCCAGGTTGTCCACTTCTCCTGGTGTCCACATGGAAGACTTTCCTTCGGCTCCATCCAGTTGGAGAGATGGCTGGTTCTTTCTTTCCACATCTTGATCCTAGCATTCTCCGCTTTCCCCTCAAGGTTAACTGATGTGCGGAGAAAACCTTTTCTGGATTTCAGCCTCCGGGTGGCTGGGTGGTATCCATAGAGGGGATGTGCTTCTGAAGTAGATGATTGGAGCCTTTCTTTGTTAGCTGCTACCTCCCTACGAATCTCACCAGGAGCAATACCAGCTAGAAGTTGGATCTTCTCAATGGGTGTAGGTTTCAGGCATCCAGTAATGATCCTGCAACTTTCGTTGAGAGCGATGTCGACTTGCTTCGCATGGGCTGACCTGTACCAAACCGGGGAGGCATATTCACCTGCAGAGTAGCATAAAGCTAGGGCTGATGTTCTGATTGTTTGTGGTTGTGTTCCCCAACTGGTTCCTGACAATTTGCGTAGAATGTTGTTTCTAGCAGCTATCTTTTGTTTTACGTTATGGCAATGTTTCTTGTATGTTAGTGTGCGGTCCAGCATAACTCCCAAATACTTTGGTGTAAAGCAATGTTCCAGTAAGTTCCCTTTCCAGATAACTTGGAGTTTCTGAGATGCCTGTGCATGCCGCAGATGGGACACGCAAATTTGGGTCTTAGCTGGATTTGGTTTCAGTTGGTTTTTCTCATAATAGGTACCTAGCTCTTCTAATGCAACAGTTAAAGAGGTCTCTGCTTCATCAAAGGTTAGTCTGAGTAGTAAGTGCTAGGTCATCGGCATAGATAAAGCTTTTATTACCTTCTGGCAATGGCTGGTCATTTGTGTAGATGTTGAAAAGAATAGGAGCCAGTACACTGCCTTGAGGGAGTCCATTCCTTTGATTTCTCCATCTACTTCGGCGTCCTTGGAATTCAACAAAAAAGCGACGATTTTCCAGGAGAGTAGCTATCATCTTGGTTACTTTGATGTCTGTAATCATTCTGTAGAGCTTGTGTAATAATATCCTGTGATTTACCGTATCGTAGGCGGCGGAGAGATCCACAAAAGCCACACCAGTGATCTTCTTCTTCTCAAATCCATCCTCAATGTGTTGAGTTAGATGTAGAACCTGTGCTGTGCAGCTCTTTCCTGGGCGGAAGCCACACTGCTGAGGTATTAGAGCGTGGTCTACTACTCCAATTAGGCGGTTTAACAGCATCCTTTCCATTATTTTGTACAGATGGCAGAGTAAGGTTGGTTGGTTGGTTGGTTCTTAAGTTTAGGGGCTGCGACAACGCGGTCATGTAGCCCCGTGTACTTTGGGTGTGTGTAGAATCTGTCTGATAACCGGTGTTAATTGTGATGACTGTATTAGTGTGTGTTATCTGTCATTTTAATTTAAGTACTGCAACTTAGAATTTTTCAAATAGTTCCTACTTTTGCCGCCAAGCGCCACCGTCAACGACTACTAGGCTAAGTTCACAACTCAGCTGCTAGACGCCACCGCAGTCGGCTCTTGGCAACGAACTTAGAAACCTAAGAGCGTTGTTTACAATAACCTATCAAATTTAGCTTCACACAGGTGCAATTAGTGGAAGGTTCTTTAACATGCCATAAATCTATGACATGGGACCGCCGGCTTTACTTCCCCTCCGAAGGAAGGCATACTGAGGGATTTTTAACGCTCTTAAAAAATCCGACGGCTTCGGCCGGGTTTGAACCCGCTATCTTGGGCATAGAAGCTCAGCATGCTACCGACTACGCCACCGAAGCCGCCGGCAGAGTAAGGAGATTGGTCTGAAATTTTTTGGGTCCGAAGGATCCTTTCCAGGTTTCAGAAATGCAATCACTTTGGATTTTCTCCATATTTTAGGAATTTTCAGAGAAGTAAAACAATTGTTGAAGAAGTTCAGAAGCCATCCCTGTGTGGTTGAACTGAAGTGTTTTATTTGCTCTATTGTGATGTCGTCTAATCCTGCCGCTTTTCCATGTTTGGCACATTGAATAGCTTTCTGTAATTCCTTTATTTCAAATGGCCGGGAAAGGTTACTGGACTTCATTTCTCCATTTTCCAGGATATTGTGTTCCATTTTCCTTATTGGGCGATTGGTTTTTCCCATTGTTCCTGGTAGAAACATTCATCTTGGAGTTCATGCAATGCTTCTTGAATGTAAGAGATCTGTCGAGTGCAACTCCTAGGTATTTTGTAGTGCTACAGAATTCTAGTTCGGTGCTGTGTGGTCAGAGCAAGATCAGCAGCATACAAGAAACTCCTGCAGTTGGGGGGCAATAGGTTGGCCGTTGGTGTATATATTAAACAGTATTGGAGCCAGTACACTTCCTTGGGGAAGACCATTATTCTGCAATCTCCATCGACTGTGCTGTCCTTGAAAGTCAACTAAACTTCTGTGATTATGCAGAAGAGTGGCAAAATCCTTGGTCAGGTTGTATACCGTAGGTAGTAATAGCTGATGGTTGACAGTGTCGTATACTTCTGATAAGTCGACAAATACCACTCCAGTCATCTTACAAGCTTCGAATCCATCTTCTATAAACTGTGCAACTTTTACCAGGACGAAATCTAGCTTGCTGAAGTATAAGAACAGGGTTGATTACTTACAATTATAATGAAAGTGAGTCGACCAAAATGTCATTGAATGAGAGAATCATCTCTACTTGATCTCAACTCCAATCTAAATTTCATTTGCTGTACCCATAAATAAGTTTTGATCAACAGACCACAGTAAGGGGAAGTAATTCATACATCTCTCTTTGGGTTTACAGAATCGCTATCGTAGCTGAAACAGATGACCAGCATGTGGTGAGGTGAACGGAAAGAGGGGAATGTGTGGTGGGAAGAAAGGAGTGAGTAAATTTAAACAGAGTATTTGGATGTGATTTAACCACTAACGCTGCTGTCCCAATAAAATTAAGAGCTACATGGCACCGCTCCAAATTCTCCTACTTGGCCTTGAGCTGCCATCACAATTATTTTTACCAGGTATGTTGTCGATGCTATCACAGGACCCAATGGCATTCCTTTGTGAAAACCTCTACACCGCTAGGTAGAAGAGGAGGCAATTAAGTAAGTATGTTTTCGATGAGATGCTACAAAATGAGGGGCATATTGTTCTACGACTTCCTCCTTACCACTCGTTTTTCAAATCACAGGTAGGTTAATTGGATGTGCTGTATTTAAACAGAAATTTTGTTAAACAGAGGGCGATCTACCTCGGCAAGCAAGAGAGCAGTCGTGATATTCCACAAAGCCCGTGCGGGCTGGAAGCATGGCCCACGAAACAGAGAAGTTAATTGACCTTGTGCGCGAGTGCGTTCTACAGTCACTCGAAAATATACAAAACATCAGTCTGGAAAAGATCTTAACTCACAGCATAGTTTGTGATACTCTCAAAACTCCTGTCTTTTTTCATTAGTATCATACACCCAGTCAAGGTTAGCAACTTTAACAATTAGGACAGCAAACAAAATATACTCTTTGATAAACGTTCATGCCCTAACTAATGACAAGAATGTCAAAAAATTTAGAGATGAAACGGACAATTTTTGGGAAGAACTTGCCTTACTAATATCAAACATTCCAGACACTCATGTTAAAATCTTGCTTGGGGATTTTAATGCAAAAATTGGTCAAGAAAGAAAATTTCGTCCAATAGTAGGTAAGTGGCCAGCTCACAAATTCACTAACAAGAATGGTCAAAGATTAATCAACCTTTGTGAAGAACATGGCCTACGTCTCGAAACTACTAGATTTAAGCGAAGACCACACAAACTTATGACCTGGAAATGCCCTAACAGTGCACTAGGGGAATTCCAGATAGACCATGTTGCAATGGATAAAAAGTTCTACAAAGAAATATATAACGTTAAGGTACTACGTGGGGTCGATGTTGACTCTGATCATTATATATCCAAGATAAAGATCAAGTTAACTCCACGACGTAAACAAAAATCGTCAAACTCGACCATGCAAAGGCAATATGACCCTAGTTATTTAATAAATAATGTGTCCTATAAGGAAAAGTCTAAAACTCTCTGCTAGAAACGATGGTTGACACACTGAAAACCGTTGCTGTCGAAATTGCCCCTATTAGGAAAAGGAAAAAGCATGCATGGTGGAATGCGGAATGTGATGCTGCAATTCGGAAAAGACACACAGCATGGCTCAATGATCAGCAAAAGAGGACCACACAATCGCGAGAAGAATTAACCATTGTTCGAAGGGAAACTGCCAAAGAAATTAGGAGAATTAAAAGAGAAAATCAAAAAAGTCCATACAAATTATTGATGATTCCTTTAAGCAACACAAAACAAGGGACTATTACAGGACATTTCGTCAATATCATTCTAAATACAGCCCTCCTACACTATTAATGAAAGATAAATCAGGTAAACTAGCCCACAATGATACTGATAATGCTAAAATTCTAGCAGATTATTTTAGAGAAATACTAAATGCTGATGAACCTAAGGAATATCTTGATTTTGAGCCTAATCCAAAAAATAAAACAAATTTACAGAACATTATTCCTCCTGACTTGACTGAAGTATGTGCAGCGATTAATTGGCTCAAAAATTATAGAGCAGCAGGAGAGAATTCATTGGTAGCAGAACTATGGAAATATGCAAATGAACAAACCATCTCCAACCTCCATAAACGCCTCATCGATGTATGGAATTCGGAACAAATACCAGAGGAATGGAGAATGGCTGTAATCCACCCAATTCATAAAAAGGGTGATAGATCAGACCCGAACAACTACCGTGGGATTTCTTTGCTTGATGTAACATACAAGATTCTATCTAGAATTATCTTGACAAGAATTCAACAACAACTCGATCAAGAACTAGGAGAATATCAAGGAGGGTTCCGACCAGGTCGCAGCTGTCCGGATCAGATCATCAGTCTGAAATGGATAATGAAATATCATAGAATGAGACAAAAGGATTTGGTCATTACTTTTGTGGATTTTAAGAAAGCTTATGACAGTATCCATCGAGGGTCATTACTTAACATCCTTAGGGAATTTGGGTTACATCAAAAGCTTATCAACCTCATCGGTGTTACTTTGAAAGATACTAAATCAAAGATTAAATTTCGAGGCACCTTGTCTGAACCATTTGATATCCGGACTGGACTTCGACAGGGAGATGGTCTATCACCGTTATTATTTAATTGTGTTCTTGAAAAGATCATGTGTGAGTGGAACAAAACTTGTCCTCCAAATGTAAAGATTGGTACTAATATAAAACTGAATTGCTTGGCCTTTGCGGATGACCTTGCACTGCTTGCAACCAGTATAGATGAGGCTAAACACCAAATTGAAGAACTTGGGTCTATTGCAGCAAAAGTAGGACTTCAAATTTCATTTGAAAAGACTGAAATAATGGCATCCTTTGATGTGGAAACACAAGCTATTACATTGATCAACAATAAAGAAATTAAAGTTGTACATAAATTTAAATATTTAGGGGAGATTATAACATGGAATTTGAATGAGAAAGCGTCAATCGAAAATAGAACAACAAAGTTAAGACAAGCGCAATATATTACTTGGTCTAGTTACAAAAAAAAATCGCTCTCCATAAATGCCAAATTACGACATTACGAATCAGTTATTAAACCGGAAGCAATATATGCTTGTGAAACACTTTTCAAGTTAAACACTCGATCAGTTACTGACACATTACAGAACATTGATAGAAGAATTCTCAGAACTATAATTAATAAAAAACATCAGGTGGATGGTCAATGGCATCTATTACCAAATGAAGTGGTTTATAAAGAAACAGAGTCTATAGTCGATACTATGCGAAAAGGCGAATTGCTTTTTTTTTGTCATATCTCACGCCTGCCGGATACCAGACAATTAAAAGTATTATTTAATTATTTTTTCAAAAGTAAAACAAAGAACTCTTGGTTTATGGAAATTCAAAATGATCTGGATGAACTCGGCTTGACAATGTCCCAAATTGCTAACAAAGATGAGAAGAATATCTTGAAAAACAAGAACATCCGACTTCCCTTAAAAACCTTTACCCGCAAAACTTACACTATAAGCGATGCAGAGAGAGTGGCAAGGTCAACTAGAATGAAAATGTTTTGGGAAAAGAAGAAAAATAAGAAGCTGAATCTTTAATATTGTTTTTGAGATATGTATATACTTGTTTTGGTTAAGTGCTCCAATGCGGGCGTAACATATGTAAATAAATAAATAAATAAATAAATAAATACACCCAGTTTCTTTTTCGTCTCGCTTGACTCTAAGTGAACAGAAGAAGCAATTCTTCTTCGTCTGAGGAACTGCTGGACCTCACGAACAAAAAACACTGTGATCGCAATTGCTTTCACATTGTCTGTATTCTTGACTTGTCTGTATTCAGTTTGACCACCACAGTCCGCGACGGGCTGCGGTCGTTCTGTTCCCGCAGGCAGCCCGTGTCCTGATTAACCGAGCCGAACTCAGCGCACACTCTGGAATGTTTAAACTTCACTGCTGTTTAAACCATACCAGCAGATCTTGTTCTACGTCGTCGTATTTCCTGATTTTAATTTTCTTGCAGTTTGCGGAAGTATTCCCGGCAGAAGCCAGTGTTTACCATATCCCCTCACACATGTTTCAAGGTTAACACTGTCCAATGAGCTGCTGCTGTCATGTAGCCTTGACGTAGTTCACCCGGTCAGATGATTCACTGGAGACCCGCGAACACTCGGAACTGCTGTATTCTTTCACTCGGAACAGCGGAAATATCTTTCGCGGAGATTGGCGAGATTTGATTCTATAAAACAGTCAGTTGTCTCCGGTGAACGTCTTATACTTGAAGGGGATACAAAATCTGCTCTATTTAATTGGGAAAACCTTTGTGCAGGAACACTTTATACGGGAAAAATATACATGTATATTATGGAACCAATCACGGGACCGAGAATATCGGACGTCTTAAGTGGAACAACCTTTCATGCGGGAATTTCTTAACCGTGTTTTACTGTATTACAGTGTTAACAGTATACATTTTTGTTTAAAATTAAGTGTCAAAAACAACTTCTTTATTTTTTTAACTTTCAATACAAAAATGAGGCTGCGGTGTATATACGGTAATATACGGTATATGGTTAACATACCATGGTGCCTGTTACAATGATGTACATTTCACCTTCTGGCTTCTTTCAGCATCTTCTTGAAAAGTTTTCCCAGTATTTCTTTTTCTCTTCCTGCACCACCTCCCGTCATTCTTTCTTTCCAACTTGGTACTTTTCTTTATTGTCAACATTTTTGCCTACTATCCACTTCCTCCAGGACTTGTTTTTCTTTCACTGTCTCATTTACTCCAATATTCCACCAAGGCATCTCATCGCCCTTCTTTTTGCTGGACAACCGACCACATTGATCTTCAGCACAGTGGATGATCTTTCTTTGAACTTTGCCCATTCTTCTTCCACACTTCCTACCTCGTCTGCAGGGAGCAGTTCTATCAAATTGTCTTGGAAATTTTCCTGCATTTCCTTTTCTTTTAATCGCCATACTTTTATTTTCCTTTCTCTTGTCTCCTGTAACTGGACAATTTTTTCAAACCTTAATTTAGCTACTAACTTCAAAATCCTCTCTAGGCATAGCTGTGACATCAATTAGTTGCCAGCGATTTCCTTTTTCAATTAGAAAACAATCTATCATGGTATACCTTAAAATACAGCATTTCCTGAGAAATTGCATAACAAATTCACATATTCTTACAGTTCTTCTTCAACTTATAGAAACTTGCCATTTTTGGGGCCGCGTAATGCTTTGCAAGATTTATTGGTTGCTTCAAGTGCAGTTTTCTGTATCTGCCAGTAGTGAAAGTTGCACTTGGACACCAAACACTCGCGCCCTGCCGCTCTATTTCCATATGTTTTGTCATACCTAATCACATCTAGTTTATTTATTTACACTGTTTACGCCCACATTGGAGCACCAAAATTCAAACCTGATATACAAAGTATTCCAATATTTCAACAATAAGTTCAGTTCTTAATTCTTGCTAATTTTTTTCTTTCCCAATACTTCTTCAGTCTGGAAGATCTTGCAGCTCGTTCTTCTTCTGATATAACATACTGCTTACGCTGTGAAATTTTGAATGTTAATCGAGTGTATTTGTTATTCAGAAGCCGTTTCTCCTGTCTATGTTTAATATGATGCTTAGTAATTTTCAATTCGTCTAAATCCATTTGTATTTCTTTAAACCATGTGATTTTTGTTTTACTGTTCCAAAAGAAGTCAAAAAGTTGTTTCAGGAGTCTAGTATTTGGCAAGCGGGATATGTGTCCAAAAAACGCAATCCTTCGTTTTCGCATCGTGTCAATGATAGATTCATTTTCCTTGTAAAGTATTGAATTGGGCAAAAGTCTCCACTGGCCCTCAACCTGGTGTTTTTATTGAGTATTGTCCGAAGAATCAACCTTCTGTAGTTTGTCAGTTGTTGATCGGGTGTTTAGTTTAAATAAAGTTTCACTTGCATATGTTGCTTCTGGCTTAACGACGGAGAAATAATGTCGAAGTTTAGCATTAATCGAAAGAGACTGTTTCTTATATGTTGGCCAGGTAATCTGTTGTGCTCGTCGCAATTTTAGAGTTCTATTATCTATTGATGCTCTCTCATTGGCATTCCAAGTGATGATCTCACCAAGATATTTAAATTTTTTCACAATCCTTATTTTCTGGGCATTATGCAGTACAATATGTGATGTGTCAACTTGAAAAGATGGCATCATTTCTGTTTTCTCAAAGGAAATTTTCAACCCAACCTTTGCTGCTAATCGTTCCAATTCCTCTACCTGAAATTTAGCTTCTTCGATACTAGTTGCTAATAATGCTAGATCATCAGCAAAGGCGAGACAATTTAGTCGAGCATTTTTTCCAATCTTGACATTCGGTGGACAAACCTTATTCCATTGACGCATAACTTTTTCCAGCACACAATTAAACAGCAATGGAGATAATCCATTTCCCTGCCGAAGACCAGTATGGATTTCAAATGACTCAGAGGTTTCACTTCTAAACCTAACTCTAGATTTAGTATTCTTAAGAGTGACCGCAATAAGGTTAACAAGTTTTCGATGTAAACCAAATTCAGTAAGGACATTTAATAGAGATTCGCGATGGATACTATCATAAGCTTTTTGAAAATCAACGAATGTGATCACTAAATCTTTGCTCCTAATCCTGTGATGTTTTATAATCCATTTGAGACTGATAATTTGATCTGGACAGCTTCGTCCTGGACGGAAACCACCCTGATATTCACCAAGTTTTATGCCCATATCCAGTCTGTTCTTCTTCCTCGTTGTGATGACCACTTCACTCTTTTGTGCTGAGAACTTCATCCCATATGATAACACTACCTTCTCCCACTCATCTAATTGCTCTTGTACTTCTTCCTCATCCTCTCCCCATACCAGAAGGTCATCAGCAAACAACATTGCCTTCATTTTCCTTTCCCCAATGCTATTTACCACTTTTCGTATGATTTCATCCATCACCACTATAAATAACAGGGGTGAGAGGGCACTTCCCTGTTTCAGACCACTCTCCAGTTGAAACCATTCCGTTCTCTCTCTTCCCACCTTTACACAGCTTTTGCTTCCCTCGTACATTGCTTTCACTCTTGCCACTGTCTCCTTGTTCACTGCTTTTGCTCTCATTGCTTCCCATACCTTGTTTCTATTAATACTATCATATGCTTTCTCAATATCCAAGAAGGTCATCACCAGATCTTTCCCATATTCATAATGGTGTTCTTGTAGCTGTCTTACTGCAAAGATGAGGTCAACTGTTGACCTTCCTGGCCTGAATCCATACTGTTCTTCCCTCAGCCCATCTTCAACTTCTGTCTGAATTCTTCTCTCCAGTACCTTCTCAAATATTTTGGCGCAGTGGCACATGAGTGTAATTCCCCTGTAGTTCTTGCATTCCTTCCTACTTCCCTTTTTAAATATGGGTATTATTATCCCTCTTTTCCAGTCCTCTGGTATTTTCTTCTCCCTCCATATCACTTTCATTACTCGAAAGAGCCACTGTGTTCCTATCACCCCTGCTGCTCTCACCATCTCCACACTCACTTCGTCTATTCCCGGTGCCTTTCCCCCTTTCATCTTCTTTAATGCTTCCTCCACTTCTTTCCATGTCAATTCCTTCTCTGAAATGTCTTGGTCACTGTCTGTTTCTTCCTCCACAATGTCCACTACGCTGGTTTTAGTTGGATTTAGGAGTTCCTTGAAGTATTCTCTCCAGATAACCTTTACTTCTTCCATATTTTCGACCTCCTTTCCATTCCTGTCCACCATTCTGACCTTTTCCCCTGTATCTCTTCTCTTTGCCATTATCATTCCATACAACACTTTCTTACTGCCATCACAGTCCTCCTCCATCATTTCTGTCCATTTCTCCAGCCATTTCTTTTTCTCTTCCTTCACTACTTCTCCTGCTTCTTTCTTCCGCTCTTGGTATTCTTCTCTTGCTCTGTCGGTCCTCTGTTGGAACCATTTCCTGAATGCTTCATTTTTCTTTTTCACTGCTTCCTTAGTTCTGGGGTTCCACCATGGTGTTTCCTTCCACCTTTTCTTTCCACTAGTTCTGCCACACACGACTTCCGCTGCTTCTACCAACACGTCCTTGAACCTATTCCATTCTTCTTCACCTGTTTTCGGATCATCCTTCGGTAATTTGTTCCTCACTAATATCTGGAACTTCTCCTTATTTCCATCCTCCTTCAGCTTCCATGTCCTTATTCTTCTTTCTTGGTTCTCAGTTCTCCTCTTTTCCTTCAGTCCTCTCACCTTGGCGACCAGCAGACGGTGGTCACTGTCCAGGGCTTCTGAAGGTATTACCCTTATATCCGTGATACTCTTCTTTGTCTCCTTCCCGCATAGAATATAGTCCACCACTGATTTCCTAGTCAAATCCCTGCTGTACCAAGTAATTTTATGCAAACTTTATTTTTATTTGAACATAGGGAGGGAGAATGCATCAATTAGGGAATGAGTGATCACATCTCTCTAACATTTATCAACACAACCGAGTACGATGTTTTACATTAATATACCAATAACGTGTCACACAAAAATGCCGACGGTTCTTGCAACAAATGAAATGTGTTTAAAATAAACCTAAGAAGAAGGCTGCCGCGAACGCCACTTCGAAGGACAATACATCTTTGTATACAAAATAAAAGAATGCAGGCAAGATATGAAACCGTAACTTTCATTGGCAGATTTCAAAACTTGGCGCTTCTACACAGCTAATAGTGTGGCATATTGGGTGAAGCCTATTGGCTAGACAATTAAAAATATTTTTGTCATAAAAGAGGATGAATTTCAGTTATAATTTAAAATTTTTTTAAGAATTCATCAATTTCCAAGAATGTTGTATTTTGACTCAATCATTAAGGAAGGGTGCTGTAAGCGATTTCCAAGAATTTTGTATTTTGGCTCTCGAAAATTAAGGGGGTTACTATAGCCGAGTAAATACGGTATTGTTCAAGAGGGATAGAACATGAAGATCATGCCTCTCTTTTCATACTAACAAGGGAAGTATCAGGTAAGACAGGTTGAAACCTATCTTGAAACTTTGTGGACGCAATCGTTGTACTATAAGAGGACAATGTGCTGCCAGATTGAACTGCAAGGCTTCGAAATCGTACCTGACATTCTGGTACGCAAGCATGACGGATGGCGTAGCTGGACATCCCTGTGGCACTCGTAGTCATGTGGCGTATATGCTGACCGGAGCGTGCGGCTGCTTCCCACTGGCCTTGGAACGCTTGGGCTATCAGGGCTGTCCCTTCCAACATGTATGGTACTCGCTACTTCCCATTGATTTATATGAGAGATTCGCCACATGATTTCGAAGCCTTGCAGTTCGATCTGGCGGCTGATTTTCCACGCGTTGTCCTCTTATAGCACAACGATTGCGTCCACAAAGTTTCAAGATAGGTTTCGACCTGTCTTACCTGATACTTCCCTTGTAAGGTAACTTTACTTAACCTGGCAGTGGTCGCGGGGGGAGGGATTATCTCGCTTCCGAAATGTCTTGCGTGTAACTTCGCACCACGCATGCGCATGCACCTACTTCCTTAGATATTCCTAGATGGGAGCATAACGAAACATCTCCCACAACAATACCAAGTTAACACTTGAAACGTTCATACTGTTATTATTAATGGGCACGCTTGCAGTGAAGTGAGACTTTCCCTCACCCGCGACCATAAACTTAACTATTTTTGTGCTACTTTTTGTTGTATAGTTTGTTCTCAAGTGGATTTTAAAGATGGATAATAAACTGGAGGAATAGGTTTTGGTTTGCCTAGACGACGTTAAGTAAGAATTAAGAAGAAATGGCATGGCAAAGGATGATTTGCTGGAAGTTGGTAGTGCTTGTGACAGTGCTAGTTAATATTTACAGTATTGACGAGGCGGAACCATTTGGAACTCTGTTCTTAATATAATTCAGTCAATACGGAAAAAATGTGCGACTCTCGGAGTCAAAAAGAAAGTGCTAGCTAAGACAAAGAGGATAATATTGAATTTAGTGAACATGACTGTGCTTCAGTTTCTGGTGATGAACTAGATGATAATGAACTGGATAATGCTGGTGAACAGTACTTGGAGAAAGATGAACACACAACCTGGAATATCCTTTGCCCACAACACACAGGAACCTTGTTCGACGCCTTCCTGGAGTAAAAGGTGAGACAAAAAATGTGACCTCCCGCAGTGAGGCGTGGAAGTTGTTTTTTCCTCAGAAAACTATTCAAGAAATTGTGGACTGTACTTTCATTCAAGTGTCAAAATTGCGTGAAAATTAGGGACGAAAAAGGGACGCTTGAAACACTAACTGTGAAGAAATAACTGCACTATATGGCATAATCTATCTTTCTGGAGTTTTGAAGGGTTCTCATGTGAATGCAGAAGACTATTGGGTTGAGATGGTACAGCTCCAAAGCTTTCTTGTCTCATAATGTCACTGAGACTTTTCACCTCCTTATTCGGGCCCTTTGGTTTGATGACATTACAACCAAGGATGAAAGAAAGGCAATAGATAAAATGACTCACATTCGAAAGGTGTTTGAAGAATTTGCTACGAGGTGCCAGGTGCACTATAGTCCACACGAGTATGTTACAGTTGCCAAAATGTTGGAGTCCTTCAGAGGAAAGTGCCCATTTCGTCAGTACATGCCCAGCAAGCCTGCTAAATAAAGCATCAAAATATATTCTCTGGCGGTCGCATTTATTATACATACAGAATGGAAGTTTATGTGGGAAAGCAACCCGATGGACCTTACTCAGTTGTGAACAAGCTTGCAGAGGCTGTCGAACGACTAGTTCATCCCATTGAGAATACTGAAAAGAACCTCACTGTCGATAATTATTTTTCATCGGTTCCCCTGGCTTTAGACTTGCTGAAGAAAGGATTGACAGTAGCGGGAACTCTTTCTAAAAGTAAGGCAGGGATTCCACATGCACTCCTAGATAAGAAGAGACCAGTGCATTCAACTAAGTTTGCTCATAGCAAGGATATGCAACTTTTATCCTACATTCCTAAAAAAGGAAAGAATGTCCTAATGCTCTCTACCATGCACCAAGGTGAGGAGATTAACGAAACAACAGGTGATCTGGAAAAACCAGCGACCATGAAATTTTACAACATGACCAAAGGAGGGGTTAACGTTGTAGATGGTTTGACAAGTCTTTATACTGCTGCCCGAAAAACAAATAGATGGCCACTGAAAATCTTCTACACCCTGTTGGACATTGCAGGGTTGAACAGTTACATAATATTCAGATTCAACACCGACAACAAAGCCCCAAGGAGACATTATCTGAAGACATTAAGCTCCGAGCTTTGTAGACCGCATCTCACCAAGAGAATGACTTCTGTTGGCTTACACATTGGACTACGTTCCCAGATCCAACGGGTATTAGGAGATCAACAGCAGCAACACCGAATGAAGAGGACAGGAGAAAGACAAAAGTGTGACTTTTGCCCAAAGAAAAAGAATCGCTTCACTGTGACACATTGTGATGACTGTTCCGCGGCTGTCTGTAAAGGGCACACCACAAACGTCCTATGTTTCAGATGTCGAGCTAATGTCAAAGCAACGGGCGAGGAGCACGAGTGAAACAATGTCACGAGATGGTCAAGAAAAGTGCTCCGAGTGTAGATAGTTAGAAACAATTGACTAACACATGCACACATTGTAGTTTTGTATTCTCATTACCATCTAATGCAAGTTTTTCATTTTTATGCTGCATTGATGAATAATGTTTGAAATTGAAGATACTAGCCATTATAATAAATTTTTTTTTCCGTGTGGCCTCCTGAGAGGCCGAGTGCAGGTCTTTCTAGGTGACGCCCGTGGGCGACCTGCGCGTCGGGATGAGAGATGGAATTGATGAAGATGAATGAAATTGGGCAAGGATGTGGGAGGAAGCGGCCGTGGCCTGTCAGTAGGTACCGTCCCAGCATTTGCCTGGTGTTGAAAATGGGAAACCACGGAAAACCATTTCAAGGACGGCCGACGGTGGGGCTCGAACCCACGCGTCTACCGAGTCAGCAGAGAGCTTGGCCCCATAGCCTAATGCTGCGCTTTTAGCCAGCGTAGCCACTACTGTCGGTATTATAATAATAATAATAATATCGAATGGCTTCGGGTGCCGGGTGCAAGCTTTGTTAATCGACACTCAGAGGGCAGCTTGCGTGTTGAATTTAATGCTCCTTGGAGCGCTATGAATGTCAAGGAGGTTAGATATCTAAGCTCCTTGACGCTATACCGCTTTCTAGTAGAGAAATGAGAAACTTTGTGCTGGCGGAAGATCCCGAGATTAATTTTTTACCATTATGAACACGGCCTATTGAATTCAAATGGGTTCTTTAACATGCAACAACTTATGACATGAGTATCGTGATTTTTGTCGCCTTTCAAAAATCACTTACCATGGCCAGGAGCAAACCTGCAAGCTTGGGGTTGGTAGTCCGACACTATAACCACTCACCCACCGTGGCAAGCATTAACGAGTGAGGGAATCAATCACAGAAGAAAAGACTGAATTTTATAGAAATTGAGTGCTCTGATTTAAAATGGTGAATTATTCAAATCTACTCGGAAAACAAAAGTATCTACAGGGCAGTGGCGGTTTCTGGGTATTCGCCCTGGAGCCAGTGCACACCCATTCTTGAAAAATTGCCGTTCACATTTGAATTTTGCGAATATAAAAATTAATATAAGATTTTATGGTAGTATAAAGCGTTAACAAATGTCCAGAATACCGCTTTTTTACATTTAAATGTACCGCGTTCGTTGCGCCTCACTGCACGTTGCTTGTGTGCTGACTCAGGTATCATCAAATATCGCCGTTCGCCACCTGCAAAATTGTAGCCAGCGTTAGGCTTGACGGCAGGAGAGGGGATGGCAAGAGGGGAGCGGGGATGTGTGTTAACTATAACAGAATCGGAGCCAAATCCTTGCCTGGCGAATTAGACTGCGCATGCTCCGTTTTTTTTTTTCAGCTCCTGTCGCATCTGATTGACAGACGAAGAAGCGATGACAGCTAGCGTGTAGGAGCTACCGCACTATCTGTTGGTGAATTTTTGTACCAAGTAGAGTTTCATGCGCAGATTGAAGTGGTTTGAAAGGTTGTGTCTTTACGCAGCTAGCGCCACTGCCATTTGATTTTCAATGTGCATTTAAAAAACCACAATCATGCAGCCAACTGTATGATATTATATAGTCTATAGTTGTAACAGTGAATTCAGTTTCATTACATTTCTTTATAATTTACAGATTTTTAAGGTCCAGTAATTTGGAGGATTAACGCAGCCTATTATCTTGTTGATCTTGGACGTGGCAAGTATTTGTCACAAGTGTGTTTCTAAAGTGTGGAATATTTGAGTGCGTGTGCATTATTACGTAATTGATAGCTTATCCTCCCAGCTTGGCTTCACCCACTGACATAGCTAGAATCATTCCTCTACCGTCGGAAGGATGGTGTCTGGGAGGCAAACACTCTTTTTCAGCAAATGCAACTGGGGATGGTGACATGTGACCGCAAACATGGGTCTGATTCAGGGTCAAAGAAGAGATTTTGACCGTTGGCCTGAAAGGAACCGTCCCGGTATTTGCCTAGTGATAAAAATGAAAAACCACGAAAATCATTTTCAGGACGGGTGAGGTGGGATTCGGGATTATTATCGCTACTGTTCAGGCTATTACATCGTCTCAACTTACTTACTCTGCAAGAAAAGGTGGCCATATAATAAGAAATGGGAAGACCTATTCCAAACCTGAATTTAATTCAAACATCCCTGTGCAAAGCGAAGGTTAGGAATCGCTTATTCCATGATGAAGTTACAGCAAGTTAGTATGAGTGGGCTTGTGGCTGTGAACTAACCAATTGGATGTATTGCTTACCGTGCTTAAAGTCGTGCTACGTGCACAAGAAAAGAAAATCCCTATCTGCACGCTAGAAGCGGAGGTAGATTTCACCGTGCAAAGAAAAATGCTTGGAATTCACTAAATTTGCCAATTGTTGTACAGTATACCTACGAAAGTTACACATGTTTAGCATACAGCATCTTCTTATAATACCTGAAACATTTTGCTCATCGCTTGGTGCAAGGGTGGATCATATCAAATATTCTTTCAGGCAAAAAAATGTTGTTACATTTTAGAGGGGTATTGGCCATTTTAAACTGTTTTGATATTGTGCCTATTAAGGGAGGTATGATTTCTTTTCTCTAAAAACTCCATTTTCCCCACCCCTTTGGTCAAACTTACGAAGATAAGCATTTGGCCCTTATTCCAAAAATAGTACGAACTTTGAATGGATTCAGTTTTTAAAATACTATGAAAGTTATAGCAATATTTCACCCCCTCCCCCATTTCCAACCCCTTGGTCCGATTTTGCCCGTTAGCGAACCCGACCGAGATTTTGAATGGTTATATTTTATGTAGGCCTGTACATATACATTGTAATATTAACTTTTGAACTGACGGTGGTTTTGGGATCTGTGGGATGTAAAACGCGAAGATATGTCAATTTTTTTCCGGATGTCGAAATGGTACCCTTTGCAATAGGTAGCTTTCTAATGAAATCTAACTAAAATCGACAAATGTGAACAATCAAAAGCCTACATGAATGCAGAATTGGAATTACAAGTACTAGGAAAGTAACAAATCAGACAACAGCTTCATTGTGCATTCAGGAGGGAACATAGAACAGCAAAATATCGAGGTGTCGAAAAACCAACTCCAAGTGCCACTAGATGCATATCTAAGCATACAAAATAGAGTAACATAGTGAGGAGACAGTTATTTTGTATGCTTAGATATGCATCAAATTTAGACTTTTTTTTAAGAGTGCACACCCACAATTTTTCTTCACCAGCCGCTACTGCTACAGGGTCATTATCTATGCGCGCCTCAATAATGTCTACTTACAGTGCTCGTGGCCGATGCTGAAAATGTCCTCCCTCTCTTGTAACACACACCTGACATCTTCTGATGAAAGAATGACAACAAGAATCTCATAAGAAGAAGAACACAATGTTGTCTGTTAACTTTTTATATTATTTACGGAGCCTGTTTTCTTGAATCGTTTAGCGAGCCTCCTAATTGTACTGGCATTAGGCACAGGTCTTCCCGGAAACTGATTGGAAATTTTCGTCTTGTTTCAGAACAAGACTTTCTGCTTTTCACGTTTGCACAATGTGAATTGGTGTCTAGGCATGACCAACAATCACAGTAATCACAATACTCATTAAACGTGTAACACTAACGTCTAAGCTTTGCAGATACACATCCATATGAATGACAAAACACGTGTGAACTAACGATACGAGTCAGTGGAGTGCGCCAACCACCGGCTGAACCGCGTATGCGCACCCGCGATCTGCGCCAGTCAAAGCCGGCTTAGCTTGCCGTGTTTATCGGGACGCACATAGATAATGTCCCTGTATTTACGTAAATACCTATTCGATACTTCACTACAGAAAATAATAATGATCGTGTGGCCTCTGGAGAGGCCCGTGGGCGACCTGCGTGTTATAATGAGGATGAAGTGATGATGAAGACGTCACATACACCCAGTCCCCGAGCCACGGTAATTAATCCCATGAGATTAAAATACCTGATAGTTCGGCCGGGAATCGAACCCGAGGCACTTCATGGTAAAGCCTAGTGCGCTAACCATTTAGCCACGGAGCCGGACACTACAGAAAATAAATGTATTACTGTCCCTTTCAAAGATAGAAATTACAAAGGTGAGCATGGTGAGCAAAAAGCTCACCCGCGACCATTTATGTCAAAATTACCCCGCGATCACTGCCAGGTTAAGATGTACCTGTAAAATCTATTTTAGTTTTCCTTTCCTTAATTTGGTTCATGCAAAGCTATATGCTTCACAATTAAGGGGTGCCCACAAATAATTTTTTAATGAAAGGTAATACGTTGTATTTTTCAACATCTTTACCAACGATGCAGAAACATGTAGCTGATGCTTCAGGACAATAATAATAATGTTATTGGTTTTACGTCCCTTTTAACTACCCTGGCTTTTAGAGACGCCGGGGTGCCGGAATTATGCCCCAAAGGGGATCTTTAACGTGCCAGTAAATGTACTGACATGGCTCCCTCGCATTTGCGCACCCTCAAATGCCAGCTGACTGCGCCAAGTTTCGAACCAGCAACCTTGGGCTCAGCAAGCGAGAACGTTACCCCTGTGATGCTTCAGGACAAATGGATGGTTAGTTTTATAGTAAACAGAAATTATGTAATCTAACTGTATATCAAGTTGAGGGTGCTAATTAATGTTTGTCCTTTGGGAATCCTCAGAGAGTTGCAAAAGTACTGAAATTAATAATAATGTTATTTGTTTTATGTCCCTTTTAACTACTGCGGCTTTAAGAGATGCCGGGGGCCAGAATTTTGCACCGAAGGGGATCTTTAACGTTCCAGTAAATTTACTGACATGGCTCGCTCGCATTTGCACACCCTCAAATGCCAACTGACTGCACCAGGATTCAATCCTGCAACCTTGGTACTGAAAGTGGCCCATTTGGTATATTTAATTAAGAGGGGGGGGGGCTTAGTTGTTCAAAATAACACTGTTATATACAGTGATCATGCATGCCCTTCTATGTCCAATAATACACTCAACTACAAATGAAAAACCAATATTAGTATGAAAGAACAGAACTCACCCTGTCCACTTCGTGACATTTTTTAAGAGAATCTCCCCATTTTTCTAACCTTTGGTATGCTAGGGCACATTCCGTTTGGAACCACATACATTGCATTTCGTTAAGATTCTCCATCGCAGAAACACCTTCCTAGAAAAAGAAACACCACCCACTTACAATCAGTCAGAACTAATGCATTAATAAAGCAATGAATAAATTCAAGAATGAACCATAGAAACAGTAAAAACATGCAAATGCCCTATACCACTGGGAAAATCTTTTGTCTACTGAACTAAAAGAGAGGAAGGAAAAGCAGAAAATTATGTTTCATGCTACTCCCAACAAAAATATTATTTCATTTCAAAAACAAGAGTTACTAACCCTAGTGAACTTGGAGCACGTTTCTTCTGCTTCCTTGATAAGGTTGGCACGCAACATGTATTTGGCACATTTTGAATTGATATAACGATCAGCTGTATCCAGCCCTTGTGCTTCATCCAACCATTTATACGCCTCCACAACATCACCCGCATGCTGCAACAGAGAGCACTGAATTATCAACGAGTTACTTGAATCCCCATTTCTGGAGTAGTTTCCACGAAGTAGACTTCATGTACAAAGCATGGTTCAGTAACATAAAAGAATCAGGTGGGGTAATGATGCTGAAAAGAAAGTAATGCAATCAGTATACAACAACGGGAATTAATGCTAGTCAATAGAGTACCAAAGTGGAAGGAAGAATTCTTCGAATAACTCAGACTGAAAGTTAACTACAGGGTCGCCGTTGCGGTGACCTTCGCCGAGCAGGTGGCGCGCCACGGCCCCCTGCTGTAGTATTGAAAGCGCGCGCATAGTACATAAGAGAGCTGTTTTTTTCTTTCCAAGTTCCGATGGACTGTATAAAAATAACAGATTGACATTACCAAACTTGACCTTGCAATAAGCGTGCAGGTGCTCAGTCGCCAGTCTAAACCTCAAGTGCTAACATGGTGAGACAGTTATCATTGCAACATCGTATTTTTTTTATGTAAAACGTATTTTAAGTACGAGTCGGCTCGGCGGGTACGTGAAGCATTTGTTCAGCAATTTCCTGATGAAATGCCACCTTCACTAGCACAGATTCACGTAATTGCAAATAAGTTTGACACTACTGGCTCGGTGCTCAATAAAAAACATACGCGCACACGAACAGTTTTAACAGAGGATAAGTTAGATGACATTGGCGAGAATCTTGAACGGTCTCCGAATAAATCACTCACAAAATTAGCACAACAAGTAGGGGTTTCGGTTTCATCTGCATACAGAGCTACAAAGCTGTTACATATCAAACCGTACAAGTTTACACGGGCCCAATGTTTAAAACCTGCTGATCCAGCCACAAGAGTGAGTGGTATCTTGCATCATTACATGATCGTTTATTTGACCCACAGCTTGTGTTCTTTTCGGATGAGGCCTGGTTTCACCTTAATGGGCGTGTGAACAGTCATAACTCTCGCTATTGGTGTGCAGAAAACCCTAATGGTGTTTATGAAGTCCCTCATTATGATAGGAAGATCGGTGTTTGGTGTGCTGTTCGTGCCGGAAGAATAATAGGGCCAATTTTTTTCGAGACGACAGTAAATGCAGAGAGGTACCAAGATAACATTTTGAAGCCGTTCTTCAATCAGTTAACGGAAGAAGAAAAATCGTGGTTTCAACAAGATTCAGCCCCTGCTCATACAGCAGAAGATTCCCTTCTTACAATCTCGGAAGTGTTTGCAGACAGAGTAATCAGTGTTGGTCTATTTCCCCCTCGTTCTCCAGATCTAACAGTGTGTGATTTTTACTTGTGGGGTAAACTGAAAGAACAAGTGTATCGAACAAATCCTCACACATTGGAGGAATTGAAAGAAAACATTACGCTGGCAATCGATCGCGTCAGCCAGAATGTGGTTACCAGATACAATGCTTGTATAACCCAGGAAGGACGACACTTCCAACATCTTTTATAAGGTAAGACTCAACGACTTGTTCGTTTTTTATGATGAATTTTTGTTTTTCCGTAAATTTTATTTAGTTGTTTTTATACTTATTACTTATTAGTTTTTTTTTGTTTAATTAATTTTCGGTCTTTCCATCTCTAAATTTTAAATTTAATTCCAAATTTGTATACTTCAATCTGTGTTAAGAGGGGCAGATGATCACGTAGTTCCTCCCCTTAAAACAACAATAACTAACTAATTAACTGAAGTAAGATTTCAGCATTGTACACACGCTAGCAAGGCCGCTGCATCTGTAGCATATCTGGATTGTACACACGCTTAAAGCAGGGGGCCGTGGCGCACCACATGCTCGGTGAAGGTCACCGCAACAGCGGAGAACAAAGCAGCCGCTTGGCGTTCTTATTTTATATGAATGACCCTGTATAAATGAAAAACTGTACCTGGCATGCGTTGCAATGCCAATCAAAGAAAGTGTTGGTGTAGGGCCACACGGAATGTAGAACAAAGACAAAGAACTGACAAAAAGAACGAAGATAGGCCCTACCATAAAGCCTTTCTGCAGTATGTACAGGGGTTAACAGATCAAATCGCCAGGTTGCTAAAGAAACACAATGTGTCAACGGTGATGCATCCAATAAACAAGCTGATGCAAGTGGTGTGTAAATCAACAGAGATAAAGCAGCCAAACCAGGAGTTTACAAGTGCCTTGCTCCTGTGGACAGGTTTACATAAAGCAAACAAAAAGACGCGTTTCCATTAGGATTTCAGAGCACATTCGAGAGACAAAACAGATAAACTACAGATCTGCAATAGCTGAACATGCTGACGTCACGAAACACGCCATCGAATTTGATAAGAACGAAAATGTTGCTAAAATTCCTGGATATCAAAACAGGTTAATTAGAGAGGCAATAGAGGTCGTGAATCATCCCAATAATTTAAATCGCGAAAGTTCACATAGCGCGCGACTGGCAGGGTCGCAGACCAATCAGGGAGCAGTGTGACGTCAATGCAGGGCAAGCAGGCACCTCTCGCTGGCAATAACCGTCAGTTTGAGTACGGACACCAACTTGTACCTACCCATGATTAAGGCTGCTACAATGACAGGCGAATCACGACGCGGCTCCATCCTGTAAGCCTAGATGATAAACAAGGGAAGCTGTACTAAGTCTTAGGCTGATTTTGGAAGCTAGAATAAGGAAGGATTGTATATCTCTTTAGGAGACACCCTGTATTCTTATCTGGCATCTTGTACTGTATTTTGCTCTGACATCCTGCACACCTCTTTAGGAGGCACCCTGTATTCTTATATAGCACCTTGTATATCTCTTTAGAAGTCACCCTGTATTCTTGTGTGACATCTTGTACACCTCTTTAGGAGTCACTCTGTATTCTTGTCTGACATCTTGTGCACCTCTTTAGGATTCACCCTGTATTCTTCTCTGCCATCTTGTACACCTCTTTAAGAGTCACCTTGTATTCTTATCTGGCGTCTTGTATATCTCTTTAGGAGTCACCCTGTATTCTTATCTGGCATCTTGTACACCTCTTTAGGAGTCACCCTGTATTCTTTTCGCTTCGCTCAAAGCCGCAGGTCGCTCGACGCCCCAGGACTCTTTCAACAGACTCCATTAACCATTAACTCGCCGTCCTTTACCCATTAACGTAGGCTTCCCGCGTGGCTGCACGACGTCCCGCATAACTTTTAGACTCGAGCATAACTACGAAGTCGACAAGATCATTTGAAATGATAAAAATGTAAAACAAAAATATTGGATTGCAGTCAAAAGAAAGTGGAAGTGAACATTCAAGGGGAAATAATTTCAACTCTGAAATTTGTCGATGACATAGTCATCTTGGCCGACACGCCTGAGGATTTGAAAGAGTGTTTGAATGGTATGGACTCCGTCTTGAGGAAAATATTCATGATGAAAATTAATAAATTAAAACAAAAATACAGGAATGCAGCCGAAATAAATCAGAAACCTCTATGGAGATCAAATTGGCAGGTGAAAAGCTGAAGGAAGTAGGTGACTTCTGTTACTTAGGAAGCAGAATAACCAGTGATGGACGAAGCAAAGAGGATATAAAAAGTAGGTTAGCACAGGCAAGGAAAGCATTTCTACAGAAAGGGAATCTGTTGACATCGAATATAGATTTAGGTATTAGGAAGTAATTTTTGAAGGCCTTTGTCTGGAGCGTGACGCTCTATGGAAGTGAAACTTGGACTATTGGTGCAGCAGAAAAGAGGAGAATTGAAGCATTTGAAATGTGGTGTTACAGGAGAATGATGAAGATCAGATGCGTAGATAGGGTTACAAATGAAGAGGTATTAAGACTAGTGGGAGAGGAGAGATGTTTCTGGTGACTGCTAATGAAGAGAAGAGATAGGTTGGTAGTACACATACTAAGACACCCAGGAATAGCAAACTTAGTTATAGAAGGAAGGGTCGAGGATAAGAACTGTAGGGGTAGATCAAGGTTAGAATATGTTCAACAGATTAGTCGTTTCATCTCTACATAGTGTACCCATGTGAGTAATTTCCATGGAAAACATGCTTCTGCCTCCAGCCAGCATCAGTCCTCAGGCGTGTACCGTTCACCCACTGAGCAGTTGCATATTTTTGATCTGAGACTAAAAGGTATCAACTCTACAATAATAAAGCACAACTCTATTCTAAAGACTTTAATTAAGCTCTAAATCATGGCTTCAAACAAACAAAAACACAATCCCAATAATATAACACAAAACAATGCAAAATTATTCCTACAATCCATTAATATTCGCACTTTATCCTTGCAAATCCAAATGATTATTCATTCATTTACCATGAGATTAACATCAAATTCATTCTCAAGTGCGCTGATGCACATGTAAATTACACATAAACTGTACTTACCATCTTATGTCACCTATTGTGACCTCTTTTATTTCACAATCTTGTTGACTCTCAACACATCCTAATTTACATTATGTGTACAATTGTGTTCTGTATCTCTCTTCCCACCAAAATGCTTTACCATGCATTAACCAATTTATGGGTTGCACATCATATTTACTTGTAACTCCACTGTTATTTGTAATTATACCCCTTTCTGCATTTCCACTGTTATGCAGTTCCACTTTCTACAGTTCCCCTTTCTACAGTTCCACTGTATGCCGTTGTGAGTTCAATTTCAAAGATTCCGTTACCGCTGTGTCGGATGGTATATTATGCTACCCTTGTGTGGGCATAGCCTATGGCATCTAGTGTCGACCTTTAGAAACAGGTGACAATGTCAGTATAAAAATGTAACTTTAAACAACTGATAAGTTTGCCAAGTATTAAGTTATCAAAACGATCCTTAATTATCAATGTATTTCAAACCACAATACAACAATGATTATTTTATTACAAACAGGGTTTCAAAGTCTTTCCACTCTAAATGTCACGCTCCAAGGGTCGTGTAACATCTCTCCCTCGGTTCTTCATGTATACAATGGGACTGAGTCGGGCGGTAACAAAACACGTGCTCCGTCCCTTCCTAAATTCCCTCTCTCTTTATCTCCAAGCATTAACTTGTAGCCTCAAATACAATAGTGCAGTCTCATTGACCTACACATCCCATATGATTTCTAAACTGTATGCAAGATAGGGTATGGACTTGTTTAATCATTTATTCCTAACCTTAGGATATTAATAACTGGCCTCAACAGGTCCATTTACATTATATGAAGGAACGAG
Source organism: Meconema thalassinum (assembly GCA_946902985.2). Taxonomy (NCBI): domain Eukaryota; kingdom Metazoa; phylum Arthropoda; class Insecta; order Orthoptera; family Tettigoniidae; genus Meconema; species Meconema thalassinum. Next base: position 38,805,631 of record OX336391.1, on the reverse strand, counting down.
ATTCATCATTCACCGGTCGAATTAGGCAAGCCGGCATCTTATTAAATGACACAGTCTGGCACATCCTGCCGCCAAAATTCACTCCCAGGAGCTGAATTTATTCAATAGCTAGTTCTCGGTCGATATCAGGTGTCATGCTGAGGTTTACATTGTTATCCTCCCATACACCACTGGATTCGAACCCGGAACATTTCATAGCAATCCTCAGAGTTAGGGTACATCACTAAATACACTCTGGCAAATAACAATGTCTCTGTACGCCCTAGGCTAAACGAGATTTCACTCGTCGAATAGATTACCTGGCTCCCGTGACCATGGTGATATGATCCCGTCCTTTAATTAGTAAGATAAATCTATCAATTACTCTTACAAGCTTATTCACAAGCTGCAAATTCAATTCTCTATTAAACCCTTCCATTTCCTAGATTCTTGCATATTGATTTCCATTATCATAATAAACTCTGATATTAAATTGCTTTGCTTAGCCCTACACGTACAATATTACTGCTTGGATAGACAAATATTCCAATTAGCATATATATTGCTTACAACCATTTTTCCCTGGTGTGTATTCATTTATTATTATTATTACTGACCTACATTACCATAACCGACACAACGTAACTGTATTCAATAACCGAACATCCGTGTTTGTTACGTTAACTTTCTATATAACTGAATTGTCATTTTACATTAGTGGTAACGATTTATCCACTCAATGATGTACAAAGACATCTCAACTTGACTAAAATCAACACAACATTAATATACACACATCAAAAAAAGTTTTGCATCACCTCGGTTCCAAGAGTTCCGGAACCGTTAAATACAAAGGGAATAGAGATCAACACAAACAACATTTCAGCTCGTTTTATTGCTCATGAGACCCACACATTGCATGTTGTACCATCATACAGCTAGACTTTCAGCATTTGTGGTCCAGATTGCAGTACACACCACTACCTCTAATACCCAGTAGCACGTCCTCTTGCATTGATGCATGCCTGTATTCGCCGTGGCATACTATCCACAAGTTCATCAAGACACTGTTGGTCCAAATTGTCCCACTCCTCAACGACAATTCGGCGTAAATCTCTCAGAGTGGTTGGTGGGTCAAGACGTCCATAAACAGCCCTTTTCAACATATCCCAGGCATGTTCGATAGGGTTCATGTCTGGCGAACATGCTGGCCACTGTAGTCGAGCGATGTCGTTATCTTGAAGGAACGCATTCACAAGATGTGCACGATGAGGTCGAGAATTGTCGTCCATGAAGACAAATGCCTCTCCAATATTCTGCCGATATGGTTGCACTATGGGTCGGAGGATGTCATTCAGGTATCGTAAAGCCGTTTCGGAGCCTTCCATGACCACCAGTGGCGTACGTCGGCCCCACATAATGCCACCCCAAAACATCAGGGAACCACCACCTTGCTGCACTCGCTGGACAGTGTGTCTAAGACGTTCAGCCTGACCAGGGTGCCTCCAAACACGTCTCCGACGATTGTCTGGTTTAAGGCATATGCGACACTCATCGGTGAAGAGAACGTGATGCCAATTCCGTGGGGTCCATTCAGCATGTTGTTGGGCCCATCTGTACCGCGCTGCATGGTGTCGGGGTTGCAAAGCTGGACCTCGCCATGGACGTCGGGAGTGAAGTTGCGCATCATGCAGCCTATTGCGCACAGTTTGAGTTGAAACACGACGTCCTGTGGCTGAACGAAACGCATTATTCAACATGGTGGCATTGCTGTCAGGGTTCCTCCGAGCGGCAATCCGTAAGTAGCGGTCATCCACTACAGTAGTAGCCCTTGGGCGGCCTGAGCGAGGCCTGTCATCGACAGTTCCTGTATCTCTGTACCTCCTCCATGTCCGAACAACATCGCTTTGGTTCACTCTGAGACGCCTGGAAACTTCCCTTGTTGAGAGCCCTTCTTGACACAAAGTAACAATGCGGACGCGATCGAACTGCGGTATTGACCTTCTAGGCATGGTAGAACTACAGACAACATGAGCAGCGTACCTTCGTCCTGGTGGAATGACTGGAACTGATCGGCTGTCGTACCCCCTCCGTCTAATAGGCCCTGCTCATGCATGGTTGTTTACATCTTTGAGCAGTTTTAGTGACATCTATGAACAGTCAAAGGGACTGTATCTTGGATACAATATACACAGTCAACGTCTATATGCCGGAGATCTGGGAACCGAGGTGATGCAAAACTTTTTTTGATGTGTGTATTTAGGTTCTACCTCCTAAAATTGACTCTTATTGGCATATTCTATAAATTTTGAAATCACTCAACATACAGTGGACTATAATTACTACAAAATCATGGTTTTTGGGTACTCACATTGGTTAATCTGGTGGTTCCAACCACACATTTCTTCCAGTAATGCCCGCCATCCTTTGCAAATTAGCAAGGCATTCTTACACTTTCCACATACATTTTACATAACTTTTGCCTTACAAAACACACGGCACTTTGCTTTTCCATGTTGAAGCTGTTGCTTCCTTATTCACACAACACGTTATATCACTTATTACACTATTAATTTTACATATACAGGGTCATTCATATAAAATAAGAACGCCAAGCGGCTGCTTTGTTCTCCGCTGTTGCGGTGACCTTCACCGAGCATGCGGCGCGCCACGGCCCCCTGCTTTAAGCGTGTGTACAATCCAGATAAGCTACAGATGCAGCGGCCTTGCTAGCGTGTGTACAATGCTGAAATCTTACTTCAGTTAATTAGTTAGTTATTGTTGTTTTAAGGGGAGGAACTACGTGGTCATCTGCCCCTCTTAACACAGATTGAAGTATACAAATTTGGAATTAAATTTAAAATTTAGAGGTGGAAAGACCGAAAATTAATGAAACAAAAAAACTAATAATTATAAAAATAACTAAAATTTACGGAAAAACAAAAAGTCATAATTAAAAAATGAACAAGTCGTTGAGTCTTACCTTATAAGAGATGTTGGAAGTGTCGTCCTTCCTGGGTTATACAAGCATTGTATCTGGTAACCACATTCTGGCTGACGCGAGCGAGTTCTGCCACTGTAATGTTCCTGATTGCCAGCGTAATGTTTTCTTTCAGTTCCTCCAATGTGTGAGGATTTGTTCGATACACTTGTTCTTTCAGTTTATCCCACAAGTAAAAATCACACACTGTTAGATCTGGAGAACGAGGGGGAAATAGACCAACACTGATTACTCTGTCTGCAAACACTTCCGAGATTGTAAGAAGGGAATCTTCTGCTGTATGAGCAGGGGCTGAATCTTGTTGAAACCACGATTTTTCTTCTTCCGTTAACTGATTGAAGAACGGCTTCAAAATGTTATCTTGGTACCTCTCTGCATTTACTGTCGTCTCGAAAAAAATTGGCCCTATTATTCTTCCGGCACGAACAGCACACCAAACACCGATCTTCCTATCATAATGAGGGACTTCATAAACACCATTAGGGTTTTCTGCACACCAATAGCGAGAGTTATGACTGTTCACACGCCCATTAAGGTGAAACCAGGCCTCATCCGAAAAGAACACAAGCTGTGGGTCAAATAAACGATCATTCAATGATGCAAGATACCACTCACAATATCTCACTCTTGTGGCTGGATCAGCAGGTTTTAAACATTGGGCCCGTCTAAACTTGTACGGTTTGATATGTAACAGCTTTGTAGCTCTGTATGCAGATGAAACTGAAACTCCTACTTGTTGTGCTAATTTTGTGAGTGACTTATTCGGAGACCGTTCAAGATTCTCGCCAATGTTATCTAACTTATCCTCTGTTAAAACTGTTCGTGTGCGCGTATGTTTTTTATTGAGCACCGAGCCAGTAGTGTCAAACTTATTTGCAATTACGTGAATCTGTGCTAGTGAAGGTGGCACTTCATCAGGAAATTGCTGAACAAATGCATCACGTACCCGCCGAGCCGACTCGTACTAAAAATACGTTTTACATAAAAAATACGATGTTGCAATGATAACTGTCTCACCATGTTAGCACTTGAGGTTTAGACTGGCGACTGAGCACCTGCACGCTTATTGCAAGGTCAAGTTTGGTAATGTCAATCTGTTATTTTTATACAGTCCATCGGAACTTGGAAAAAAAGAAGAAGAAAAAAACAGCCCTCTTATGTACTATGCGCGCGCTTTCAATACCACAGCAGGGGGCCGTGGCCCGCCACCTGCTCGGCGAAGGTCACCGCAACGGCGGAGACCAAAGCCGCCGCTTGGCGTTCTTATTTTGTATGAATGACCCTGTATTTAAATGATCATCACTACAATCACACGATCACTATGTACATTTCTTAATGGTTGACCTTTCCTTGCAGAATATCAGAAATGCAGGCGTTGAAGATCTCTCCTCCATTTCTGTCCCGCATCTCGTCCGAAAGTCTCGATTCTCTGCCTAAGGATTCCTAGCGGTCCCCCAATCTGTCTATCAATTTCTATCCTTAGATAAATTTACTAATATCGCATAAATATGCTTGCACATCGTCCTGATCACTAATTACAGTGGTGTCCCTGCGAAATTTCACCAATCGCATAACAAAGTTTATATCTGCGCAATCCGACATCCTATCATATGTCTAACCACTAGTTTACATACTGCGCTCATCCATTATACATTGTACTTGTGCAATTACCACCTTCAATTGTGCTACCTTGTATATCACACGGTACATTTCCTGCGTGCTCGATAGTAGTCCCTCGTAATGCCGACTATAAACGTATGGCACGACTGTCCTTAATAATTGTGATTAATAAATGCCTTACTGCATGGCTCTTCATGTTGAAGTGCTTAAACTGTTAAAGTCCGCGCGTCCCCTTTCTGAACTCGGGTAACGTGCTCTCAGCGCTTAAGTATGGTTCAACTGACTGCAACTGTCCTTCCCCCAGCCCTTATATCCGTTTGGAGAGAAAAAGTAGACCAAAAATTTCCCTGCAGCGTCATCTTCTCTCTCAGTATGTTTCTGGTCTTGAAATAACGTTTTTATGGTTCATTTTTCCACACTGATCACAGATCTGTATGCGTGCTCGAGGATCGGCCAATTAATTAATATTAATTGCCTTTGCCAGCGCTTCCCCACGCGGCGTCATAGGTAAATCCCCGAAGACATGGTCAGATCTTGTCGCTAACCTCAGTTCTACTGTGTTACTGCGCGTTCCACTAAATCTGCCTCGATTTCAATGTTTAATGGCTTGATAATTAGCCTCCCAGCTATACATTCACATAGGTGCAATCCTCATGTCTCTGAGTTACTTCAATCACGAGTAATCATTAAATTACACTGGTATCTTCTCATCCCCCTGGCCTCTCTATTCTATAACGGGGAATAACTTGACCATATATTACCCTCCTGACCTGCTCCAGACGGCAAAAGTAGGTCACAGTGAGTGACACGGCTCCAAGAAACCATGCCTACATTCTAGAGTCATTTGACAACTGTCAAGAGCTCAAACTTTCTGCACTCAGTCCAGGATTGTATACACCATACAGCCCAGTAATGCAGTATTCTGCTATTATTCCCTGCATTATATTAACAAATAATGTCAGAATTAGTTCATATCACAACAGTGATTTAATGTCTTTTCTCTAGGGGTTTTTATAGCTTAAACTCCCTCAAAAGATCTCGTGTTCGTTCCTTGCTGAAATCTCTATTCTGAGCTCATCTATCTAGGAGATCCACGTTCGACACCAGTCAGCCTAACACCGTTGGGTTCAATAGGTACCACACCTACATCTGACAGGGAAGCATGGAGGCATGCATCAAACTAGTCGAAAGACTGAAGACTCAAACAACAACAACATAAATGACAGGGATGAATGTGAAGAATTCAGGCTGATATAAAATATTCAAGACCAGTGGTAAAAGTCAAGGAATGTGTTTCACAAATTCAGGGGAAATGTAGAATATCAAATATCAGTTGGGTGGGGTTATTGTACAAAGGCCAAGGAGAGATGGTTGTGAATATTTATGAATACACTCTGATAAAGGCCTTCATCGAGGTAAACATATTGGGGACGTGATCATTCCATACAATAATGAGGGTGTTGATGAAGTACAGAAAAGGGATAAGAGAGAAGGCCTTTAAGAAGCAATTACAAATAACTGACATTTGTGGGTTACCAAATCTTGATCATTATGAGACAATTACAAGACAAGACAGCATGCCTTGTAAATACAATATGAATGATGGATCCCTTGCTGCTTCTGTAGTTAGTTCATTTATGCGATTGGGACACGAGTCATTCGGCCCGTGTATCTGGCTCTGTTGCGCTTGTTTGATAACCAGTGTTTCTATGGCAATTATAGTAGTGGGTGTTGGCTGCAATCATTGAGGTTTAGGATTGGGGTAGGTGGTCAGGGACTTGAAGTAAGCTACCATCCCAGCATTTACCTAGAACCGTGTGGGGGAAAAACTGTGGAAACACCATGCTCAAATGGATTCTGTCAGTGCCAGGATTCAAACTTCAGATCTCTGACCTTGCCATTCCCATTACAATCGTGCAACGGGTCTCAAGGCACACAACTATGCTGCTGGATCTAGAAAGAAATGTGTGATAGGGATAAATGAACTGAACGTAAAAGGAAGTTTTATGTTTTGAAAAGAAACACTAAAATGCCTGCTTAAGTACAAAATGGCTTCTCATGAACTGCCATAAGTAATGGTATGAAGATATATGATAAAATTTAATAATAAAAATTATTATAATACTACATTGAAAGAAGATCGTCAGGTACACTCACATTTTCTTTATTTTCGGATGATTTGACCATTATTGTTTGAATTTGTAAGTTCCAGTGTATGAAGAATTTAGAAAAGTGAGAGATTGGACTTTGTAATATTGTTAAGTAATTCTTTTCCAGCATGTGAATAGTCCTACTGACAAGCTTAGACCTGGTATGACCACACATTGTAACCGACTTGGACGGTCCGTCCCAAAATCAACGGAAAAGGGAGGAAAATGAAGACCCAACTCATGAATCCCTAAGTCGCCGACTTCTGAACTCACTAGCTGTGAACTCTGAAAGGTTGGTTACTTAGTTTAGGGGCTGCGACAACGCGGTCATGTAGCCCCGTGTACTTTGGGTGTGTGTAGAATTTGTCTGATAACTGGTGTTAATTGTGATGTCTGTATTAGTGTGCGTTATCTGTGCTTCAGGTAAGGACTGCTACCAAATGCTACCATCCACGACACCTAGCTGCGAACTTGGCTGCTAGATGTCATCGCAACCAGCAACTGGCAGCGAAAGTTGGAACGAATAGAGCGTTTTCAAATCCAACCTACTTCACACAAGTGTAGTTAGTGGAAGGTTCTTTTCTTCTATGTGCCATGTCCGCGTCGAAGATTGGCGATCATCATTGTAATCCTTTCTCTCGAGGTTGCCGTTCGAAACAGAGAAGCTGAGTCAAGTTCAAACCAGTCCCGCAAATTCTTGAGCCAGGAGATCCTCCTCCTCCCTGGTCTGCACCGTCCTTCAAGCTTGCCTTCCATGATTAGCTTCTGGAGTCAGTACTTGTTATTTCGAATCACGTGTCCAAAATATTGTAGCTTCTGTCGCTTGATGTTCTAGGTTCTTTTACATGCCATAAATCTATGACATGGGCCCGCCGGCTTTACTTCCCCTCCAAAGGAAGACATACTGAGGAATATTTAACGCTCTTAAAAATCCGACTTCGGGCGGGTTTGACCCCGCACACTTGGGCATAGCTCAGCATGCTACGAACTACGCCACCGAAATCTGAAAGGTATAGAGACTACTTAATGTTACCATACGTGTACCATGCATAGCAGGCTGCACACATCCTGCCCCTTTAGGGCCTTTCATAATAGGCAGGAGTTGAAGTGAAATAAAAAAAGAAATCTGACACCTTGAGAGGAAAGGAAGGAAAGAAACAAACAAAGGCAAATTAAGGAATGAAAGACACTCTACGCTTCAGATACCGTAATACTGACAGAGCCTGAAGAAAATGCCTCAGGCAGGTCAACAGAATAGATAAAAAGAGAGGAGCCTGGCATTAGTACGTGGAAGCAATTCTGTGCTCAGTTGTAGTTATCAACCCACATCACACTTGTATAAATCCCCAATGTAGCTAATAATATAACTTCCACACAAGTACAGTCATTACAACAACACTGGTTATAAAAAAAAAGTTATCCTAAATTGGATCTCCACATTGTTTGAAACAAAACTAGTATTACCTTATATATCCTGCCTTTGGTAACAAAAAGTTCAATCAGCGTAGGAGTATGATCAATCGCAGCATCGATATAAAATAAGGCCTTATCCGTGCAGCCTAGGTAGTCATAATGTTGTGCTAAATAATAATATGCCCAGAGAAGAGCCGACGCTGGCTCTTTCTCTGCATCTGGAAAAGAAAAGTAAGAAATGAGCAATTGAATATGGCAGGAATAAAATGCCACAATATAAACCATGTTGGTTTATGTTTGAGATTCCATATTGACTTACAAATTAGATATTTCTTATATTTCCATGTTATATACGATATATATTGTCTAAATTAAAACACTGCATGTACATATTACGAATTATGTTAACTCTTCTTCAGCACTTATTTCATTTAAACATTAAAATATGTAGTCATCCCTTTATATAAAAAGGATCTTAAATACGTCTTGTGGGAAATGGGGATGACTACATATTTCAATCAGGATGTCTACCTAAACAAACTAACAGATTTCCCTGATTTTTGCAGGTTAAAACAGAAAATTCCCTAAGTAACAGTAGCGGCCATGATAGATATATAAAACAGAGTTTGTACTTAAAGAGCATTTCAAAAAGTGCTTGAACAATAAAGGGTAGCATGACAAAATTGGAAAAGAAAAAACATTTGCCAATTTCTATTTTTTTCATCCAGAAATCTATTGTACTTGCGAGTATTAAAAGTAGCTCGTCAATAGTGATGCTCTCAAAAATAATACAGTTGCACATTTATATACAAATACACAGTGTGATCAATCTTGCAAGAAATGAGAGCTTACTGATTTAATGTCAGTAAGAATAATCAACACCAGACTATACTTGAATGAGTAATTTCCAATTAGGCCTATTCAAGGTAAAACTATAATTCCCTGAATTTTCCCGGTTTAAAAAATTCCCTGAGAATTCCCTGCTTTCCATGTTTTCCAAAGTAGCAGACACCCGGTTAATGTTTAAATGACATAAGCGTTGAAGAATTGAAAATAACTCGAAACATGAAGACGTAATGTTTTAATTGATAAAGTGGAAATAAAAGAAATTTTGTAAGAAATACTTAAGACAGGATATCGGTAAAACAAATATGTTTTCTTTTTTTGAAATCATTGAAACTAGACACAAATGGTTGTTGTCTAAGGTAATGAGACAACTCTATCCTGAAATATTTGTTGAAAGCCAAATATTTTCATAGATTATGTAGGCTATGAGAAAAATATTCATAAAAAGCATAGTTTGAGATGCATTACTTTACACACAGCATTTCAAAGTTGAATTTTTTTATTCGTGTCAGAGGTACCAATATATACAAACAAGTTACTGAATATGAAATAAAATTAATCTCATAAAGAAGCAATAGAATCACAAGGGTATAGAATTTACAAGGGAATACCAGGAAAAAGAGTAATGAAGCAATGTCCACAATTCGGAACAGGATTTGTAGTCAATCTCAAAATAATTGAGTCCATCATAGAATTTAAAGCATTATCCCCTAGGCTCTCGACACTAACTCTAAAAGCTGCAAATAGAACGTACACCATTCTAAATGCCCATACCCCAACTAATGATAAAAATAATAAGAAAGAACACAAAGATGATGTGGAGGGATTTTGGGAGCTTTTGGATCAGACAGCAACAAACATACATAAAAGTCACACCAAAATTTTAATTAGAGACATTAATGCCCAGTTAGGAAGGGAAAAAGATATAGAGACATAATAGGAAAATGCCCTGCACAGAGAAGAACAAACAGGAATGGCATAAGACTGGTGGAATTTTTCAGGAACCATGATATGATCTCCAAATCAACTTACTTCAAGAGAAGACAAACTCAAAACTTGGAAACATTCAGATTGGAGAAAAGGTGAATGGCAACTAGATCATGTTTGTATGGATAAGAACTATCACAGGGAGATCTACATTGTGAAAGTTCTGAGAGGAACAGATACTGGATCAGATCATTACATGATCAAGATTAAAATTAAATTCACCCTGTTGACAAAAAAAACCTCACCTAAAAAAAGAAGAGAACATACGACCCTCATAAACTAATAAATAACAAGGGATACAAAGAAAGAACTAGATATATTAAAATAACAGATGATCTAGAGGAAATAGTTCCCGAATTGAAACAAATAGCTGAACAAGTAGCCCCAATAAATCCAAGGAGAAACACCAATGGTGGAACGATGTGAGTGATAAAACGGTGGAAGATAGACATGAAGCCTGATTACGGTATCAGAGTCAAAAAACAGATGACTCACACTTGGAACTCATAAAACATAGGAAGATAACTCAAAAAATAATACGAAGGGTTAAACGGCTATACCAAAAGGATATACTTCTGATGATTGAAACAAATAGTGCGAAAACAAACTCAAGAGATTCCTACAAAATTTTTAGCAAACAACTACAAAGATATGAACCTCCAACATTAATGTTAAAAGACAAAAATGGCAAGTTAGCTCATAGTAATAAAAAAATACACAAATTTTAGCAAAAACATTTAACAAGTTGCTAAATTGCGAAGATCCACCAGAACTGCTTCAAATAAATACAGACACCACTATTAAAACACCATCAGAAAACATAAATCCACCCACAATCCAAGAAGTCTACAAAGCTCTGAGAGCGCTCCAAACCTACAAAGCGAGTGGAGAAGATCAAACATTTGCAGAATTGTGGAAATATGCAGCAGAACCAGTCAAGATTTCATTGCACCAATGCATAGTGAACATTTGGATCAAAAAAGAACTGCCAGACCATTGGACTACAGCTATAATACATCCATTACACAAGAAAGGAGAAAAATCAAATCCTGACAACTATCGTGGAATTTCCCTTTTGGATATCAAGTATAAAATCATGTCACGAATTCTATATAATCGTTGTAAAGATCAATTAGAACTGGAAATAGGAGAATACCAAGGTGGATTTCGGCCAAGACGAAGCTGCCCTGAACAGATAATCACCTTAAAATTAGTAATGGACTACTACAAACGTAGACAAAAAGAGCAAGTCATAACCTTCGTAGACTTCAAAAAAGCTTATGATTGTATACATAGATCTTCATTGCTGAAAATACTAAGGAATTTTGGACTTCATCCCAAATTAATAAAAATTATAAAATTAACTCTTAACACCAAATCTAAAGTAAAATTCAGAGGAGAAATATCTGAGCTGTTTATGATTAAAACAGGATTAAGACTTTTCAATTGTGCTTTGGAATATGTGATGAAGGAATGGTACAGGGAAAATCCTAGGAGCATAAGAATTGGAACCAAGAAAGATCAAATAGACTTAAATTGTTTGGGTTTCGAAGATGACTTAGCGTTAGCCTACAAAATATAGCACAAAAAATTGGACTTCAGATATCATTTGAAAAGACAGAGATAATGGTAGCAAATCCACTTGTAATCAATCACATAACAGTAAATAACAAGAAAGTTAAAATAGTGAAGCAATTATTATATAAATTATAACTTACAACATGAATGAGAAACCTGCATGGCAAGAAAGAACTAATAAAATGATAAAAGCCCAAAAGTTACCATGGTCTACATATAAAAGAAAATGTCTATCAATCGCAACAAAATTAAAACATTACAAGACTGTGGTTCAACCAGAGGCGACATATGGAAGTGAAACTCTTTTTAAAGTTACTCAGAAAAACAGAATCGACAAACTTTTAAAAGTAGAAAGAAGAATAGCTAGAACATGTATAAATAAAAAATATCAGAAAGATACACAGTGGCGGATAGTACCAAATGAAGTGGTATACAGAGAACTGGGGCCTATCACTGATACTATTTGGAAGAAACGGATTTCGTTTTTTGGTCACATCATGGGGACACCAGAAACCAGGTTATCTAGAAAAATTGTAGTGAAACTTTGGAATATGAAACAACAAGTAGGATGGATTAAGGAAATTAGAGAAGATATGAAAGAATTAAAAATAACCTTGGATGACTTGCAGAACAAAACAAAAAATAAAAATAAAAACTGAAAGATATAAAAATACTATTTCAGGCAAAAATAGACAAACGTAATACAATGAAAAGGGTATTTACAGATGAACGCCTGAGAAGATCAGAGCGAATGAAGAGCTACTGGGCAACTCGGAAAGGAAACTTACTGAAGAAGAGGACCAAGAAATGATTGACTGAAGTGGTCCAATGAGGCCGTAAAAGAAGAAGAAGAAGAAGAAGTACTTGAAAAGACTTGCATATAAAGTATAACACATGAAAGAGCAGGAGACAGGAAACAGGTGAAATCAAGTATTACATGAGAATATATATACAATATTTACACTGATGAGTCATTGTGCAAAGATCTTCGAGAAAGTTTTGGAAAAGAGAATTAGGACAAGGATAGAAGGAGGGATGAGGGAAAAACAACATGGCTTCAGAGCAGGAAGGTCCACTGTGGATTTGATTTTTGCTGTAAGGCAGTTACAAGAACAGCACTATGAGTATGGAACAGATCTACTGATGGCCTTCCTGGACATTGAGAAAGCATATGACTGTGTATGCAGAAACAAAGTATGGAAGTCCCTGGAGGATAGAGGAGTAGCGAAATGGACTATAAAGAGGATAAAGGAGATGTACAAGGGAAGCGTGAGCTGTGTGAAAGTGGGAGGAGAGAGATCAGACTGGTTGGAACAGAGAAACGTCCTGAAACAAGGAAGTGCACTGTCACCGTTACTTTTCATTGTGGTGATGGATGACATAATGACCCGAGTGGCACAAGTAATTGGGGAAGGAAAGATGAAAGCAATGGTGTTTGCAGATGATTTGATGATTTGGGGAAACAAGGAGGAGGAGGTACAGGAACAGCTGGACGTGTGGGAAGGAATAATACAAGGATATGGGATGAAATTTAGCATAAATAAGAGTGAGATGGTGATCACAACAAGGAAGAAGGAAAGAACCACAACAGGAATAACAATTGGTGGGGAAGAGCTGAAGAAAGTGGAGAGTTTCAAGTATCTGGGAAGCCTGATACAAGATAATGGAAGATGCGATAGAGAAATAAATGAGCGGGGGAGGCAGGCAGAAGCATTCCGGAGGAGTGTGAGAAGCATGTTATGGAGCAAGGATGTCCCTCTGAACAGCAAAAAGATCATATATCGGACGTACTATGTCCCTATCCTGACGTATGCCTCGGAGACCTGGGTTATGAAAGGAAGGGAGAAGAGTAAAATACAGGCCAGTGAGATGAGGTTCTTGAGAAGCAGTATTGGAGCTACAAAGATGGACAGAATAAGAAATGAGAGGACTAGAGAATTAATGAAGGAGGATCCATTACAGGATGGTATAGAGAAATCTAGACTTAGATGGTATGGACATGTAAAACGAATGGAGGAGAAGAGGATACCCAGGAGAGTACACGAGACAAAGTGGGAAGGAAAAAGACCGAGAGGAAGACCGAGAGACAGGTGGCTGAAGGGGGTGGAAGAAAGCGTGAAGAAGAGAGGAGAAGACTGGACAAGGGTGGAGGCTGAGAGATGGTGGGAAGACAGAAGACGTTGGAGAGGCTTGTGTTCCAAACAGACCCGGCCAGTGGCTGGAAACTGTGCATGATGATGATGATGATTTACACAAGTTAAGAGCCTCCATGGCTTAGGCGGTAGCACGCCGGCCTCTCACCGCTGGGTCCGTGGTTCAAATCCCGGTCACTCCATGTGAGATTTGTGCTGGACAAAAGCGGAGGCAGACAGGTTTTTCTCCGGGTACTCCGGTTTTCCCTGTCACAATTTCATTCCAGCAACACTCTCCACTATCATTTCATTTGTCATTCATTTAATCATTGCCCCAGGGGAGTGCGACAGGCTTCGGCAGCTGGCACAGTTCATATCCTCGCCACTAGATGGGGGCTTCATTCATTCCATTCCCTGATTCGGTCGGTGGACTGGAAGCAGGCTGTGGATTTTCGTTTTCATTTACACAAGTTGTGACCAGTATTTGGGTACATGGACTGCATTGTTTCCAGGCAATGCCAATTCCAACCCTGTCTGGGCATAGACGACAGTTCAAGAGATGCCTAGAAGTTTGCTCTTCTCTACATTCACACAGTCCCCACCATGCACGAAGCCCCATTTCATGAGATTGTCCTTAGATCTTGCTACGCGAGTGTGCAGTCTGTTTAAGGACTTCCATGTACACCATCCCTCTTCGTGACCAGGTGGCAATTTTTCTTCAATTTCAACAAGTTCCAGATGATCAGGATACCTTTGTTTCCATAGCTTAACCCTGGCCTTTTTCGGGTCAGAATCAAGTGGAGCAGAAGACTGTAGAAAACTCTTCCTGGACGTCAGTCGAGCTGATGGTAGCTGATGTTCATGATGGTTGTACCAGTCAGAACTGGAACGCTGCTCTTCTGCTCCCCAGGGCACAGATCCCAATTAAAATCATGGACAATATCATGGACCTTTATATCATTTACGCCCTAATTTATAAAAGGTATTTCGTCTGGGGGAGAAGTGCGTCAGGCCTCGGCAGCCGGCACAGTTCATATCCTCGCCGCTAGATCGGGGCTTCATTCATTCCATTCCTGACCCGGTCGGAGACTGGAAGCAGGCTGTGGATTTTCATTTTCATTTCGTCTGGGGCCGAATATCGGGTCGGCGGTCATCTTCATTTAATTTCAAATGAACATTATGCTGCATCTGCTCTGAGACTGATGGACGAGCTATTCTTATACCTCAATCATGCATCTTATTGTCATCAACAATGGGTTATGCAAGTGCTGGCATCGTCGCCTAAATTTGGACAGTTATTATGAACTATACTGTACTCGCGTTCCCGCTACGAGAATAATTTAGGAGGATTTAAAACGGCTGTTGTGTCCGTTTCGATGGCCATACGCATGTGCGGTGTTGAGGTGGAGACTTTTCGCGACGGCTGCGCGGGAAGCCGCGGCACGATTACTTGTGTGACCTTTAAGTCGAACGGACGTGCTTGGTGAGACTCTGGGAAGTAGCAAGCATGTGGTAGGTGGCCTCGGGCCTACCACTAAGCTAATGGAATAAGGTATGAAAGAACAACTATCTAACGTGTGATATGCACGGACCTTTCCAGTATAAATTTATTATTTTAAATTTGATATTATCAGTGCGGGAGGATAATAGCACTCGGGGACTTGCCATTGATGTTGAGCGTGCCTCCCTAAGCTAGGGCAACTTATTTATTATTGTGTTTCTTTCAGGCTTTAAGATCAAAGACTTTAATCTTCATAATTCATTTTGGGGGAACCAGATTTGATATTTCATGCCTGCCCTGCCCCTGATGTTTCCACAGAAGTGGTTGATGCTAAACTAGCAAGGGATCCCCCTTGTGTAAATGTCTACCAATTGCAGTTTTCACACAGACGAACCAGGGCCAGCAGCGCTTTGTACAGTGGCTTATTGAAGCTTGTCATTCTGAGGCCAACTTACGATGGGCCCCTCAATTTTCACAACCCTGGACTGGCGCTGTGAAGCGTCTTGTGTGGCATGAGTCATGGCAAGCAGGCACAAAGACGAGACTCCTTTCTTCTGATAAGGTCACACCAGGTTATAAGCTCGCGGCAGCATGTGTAACCGACCAGAGCACAAATAAGTACCGTATGTGCTATGCGACAATATTATAAACCATTTTTCTTTTGTATGTGAAAAGTAGAGAGCAACAATTATGCGAGGAAATACAGTATATTGAACTTTGCTGACCACTAGTAATTTAGTCTTTTTAGAGTTTATTTTTTGACAATATCTCTCACCAAGGCAGAACGG
This sequence comes from Meconema thalassinum, assembly GCA_946902985.2. Classification (NCBI taxonomy): domain Eukaryota; kingdom Metazoa; phylum Arthropoda; class Insecta; order Orthoptera; family Tettigoniidae; genus Meconema; species Meconema thalassinum. The sequence goes on along the minus strand of OX336391.1, from coordinate 38,789,636 downwards.
GTTCGATTCCCGGTCCATTGATGTGAGATTTTCAAGTGAATTGTCACTTTCTGTGGTTCAGATTCCACGTAAAAATGGGAGGACCCACGGTTCATCATCGTGAGATTATTGGTCACGTTAAACTAAAAGCAACACAAAGTAAGAATACTGCAATGGAATGCAGGTGGTCAATCAACAAAGAAACCTTTGGAAGTAAAGAAAATCATGATAGACAGAGATATAGACAGCCTTCTAATCAATGAAGCCAACACTACACCTGAAAACATACAATATTTAAAGATCCAAGGGTATACCATCTACACTCTCTTCAAAACAAGACAAATAGCAAGCGGAATATTTGCAGCAGTGAAGAACAACATCATGTCAAAATTCAGAATTGTAAAAGAAATGGACCCAACAGATACATCAGAAATTATCGAATTATCCATATGGATCAACAACAAGAAAATAACAATATTCTGTGTTTACAGTCCTCCAAACAATAAAAATCTGAATCTTCACCTTTTAGAAATCAAAACAGCTACTATCTTTATAGGAGACTTCAATGCAGCTTCTCCAGTCTGGGGCTACAACTACACAAATTCAGCTGGTAAAACAAAAGACCTTATAGAGAGTAGCTCTCTTGAGCTATTATATAGTAACAAATACCCAGCAACATTCATTCACCACTCTGGTTCCACAACTAACCCAGATCTCATATTAGTCTCAACAGATCTTACAAACCACAGTCATCGATCAGTACTCGAAGATCCAGGCAGTGTACATAGAATGTCCCTTCTTACTATTACATCATACAGTGAATCTGCGCAAAGTGCAGACCAGAAGATTCGGTGGAACTTTAAAAAGGCAGACTGGGAAAATTTCAGAAACAAACTTGAAACAAAAATGTCGGAAATTGATCTTGATGCACCTCCTAACATCATCCTGAATAAATTTACTACAGCCATAAAAGACATAGCCAAACTGTGCATACCCAGAGGTGCCCAAACAAAATATAAACCTTTCTGGTCAGATGAATTGAACAATCTTAAGTCCGCCAGAGACAAAGCAAGAAGAACAGCTGAACTTGCTCAGGATCAAAATGATGTACAGAAATGCCGACAAGCAAAAGCAAAATTAAAACAAGCAATAACAATATCAAAAAGAGAATCTTGGAATAAATTTTTTACAACGGTTAACTATAGGACAGACAGCAATAAAGCTCACAAACTTATCAATTCTCTAAACAACAAACACGCAGTCACTCCTTTTGAATCCTCTTATGATAAATGATAAGGAAATTACAGACTGTCATAAAATAGCAAACCACTTCTGTAAACATTTCACTTCAATTAGACTATCAAAACAGAAAAAGAAAGAACACAAGACTCTCAAAAAAATAGTCAAAAAATTCATGAATAATAATGCAGATGATATCTTTAACAATAAATTTTCAATGGAAGAGTTAATGTTAGCAATAAAGAACACACAAGTCAGAAAACAACCAGGACCAGATGAGATATTCCCAGAACTCATAAAAAATCTAGGTCCATC